>CAWUFW010000531.1:2755000-3355000 GCA_963921515.1 Calotriton arnoldi | reverse complement strand
AGTGTCAGATTATAATTCGCATCCATTGGCACTGTGTGATTATATGCAGTAAAATAATACAGAGGCTACTGAGCCTGTTGCATCAGAAGATAGAACAGGGCAATGACATACGGGTTAAAGTGCCTACTGCATTCGAGGATATGTCAGGCAATGACATAGGGGTTGAGGTGCATATTGAATCTTAGGCTGGGACAGGACAATATCATAGGATTTAAAGTGCCTATTGCATCGAAAGTTGAGTCAGGACAATAACATGTAGGTTAAAGTGCCTACTGCATTGGAGGCTATGACAGGCAATGATATAGGGGTTAAAGTGCTTTCTGAATCTGAGGTTGGGACAAGACTATAACATTGAGGTTAAAGTGCCCATTACAAATGAGGTTGGAGCAAGACAATAATATGAGTTAAAGTGCCTACTGCATTTGAGGATATGACAGTTTAATAATATTGGGGTTAAAGTGCCCCTTGCATTTGAGGTTGAATCAAGATAATAACATATGATTTAAAATTCTCAGTGCATTTGAGGATGGTACAGGGCAGTAACATTGGCGTTAAAGTGTCTATTGCATATGAGGCTCAGGAAGGACAATAACATAGGATTTAAGGTGCCTAGTTCTTCTGAGGATGAAACAGGACAATAACAAAACGTTTATATAACCAGCACAAGAGTACAAACATCAATACATTAGCCTTGGTGTACCTGTCTTTTTCAGGTGCAACAGTATGTAATGTGTCTTTCCTGCTCTGATGCAAGAAATGTGCCACCTAGTGGCATTTTGTAGAACTACATTAAACTAAATATCACAAGTAAACTGAAAACATAGAAAAGCACAGGCAAAGCCAATAGCTATTGTGTTGGCTAACAGCCTTTTGGCTTTGCTTATTGCTTTGTTTATACTTGTTTTTTTATGATTTTTCTAAAACGTTATTGTTGGTGGAGCTACCAAGCCCTTGACAACATAAAAAAATGGCTAAGAGCAAAATATTTTCTTCGGTCTTAAAAGCACATTGCCATAGTAGTCCTTGTCACCAGGGCTCGAGTCGGGGTACCATGCGGGTGGACGGCGTCCCCCCACTTATTTTACCGGGAGCTCGATAACTGGAGCAAATGGAGCCACACATTCACTCTTTGGCCTCTCTGGGGCGAGATCGGAGCTCATTCAAAACGCTGCTCACGCGCTGGCTTCTCTGATGGCTTCTCTGATGCAATCGCATCTAAGGGGTGAGCGAGGGGAGGCAATGAGTCTGATGGTGCAAGCCACCTTTCGTGACGTCACTTCCTGTCGTGACGTCAGCGTCCCCCCACTTCTTTTTTTAGGACTTGTGCCCTGCTTGTCACCGCAGGGAAATTCTGTGTGTGTGTATTTGCCCCTAGTGAACGAGTACTGCTATCACTCACAACTAAGTTTACCAATGGCTGAAGTGGGCTGACCCACTGCCCCATGCTGTATAGGGGTGAATGACAAATGTGAGTCACACACTGACAAATCAAAAAATGAAAAAGGCTGAATGAAAGCCCCCAAAGTAAATATATTATGTATATAATTTTAGTAAAATCAAAAGGTCTCGTCTAACATCAAACCACTAAACAAAAACATCTGAATGCAGAATCTTCTTTGATGCACATTACAGCAATACTGCTGGTCTGTGCGGTGCACCAGCCCCTTAAGCATCTGTGCAATTGATGAACATCCTGGAACTAACTGCTCTTATGCACGGATCTTCTTTAACTTACAGTAGATTAATCAATAAAAAAGGAAGCATGCACGGACACTCATGCTAACTGATTAGCTCGTCAGGATATAGGCTGTAAAAGCATTACGATGTGTGCTGCTGCTTCTAGCCTCCAGTAATAAGA
Source organism: Calotriton arnoldi (assembly GCA_963921515.1). Classification (NCBI taxonomy): domain Eukaryota; kingdom Metazoa; phylum Chordata; class Amphibia; order Caudata; family Salamandridae; genus Calotriton; species Calotriton arnoldi. Next base: position 3,353,142 of record CAWUFW010000531.1, on the reverse strand, counting down.
CAATGTCTGTATCTTTATTTCTGTGCTGGTCAAAGCTGTGTACAGACAGAATATACATAATCCTACAAGCTTGGCTGCAATATCTACATACAAACTCTAAATAACATCGTCATCACATTACACAGCTGCAATCACATATTGCTCCTTTGGGAAAAATACACTTGCTTGCTCGTTCATACTGTAGAAGCACGCACTCTAGTGGTAAGACAGTGTACTGCACCTTTTTTCTTCTTCATGGATAATGTAATTAAGTACGAAATGCGAGGATTGCTGAAATGCTTGCATACAAGCACTCTGTAAATTGGAATTTAAATTTAATCAACTTGTGGTATGTAGAAATGGCTGAAAGCAATGTAAAAACTACTAGTGGGGGCTTATCCACAAATAATTATAGAGGTGCACTGTCCATATAAAACAGGTCCTCATTTTTAGGTCAAAACTTACCAGAGTGTAGCTATCTGGTTGCCAAGACTTAATGGGGACATGCTGAAAGCTTACCCACAAATTATTCCATCCATTGCTCAACATTGGCTTTATGTTTTGACACTCACATTTGCTTGCTTTCTATTCACTGGCTTTTTAAAAAATGTTTGAGCCCATCCAGCACGTCTTTGTACCCCTGTGGAGCATATCCTCTTCACCGCATCTCTGACCAGCTCCTTGTATTCTTCCACAAGCCATTTCTTTTTCTTTCGTGAAGAACTCCATGAGACCGCATGAATTTTTCAGCTGTCTCCCTTGTATGCTTCTTTCCTCCCCGAGCCGCTCTCAAGCAATGTGGGTTCAGTGCACCCCAAACTTAGTTTTGCTTGTGTGCTTCTGTCCACCCCCCAAGCTGCACCCATAATGCTCTCTCTCACCCGTGCGCTTCTCTGCCCTCCCTCTGCTCTCCGTATTCCTCCATCTTGTCAGTATCCTTCTCCCTGCCTTCCGCATTGCTTCAGGCCCTCCTCTGGCCCGCTTTCCAGCAAAAAATGTTGTTACACTTCTTTTTTAATCTCTCAATCCATCGGAGATCGGTAAATAAAACAAGCATTGGAAATGCAATAGGTCTCGCATTTTTTTAAGTTAGAGCTATTGGCATTGTAAATGGCAATGTCTGTTGCCTACTAAGGGAGGATGGAGGGAGCAGTTGGTGTCGGAGTGCCAAAATGCTCTGTTCGAGAGTGACTGGCCAAAAGTAAACGAAACAAGCAGCGACTTTTAAAATAAGTGTTTAGCCAGAGATATTGACTTTACCTATGTCTTTAAGCTGTGCTGCACAGAAGTCTGCAGCATGCTGAAAAGTTATAATAAAGAAGTGTCAGAAGCATTTTTGTTACCTTAGATATGACCAAAAAAGCATTATGTACAACTGAACGACCATATTAAAAAAGTATTAAAAATAATGTCGAGGTTTTTTTGTCCTTTCAATGCTGGCAACTTGTATCTGCCTGTCGCAATGGTTGCTTGTTGTTGTTTTTTTTGTTATGGGGGGCATAAATAATAGGAGGGTGAAGGTCAGTCAGTCAGTTAGTTAGTGAGAGTGAGTGAGTCAGTCAGTGAGAGAGTGAGAGTCAGTCAGTGAGAGAGTGAGAGTCAGTCAGTGAGAGAGTGAGAGTCAGTCAGTGAGAGAGTGAGAGTCAGTCAGTGAGAGAGTGAGAGTCAGTCAGTGAGAGAGTGAGAGTCAGTCAGTGAGAGAGTGAGAGTCAGTCAGTGAGAGAGTGAGAGTCAGTCAGTGAGAGAGTGAGAGTCAGTCAGTGAGAGAGTGAGAGTCAGTCAGTGAGAGAGTGAGAGTCAGTCAGTGAGAGAGTGAGAGTCAGTCAGTGAGAGAGTGAGAGTCAGTCAGTGAGAGAGTGAGAGTCAGTCAGTGAGAGAGTGAGAGTCAGTCAGTGAGAGAGTGAGAGTCAGTCAGTGAGAGAGTGAGAGTCAGTCAGTGAGAGAGTGAGAGTCAGTCAGTGAGAGAGTGAGAGTCAGTCAGTGAGAGAGTGAGAGTCAGTCAGTGAGAGAGTGAGAGTGAGTGAGTGAGAGAGAGTGAGTGAGTCAGTGAGTGAGAGAGTGAGTGAGAGAGTGAGTGAGAGAGTGAGTGAGTCAGTGAGAGAGTGAGTGAGTGAGTCAGTGAGAGAGTGAGTGAGTGAGTCAGTGAGAGAGTGAGTGAGTGAGTCAGTGAGAGAGTGAGTGAGTGAGTCAGTGAGAGAGTGAGTGAGTGAGTCAGTGAGAGAGTGAGTGAGTGAGTCAGTGAGAGAGTGAGTGAGTCAGTGAGAGAGTGAGTGAGTCAGTGAGAGAGTGAGTGAGTCAGTGAGAGAGTGAGTGAGTCAGTGAGAGAGTGAGTGAGTCAGTCAGTGAGAGAGTGAGTGAGTCAGTCAGTGAGAGAGTGAGTGAGTCAGTCAGTGAGAGAGTGAGTGAGTGAGTCAGTGAGAGAGTGAGTGAGTGAGTGAGTCAGTGAGAGAGTGAGTGAGTGAGTGAGTCAGTGAGAGAGTGAGTGAGTGAGTGAGTCAGTGAGAGAGTGAGTGAGTGAGTGAGTCAGTGAGAGAGTGAGTCAGTCAGTCAGTGAGAGAGAGAGTCAGTCAGTCAGTGAGAGAGTCAGTCAGTGAGAGAGTCAGTCAGTGAGAGAGTCAGTCAGTGAGAGAGTCAGTCAGTGAGAGAGTCAGTCAGTGAGATAGTCAGTCAGTGAGATAGTCAGTCAGTGAGATAGTCAGTCAGTGAGATAGTCAGTGAGAGAGTCAGTCAGTGAGAGAGTCAGTCAGTGAGATAGTCAGTCAGTGAGATAGTCAGTCAGTGAGATAGTCAGTCAGTGAGATAGTCAGTCAGTGAGATAGTCAGTCAGTGAGATAGTCAGTCAGTGAGATAGTCAGTCAGTGAGATAGTCAGTCAGTGAGATAGTCAGTCAGTGAGAGAGAGTCAGTGAGAGAGAGTCAGTGAGAGAGAGTCAGTGAGAGAGAGTCAGCGAGAGAGAGTCAGCGAGAGAGAGTCAGCGAGAGAGAGTCAGCGAGAGAGAGTCAGCGAGAGAGAGTCAGCGAGAGAGAGTCAGTGTTTTAGCGAGAGAGAGTCAGTGTTTTAGCGAGAGAGAGTCAGTGTTTTAGCGAGAGAGAGTCAGTGTTTTAGCGAGAGAGAGTCAGTGTTTTAGCGAGAGAGAGTCAGTGTTTTAGCGAGAGAGAGTCAGTGTTTTAGCGAGAGAGAGTCAGTGTTTTAGCGAGAGAGAGTCAGTGTTTTAGCGAGAGAGAGTCAGTGTTTTAGCGAGAGAGAGTCAGTGAGAGAGAGTCAGTGAGAGAGAGTCAGTGAGAGAGAGTCAGTGAGAGAGAGTCAGTGAGAGAGAGTCAGTGAGAGAGTCAGTGAGAGAGAGTCAGTGAGAGAGAGTCAGTGAGAGAGAGTCAGTCTGTGAGAGTGAGAGAGGGTCTGTGAGAGAGGGTCTGTGAAAGTGAGAGAGGGTCTGTGAGAGAGAGAGGGTCTGTGAGAGAGAGGGTCTGTGAGAGTGAGAGAGGGTCTGTGAGAGTGAGAGAGGGTCTGTGAGAGTGAGAGAGGGTCTGTGAGAGTGAGAGAGGGTCTGTGAGAGTGAGAGAGGGTCTGTGAGAGTGAGAGAGGGTCTGTGAGAGTGAGAGAGAGTCTGAGAGTGAGAGAGAGTCTGTGAGAGTGAGAGAGTCTGTGAGAGTGAGAGAGTCTGTGAGAGTGAGAGAGTCTGTGAGAGTGAGAGAGTCTGTGAGAGTGAGAGAGTCTGTGAGAGTGAGAGAGTCTGTGAGAGTGAGAGAGTCTGTGAGAGTGAGAGAGTCTGTGAGAGTGAGAGAGTCTGTGAGAGTGAGAGAGTCTGTGAGAGTGAGAGAGTCTGTGAGAGTGAGAGAGTCTGTGAGAGTGAGAGAGTCTGTGAGAGTGAGAGAGTCTGTGAGAGTGAGAGAGTCTGTGAGAGTGAGAGAGTCAGTGAGAGTGAGTCAGTCAGTGAGAGTGAGTCAGTCAGTCAGTGAGAGTGAGTCAGTCAGTCAGTGAGAGTGAGTGAGTCAGTCAGTGAGAGTGAGTGAGTCAGTCAGTGAGAGTGAGTCAGTCAGTCAGTGAGAGTGAGTGAGTCAGTCAGTGAGAGTGAGTCAGTCAGTCAGTGAGAGTGAGTGAGTCAGTCAGTGAGAGTGAGTCAGTCAGTCAGTGAGAGTGAGTGAGTCAGTCAGTGAGAGTGAGTGAGTCAGTCAGTGAGAGTGAGTGAGTGTGAGTGAGTGAGAGTGAGTGAGTGAGAGTGAGTCAGTGAGAGTGAGTCAGTGAGAGTGAGTCAGTGAGAGTGAGTCAGTGAGAGTGAGTCAGTGAGAGTGAGTCAGTGAGAGTGAGTCAGTGAGAGTGAGTCAGTGAGAGTGAGTCAGTGAGAGTGAGTCAGTGAGAGTGAGTCAGTGAGAGTGAGTCAGTGAGAGTGAGTCAGTGAGAGTGAGTCAGTGAGTGTGAGTCAGTGAGTGTGAGTCAGTGAGAGTGAGTCAGTGAGAGTGAGTCAGTGAGAGTGAGTCAGTGAGAGTGAGTCAGTGAGAGTGAGTCAGTGAGAGTGAGTCAGTGAGAGTGAGCCAGTGAGAGTGAGCCAGTGAGAGTGAGCCAGTGAGAGTGAGCCAGTGAGAGTGAGTCAGTGAGAGTGAGTCAGTCAGTCAGTGAGAGTGAGTCAGTCAGTCAGTGAGAGTGAGTCAGTCAGTCAGTGAGAGTGAGTCAGTCAGTGAGAGTGAGTCAGTCAGTCAGTGAGAGTGAGTCAGTCAGTCAGTGAGAGTGAGTCAGTCAGTCAGTGAGAGTGAGTCAGTCAGTCAGTCAGAGTGAGTCAGTCAGTGAGAGAGAGTGAGTCAGTCAGTCAGTAAGAGAGAGTGAGTCAGTCAGTCAGTGAGAGAGAGTGAGTCAGTCAGTCAGTGAGAGTGAGTCAGTCAGTGAGTCAGTCAGTCAGTGAGTCAGTCAGTCAGTGAGTCAGTCAGTCAGTGAGTCAGTCAGTCAGTGAGTCAGTCAGTCAGTCAGTCAGTCAGTGAGTCAGTCAGTCAGTGAGTCAGTCAGTCAGTGAGTCAGTGAGTGAGTCAGTCAGTGAGTGAGTCAGTCAGTGAGTCAGTGAGTCAGTCAGTGAGTCAGTCAGTGAGTCAGTGAGTGAGTGAGTGAGTCAGTCAGTGAGTCAGTGAGTGAGTGAGTGAGTCAGTCAGTGAGTCAGTCAGTCAGTCAGTGAGTGAGTCAGTCAGTGAGTGAGTCAGTCAGTGAGTGAGTCAGTCAGTGAGTGAGTCAGTCAGTCAGTGAGAGTGAGTCAGTCAGTCAGTGAGAGTGAGTCAGTCAGTCAGTGAGAGTGAGTCAGTCAGTCAGTGAGTGAGTCAGTCAGTCAGTCAGTCAGTCAGTGAGTGAGTGAGTCAGTCAGTGAGTGAGTCAGTCAGTGAGTGAGTGAGTGAGTCAGTCAGTGAGTGAGTGAGTCAGTCAGTGAGTGAGTCAGTGAGTGAGTGAGTGAGTCAGTGAGTGAGTGAGTCAGTGAGTGAGTCAGTCAGTCAGTCAGTCAGTCAGTCAGTCAGTGAGTGAGTCAGTGAGTGAGTCAGTGAGTGAGTCAGTGAGTGAGTGAGTGAGTCAGTCAGTGAGTGAGTCAGTCAGTCAGTGAGAGTGAGTCAGTCAGTCAGTGAGAGTGAGTCAGTCAGTCAGTGAGAGTGAGTCAGTCAGTCAGTGAGAGTGAGTCAGTCAGTGAGAGAGAGTGAGTCAGTCAGTCAGTGAGAGAGAGTGAGTCAGTCAGTCAGTGAGAGAGAGTGAGTCAGTCAGTCAGTGAGAGTGAGTCAGTCAGTGAGTCAGTCAGTCAGTGAGTCAGTCAGTCAGTCAGTGAGTCAGTCAGTCAGTGAGTCAGTCAGTCAGTGAGTCAGTCAGTCAGTCAGTCAGTCAGTGAGTCAGTCAGTCAGTGAGTCAGTCAGTCAGTGAGTCAGTGAGTGAGTCAGTCAGTGAGTGAGTCAGTCAGTGAGTCAGTGAGTCAGTCAGTGAGTCAGTCAGTGAGTCAGTGAGTGAGTGAGTCAGTCAGTCAGTGAGTCAGTCAGTCAGTCAGTGAGTGAGTCAGTCAGTGAGTGAGTCAGTCAGTGAGTGAGTCAGTCAGTGAGTGAGTCAGTCAGTCAGTGAGTGAGTCAGTCAGTGAGTGAGTCAGTCAGTCAGTGAGAGTGAGTCAGTCAGTCAGTGAGAGTGAGTCAGTCAGTCAGTGAGAGTGAGTCAGTCAGTCAGTGAGTGAGTGAGTGAGTGAGTGAGTCAGTCAGTGAGTGAGTGAGTGAGTCAGTCAGTGAGTGAGTGAGTGAGTGAGTCAGTCAGTGAGTGAGTCAGTCAGTGAGTGAGTCAGTGAGTGAGTGAGTCAGTGAGTGAGTGAGTCAGTGAGTGAGTGAGTCAGTGAGTGAGTGAGTGAGTCAGTCAGTCAGTCAGTCAGTCAGTGAGTGAGTCAGTGAGTGAGTGAGTGAGTCAGTCAGTGAGTGAGTCAGTCAGTGAGTGAGTCAGTCAGTGAGTGAGTCAGTCAGTCAGTGAGTGAGTCAGTCAGTGAGTGAGTGAGTCAGTCAGTGAGTCAGTCAGTGAGTGAGTGAGTCAGTCAGTGAGTGAGTCAGTCAGTGAGTGAGTCAGTCAGTGAGTGAGTCAGTCAGTGAGTGAGTCAGTGAGTGAGTGAGTCAGTCAGTCAGTCAGTCAGTGAGTGAGAGTGAGTCAGTCAGTCAGTCAGTGAGTGAGTCAGTCAGTCAGTCAGTGAGAGTGAGTCAGTCAGTCAGTCAGTGAGAGTGAGTCAGTCAGTCAGTGAGAGTGAGTCAGTCAGTCAGTCAGTCAGTCAGTCAGTCAGTCAGTGAGTGAGTGAGTGAGTGAGTCAGTCAGTCAGTCAGTCAGTGAGTGAGTGAGTGAGTGAGTGAGTCAGTCAGTGAGTGAGTGAGTGAGTCAGTCAGTGAGTGAGTCAGTCAGTGAGTGAGTGAGTGAGTGAGTGAGTGAGTGAGTGAGTGAGTCAGTCAGTGAGTCAGTGAGTGAGTCAGTGAGTGAGTGAGTGCAGTCAGTGAGTGAGTCAGTCAGTGAGTGAGTCAGTCAGTGAGTGAGTCAGTCAGTGAGTGAGTCAGTCAGTGAGTGAGTCAGTCAGTGAGTGAGTCAGTCAGTGAGTGAGTGAGTCAGTCAGTGAGTGAGTCAGTCAGTGAGTGAGTCAGTCAGTGAGTGAGTCAGTCAGTGAGTGAGTCAGTCAGTCAGTGAGTGAGTGAGTGAGTCAGTCAGTGAGTGAGTGAGTCAGTCAGTGAGTGAGTCAGTGAGTGAGTGAGTCAGTCAGTGAGTGAGTCAGTCAGTGAGTGAGTCAGTCAGTGAGTGAGTCAGTCAGTGAGTGAGTCAGTCAGTGAGTGAGTCAGTCAGTGAGTGAGTCAGTCAGTGAGTGAGTCAGTCAGTGAGTGAGTCAGTCAGTGAGTGAGTCAGTCAGTGAGTGAGTCAGTCAGTGAGTGAGTCAGTCAGTGAGTGAGTCAGTCAGTGAGTGAGTCAGTCAGTGAGTGAGTCAGTCAGTGAGTGAGTCAGTGAGTGAGTCAGTCAGTGAGTGAGTGAGTCAGTCAGTGTGAGTGAGTCAGTCAGTGAGTGAGTCAGTCAGTGAGTGAGTCAGTCAGTGAGTGAGTCAGTCAGTGAGTGAGTCAGTCAGTGAGTGAGTCAGTCAGTGAGTGAGTCAGTCAGTGAGTGAGTCAGTCAGTGAGTGAGTCAGTCAGTGAGTGAGTCAGTCAGTGAGTGAGTCAGTCAGTGAGTGAGTCAGTCAGTGAGTGAGTCAGTCAGTGAGTGAGTCAGTCAGTGAGTGAGTGAGTCAGAGTGAGTGAGTCAGAGTGAGTGAGTCAGAGTGAGTGAGTCAGAGTGAGTGAGTCAGAGTGAGTGAGTCAGAGTGAGTGAGTCAGAGTGAGTGAGTCAGGAGTGAGTGAGTCAGAGTGAGTGAGTCAGAGTGAGTGAGTCAGAGTGAGTGAGTCAGAGTGAGTGAGTCAGAGTGAGTGAGTCAGAGTGAGTGAGTCAGAGTGAGTGAGTCAGTCAGTGAGTGAGTCAGTCAGTGAGTGAGTCAGTCAGTGAGTGAGTCAGTCAGTGAGTGAGTCAGTGAGTGAGTGAGTCAGTCAGTGAGTGAGTGAGTCAGTCAGTCAGTGAGTCAGTCAGTGAGTGAGTCAGTCAGTGAGTGAGTCAGTCAGTGAGTGAGTCAGTCAGTGAGTGAGTCAGTCAGTGAGTCAGTCAGTCAGTCAGTCAGTGAGTGAGTCAGTCAGTGAGTGAGTCAGTGAGTGAGTCAGTCAGTGAGTGAGTCAGTCAGTGAGTGAGTCAGTCAGTGAGTGAGTCAGTCAGTGAGTGAGTCAGTCAGTGAGTGAGTGAGTCAGTGAGTGAGTGAGTCAGAGTGAGTGAGTCAGAGTGAGTGAGTCAGAGTGAGTGAGTCAGGAGTGAGTGAGTCAGAGTGAGTGAGTCAGAGTGAGTGAGTCAGAGTGAGTGAGTCAGAGTGAGTGAGTCAGGAGTGAGTGAGTCAGAGTGAGTGAGTCAGAGTGAGTGAGTCGAGAGTGAGTGAGTCAGAGTGAGTGAGTCAGGAGTGAGTGAGTCAGTCAGTGAGTGAGTCAGTCAGTGAGTGAGTCAGTCAGTGAGTGAGTCAGTCAGTGAGTGAGTCAGTGAGTGAGTGAGTCAGTCAGTGAGTGAGTGAGTCAGTCAGTCAGTGAGTGCAGTCAGTGAGTGAGTCAGTCAGTGAGTGAGTCAGTCAGTGAGTGAGTCAGTCAGTGAGTGAGTCAGTCAGTGAGTCAGTGCAGTCAGTCAGTCAGTGAGTGAGTCAGTCAGTGAGTGAGTCAGTCAGTGAGTGAGTCAGTCAGTGAGTGAGTCAGTCAGTGAGTGAGTCAGTCAGTGAGTGAGTCAGTCAGTGAGTGAGTGAGTCAGAGTGAGTGAGTCAGAGTGAGTGAGTCAGAGTGAGTGAGTCAGAGTGAGTGAGTCAGAGTGAGTGAGTCAGAGTGAGTGAGTCAGAGTGAGTGAGTCAGAGTGAGTGAGTCAGAGTGAGTGAGTCAGAGTGAGTGAGTCAGAGTGAGTGAGTCAGAGTGAGTGAGTCAGAGTGAGTGAGTCAGAGTGAGTGAGTCAGAGTGAGTGAGTCAGAGTGAGTGAGTCAGAGTGAGTGAGTCAGAGTGAGTGAGTCAGAGTGAGTGAGTCAGAGTGAGTGAGTCAGTCAGTGAGTGAGTCAGTCAGTGAGTGAGTCAGTCAGTGAGTGAGTCAGTCAGTGAGTGAGTCAGTCAGTGAGTGAGTCAGTCAGTGAGTGAGTCAGTCAGTGAGTGAGTCAGTCAGTGAGTGAGTCAGTCAGTGAGTGAGTGAGTCAGTCAGTCAGTGAGTCAGTCAGTCAGTGAGTCAGTCAGTGAGTGAGTCAGTCAGTGAGTGAGTCAGTCAGTGAGTGAGTCAGTCAGTGAGTGAGTCAGTCAGTGAGTGAGTCAGTCAGTGAGTGAGTCAGTCAGTGAGTGAGTCAGTCAGTGAGTGAGTCAGTCAGTGAGTGAGTCAGTCAGTGAGTGAGTCAGTCAGTCAGTGAGTGAGTCAGTGAGTGAGTCAGTCAGTGAGTGAGTCAGTCAGTGAGTGAGTCAGTCAGTCAGTGAGTGAGTCAGTCAGTGAGTGAGTCAGTCAGTGAGTGAGTCAGTCAGTGAGTGAGTGAGTCGAGAGTGAGTGAGTCAGTGAGTGAGTCAGAGTGAGTGAGTCAGAGTGAGTGAGTCAGAGTGAGTGAGTCAGAGTGAGTGAGTCAGAGTGAGTGAGTCAGAGTGAGTGAGTCAGAGTGAGTGAGTCAGGAGTGAGTGAGTCAGGAGTGAGTGAGTCAGAGTGAGTGAGTCAGAGTGAGTGAGTCAGAGTGAGTGAGTCAGAGTGAGTGAGTCAGAGTGGAGTGAGTCAGAGTGAGTGAGTCAGAGTGAGTGAGTCAGAGTGAGTGAGTCAGAGTGAGTGAGTCAGAGTGAGTGAGTGAGTGAGTGAGTCAGAGTGAGTGAGTCAGAGTGAGTGAGTCAGAGTGAGTGAGTCAGAGTGAGTGAGTCAGAGTGAGTGAGTCAGAGTGAGTGAGTCAGAGTGAGTGAGTCAGAGTGAGTGAGTGAGTGAGTCAGTCAGTGAGAGTGTGAGTGAGTCAGTCAGTGAGAGTGTGAGTGAGTCAGTCAGTGAGAGTGAGTCAGTCAGTCAGTGAGAGTGAGTCAGTCAGTCAGTGAGAGTGAGTCAGTCAGTCAGTGAGAGTGAGTCAGTCAGTGAGAGTGAGTCAGTCAGTCAGTGAGAGTGAGTCAGTCAGTCAGTGAGAGTGAGTCAGTCAGTCAGTGAGAGTGAGTCAGTCAGTCAGTGAGAGTGAGTCAGTCAGTGAGAGTGAGTCAGTCAGTCAGTCAGTGAGAGTGAGTCAGTCAGTCAGTCAGTGAGAGTGAGTCAGTCAGTCAGTGAGAGTGAGTCAGTCAGTCAGTCAGTGAGTGAGTGAGTGAGTCAGTCAGTCAGTCAGTCAGTGAGTGAGTGAGTCAGTCAGTCAGTGAGTGAGTGAGTGAGTCAGTCAGTGAGTGAGTGAGTCAGTGAGTGAGTGAGTCAGTCAGTGAGTGAGTGAGTGAGTCAGTGAGTCAGTGAGTGAGTGAGTGAGTGAGTGAGTGAGTGAGTCAGTGAGTGAGTCAGTCAGTCAGTCAGTCAGTCAGTCAGTCAGTGAGTGAGTCAGTGAGTGAGTCAGTGAGTGAGTGAGTCAGTCAGTGAGTGAGTCAGTCAGTCAGTGAGTCAGTCAGTGAGTGAGTCAGTCAGTGAGTGAGTCAGTCAGTGAGTGAGTGAGTGAGTCAGTCAGTCAGTGAGAGTGAGTGAGTCAGTCAGTCAGTGAGAGTGAGTGAGTCAGTCAGTCAGTGAGAGTGAGTGAGTCAGTCAGTCAGTGAGAGTGAGTGAGTCAGTCAGTCAGTGAGAGTGAGTGAGTCAGTCAGTCAGTGAGAGTGAGTGAGTCAGAGTGAGTGAGTGAGTCAGAGTGAGTGAGTGAGTCAGAGTGAGTGAGTGAGTGAGTCAGAGTGAGTGAGTGAGTGAGTCAGAGTGAGTGAGTGAGTGAGTCAGAGTGAGTGAGTGAGTCAGAGTGAGTGAGTGAGTCAGTCAGAGTGAGTGAGTGAGTGAGTGAGTCAGTCAGAGTGAGTGAGTGAGTCAGTCAGAGTGAGTGAGTGAGTCAGTCAGAGTGAGTGAGTGAGTCAGTCAGAGTGAGTGAGTGAGTCAGTCAGAGTGAGTGAGTGAGTCAGTGAGAGTGAGTGAGTGAGTCAGTGAGAGTGAGTGAGTGAGTCAGTGAGAGTGAGTGAGTGAGTCAGTGAGTGAGTGAGTCAGTGAGAGTGAGTGAGTCAGTGAGAGTGAGTGAGTCAGTGAGAGTGAGTGAGTCAGTGAGAGTGAGTGAGTCAGTGAGAGTGAGTGAGTGAGAGTGAGTGAGTCAGTGAGTGTGAGTGAGTGAGTCAGTGAGTGTGAGTGAGTGAGTCAGTGAGAGTGAGTGAGTGAGTCAGTGAGAGTGAGTGAGTCAGTGAGAGTGAGTGAGTGAGTCAGTGAGAGTGAGTGAGTGAGTGAGTCAGTGAGAGTGAGTGAGTGAGTGAGTCAGTGAGAGTGAGTGAGTCAGTGAGAGTGAGTGAGTGAGAGTGAGTGAGTCAGTGAGTGTGAGTGAGTCAGTGAGTGTGAGTGAGTGAGTGAGTCAGTCAGTGAGAGTGAGTGAGTGAGTCAGTCAGTGAGAGTGAGTGAGTGAGTCAGTCAGTGAGAGTGAGTGAGTGAGTCAGTCAGTGAGAGTGAGTGAGTGAGTCAGTCAGTGAGAGTGAGTGAGTGAGTCAGTCAGTGAGAGTGAGTGAGTGAGTGAGTCAGTGAGAGTGAGTGAGTCAGTGAGAGTGAGTCAGTCAGTCAGTGAGAGTGAGTCAGTCAGTCAGTGAGAGTGAGTCAGTCAGTCAGTGAGAGTGAGTCAGTCAGTCAGTGAGAGTGAGTGAGTCAGTCAGTCAGTGAGAGTGAGTGAGTCAGTCAGTCAGTGAGAGTGAGTGAGTGAGTGAGTCAGTCAGTGAGAGTGAGTGAGTCAGTCAGTCAGTGAGAGTGAGTGAGTCAGAGTGAGTGAGTGAGTGAGTCAGAGTGAGTGAGTGAGTCAGTCAGAGTGAGTGAGTGAGTCAGTCAGAGTGAGTGAGTGAGTGAGTCAGAGTGAGTGAGTGAGTCAGTCAGAGTGAGTGAGTGAGTCAGTCAGAGTGAGTGAGTGAGTCAGTCAGAGTGAGTGAGTGAGTCAGTGAGAGTGAGTGAGTGAGTCAGTGAGAGTGAGTGAGTGAGTCAGTGAGAGTGAGTGAGTGAGTCAGTGAGAGTGAGTGAGTGAGTCAGTGAGAGTGAGTGAGTCAGTGAGAGTGAGTGAGTCAGTCAGTGAGAGTGTGAGTGAGTCAGTGAGAGTGAGTGAGTGAGTCAGTCGGTGAGAGTGAGTCAGTCAGTGAGAGTGAGTCAGTCAGTCAGTGAGAGTGAGTCAGTCAGTCAGTGAGAGTGAGTGAGTCAGTCAGTCAGTGAGAGTGAGTGAGTCAGTCAGTCAGTGAGAGTGAGTGAGTCAGTCAGTCAGTGAGAGTGAGTGAGTCAGTCAGTCAGTGAGAGTGAGTGAGTCAGTCAGTCAGTGAGAGTGAGTGAGTCAGTCAGTCAGTGAGAGTGAGTGAGTGAGTCAGAGTGAGTGAGTGAGTGAGTCAGAGTGAGTGAGTGAGTGAGTCAGAGTGAGTGAGTGAGTGAGTCAGAGTGAGTGAGTGAGTCAGTCAGAGTGAGTGAGTGAGTGAGTCAGTCAGAGTGAGTGAGTGAGTCAGTCAGAGTGAGTGAGTGAGTGAGTCAGAGTGAGTGAGTGAGTCAGTCAGAGTGAGTGAGTGAGTCAGTCAGAGTGAGTGAGTGAGTCAGTCAGAGTGAGTGAGTGAGTCAGTCAGAGTGAGTGAGTGAGTCAGTCAGAGTGAGTGAGTCAGTCAGAGTGAGTGAGTGAGTGAGTCAGTGAGAGTGAGTGAGTGAGTCAGTGAGAGTGAGTGAGTGAGTCAGTGAGAGTGAGTGAGTCAGTGAGAGTGAGTGAGTCAGTGAGAGTGAGTGAGTGAGTCAGTGAGAGTGAGTGAGTCAGTGAGAGTGAGTGAGTCAGTGAGAGTGAGTGAGTGAGAGTGAGTGAGTGAGAGTGAGTGAGTGAGAGTGAGTGAGTGAGTCAGTCAGAGTGAGTGAGTGAGTCAGTCAGAGTGAGTGAGTGAGTCAGTCAGAGTGAGTGAGTCAGAGTGAGTGAGTGAGTCAGTCAGAGTGAGTGAGTCAGTCAGAGTGAGTGAGTCAGTCAGAGTGAGTGAGTGAGTCAGTCAGAGTGAGTGAGTGAGTCAGTGAGAGTGAGTGAGTGAGTCAGTGAGAGTGAGTGAGTGAGTCAGTGAGAGTGAGTGAGTGAGTCAGTGAGAGTGAGTGAGTCAGTCAGTGAGAGTGTGAGTGAGTCAGTGAGAGTGAGTGAGTGAGTCAGTCGGTGAGAGTGAGTCAGTCAGTGAGAGTGAGTCAGTCAGTCAGTGAGAGTGAGTCAGTCAGTCAGTGAGAGTGAGTGAGTCAGTCAGTCAGTGAGAGTGAGTGAGTCAGTCAGTCAGTGAGAGTGAGTGAGTCAGAGTGAGTGAGTGAGTCAGAGTGAGTGAGTGAGTGAGTCAGAGTGAGTGAGTGAGTCAGAGTGAGTGAGTGAGTGAGTCAGAGTGAGTGAGTGAGTCAGTCAGAGTGAGTGAGTGAGTGAGTCAGAGTGAGTGAGTGAGTGAGTCAGAGTGAGTGAGTGAGTCAGTCAGAGTGAGTGAGTGAGTCAGTCAGAGTGAGTGAGTGAGTCAGTCAGAGTGAGTGAGTGAGTGAGTCAGTGAGTGAGTGAGTGAGTGAGTGAGTGAGTCAGTGAGTGAGTCAGTCAGTCAGTCAGTCAGTCAGTCAGTCAGTGAGTGAGTCAGTGAGTGAGTCAGTGAGTGAGTGAGTCAGTCAGTGAGTGAGTGAGTGAGTCAGAGTGAGTGAGTGAGTGAGTCAGAGTGAGTGAGTGAGTGAGTCAGAGTGAGTGAGTGAGTCAGTCAGAGTGAGTGAGTGAGTCAGTCAGAGTGAGTGAGTCAGTCAGAGTGAGTGAGTCAGTCAGAGTGAGTGAGTGAGTGAGTCAGTGAGAGTGAGTGAGTGAGTCAGTGAGAGTGAGTGAGTGAGTCAGTGAGAGTGAGTGAGTGAGTCAGTGAGAGTGAGTGAGTCAGTGAGAGTGAGTGAGTCAGTGAGAGTGAGTGAGTGAGTCAGTGAGAGTGAGTGAGTCAGTGAGAGTGAGTGAGTCAGTGAGAGTGAGTGAGTGAGAGTGAGTGAGTCAGTGAGTGTGAGTGAGTGAGTCAGTGAGAGTGAGTGAGTGAGTGAGTCAGTGAGAGTGAGTGAGTCAGTGAGAGTGAGTGAGTGAGTCAGTGAGAGTGAGTGAGTGAGTCAGTGAGAGTGAGTGAGTGAGTGAGTCAGTGAGAGTGAGTGAGTCAGTGAGAGTGAGTGAGTGAGAGTGAGTGAGTCAGTGAGTGTGAGCCAGTGAGAGTGAGCCAGTGAGAGTGAGCCAGTGAGAGTGAGCCAGTGAGAGTGAGCCAGTGAGAGTGAGCCAGTGAGAGTGAGTCAGTGAGAGTGAGTCAGTGAGAGTGAGTCAGTCAGAGTGAGTCAGTCAGAGTGAGTGAGTGAGTGAGTCAGAGTGAGTGAGTGAGTGAGTCAGAGTGAGTGAGTGAGTGAGTCAGTCAGAGTGAGTGAGTGAGTGAGTCAGTCAGAGTGAGTGAGTGAGTGAGTCAGTCAGAGTGAGTGAGTGAGTGAGTCAGTCAGAGTGAGTGAGTGAGTCAGTCAGAGTGAGTGAGTGAGTGAGTCAGTCAGAGTGAGTGAGTGAGTGAGTCAGTCAGAGTGAGTGAGTCAGTGAGAGTGAGTGAGTCAGTGAGTGTGAGTGAGTGAGTGAGTCAGTCAGTGAGAGTGAGTGAGTGAGTCAGTCAGTGAGAGTGAGTGAGTGAGTCAGTCAGTGAGAGTGAGTGAGTGAGTCAGTCAGTGAGAGTGAGTGAGTGAGTGAGTCAGTGAGAGTGAGTGAGTGAGTCAGTGAGAGTGAGTGAGTCAGTCAGTGAGAGTGAGTCAGTCAGTCAGTCAGTGAGAGTGAGTCAGTCAGTCAGTGAGAGTGAGTCAGTCAGTCAGTGAGAGTGAGTCAGTCAGTCAGTCAGTGAGAGTGAGTGAGTCAGTCAGTCAGTGAGAGTGAGTGAGTGAGTCAGTCAGTGAGAGTGAGTGAGTGAGTCAGTCAGTGAGAGTGAGTGAGTCAGAGTGAGTGAGTGAGTGAGTCAGAGTGAGTGAGTGAGTCAGTCAGAGTGAGTGAGTGAGTCAGTCAGAGTGAGTGAGTGAGTCAGTCAGAGTGAGTGAGTGAGTCAGTCAGAGTGAGTGAGTGAGTGAGTCAGAGTGAGTGAGTGAGTCAGTCAGAGTGAGTGAGTGAGTGAGTCAGTGAGTGAGTGAGTCAGTCAGTCAGAGTGAGTGAGTCAGTCAGAGTGAGTGAGTGAGTCAGTGAGAGTGAGTGAGTGAGTCAGTGAGAGTGAGTGAGTGAGTCAGTGAGAGTGAGTGAGTCAGTCAGTGAGAGTGAGTGAGTCAGTCAGAGTGAGTGAGTGAGTCAGTCAGAGTGAGTGAGTGAGTCAGTGAGAGTGAGTGAGTGAGTCAGTGAGAGTGAGTGAGTGAGTCAGTGAGAGTGAGTGAGTGAGTCAGTGAGAGTGAGTGAGTCAGTCAGTGAGAGTGTGAGTGAGTCAGTCAGTGAGAGTGAGTGAGTGAGTCAGTCGGTGAGAGTGAGTCAGTCAGTGAGAGTGAGTCAGTCAGTCAGTGAGAGTGAGTCAGTCAGTCAGTCAGTGAGAGTGAGTCAGTCAGTCAGTGAGAGTGAGTGAGTGAGTCAGTCAGTCAGTGAGTCAGTCAGTCAGTCAGTGAGAGTGAGTCAGTGAGTCAGTCAGTGAGAGTGAGTCAGTCAGAGTGAGTGAGTGAGTCAGTCAGAGTGAGTGAGTGAGTCAGTCAGAGTGAGTGAGTGAGTCAGTCAGAGTGAGTGAGTGAGTGAGTGAGTGAGTCAGTCAGAGTGAGTGAGTGAGTCAGTCAGAGTGAGTGAGTGAGTCAGTCAGAGTGAGTGAGTGAGTCAGTCAGAGTGAGTGAGTGAGTCAGTCAGAGTGAGTGAGTGAGTCAGTCAGGAGTGAGTGAGTGAGTCAGTGAGAGTGAGTGAGTCAGTCAGTGAGAGTGTGAGTGTGAGTGAGTCAGTCAGTCAGTCAGTGAGAGTGAGTGAGTCGGTGAGAGTGAGTCAGTCAGTGAGAGTGAGTCAGTCAGTCAGTGAGAGTGAGTGAGTCAGTCAGTGAGAGTGAGTGAGTCAGTCAGTGAGAGTGAGTGAGTCAGTGAGAGTGAGTCAGTCAGTCAGTGGGAGTGAGTCAGTCAGTCAGTGAGAGTGAGTCAGTCAGTCAGTGAGAGTGAGTCAGTCAGTCAGTGAGAGTGAGTGAGTCAGTCAGTCAGTGAGAGTGAGTGAGTCAGTCAGTCAGAGTGAGTGAGTGAGTGAGTCAGTGAGAGTGAGTGAGTCAGTGAGAGTGAGTGAGTGAGAGTGAGTGAGTCAGTGAGTGTGAGTGAGTCAGTGAGTGTGAGTGAGTCAGTGAGTGAGAGTGAGTGAGTGAGTCAGTCAGTGAGTGTGAGTGAGTCAGTGAGTCAGAGTGAGTGAGTGAGTCAGTCAGAGTGAGTGAGTGAGTGAGTCAGTCAGAGTGAGTGAGTGAGTGAGTGAGTCAGTCAGAGTGAGTGAGTCAGTGAGAGTGAGTGAGTCAGTGAGTGAGTGAGTCAGTGAGAGTGAGTGAGTGAGTCAGTGAGAGTGAGTGAGTGAGTCAGTGAGAGTGAGTGAGTCAGTGAGTCAGTGAGAGTGAGTGAGTCAGTGAGAGTGAGTGAGTCAGTGAGTCAGTGAGAGTGAGTGAGTCAGTGAGAGTGAGTGAGTCAGTGAGAGTGAGTGAGTCAGTGAGAGTGAGTGAGTCAGTGAGAGTGAGTGAGTCAGTGAGAGTGAGTGAGTCAGTGAGAGTGAGTGAGTGAGTCAGTGAGAGTGAGTGAGTCAGTGAGAGTGAGTGAGTCAGTGAGAGTGAGTGAGTGAGAGTGAGTGAGTCAGTGAGTGTGAGTGAGTGAGTCAGTGAGAGTGAGTGAGTGAGTCAGTGAGAGTGAGTGAGTGAGTCAGTCAGAGTGAGTGAGTGAGTCAGTGAGAGTGAGTGAGTGAGTGAGTCAGTCAGAGTGAGTGAGTGAGTGAGTCAGTCAGAGTGAGTGAGTGAGTCAGTGAGAGTGAGTGAGTGAGTCAGTGAGAGTGAGTGAGTCAGTGAGAGTGAGTGAGTCAGTGAGAGTGAGTGAGTCAGTGAGAGTGAGTGAGTGAGTCAGTGAGAGTGAGTGAGTGAGTCAGTCAGGAGAGTGAGTGAGTCAGTGAGAGTGAGTGAGTCAGTGAGAGTGAGTGAGTCAGTGAGAGTGAGTGAGTCAGTGAGAGTGAGTGAGTCAGTGAGAGTGAGTGAGTCAGTGAGAGTGAGTGAGTCAGTGAGAGTGAGTGAGTCAGTGAGAGTGAGTGAGTCAGTGAGAGTGAGTGAGTCAGTGAGAGTGAGTGAGTCAGTGAGAGTGAGTGAGTGAGTCAGTGAGAGTGAGTGAGTGAGTGAGTCAGTGAGAGTGAGTGAGTCAGTGAGAGTGAGTGAGTCAGTGAGAGTGAGTGAGTCAGTGAGAGTGAGTGAGTCAGTGAGAGTGAGTGAGTCAGTGAGAGTGAGTGAGTCAGTGAGAGTGAGTGAGTCAGTGAGAGTGAGTGAGTCAGTGAGAGTGAGTGAGTCAGTGAGAGTGAGTGAGTGAGAGTGAGTGAGTCAGTGAGTGTGAGTGAGTGAGTCAGTGAGAGTGAGTGAGTGAGAGTGAGTGAGTCAGTGAGTGTGAGTGAGTCAGTGAGTGTGAGTGAGTGAGTGAGTCAGTCAGTGAGAGTGAGTGAGTGAGTCAGTCAGTGAGAGTGAGTGAGTGAGCCAGTCAGTGAGAGTGAGTGAGTGAGTCAGTCAGTGAGAGTGAGTGAGTGAGTCAGTCAGAGTGAGTGAGTGAGTGAGTCAGTCAGAGTGAGTGAGTGAGTGAGTCAGTCAGAGTGAGTGAGTGAGTGAGTCAGTCAGAGTGAGTGAGTCAGTCAGAGTGAGTGAGTCAGTGAGAGTGAGTGAGTCAGTGAGAGTGAGTGAGTCAGTGAGAGTGAGTGAGTGAGTCAGTGAGAGTGAGTGAGTGAGTCAGTGAGAGTGAGTGAGTCAGTGAGTCAGTGAGTGTGAGTGAGTGAGTCAGTGAGAGTGAGTGAGTCAGTGAGTGTGAGTGAGTGAGTCAGTGAGAGTGAGTGAGTGAGTGAGTCAGTGAGAGTGAGTGAGTCAGTGAGAGTGAGTGAGTCAGTGAGAGTGAGTGAGTGAGTGAGTGAGTCAGTGAGAGTGAGTGAGTCAGTGAGAGTGAGTGAGTGAGAGTGAGTGAGTCAGTGAGTGTGAGTGAGTCAGTGAGTGTGAGTGAGTGAGAGTGAGTGAGTCAGTCAGTGAGAGTGAGTGAGTGAGTCAGTCAGTGAGAGTGAGTGAGTGAGTCAGTCAGTGAGAGTGAGTGAGTGAGTCAGTCAGTGAGAGTGAGTGAGTGAGTCAGTCAGTGAGAGTGAGTGAGTGAGTCAGTCAGTGAGAGTGAGTGAGTGAGTGAGTGAGTGAGAGTGAGTGAGTCAGTCAGTGAGAGTGAGTCAGTCAGTCAGTGAGTGAGTGAGAGTCAGTCAGTGTTTTAGCGAGAGAGTCCGTGTTTTAGCGAGTCAGTCAGTGAGAGAGAGTCTGCCAGTGAGAGTCTGCCAGTAGTGAGAGTCTGCCAGTGAGAGTCTGCCAGTGAGAGTCTGCCAGTGAGAGTCTGCCAGTGAGAGTCTGCCAGTGAGAGTCTGCCAGTGAGAGTCTGCCAGTGAGAGTCTGCCAGTGAGAGTCTGCCAGTGAGAGTCTGCCAGTGAGAGTCTGCCAGTGAGAGTCTGCCAGTGAGAGTGAGTCAGTGAGAGTGAGTCAGTGAGAGTGAGTCAGTGAGAGTGAGCCAGTGAGAGTGAGCCAGTGAGAGTGAGCCAGTGAGAGTGAGCCAGTGAGAGTGAGCCAGTGAGAGTGAGTCAGTGAGAGTGAGTCAGTGAGAGTGAGTCAGTGAGAGTGAGTGAGTCAGTCAGTCAGTCAGTGAGTGAGAGTCAGTCAGTGTTTTAGCGAGAGAGTCCGTGTTTTAGCGAGTCAGTCAGTGAGAGAGAGTCTGCCAGTGAGAGTCTGCCAGTAGTGAGAGTCTGCCAGTGAGAGTCTGCCAGTAGTGAGAGTCTGCCAGTGAGAGTCTGCCAGTGAGAGTCTGCCAGTGAGAGTCTGCCAGTGAGAGTCTGCCAGTGAGAGTGAGCCAGTGAGAGTGAGCCAGTGAGAGTGAGCCAGTCAGTCAGTGAGAGTGAGCCACTGAGAGTGAGCCAGTGAGAGTGAGCCAGTGAGAGTGAGTCAGTGAGAGTGAGTCAGTGAGAGTGAGCCAGTGAGAGTGAGCCAGTGAGAGTGAGCCAGTGAGAGTGAGCCAGTGAGAGTGAGCCAGTCAGTCAGTGAGAGTCAGTCAGTCAGTGAGAGTTAGTCAGTGAGAGCGAGAGAGTCAGTGTGAGTGAGAGTCAGTGTGAGTGAGAGTCAGAGTCAGTGTGAGTGAGAGTCAGAGTCAGTGTGAGTGAGAGTCAGAGTCAGTGTGAGTGAGAGTCAGAGTCAGTGTGAGTGAGAGTCAGTGTGAGTGAGAGTCAGAGTCAGTGTGAGTCAGAGTCAGTGTGAGTGAGAGTCAGTGTGAGTGAGAGTCAGTGTGAGTGAGAGTCAGTGTGTGAGTGAGAGTCAGTGTGTGAGTGAGAGTCAGTGTGTGAGTGAGAGTCAGTGTGTGAGTGAGAGTCAGTGTGAGTGAGAGTCAGTGTGAGTGAGAGTCAGTGTGAGTGAGAGTCAGTGTGAGTGAGAGTCAGTGTGAGTGAGAGTCAGTGTGAGTGAGAGTCAGTGTGTGAGTCAGTGGGAGTGTGAGAGTGAGTGTGAGAGTCAGTGTGTGTGTGAGAGTCAGTGTGTGAGTGAGAGTCAGTGTGTGAGTGAGAGTCAGTGTGTGAGTGAGAGTCAGTGTGTGAGTGAGAGTCAGTGTGTGAGTGAGAGTCAGTGTGTGAGTGAGAGTCAGTGTGTGAGTGAGAGTCAGTGTGTGAGTGAGAGTCAGTGTGTGAGTGAGAGTCAGTGTGTGAGTGAGAGTCAGTGTGTGAGAGTCAGTGTGTGAGTGTGAGAGTCAGTGTGTGAGTGTGAGAGTCAGTGTGAGTGTGAGAGTCAGTGTGAGTGTGAGAGTCAGTGTGAGTGTGAGAGTCAGTGTGAGTGTGAGAGTCAGTGTGAGGGAGAGTCAGTGTGAGGGAGAGTCAGTGAGAGTCAGTGTGAGGGAGAGTCAGTGTGAGGGAGAGTCAGTGTGAGGGAGAGTCAGTGTGAGGGAGAGTCAGTGTGTGAGTGAGAGTCAGTGTGTGAGTGAGAGTCAGTGTGTGAGTGAGAGTCAGTGTGTGAGTGAGTCAGTGTGAGAGTGAGAGTCGGTGTGAGAGTGAGAGTCGGTGTGAGTGAGTCAGTGTGAGAGTGAGAGTCAGTGTGAGAGTCAGTGTGAGTGTGAGAGTCAGTGTGAGAGTGAGAGTCAGTGTGAGTGTGAGAGTGAGTGTGAGTGAGAGTCCGTGTGAGAGTGAGTGTGTGAAAGTGTGAGTGTCTGTGAGAGTGTCTGTGCGTGTGTGAGAGTGTCTGTGCGTGAGTGAGTGATTTTAAAAGGCTGAGGTACCATTAAAATACTTAAAACAATAGTTTTCCAGTAATATTACAGGGAACTGCTGTGAATAAACTATATGCTGCCCTTAAGTGCACACAAAGGCTTCATTTTGTGACTGAAAATGTGTTAAATGCAACACCCCACATTCTCTGCATTTTCCCGCTCTCCCCAACCCCAATCAAGTGAAAAAACGGAATGAATCAAATAAACGTGTTCAGTAGTTCAGCTTTTTCTTTGGGCCTGATTGTCTGTGCTTGTTTATGGCTGCCACTAATTTGCTCGTTTGCTTGCTGGAAAATAGCTAATTAAAACCCACTTCAGCTAACAAGCTGTCTGGGACCATACACGTCACTCTCTGCTGTCTGCTGTTTCCGTTTATGCCCCGCGCTTTGTGGCGGTTGTTTTTCCGACCTCTGAAGCGGCGAATGAGGAGACATCTCGTGCCCTCCTCACAGGTGTGTGCCTGTACATCAGCACATCATCAGCGCGAGCGGGCCGCTGTTTTACTGCACTTCAGTACCTTGAGTGTTATTACCCCTGACAGCTAATGGCTGCCGAATACACTGCTTGTTGGCGCGGGCTTCTGAACGGCTTCATCTGTCTTTTTGTGTTTTTTCAGTGACTGGTCACATTAAGAATATGTGCCAGAGCTATCAGCCCCGTCTGTTCTTTGCATGCTCTTCATTTGCCATGGTATTCACCGAAATTAGCATGTATTGTCATCTACATACTTCCACGCGCATTGGCTTTTGATGTAATTATGCTGTCATCATTGTGCTTCCGCCCATTTGCTAATTTATTGTACCTAAATTAGACCTAATATTAGCAAGTTTCGCAGCTGTTGCTAGAGAAAGTGCAGTTACGTGCTCATGTGGTGTTTGGTAATTGAACTGCAAGGTTGGCTTCTAAATAGGTGAAATGCGTGAGGAAACTACAAATGAAATACATTTCAAACGGATTCAGAAGCCCGCTGCACTCCCCCAACTACAGGCGAAATTGTGTGGGAGACAACAGTTTTAAACCCTACAGAAGATGGGAATGGCAGTTCCCTCATGGACATGGTGCTTTTTGTTATTTCTTCTATCCTCTGTAAAGCAAGACAGAATTTTTTCGGCCCATGGCAGAAGACCGTTTGCCTATTATGGTGTAATCTGTCGTGTTTCTAGTAAAAAAGGCCACGACACAATAGTGCGGGAACTTTAGAGATAAATGTAACATGCGAGCGAGCGGAGAGACAGACCCTGAAATAAAAAAGAAATGGCGGCCGCGCGGTAAAAAAAAAATAAACAGTGGTGCGCGCGCACCACAGAGGAGCGGGGGGAGGGAGCGCGGCAGCGAGGCGAACGCGCGCTGCTGGCCGTGCTGGCCACCGACGGGAATGGGCGGAACAAAGGCGGGACATGCGCCCGCCTTTGCCCAATGGCGTGCCGGATTTTGTAAAAAAAAAAAAAAAGCACGCGAAAGCCAATGGCAGCCGCGGAAAGCAAAACCACACGCACGAGCGTTGTCATCTGTCTTATGTAACATTTCCTATACACTGATTTACAAACCTATGATTGATAGTCTGTGTAATGTGTGTGTTATGTAAAGTGCTCCGACACCTTTCACTTTTATGAGTGACACTATAAAATTAATTAAATGCATCTGAGCGAGAGTGGTTATGGAGACTGTTAAAGGGTGGTAGGGAGGGGATCCGATGCGGAGGTGGTCATTGGGGGGCGCCAAAAAACATTGTCGCACTAGGCGCCACCAGTGCTAAAGCCGGCCCTGCTTTACAGCTAGACCTATTAGCATTACCAATGCTCGTTATTGGGCGTTGCTGCAGAAGTTTGCAAAAAAAACCACGCCTTCTTGCCACAGCCCTAATCGTGGCCGTAATGCGAGCTCTTCACCTGAGAAAGCCCCGAGGGGGAGGGTGCTGCCCTGCCCTTCACTCTATGTACTTGGTGAGGTGATAAACACGGGATATTTATCACTTGCATGTCGCAAGCATTAAAAAAGTAACACGCATTTGGGGGAATGGTGATGACTGTGAATAAACAGAGGAAGCGACCTGCTGTAAATGAGCGATCTGGTCTTTTTCCCATAGCAAACAAAAGTCGAATCCTCTACTAACAATCCCGGCTAGAAGAACAGCCTTTAGTAACTTGGTTCCCGTGGCCCTACTTTACAGGCACACTAATATTTTAATATTGTTACTGGTTTTACATTCGGAAGCATTTTGATTTACCTCCGGCCGATGAAATTTCACATTTCTACCTGTAATACTGAAGTATGTATTTATTACAACTACTGCAGTTAATGTATTGTAATATACCTTGTTTTATATATATTGTCATGGGTTTAATTAACTAAAACAATAAACTGGTAAAAAAAAAAAATTCTAATCTGTTTCACTCTTTCCCACTTCACATATTCGAACTCTTCTCCTTTAAAACATGCCATGAGGCCTCCAATACCAATTACGAACTTTATAGCTGCCACAACACCGCCCTCACAATGCTTCGTTTGGGGAAAAAAGAGGTAAGTGCAGGGGACCAAAGATTTCCTCAAGACCACCCGCTCTGGTGCTGCCAAATGCAGGGTTTGCTTAACACCAAGCTGCTGTTGAGTATTCTCTCCATATAAGCGACGAGTACTGCAGTTTGGTGCCATATACCTTTATTAATACACCGAGCAATCCCCAATGGAATTTGGAGATAAGGCTGCTTCCTCCAAATGCTTCCCGGCACATTCTAGCATACCCCAGACTATTACATTCTAGGTGACCTCTCCAGATTCTAGACGCTCTCACAGGTGCAAACCATAACACACCGCCTCAGTACTAAAAATTACATAACTCAACGGAAACTAAATAAACGCGCAGAAACACTTCTGGGTTTGCGCGCAGATGCATGTTTGGGTTTAAATTTATAGTAGCCTATAAATGCATGGTTGTTTAACAGTTGCATCAGTTGTTCATTTTACTCAAGTTGTGCGCCACGCTGAAGTGGACTCATTAATACGAAGTATGTTGTTTAATTTAACTTCATACCGGCGTTCCTGTTTCCGTGTGTCCAGTTCTTACCTGAGGACTTACTTCTTCATAAACACACGCAACAAACACGTTTCATATTGTTTACCAGATGTTACGAGAAGGTTAGTTCCCTATAAAACGTCACTGAAAGTATTACACATACAACATCGAAACGTTACATATAAGCCAAGTGAAACCTTGCTATTACTCCCAATGGCAATTCATGGGAATTCAAAGAACGTAAACCCTTGAAATTTGTGAAAATAAACGATTTTAGGAGCGTATTTCCTGTTTGCAGATATTAAAGCCCTACGGAAAAATGGTAGCATTTTTGCTTTGTGATGAAGTAAATGGAATTGAAAAGAACAAATGAGAATGGGGGTAGGGCTTCGCCGTGCACTTCTCCGACCCCATACAGTAACTCTATTCATCCAGCTTTACACTCCCTCTTTAAGGCGTTTCGGCCCCTACTCCATTGCTGTCCCTCCCACTAGGATCCTTGCTTATGTCTTACGTCTGCTCTACCTCGCCCATCCCGGTTGTGCATCATGTTGAAAATACCTCAACGCGAGCCTTACCTTAGGCTGAGTACAGACTTCACATCGAAGTACCTCTGCTTTGCTTCCGTAGGCAAAAGGTTAACTCCTAGCTGCTTTTTAAAATTGAATGACGGGCTAATGGCCAACAGTGTGGAAGTCCTTTGGGGACGCTTTACTCAGTAAGCACCGCGACTGGTTAGACAAAAAAAACAAAAAAAACAGTGGTGCACGCGCACCACAGAGGAGCGGGTGGAGGGAGCGCGGCAGCGAGGCGAACGCGCGCTGTGCGCGTTCTGGCCACCGTCGGGAATGGGAGGAGCAAAGGCGGGACATGCGCCCGCCTTGCCCAATTGCGTGCCGTTTCGGCACAAAAACGCACGCTCCAGTTAATGTGGGCTTCCAAAGCAAAACCACACGCACGAGCATGTGGGTAGCTTTCAGAAGCCCTTTCTAGAGGTCTCGCTGCGCGAGCAGGGCTGCGCACTGCAACGCTAGGCGCGAGACCTAAAAATAATATACAAATAGAGGTGATGACATGGCCACTGCAGCCCTGCAATTTTGTAGGCATGCATGCATTGTTAGTATTAGCAAAGTCAATAGGTCCTGAAGCCGAGACCTGTTGACTTTGGCAATGCTTGCTTTATTTACAAAATGTTACTATTTTCAAGCCCCTTCAGAATTCTAAGCTCTCCCTGTGGTGTAATGATTTCACTTTGAGGCAGCGCTTATACAGTAAAATCAGCAACTCTTAAGTTGAATCTCAGGTTTGTGAAATGGCGATCCTAATGTACTTATGGGCGGAGTGAACTCTTCATATGTTTTTGTAGCGTCACACAACTTGAATGGTTAACCCAAATGCCTTTTTAACTCTGCCGCACAGAATCTTCCATCACCCCTCCTTTGGTTAAGACTACTAGACAGCATACGTGCCATTTGTTGCAAGACATATTGTGGGCTTTACCAAGAACATACAGGAGCCCATTGCTTACCACTGGTTGGCTGTACTGCACACTCATTTTGCTGCTTTTTATTTGATGACTTTTTAATCAATCTTGCATTTGTCCTTCCCATGGAACATTGCCTCTTTACAGTATGTTTGACTGCATGGTTTTTAATTGCTCGCTTTCAGGAAACTATTAGGTCTCCCTCATGTACTTAATGTTTCTCCCCTCACACTCTCTCCCTCAGTTGCCATTTTGGAGTGGAGTGGGGTATACTGGGAGGGAGTGGGGTTGATTGGAGTGGGGTAGAATGGAGTAGATTGGGGTAGATATGGAGTGGAGCCCCTAAGGCTGCCATACAAAACTTGGGGATGTGGCTCGAAGATACCTTGACAATGGAAGCCCAGGCCACTAAAATCTCGGCCAGCTGTTTTGGATTGTTGCAGATCTTGTGAAAAATTCTGCCCTTGCTTCCCCAGACCATGAGACGCGTGGTGGTTCAGGCTCTCATTCTCTCTGATTTGGATTATCGCAATTCAATTTACCTGGGGTACCCCAAAAGACGAACCCAGAAATTACAATTTGTGCAAAATACATCCGCACGCACGTTACTTGGACTTCCAAGATCTCAGTCAGTCAGACGGGGACAGAGGCCTTCACTGGCTCCCCATTGCCCAAAGAATAGAACTCAAGTCATTGTGTATCTTCAACCGAGCTATACTGGGGCATAACCCGCCTATCCTACGCCAGTTTGTTACCCGTTACACCCATAATAGAGCACTTCAATCTTCAAACCTCCATCTGGCTACTGTCCCTGCTACTAAAAGAGCCAGAAGTGGTGGACGCTCTTTTAGTTTCAATTCTTTACGGAGTTTTATATAGCGCAAACTTGACCCGAAGGTATCGGGTATCAGAGCGCTTTACATAGCACTAGTTGCATTACATGAGGACACATTCATTTTTGTTAGATTAAGTGATTTGCCAAGAATCACAGGATGTTCAGCGACATTGCCGAGACTCGAACCCAGTTCCCCAGATTCGAGATCGACCGCCCTAGCCGTTAGGCCAACTCCTTTCCCTTGACCATCAGAGTTATAGACAATGAGCTACGCTTTCAAAAAGCGATTAAAACCTGGCTCTTCAGACAGACTTAGTCTTTGAGGTATCTTCCTCATTCTGTATGGTGCAACCTCTCTTAACCAGCGCTGGGATGCCACCGGGTCACCATGCGCTTTACAAATCTTATAGTACAGTGGAGTGGGCTAGACTGGAGTGGTGTTGAGCGGGGTAGATTGGAGTGGGGTAGACTGGGTACATGGGAGTAGGGTGGGGTAGATTGGGGTAGGGTAGATTGGTGTATATTAGAGCGGTGTATATTAGAGTGGGGTAGAATGTAGTGGAGTAGGGTGGTTTGGGGTGGATTGGAGAGGAGTGGTATTGAGTATATTGGGGTAGATTGCAGTGGAGTGGGGTGGTTTGGGGTAGACTGCGGTAGATTGCAGTGGAGTGGGGTGGTTTGGGGTGGAGTGGAATGTGGTAGATTGGAGAGGAAGGGTGTGGGGTATACTGGGGTGGAGAGGAATGGTGTGGGGTATACTGGGGTGGAGGGGGTAGACTGGGAAGATTGGAATGGGATAGAGTGGAGTGGAGTAGATTGGAATGAAGTGGAGTGGGGGTAGTTTGAGTGGAGACAAGTGTAGCGGTAGCCGACAGGCTACATCTCTTGAACCCAAGTGCATATGAATATAGGGCAACTGAAAGCGCTTTTGGTGGAATGCATATAAGAATTTGGACTTAGGGCCAGGTTATAAGGAGAAATGGAGTAGTTGCTAAGCTGCACAAAACTGAAGCATTTTAAACAGACACATACTTTGTATGCGCAGAGAAGAGGCACAACCTATAAGCAGTCACATGGACTGCTTTAATATTCTGTGCCTTTTGTTTGGTGCTACAACTGGAAGTGCAGAACTGTAAAACAAAAAGTCACAAACTGCTTTAATAGTCCGTGGAATTTGCCTGGTGCTGCGAAAGGAAGCGCCGAATTCCAAAATAAATTAAGGCAACAACAAACAAGCCAGTAGGACTGAAGTTAAAAGCAAACCAAAGGTGTAGCGTGGAAGTGGAATTGATGGACAGAAAAATGAAAAAAAAAGTACCCAGAATCAGAGCGCGAGCAGGGAAGGACACTAATCAAGTTACATTAATTAGTGTTTGGTCCAATGTCCAGAGAAATAAAAGGAAGGGACATGCGCCATATGCTGGCCAATTAGAATGCAGCCAAAAAGAATGACAATTAAGTCAACAAATGGAGAGTAACGGGCGGGCTCCAAGCCCTTTACTGTATACAATACCCTTTCAGCATCAGCACATGTATGCTTTTAGGCGAGACTTAAAAATGCTTGCCCAAGTTTGCTATTCACATGCATTCATGACTTCCACGTCAGAGCACATTTTGCTTTTATTTTCAGCCAGCTGAATAGCAGGTGTGGTGCTGTACAGCATGCCTAAAAATCAGTGGCAAAGCTGATAGGACTGCTAGGGAAACCTTATTGGCTTTGCCATTTTTTAAACTAATACTTCTTTGGCATGATCTTTAAATCATTTCACCAATTTTAAATTGTCCAATATATTTCTAAATGCCGAAATCGCCACTTTTTTCTATAAATTCATTTGGGGGTAAGCTACCAACACCCCTTTAATGTGGTCTTTAAATCATTTATACGTTTTCAATCTTTTTTTTTTTTTTGGGAGAGTTTTATATAGCGCGAACTTGACCCGAAGATATCAGGTATCAGAGCGCTTTACATGAGCACCAGTTTTGTTACAGATGGACACATTCATTTTGGAAAAGCGCGAAATGTAAGGAAGCGCGCCATTAGGACGCGGCCCCCCGGGAACCCGGCCACGCCCTCGTGGTTCTTCTTCAAAGGATTGGGCGTAACTACAGCGTGAATCACTTCCGGGGCAACGCCGTGACGTCACTTCCGGCCAGAGCAGGCAACAGCGAGGGGGAGGAGTGGGCGTGGGCCTATTTAGGGCAACTTGCCCTGGTCCTCGCCCTCTCTTCCTTACGGCGCCGGCCCCGTAATGCAGGGGTCTCCGTGAATCTCCCACCCACCCATCCCTAGAGGTAGAGCTTGGAAAGGTGTTGGAAGTTGAATAGAGAGTGGCGGTAAGGAGGCCACATAAATTGCCTTACATTGTTAAGGGGAGTCCTCCTGCATACTCTCTAGGCCAGCACTGAGGGGGTGATACGGTAAGCTCACCCCAGAGAGAATGGAGACACCGGCTGGGGGCAAGGGCGCCAGTTTACAAACTAGGGCATGGGGCATCCGCCCCTGGTTATTCCCTACGAGCCCCGATGGGCAGCCTGGTGGTGGAGGGGTGGGCCCCTCAGGTGGCGGACAAGGACCAGATGGCAGGGGCTCACCTCTCAAGGACGCAGGTGGGTTGCGCCTTGCGTGGCTCTCAGTTGGTTGGGGGACGCGAGCCAGAAGGCCCCTTAGTGCTGGAGCAATAGACAACATTCTTCTGGTATATAAATTTGGTTCTGTCAGACTTGCTGATGGATTATGATTTTATGATCAACTTAAATGTACATATTGCTTAACGATTGAATTTGATAAATCCATATTGTATCGAATTGTATTAATTATATATTGTCATGTTTGTGTGTTGGTTTGTAATAAACATGGCCTCTTTTACCCACAGCTTTGGTCGTCAAGTATTGATTTGTGGGTTTGGATGGGGGCGGGGCCAGGAGCCAACCTGGGGGGTCCGGGTCCTATTGTTAGGCACGGGGAGATTAAGTGATTTGCCCAGAATCACAGGATGTTGAGTGTCGTTGCCGAGACTCGAACCCGGTTCCTCAGCTTCAAGGTCAACCGCTCTAGCCGTAAGGCTACATCCTCTCCCCTGATCTAATCTGATTTGCTCAATGCGCTATAGAATGCATGGTTTCCAAAAATAACCCCTGATGTTGATTGGGCCGGGTGAGTGGGGTATTCACAACTTCTATGTAAAGTGCTTTGGAAAAATGTTATTGGTCCAGTGCACTTTCATAAATCTGGTTTTAAATCTACTCTGAAATTTAGAACAAAACTATCAGCTGGCATTCCACGCTCTTTAAAATTGAGGACCATTTGATAAAGGGGCGGGCAGTAGCACTCTATCAAACACTGAATCGTGTGTTTCACCAAAAAAAGCTACCTGTGACCTATTTGAAAACACCTAGGAAACAACTAAAATTAAAACAACATTAAAACGTCACCAAGAATACCACCTAAATGTAGAATGTATGGTAAGCACCAAAAATAAAAAGAAACTTAAAGAAAACATAAAAAATAAAGCTTTAATAAAGCCAGCAAGATGGTTCCACACGTTAAACTTTCGCTGTGGAACCACACGAGATACACGCATGCATGCCCGGACCCCTAGTTGGAGGTCAGGGTGAGTTAATAAAAAGTCATGTGTCAGTTCCCGGCGTGGAGTTGTATCAGACTACCAGCCTGCAGTCTCCTTTATTTAGCGCAAGTGCAGGAGGCCTGACAGCCCCCATATGGGCCATCACCAAACTGGCGACATGGCCCTCACCGCCCGCACGTGCAGTATTGGGTGCAAGCACCACTCTCAATGATATCACCCTCGCCCAGATGACTTGGCAGCGCCCACCTTCATAACCTTACGATTGCTCTTGTTACCGTGAGTACTGATTTTCCTGCCTGCACTGTTAGCATCCCAGCCCTCCTGCCCAGTACTCCTCGCCAAACCCCTGCTGCACACTCTCCAGTTCCTCACCCCACACTACCATGAGTACCGATTGCCAAGACAATGCACAGGCCAAGCCTCCACAACGCATCATGCCTACCCATGTTGTGGGAGGCACATCTTACCCACTACCTCCCTTCAGTGAACTCTGACCTAGCCACAACCGCGCCTTGCTGACGCACCTGGGTGGCTCCCCTTGCCAACTATTTCAAGGCCACCAAGGTGACCCATGGCAAGACAAAATGCTTCCTCCTGCTACATTATGTAAGCGGAGATCTACAACTTATTTTGCAACCTCTCCAACACTGTTGATGATGATGACTACAATGGCACTATCAGAGTCCTGAATGCACATTTTGCCCCTCAGATAAACCCTGATTTTGAATGCTTTAAGTTGCATCAAGCTCGCAAGGGCGAATCCATCGACCTCTTCTAAGCTTGCATGTGCGAGCTGGCAAGTACGTTCACCGAAGATGATCCCCAGAAGGAGATGCACGTCCAGATAACACACGGCTACCAGTTGGCTACGTGAGGCGTTGCATCTTCTGGTGGTCCAACATGCCCCTCGAGAGCATCCTCACACTCGCCCGCTCTCATGAACTCTTAAATGATTGAGCCAAACAACTTGAGCTGGGGTTTCAAAAGCTTTCACCACACCAGAGCCAGTCCTGCAGCCTGACAAAGTGGAATCGGCCACTGCCCTCACCAGAGGACCTCCCCTTCGACCCAAACCTGATCCAAGGTCAGGTAAAGTCTGTCTGTGAGATCAATGTGCCTACTGCAGTCTCTCCTCACCTATGCCACGACAGCCCAGCCAGGGGCAAGACCTGCTCATCGTGTCTTCAGCCAAATCATTTCGCCAATGTCCTGAGAGGGGGACGCCGCCTGTTTGCTCCCCAGTTTTGCAGCACACCACGCCCACAAGGAGGGAGGGCAGTCACACATGACACATCTGGAGAGCAAACAACCCACGTTTGGCTCAGGGAAGGATGATGTTGGAGACGAGGACAACGTCTTCCTCATCTCAGACTCCAGGACAGCCCGGACGCCGAATCCGCCCCACATAGCAAGTCCTCATCGACAGCATCCCGACCACCTTTTTCATTGACACGGATGCTTCTGTGAACATTACCAGCCTACAAAACTTCCACACCCTACCTCTGCGGCCTAAACATCAGCCCATGTCAGCACGCATCTTCGCATATGGGAGAACGACCCCCTAACCCGTTGGCTGGGGTCTTCACCTGCGTGACGTCACATGGCGACCACTCCTGCCCGGCCAAATTCTTTGTCGCCTCCACGGACTCGAAAATGCTCATTGTTTGTGAAAAGGCTGAACAACTTCAACTTATCCATTTCACTGAGTCTTGGGCGACCACTCAGGAAACGTAGACAGGCTCCTCCTCGAGTTTCCCTGTCTGTTCACCAGCCTGGGCTGCCTAAAGTATCCACCAGTTTCGCTTCACATTGACTCCTCAGTTCGCCCAGAGGCACTCTGCCACCGCAGAATCCCTTTCCATATCCATCCAGCTATGAAAGCTGAGCTCCAAAAACTGGAAAATTCAAGAGTCTTTGAAAAAGTTTCTGGACTCACCCCATGGGGGAGCGACCCTTGACCTTGCCAGGTAGGTCGCTCCCCCACCACACAGCTCCGCCTGTGTTGTCTGCCCGCTGCTCCTGCAGGTAAGATCGCCCTCCGCTTGTGGCCCCGGTGCCCGTATTTCTTGCCTGTCTCCCCATTTTCCTTCTGTGCCCCTCGCTGCCCCATTAGCGTTGTGATCGTAATTTGTCTGTTTTATCTCCCATTTTTTCCTTTCTGTGCCCCTCGCTGCCCCATTAGCGTTGTGATCGTAATTTGTCTGTTTTATCTCCCATTTTTTCCTTTCTGTGCCCCTCGCTGCCCCATTAGCGTTGTGATCGTAATTTGTCTGTTTTATCTCCCATTTTTTCCTTTCTGTGCCCCTCGCTGCCCCATTAGCGTTGTGATCGTAATTTGTCTGTTTTATCTCCCATTTTTTCCTTTCTGTGCCCCTCGCTGCCCCATTAGCGTTGTGATCGTAATTTGTCTTTTTATCTCCCATTTTTTCCTTTCTGTGCCCCTCGCTGCCCCATTAGCGTTGTGATCGTAATTTGTCTTTTTTATCTCCCATTTTTTCCTTTCTGTGCCCCTCGCTGCCCCATTAGCGTTGTGATCGTAATTTGTCTGTTTTATCTCCCCTTGTACTTTGTGCCCCCGCTGCCT
Source organism: Calotriton arnoldi (assembly GCA_963921515.1). Taxonomy (NCBI): domain Eukaryota; kingdom Metazoa; phylum Chordata; class Amphibia; order Caudata; family Salamandridae; genus Calotriton; species Calotriton arnoldi. Next base: position 3,321,024 of record CAWUFW010000531.1, on the reverse strand, counting down.
CTCTCCACTCCCGCCGCTGCGTCCCCTGCGGCCCCGCCCCCCTGACTGCCCATTCGCTGCCCCTGCCTCCCGCCTCCCAGCTGCTCCTCCCTCCCACCTCCCCATAAATGGCAGCCGCTGCGCGGCCGCGCAGCGGACGTGCGCAGCGGGCGCGCCGCTGGCGCGCCGAAGGCAAGCCCGTCTGCGCCCGTCCGCGACTGGACCGCGCCCAGCGCCAGAACCCCTGGATCCCACCGATGCAACACTACTCGACGGACCTACGACGCCGCCACCCTCACCGCACTCAATGCCGGCCGGAACCCTGCCTGCTACCGAGCCTCACCGAGACGCACCCACGGACCCTTCACCTGCCAAGCCTGCCGATTCACCTGCCCCCGGACGTGCACCACCCCCGCCAAGACGTGCACCAGCAGCAACCACCTGAAATGCATCCTGTTGAACACCCGCTCCGTCCACAGGCACGCCGTGGAACTCTGGGACCTGCTCGACGCAACAGCACCGGACGTCGCCTTCCTCACCGAAACCTGGATGAACGCCTCCTCAGCGCCCGACATCGCCATAGCCATCCCGGACGGATACAAGATCACCCGGAGGGACCGCGTCAACCAGACGGGAGGAGGCATCGCCATCGTACACAAGAACACCATCCGCATCTCGACTAACTCCGACGAGACCTTCACCGCCGCCGAACACCTACACTTCCAGATACACACTGACCCCAAGACCACCCTCCGAGGCACCCTCATCTACAGACCCCCGGGACCACGCACACTATTCAGCGAAGACATCGCAGACTTCATCAGCCCGCACGCCATGCCCTCCGCCGACTACATCCTCCTAGGGGACCTCAACTTCCACCTGGAGAACAACAACGACAGAAACACCACCGCCCTGCTGGACAACCTCGCCAACCTCGGACTCAAGCAACTGGTGAACACGCCCACCCACTACGCCGGCCACACGCTTGACCCCGTCTTCTCTTCCAGCAAGCACATCTCCTTCAGCCACGCCACCGGACTCCACTGGACCGACCACAGCTGCGTCCACTTCAGCTTCAAAAAGACTGCGACCCACCACCACCCGCAACAGGCTCCCCGCCGGAGCTGGAGCAAGATCACCGCCGAGCAGCTCACCGCCTCCCTCAGCCAGAACACACCCACCAACACAACGGACCCAAACGAAGCAGCCAGCAACCTCGCCAAGTGGCTGACCGCCTGCGCCGACGACCTCGCACCACTAAAAACCCTCCCAGCAGACCCGGAAGCAAGAAAACCCCTTGGTTCACCAACGAACTCAAGGAATCCAAGAAGAACTGCCGCACTCTCGAGAAAACCTGGCGACTCGACCAGACCACAGACAACAGGACCGCCCTCAAGCACGCCACCCGCAAACACCACCAGCTGATCCGTGCCACCAAGAAGTCGGCACTCAAAGAACGACTGGACAACAACGCCCACGACAGCAAGGAACTTTTCAGCATCGTCAAAGAGTTCTCCAACCCCAGCGCCGGAAACAACGACATCACCCCCTCGCAAGACCTCTGCAACTCACTCGCCGCGTTCTTCCACCGCAAGATCACCGACATACATAACAGCTTCGACGCACAAACCACGCACCCTACCGCCGAACCAACGCCCGCCACCACCACCCTCTGCAACTGGACCCCGATCAGCACCGAAGACACCACCCGCACGATGAACTCCATCCACTCCGGATCACCAACCGACCCCTGCCCACACCACGTCTTCAACAAAGCCGACGCCACCATCGCACCCCATCTCCGGGACATCATCAACTCCTCCTTCCACACCGCCACCTTCCCGGAGAGCTGGAAGCACGCCGAGCTTACCGCCCTCCTGAAGAAACCAACGGCGGACCCCACCGAACTCAAGAACTACCGTCCCATCTCGCTCCTTCCGTTTCCGGCCAAAGTCATCGAGAAGACCGTCAACAGACAGCTTGCCGCCTTCCTCGAGACGAATGGATCCCTCGACCCCTCGCAGTCCGGGTTTCGGGCCAACCACAGCACCGAGACCGCCCTTATCGCAGCCACCGACATCAGAACCCTAAACGACAACGGGGAAACAGCAGCCCTCATCCTCTTGGACCTCTCCGCGGCGTTCGACACCGTCTGCCACCGCACCCTAGTGAAGCGCCTCAACAACATCGGAATCCGAGAGAAAGCACTGGAATGGATCATCTCGTTCCTCGCCGGAAGAACCCAGAGAGTCCGCCTCCCCCGTTCAGATCCGAGGCCACCGAAGTCATCTGCGGCGTTCCACAAGGATCTTCACTCAGTCCAACCCTCTTCAAAGTCTACATGAGCCCCCTCGCAGCCATCGCACGCCAACACAACCTCAACATCATCTCCTACGCCGACGACACCCAGCTGATCCTCTCCCTCACCAACGACCCCACCACCGCCAGAGCCAACCTACACGACGGGATGAAAGACGTCGCCGACTGGATGAGGAACAGCCGCCTTAAACTGAACTCAGACAAGACGGAAGTCCTCATCCTGGGCTCATCACCCTCCGCCTGGGACGACTCCTGGTGGCCCCCGGCCCTGGGCACCGCGCCCAAGCCAACGGACCACGCACGAAACCTGGGCTTCATCCTGGACTCCTCCCTGTCGATGACCAGACAAGTCAACGCCGTCTCATCTTCGTGCTTCAACACCCTGCGCATGCTCCGCAAGATCTTCAGATGGATCCCCACTGAAACCAGGAAGACCGTCACCCAGGCACTCGTCACCAGCCGACTGGACTATGGGAACACCCTCTACGCCGGAACCACAGCCAAACTTCAAAAAGACTCCAGCGCATCCAGAACGCCTCCGCACGACTCATCCTGGACATCCCCCGACACAGCCACATCACCGGACACCTGAAAGACCTGCACTGGCTCCCCGTCAGCAAGAGAATCACGTTCAGACTCCTCATCCACGCACACAAGGCCCTCCACGACCTGGGCCCAAAGTACCTCAACGACCGCATGACCTTCTACACGCCCACCCGCCAGCTACGATCAACCAGCCACGCCTCGCCACCGTACCACGCATCCGCAGAACCACCGCCGGAGGAAGATCCTTCTCCTACCTGGCAGCCAAGACCTGGAACTCCCTCCCCACTCACCTTCGGCGAACCCAGGACCATCTCTCCTTCAGGAAGCAGCTCAAGACCTGGCTGTTCGAGCAGTAACTTACCCCCTCCCCCAGCGCCTTGAGACCCTCCCGGGTGAGTAGCGCGCTCTATAAATGCCGTGATTGATTGATGGGTGTCTCCTATGGTCATCGCCAACAAGCCCAAACATCCAGGCTGCATCCGGATCTGCATAGATATGCGCCTGTGAAAAAACTGCAATTAAAAGAGAACGGCACACATCCCCTACAATTGACGACTTCATAGATGATGTCAACGGATCAACCTGGTTCTCCAAACCAGGTCTGAACTCAGGCTATCACCAGCTTGAGCGCCATGAGGGCAGCAGGTATATTACAACATTCTCCACTCATGTTGGCCTCCACAGCTACCTCTGGCTCAACTTTGGGATATCATCAGCTGCAGAAGTGTTTCAAAATACTATCTGTGAAGTTCCGACAGGCTTTGAGGGTGTTATCAACATCAGCGATGACATCCACATTCATGCGCCTAGTCTTGACAGCCACCAGCGCCGCCTGCATGCTGCCCTCTCGACGATCGAGTCTGCGGACCTCACCCTCAACTGGGCGAAATGCCAGTTCTTCCAACAAGAGATGGGGTTCTTCTGCTATATTATTTTCTAAAGACGGCGTCATGGTTGACCCGTCCAAGTACACTGACATAAAAGAGGCAGCAACTCCATCGTCCGCAGCTGAAGTTCGAAGCTTCTTAGCCTTTCCATCTATTGCGGTAGATTCATCCACAACCTAGCGACACTAGCAGACTCACTGAGACACCTCACCAAAGGATCAACACTTTGGGTGTGTGGCCCTACAGAGGAAATCTGTTTCCAAGCGATCAAGGAGGCACTCTTCCAAGACACAGTTACTGCATACTTCAAACCCGCCTACGACTCAGAGGTGATAGTTGATGCCAGCCCAATTGGTCGGAGAACCATACTCACGCAACATGCCAGAAACGACTGCTGGGCCCCAGTCCCCTATGCCAGCAAGGCTCTTACAAAGACAGAAGAACGTTATGCACACATCAAACAAGAAGCCCTCGCCATCAAGTGGGGCTGACATCACTTCCACCTTCTACTTGTACGGCCGCCCCCTCAGAGTCATCACAGACCACAAGCCGCTGCTGTCTCTGTTAGCTGGGACTGCTCCACACTCACTGCTCAGGATCAAACAATGGGCCCTGCAGCTTTAAAAATATCAACTCACTGTGAAATACAAACCAGGCTGCGGCTAGCCAGCCGACTACCTCTCTAGACATCCTAGGAGTCCTTTTGTATGGCATTGCTTGGAAGGGAGTGAGAAATCACTTTCTCTACAGTAAGAAGTTAAATCAACCTCACAATCTACAAACTTCTTTTCTGCATCTCACCATTCCCTCCACTTATTTCCGGTGCTGTTAAGTAACCAAACTCACCTACTGAACAGTTTAACATTTCTGTACATTCTAGAGGATGTGATTTTTTTGGTGCTGTTCTTCAGATTTTCAAAAATTACTGCCTTCACTGGACACTTCCTGACCCAAATTAAGGGCACTTAAAATGGATTGAAACCTACACTGAAGCTGAAAAGTGCGGTAACGGGAGAGGCAAATAAACTAGTCTGTGTAGACTTTAGAGCTGTGCTTCAGCAGGAAACGGGGCTGGATATGAAAAACATTTACTTCCGGCATTTACCATCACAGGTGGGTGAGAGGTGGGCATGGACGGGGTGAGCTAAAAAGATGGCAAGTCATGTTGACAGCTTCCTAGGTGAAATTACTTCAGAAACCCAATCAAGTCATCACTACCTTAGGTACGACACATCTTAACAGGACTACAATACTTTTCCTGTAACATTACCAACACTTCACAGCACAGTTGGTATTCCACTCCTGGGCAGTGCAAGTTCTCCTAAATAGGAGAGCTACATCAAAATGATGGACTTTATTAAGAATTCTCTAAAGGGTTATGCAGACAAGTTAAGACCACATCATACCACTCCATTCTGTCTTAACAACTGGGTTGTAGGCGCCCTTTGTGATTGGTAGGTTATCTCCTTGTGGATGAATAGAAGGCCAGTGCCATTGGGCTAGATCTTATATTGTTCCATAGGACAACACTGTTCTATTCAATACCTTGCTCACTTGCCAACAGCCATCTGTGATAGGGAATAAGGTCTCCATACCATCGCACCCGATGTCTTTCGCGGTCCAGGGGTCCAGAGGACAGTATAGTGGGGTGCCTACAAACGAGGATTCATCAATTCATCGCACCTAAGATTTGGAATGCTTTGCCACCGGATGTTCGCCTAATTTCATCTACCTCCCCTTCAAAAAAGAATCAAAATTATTTCTGATGACCAAGTTTTTGCCCTAAGACAACATCCATATGCGCACTGAACGTAACCATACTAGCCACTCTTCATGACGCTTGACCTCCTCATCGCTGACCATTTTTAATAGATCAAGCTTATTACTCTGTTTATTTTCAATGTTGTTCTGTCATGCTTACATGTGACTATGTTGCTAGTCACATTTATTCTTTACCTTCCTTCATGTCAAGCGCTCTGATTCCCGCTAGGGTCATGTTCGCGCTATACAAAACTTTCAAAAAAAAAAAAATCAAAGATATCATTGCTATCCCACCAAGGGAGCGGGCGCGGTTGGAGCTCTTATAGGATGCATAGACGGCAAAGCCCAGGACCTATTCAAGAGAAGAACGGGGCAGAGTCAACCCTGTCCTAATCAATTCGTATCCTCGAAATCGAAGGAGAAGCAGGGCAGGGGTGGGATTATCTGTTCCTTATAACCAGTATCCTTCCCAGTCATGGTGGGCACCACTGGAACCAGGATTCCTCAGCGGACCTCATCCATTCTCTCTTACAAGCAAGCAGCCATCTTGGAAATGAAGACATGGGAACAAGGGGTTTGAGGAGTGCAAATAGACAGAGGCTGGATACAAGGATACCTCTCTTGACCTCATCCACTCTCCATTATATGTCCTTAGACCCAGCAATTATCACACATTTTTATGAGTCACAGGAAGAAAAGGGGGTAGGACCCTCAGATTACCTCCTAAACCTTTAATGAGTAAGTGATATGCACTTCTCAGCATAACTATCAATCATCACAAAATTAAAACAAGGGGTATGTCAAGGATAGATATTCGGCCTGAATAATTCCATAGGTTTTACCTTTATTTGCCACACCAATTTGAAAACATTTCCAGAGATTTTCACATACTTTTATAAAGGCTCGGACTACCTCTATTGTTGAGTCCTTTTGTATGGTGTTGCTGGGAAGGGAGTGAAAAATCACTTTATCTACAGTAAGAAGTTAAATCAACCTCACAATCTATAGACTTCTTTTCTACAAGCTCGCCATTTCCACCACTTATTTCCGGCTCTGTTAAGTTACCAGACTCACCTACTGAACAGTTTAACATCCCTGTACATTTTAGAACAATTCCATTTTCATCAAGGGATTTTTAAGCCAGGCAGCACAATTCAAGAAGAAACGGATATTACCCTTGGTAGAATCACAGACACCATACAGCAGCCTTACATACAATAATGAGGCCCACCTGCATAATCTGGTAAGGGAGGCCTAAAATGTCACCGTTGTTGGACCTACCGCATTACAAAAAACACTTCTATAAAAAGATACTTTTACAGATAAACCAAATTAGAGAAACCTATTTAAAATTCTACTAATTAACATTAAAAGTCCTACAACAAAATGCTACAACAGATTAATTTACCCAACAAAAGAATTTCATCCACCCTCTCCTAAACTTGAACTAATTCTAAACCGAGCCCTAACACTAATCATTTCCCTTCATTTAACCAAAGCCTAAACCTAACCTTTATCTAACGCTGAGCATGCCCCAAACCATAATCTTAACGTTGTGCACCATTCTACCCAATACTTTAGCCCTCTGTAGCATATTTAACTATTTTGCTTTAAGATGTGATTTTTATCTAATTTTGAAATGAATGCTTTTTGATTGTGTGGCTACTCGTTCAGGGGCCCTAAGACACAAAAGGGTTTCTGGGCATGACTTGTATCGACGGGTGCCTTTTACCCAGATGTTTTGGTGCCTGGCCTGCTAGTTGACCCCTAAACTGAGTACCAAGGACAACCCTTTATCACTTGATCCTCAGGGTAGTGAAGTGGATCAAATGAAGAATTACTCAGAGTTGGTGTGGGGTTAGTAACTCAGAACTCTGTGTAACATTAATAGCTCCTAATAAATCAATGACCAACCAGTGCTTTATCTTTATCCAAAGAAAGGTAATTTAATCTATCATCAGTATGAAAATATACATATACTGACAGAGAACAAGAAATCTATACATTGACTATGAAGCAATCAAAAGGTTATGGTTACCTGTTGAGGTTATCCCAACCAGAGTTCCTTGGCTGTAGTGTAGGCAGGCAACGCCTACCACAGTCTCTTCCGGCTCCTGAATGGCTCTCCTGGTGCGTTCTGTGACCCACGGCCTGGGCAATACTCTTCTGGCAGTTAGGATATCTCCCTTTGTCGCAGTATAGTGAAGTTACTTGCAACACTAATTCATGCACCTAATTTACACGTAAGTGGCGCTAGCATATGTTGTGCAGAAAATAGGGCAAAGTACACCAACTATCAGTAAGCATGTAGGATGGGGTGTCAGTATGGAAAAAATATTTATCAGAATGGAAAGAGTAAAGTATTGAAAATATGGAAGATGCTGAACTTTTCTAACTCTACGCATAGGACTGGAAAATTATCCAGGTAAAGCAAAAGAGTAATTCCTTGAAAGAGATGGGCTGCCACACCTAAACGAACCTTCAAATGTGTCAGCCAAGATTAGGAAGCGTCAAAGTGCCCTTATTGGTGGTCAATAGCCAACTTGAAGTAATGGTGATGCTCTTCCCTGGTTGGTTTATGGAAGTAAGAATCTTTGAGATACACACATGACATTCAGCCCTCAAGATAAAAGCTAATGTCACAAGAGGGAAGGATACCCCAAGGAGAAAGCATTTCAGGTAGTGAAGATCAAGGATACACCTTGTGCCCACAATACACTTTGGAACAAAAGAGGACTGGGATTTCATTCCAGCTCTGTGCTTTAGTTCAGGGGAATGCAGTTTTTGAATCTCCTCTAGATTTTCTGCAGAAGCTCTTTGCAAACTTGGAGGACAAAGAACAAGGGTGTGAAGGAAGATTTAATGAATAGCCCTTCCTGACAATATTCAACGCCCATTGGTCTCAAGTGATATTTGTCCAGGGAGGATGGGACAGTCTTTCTGCTACAGGGGATGTACTCTTTCCTGGATGCTTAAATGAGCATCTTGCATCAAGTATGTGACATCAGTTGACTTTTTAAAGTCCTGTGCTGCAGTTAGAGAATAGTACTGACTTTGGTTTGCAACAAAATCTAGCTTTTTGCCTGCTGGTGCCTGTTACACTTTTAACTGATGTCTGACCTATTTTTTAAACTAGTAATTGCCTTGTTTTTGGGAGTTGTTTTAATTGCACTCAATGTTCATTATTATTTGTAGGTGCTGTAAAAATGTTTCCTTTGCCTCTGGAGGCCCAAGAACGTTCCCGCTGTTGCACCCGGGGAAGACATTCAGCAAACTTGTCTAATTTGTTCCAATTTTACAGAATGTTATGCCACATAGCCAATACCATGTAAGGTAGAGAGGCATTCTGATTTTACCTCTTCCTCTAAAGCCGAAGAAAGGACAAGGAGTTGGTCCGCTCACTTTTCTGAGGCAGAGTAGAAACATTGCCCAAAACAATGAAAGTTTCAGCCTTAGGTATTTTAACTTGGTGTCAAAAGCTTATGAGATAGAAGGCTCAGACTAAGGCCTATTCTGCATGGATCTCCTCATTCAGGGAGGATTCCATGCCAATCTTGCAAAGCAGGACATTACTTCGCAGGATGCAAAGGTTTCCTCTTCATGTCAGAGTCCATCTGTAGCCATGCTTTCTTCAGTGCTGGTGGACGCAATGGCTCATCGATATTCCCCTGAAGATCAGGGTCTGGTAATGGTTCGCCTTCAGCAGAACCCAGAACGGCAGTGCTTCATTTGAGCCTGTGGTTTCCGGTGCTCAGCACCGGCACTTGATCATCAACACCGGTGCTTTCCATGAGCACCAGTTAAGGACACATTCATTTATGGTAGGCATGGGGAGATTAAGTGATTTGCCGAGAATCACAGAATTTTGAGCAGAAGCAGAGACTCGAACCTGGTTCCCCAGCTCCGAAGTCGGCAGCTCTGGCCATTACACCACATCCTCTCCCCACTTTCAGGTTTTTTTTTTTTTTAAACTCTTTTTATTGGCATTTTATCATTGTCCATAGTTCGTACAGCTTAACAGTTTAGTGACAAACTTTCAATTCTGCATACTGTGCATATCGTAGATTTTATAACCATAAGAATGGACATACATTAGACCACTTTAAAAGTCTTTGTTTCTGGAGTAGGTATGTTGTTGAGCTCCATTCGACTGTAAGTCACAAACTGTATGCTGTTTTGTCCCTTTTGTGTTGACCTGTTGTGTTGGTGATATAAACCACCACAAGTTGTGCCTAAAGACTGTAGGGAACGTAACTCAACAATAAGGGTAACTAGAACTGGGATTCCCTGCATGGGAAATGACTCGCTGTAATGAGGGCTGGGAGGCCAAGAAGCTGGTGTCAGTTTTAACTCTGGTAGTGCAGGGCATGGGGCACGGGCGCCTATGTGTGCTGTGTAAGAAACTTGTCACTTTCAGGTTATGAGCTATCCTCGGTCAGGGGTCGCTGCGAAGGGGTGGCGCGCGGTGTGCTCTCTCGGGATGCCCCAGTGGCTGGTGGCGGGGTGGTCTGTTCATGAGGGTCTACCACTGTATGGTGTTTGGATGCATGGAGTAATGTCGCCCATTGCATGGAGATGTGATGCTTACGCATTACCCGCAGTTCTTCGGAATGAAGCAACTCCTCCTCCGCGGTCCCCCACTTACTTAACGTGCCTCTCCAGGCCCCAATTGGCGGCCCTTCCGGGGCTCTCCAGTGCATGGCTATGCATCTTTTGGCAAGCAGGATCGCCAGGGCGGCAAAGCGCGTCTCTACTTTCTGTTGCTTGCGGCTCCTGGTGATGCCTAGTGCACAGGCCTCCCACGTATTAAGATCTGTAAGCCCCGTGACCTCTAGTAAGGTGGCATGAATCATAGCCCAGTATGAGTGGAGCGCTGGACAACCCCAAAACATGTGGAAAAAGGACGCGCCCGTTTCCGGACATCTAGGGCATGTAAAAGCGCGTGTCAGGGTAATGGCGGCGGCGTTCAGGGGTGAGGTATGCGCGGTGTAAAATATGATATTGTATGTTTTTGAACCGGCAATTACGGGACACCTTTTTCGGGAACTCCAAGGCTCGTTCCCATTCTTTGTCATGGAGGGGCCTCTCTCCCCACTTTCAGGGTTAGTAGTTGGTTCTGTTTTGGGCGGCGCTAACAGGAGAAATGGGCTGGTGCAAGCTGCCTCCTGACGAGAGCCCAGGCATTTACTGTTATACAAATTAACCACTCAAGAATGGGCTCAGAACTTGGAAAACCATTCATTTCCTTAATATGAAGAATCACGTCTGACATCACCGAGGCTCTTAGTACTTTTAGTATTTATGGTATGTTCTTGATTAGTTCTCGAATACGTAAACGAGCTGGTGGAACCTCCTCCTTCGCAGAAGATATTGGTGAAGGAAGGTCATAGTGATGAATATTTGCACCGGAGTCTGAGAAGGCAAGGCAGAACTGAATTAACAGTGGTGTGTGAGAAATTAAAAACCACAGGTCTGGAAACATGCACACAACCCAAGAATATTGGGTTCCCCGACAATGATAAAGTAGTTCCTAACCATGGTGCTATCTGGCAGACCTGCTCTTACCCTTGGATAGGTAACTCACCCTATCCTGCACATCCACAAAAATTGATCTAATGGACAGTGGCGGGCTCTGATGTGGGCAGTGCAGAGATACCGCATTGCCTAGATACGCCATTGAAGCGTTGTAGACTGTTTTGGACTGTCCCGCTGCCAGCTTCGCCTAGAGCTGTCCCAGTTCCAGCATCCACTGAGCACCAGGCTCTCTGCCAGGGTTAGAGATTTCTGAATTTTAATGACCACTCTGCCAGTGCAGGCCTGTTCTGCTTGGGAAAACTGGTAGAATAAACCAGTCACTCCAGGAATGGTGTTTGCGTACACAAAAGCCTTTGCGGGAAGGAATGGAAAAAAGCAAAACCACAGACAAGGTTTTTGGTAAATACATTTTCAATTTCTCGCATTGTGACTTGTTTAAAAAAAAACAACAAAAAAAACACATTCATCTTGCCTGCAAACCCATGAAATAAGTTTGTTCAGTTAAGGCTACTTCTGCTTATAAGTCGACACATTTCTCTTTGTACCTGATTTTGTCACCCAGAAGCCCCTTGTTACACCAGCTATGCTTTAAAATTGTTTTCTGCACTACACCTTCTTTACAACAAGAAGCAGCGCTATGGAAATGATTCTGTTCAGCCGATGCTTTCCACAAAAGCCACTGCTTCCGTCTCCATTTGAAAACTTTTTTTAGTCACGTATTTAACATTTTATTACAAAGGCCATACACCTACTTCTGTTTTAGGCACACAAGAGGCCCCAACTTTAACCTGGACTTAAAAACACTCCTAGGCTTATTTTTGGCTAGTTTTGCAACGAGAAAAACGCTTCCTGAATGCAAAAAATGAATGAAGACGCTACCCAAGTACACCCGCTCACCTTCTTTTTAGGTCTCGCCTACCAGATAGTACAAGCTGTCCGGTTGAGAAAGACTATTGTGGGCTTACCAAAACTTACAGTGGCCTTAAAGCTCACCCGCTGCTTACAATTGGTTGCTTTACTGTCACTCTTTTGCTTGCTTCTTATTCGATGGCCTGCCTTGTTCATCGTGGGTTTAGACCTCCACTGAAACACAGGCTCTTTTCCATCTTTTAAGCGGCTGACTTGTATTCTTCCACTGCTCACTTTTAATGAACATTTTTTTCTTTTTCTTTCGGCTCCCCATGAGAGTCCATGGGGCACACCTTCTTGTGCTGCTCCCCAAAAAGCCGACTCCTCTGTTTGTTTCATGTTATTCTTACACTGTCATGGCTTCTCTCTCTGCCCCCGCACTCTATGTTCCGCTCGGCCCGGTCTGCTGCTTTTCCCGCTCCACTCCCCATCAGGCGTAATTCTTTTGCCTCCTCCCTTCCTCGTTCCTACCCCCACCTGGTCCTCTGTTGCTATCCCTCTCCTTACAAGCATGTACATTTTTTTTTCATTTGTGGAGGAGCCAGCTGGCAGCAAGGTGCTCTGGTACTGGTTCAGGTACCCTGAAACCGGTCCCAGGATGCTTGTTTCCGAACCAGGGAGGACCTGGCCTGGCAGTTCGGTCTGGACTGTTCCCATGGGGCACAGCGTCAAGAGTGATTTGCATATGGCTGGGTCCAAACTGGGGTGGCGTAGAGGGCAAAAGAACGATGGATTTAACCCAGATCCTTTGACTGGGGGAGAATGTTTGTATTGTCTGCATTCCGTCCATCATTTGTTTGCTGTAACACTTTTCGCCCTAAGTGGGATGGGTATGCCCAGACGTGGGTCCCTTGCTCACTGTGCCACTGGATTCAAGCTAGCCTGGCTGAAGAAGGGTGACATACCCTGAAACCGGTCCCAGGATGCTTGTTTCCGGTCCAGGGAGGGCCTGGCAGTTCGGTCTGGACTGTTCCCATGGGGCACAGGGTCAAGACTGATTTGCATATGGCTGGGTCCAAACTGGGGTGGCGTAGTGGGTAAAAGAATGATGGATTTAACCCAGATCCTTTGATTGGGGGAGAATGTTTGCATTGTCAGCATTCCGTCCATCATTTGTTTGCTGTAACACTTTTTGCCCTAAGTGGGATGGGTATGCCCAGACGTGGGTCCCTTGCTCACTGTGCCACTGGATTCAAGCTAGCCTGGCTGAAGAAGGGGGACATACCCTGAAACCGGTCCCAGGATGCTTGTTTCAGGTCCAGGGAGGACCTGGCCTGGCAGTTCGGTCTGGACTGTTCCCATGGGGCACAGGGTCAAGAGTGATTTGCATATGGCTGGGTCCAAACTGGGGTGGCGTAGTGGGCAAAAGAACGATGGATTTAACCCAGATCCTTTGACTGGGGGAGAATGTTTGCATTGTCAGCATTCCGTCCATCATTTGTTTGCTGTAACACTGTTTAAAAAAAAACCATGGACTTAACATTTTTTTTATTTTTTATTTACTGATCCAAGTGGTGGTCGCCATCTTATATAGGGTAATTTAAAAAAAAAATCATGTCACCTATGTCATTCTGCAAGCACACTTACACCAGTTTCATTCTGCAAGCACGCTTACACCCGTTTCATTCTGCAAGCACGCTTATGCATGCTGACACAAGGGTGCCTACAGAATGACTGACTGCCAGTAGCAGCCACGCCATCGCACCATTTTTGGTTTGTCTAGCTTGTTGCTGATGTATCAATCACACCATCGGGAAACGCCATCGGCAAAGCCAATAGGTCAAAAAGGAGAGACCTATTGGCTTTGCCAATGATCGTCTATGATGTCAGTGGGTGAAGAAATTCTTATAAAGCATGCAACAGAACCAGTCTGGAGCCAAGGCTCAGGTTCCTTTTTCAGATTATAAAGCACATGTTTTGAAGATTATAGTAAATATTTTTGCCATGATGTGTTTTCTAAACTGCACAGGAAATCCCAGCCTTGGCCACAAGCAGTTACTTTTACATACACTGCAACGGCTGTCGATGACTCCTCCTCCCTCTGACATCATACAATTGAAAAAGAGTAGGCATTCTGGGGGGATGGGGCTTCGATCAGTGGAAGCATGTTTGCCTGCTTCCATTTTGCCTCCGCTTCAGCCATCTTAAATAAGTCGCCCATTTCACCATACCTAGGGCTCAAAACAGATGAGAACTGTCCATCAACATTCTATGGGACATTTGAAGGCAAAATGGTGGCGCTCTAAGAGAACTTTGTGTGAGCAAGACCCAGTGCATGGTTTCTGCACTCTTGCCGGCACAACTGCATGAAACATTAGATTTCTACTTTGTGGGATCAAATTCTCCTATTTTTTCATTTTATTGAGCATAACCTAGTTGTCTGAATTTGTCCAAACATCCTACAATTGGATATCTGGCTATTGGCCAGATTTATGTATTTGTTATGTCCCTATTGAAACAAAACTTTTACACAAGTACACGACTCACGCATTCATTTAGAGTTTGGCGCTAAATCTGGTGGTTGTACCTCAGTGCGGTATTAACATTACCACACTAATAACTCTGGACTTAGAATTCTGTGCAAATAAATAAGAAATAAGTTACAATAATATCATTATAATAACTTTTCTGCATTCATTTGCATTTTTTTAGCACCAGTGTTTTGCTTGTGGTAACCAGTCCCAACATATCATTTACCAAATAAGGTATTACTTCAGTTCTCTAAATCTGCATTAATGGTATAAATATGTGGTTGTTGGATTATGGCCTTCATTTACAATTACTATGACATAAAAAAGGACTTTGAAGGTAGAAGTCTGTTGGGGCCTGGGTATTTTGTGCTTATCTGGTGCTATGCAACTGGGTACGAGAGTGGCAGAGAACATGTACACATCTGTAGGCGCCATCTTGACAAGGGTGATTGCACCCAACTGCATTGAAGGGTTTATCTGGCAGTGTTTATGTTAATTTGACCTCTATTTACCTGAGATTATGCTGGTTTTTTAGGTGTTTATTTACATCCTGGAAACAGAGGCACACTGATCTATGGGGGCATAAGGAGATCACCTGTGCGGTATGTGAAGATATCCCAATCCCATTTCTTGCAAACAGCAAAGGGTAAGGCATTGGAAAATTAGGGAATCTTCAGAACACAGACTGATTCTTAATGTGCCAGGGATTCCTTCCAAATTGTGCTGCTCATTCATGCTCCTCTGCAAGCAAAGATACAATTCAGAACAAGGGGTACTGGGTTCAGCATTAAGGACCCTTACAAGGAACCCTGACTAAGTGACCTCACCCATACACTTTATAATTAAATAAAAAAAAGAGGATGGTAAATTTCAGCTCAATCATTTCAGCTAATGATGGTATAGACCCAAACCATACACTTTACCCTCTGCTTCTCTGGATCAGACCACATTAAAAGAGACAAGTGCTTAAATTAATTGACAACATATTCAAACAACTGAAAAAGTCAGGTTACAGATGACTGCATTTTGCTATTTTCTGGCCTAAGTTCCAGGCAACCATTTAAACTAGGTAACACTGCAACCTATCCTGTAGATATTGTACGGTAGACAGTTTCTCCTCTCAACAAGCAGTGCAAGATAAAGGACAGGGCAGAGAGTCCCAGTCTTTCTTATCAGGCGTGTGTCCCAGGCCTCAGGCGTGTGTCCCAGGTCAGTTGTACCAGGCCGCAGACTTGGTACAAGTATGGCCAGTCACACCTTGAGATGCTGCAGCTGTTTCAGTTTCATTCACTTGCAACTAAAGGTCCTTCCTCTGGACTACGAGTTTAAAACAGACATTGCAATTAGATTTACAAAGAATTTCTAAAGGAAGGGGGTGTAAATAGCATCACAATTGTAGGGACGGGGAGACTGCTAGCTCTAGCTACCCTTAAACATAGGTTACAACACAACTTTAGGGGCTACATACATTTGGGGTGACCCAAGTGAGAGCACACCACCGCACCCGTATCCAGCACACGCAAGCACCTTTGAGCACACACTAAACAGGCCGAGTTGGGTAAGGAGGTCCCGCTATAACATACTACATGGATTTATTAGGGAGAGAGCCATAGCACTGATCAAGACTCTACTGACAAGCACCTCTTGCATCACAAAGCATTATGTGTTTGCCAGAACGATAGAATGTGGAGCAGGTCGGCACTTTGAGACTATGCCAAGGGGCGTTTAACCCTACACCAGGGGCATGTTACATTATAACCCTGCTACTTGAGATCTGCCAAGTTTACAACTTTTGGACTTTGAAGGTTGTACTTCGGACAACTTCGCTTGCATCACAGTTTCCCCTAAGCAACGGTTTAAAAAATTTATTTTGGAAGAATTTCCATATTAAAAAGTAAGCCTTTTGTGGGTTTTTACTGCCGTACCCTGTTTTTCTCATCTAATTGTTTTTTGTTTTTTTTAAAAACGTCTTCAGCGTTATGTTTTTTTTTTTTAAACTTCACAATGTACTGGTATGCAAAGTATGGCAATTTCAGCCATCCTTATTTAAGCATATTTGCATCAATTCAAATTCTATAGACACAGAATAAGAAAGCAGACCTCAGAGTAGCCAAATTGGGCCTTATTTTAGGTTTCGTCTGCACAACGCTAGTGCTGTGCTTGTGAAATTTATTGTTTTTAATATAAATCTTAAAAGGGGCTTACATGTCACCCCCTCACATTCCTGGCTTTTCATTGGTTCCTATGCTTGCCTTCTACTTTACCTCCATTTCTATTGGCTGTAGCATATTTTCCTGCATTTACAAATACTTGTTCCTTGTCTGCATCTCTATCAGTTTACCGCAGTCGCAATACTGTTAACATCCGCTTTGGGGAAACTATTCTTTCATAAAGTTTTGCCTCTTTCTGCTTTCTGATACTTTAAATTAAATTAGCAGATTTATATAGCCCAATTTATCACCCGGAGTGATTAAGTGTTTTTCGCCAAGAATCACACCGCTGAGACTCGAACCGGGATCCCCAGCTCTCGAGTCTGCAGCTCTGGCGGTTGCCACATCCTCTGCACTCCCCCGATACTTGTCAGGGAGCTCTTTCCTTTGTCCCAGACCGTGATTGATAAAAACAGCTTATTAGTCATCACATAAGCGAAACTGATGCATTACCAATGCTTGTTGTATATGGCATGCATTTGTGCAATTTAGGGTGCGATGCTAGCAGTGTACTTCAAGTTTTTTAGTTTTTGCAAGTCTTACTGGACAGAGGACAAACAGTAGCCCTCATCCTCCTCAACCTCTCAGCGGCTTTCGACACAGTCTCCCACCGCACCCTGACACGCAGACTCCACGACGCAGGGATTCGAGAAAAGGCCCTCGACTGGATCCACTCCTTCCTCTCCGGCAGAACGCAGCGGGTCAGACTCCCTCCTTTCCTCTCGGACCCTACACCAACCACCTGCGGAGTCCCCCAGGGGTCCTCACTCAGCCCCACGCTCTTCAACGTCTACATGGCTCCGCTTGCCCCCATCGTCAGAACCCACGGACTCAACATTGTGTCATACGCAGACGACACCCAACTCATCCTCTCCCTATCCAACGAACCCAACGCAGCCAAACACAACTTTCAAGAAGGCATGGAAGCTGTCGCCAAATGGATGAAAAGCAGCTGCCTACAACTCAACACCGACAAAACACAAGTACTCATCATGGGCCCAAACCCCGACGCCTGGAACGACACCTGGTGGCCCCCCCGCCCTCGGAAGCCCACCTACCCCCACGGACCACGCACGCAACCTTGGAATCATCCTAGACTCCGAGCTCAAAATGGACCGCCAGATCAATTCAGTCGCATCCTCCTGCTTCCACACCCTCCGCCTCCTACGCAAGACCTTCAAATGGATCCTCCTCGAGCACAGAAAGACTGTCACTCACGCCCTCGTCACCAGCAGACTCCACTACGGCAACGCACTCTACGCCGGAACAAACACCTCACCCGCAAGCTACAAAACATTCAGAACGTCGCCGCAAGACTGGTCCTCAACCTGCCAAGACACTGTCATATCTCCCAGCACCTGCGCACACTCCACTGGCTCCCCATCGAGGCTAGAATCACCTTCAAGATTCTCACCCACGCACACAAAGCCCTCCACAACACCGGACCAGCATACCTGAACAGCCGACTCAAATTCCACGCACCCCAAAGGACCCTACGAACAGCCCAGCTCTCCTACATCGTGGTCCCCCGCACCAGAAAGACCAGATCGGGAGGCTGCTCCTTCTTCTTCGCGGCCAGAGCCTGGAACGCCCTACCGCTCCACCTCAGACAGACAACATCACTCCCCATTTTCATGAGAAACCTCAAAACTTGGCTCTTCGACAGACCCCCTCCTTGATGGACTGGAACCTGCACCCCCCCCCCCCAGCGCCTTGAGACCCTTATGGGTGAGTAGTCGCGCTCAACAAACACATGATTGATTACATTACAACTTGTTGGGGGTTCTATGGGCTTGAAGCTTAATACAGAGCAAGGCACGTTGCGTACATAATTGATACATTGTTGATTCTGCTAAAGCCCGTCTAGATTTTCAGAGCCACTGGCTTGTTCCCATACCTACCTCCTCACTGAATGTTAGCCACCTCCAGGGTGTTCATTTCATCCATTTTCAAAAACACTTAAAGGTTGAGCTGCTACTGGCTTCGTTAGAATCTCTCACTAGTAGTTTCCACACCGACCTGTACAACAGGTTCACTGGCCCACTAAGCTGTCCTACTAAGAAGGCATGCAGGAAACAAATGTATCCTTTATTTAGCTCTCATACCAGAAAGTAAACTCTATTTTGTATGCTGCAAAGTTTGATGCTATTCCCAAACTCCAAGCTTTTCATGCAGAAGGATGACAGGATCAGTCGGTTATTGAAAGATTGCCCATTTGTGATGTACTGTTTGTCTTCCCTCTATGTAGCAGGCTCATTAACCTGCTGAACTATCTCATTGGCAATGGAACCATTGACCTTCATCTTACAGGTAAATCTCTGAAGCAGGGGCTGAGTACAAGTGAAAAATTATAGTCCCAGACCTGCCAACTCACTCTTTATGAAGCACCTGTATGCTAGGACCAGAGTTAAGATAGTATATGAACTCAGTCCTACAATATTTGTAAGTGAGTTTGGCCAGGTCTAGGAATTCAACAAAGGTCACAAAATGTGTACGGAGATATTTAGGTTAGATCGAGATTTTGGTAGTCTATACTTTGGAGTCTGTTTTTGCAAAAGAGTTTTTTGCAGTCTATGTGTCCACATGGAATCCTACATAAGATCTTCAGTGTTAACAGTCACACATGTACAGAAACGGAGTTCGCGCTCGGGTTTGAGCCTCCCACACTTGATTCCATTGTAATGTATCAGCAAGTGACGTCTGCTTGTAGTGAGGTGGCCTGCACTGCCACGATCACTTGGAAGTGTTAGCGATGGAGACGACTGTCAAACCTGCATACTGGAATTCTACAAACTTGGGTTCCATTATAAAAAGTAATAATTTATGTTTATATCTTGTGCTTTGTACTTTTCTGCAGTTTCGTAGCTCTACTAAAAATAAGTATTATATTACTAAATATAATTCTACTAAATGCAACACAATTTATTGTCCAGGGTGAACTGCTTAACTGTGCCCATCAGGTACAAGTGCAACTATCAACTAACCACCCATGTAAACCCAACGGACATTCCTGTCTGTCAGTGAAATTGAATGGGGATCTGGTTGTGACCAAATTAAAACATACCACTGCAAACAGTGATTTTGTTAGTCTGGAGTTCAAGTACAAATGTAGTAAGTAAACACAGCAAACTCAATTAAAAAGGAGCAAACAAGAAGTTAAACTCATTGTCTAGAGATTACTGTATACATGAAGTGCACTCACCTTGACTTACTTACCCATAAAGTATTTATTGCTGCACTGTAACCTACTTTTGTTACATCTTCGCTCTCTATTAACAAATTCACCAGCGCTACTAACCTCTCTTCAGCCATTATAGAATGTAGGTGTTTGTCTTTCTACCACATACAGTGCTCTGCTGCCTTTCGGCTAGATGAACAATATACACTCTACCATATTATACATACATACCAAAAAGAGCAGCACGTTTTTCTAGGGCTGTCCATCCAGATCACCCTTTCATTCCAGTGGTGCTGGTTGGATCTTTCAAATGAGAGGCACTTTAAAAATGAAGACATTCTGACCTGTATTTTATGCTGTTTTATAGAGCAAGCATGGGAACAGTCATTAGGTTTAAAATTTGTAGAGTGTGCACATGCTATAAAAACGCCAAACCTATTGGCTTCAAAATGTCGTTTGTCCAGGTAAACAATATTACGGTATGTAGAGTACCATTCCAAGATGGCTGCCATGTATATATTCAGTCAGTGAGCATCACCGCTGCACTAGGGAGTGAGGGCTGAGAAAATTAGCTGTAAAATTAAGCCAAAATCTGTTGCGTCCATTTTGATTCTAGACAAATGGATGAGAGGTATGAGATTTTAAATGAATGTTCTCCTCCTTTCGGGAGAAGGTTGTAAGTAGGCTTGGGGGACAAGTCAGCAGTGTAGGATGAGTAGCCTTTACTAGTAAACAGTTAATTGTCTGATATTAACAGCGCTAGCAATATCAAAAGATATGATAAGAGTAACACATCTAACTGGTCACTGTAAATCAGCACCTGCAGCAGTGGCGTATGATGGGGCCTCTCTGAAAAATGTGATGAGTGGCCCCGGACAATCTCATATCTCACAGATATTCATTTACCTTGGTTTGATTGCAGTAACCCTGAATGGTTGTGGGTTGCCTGAGGGAGTGCCCCCCCACCTCCTGCACCACAGGGGCTGTAGGTGCAGTAATAAATGAACAGAAATATGTAACCTAATATTGTTACACATTTAACTATTTGGCATGATGATTACTTTCCATACAGCTGTCAATATAGTCACCATGTACTACAGCTTTAGTATAGCACAACACTTCCCAATTACTTGGCCTCTTGTCATTGTCATAAACAGACACACCCTTACAGCATATTAAGCTGTCCTTCCACTGACCCATCTTCCATCAGGATAGACAGTCGGCCAATGATCACAGACTATGGTTGCTGCAGCCATGTGCCAGCCACTTGTGTGATTAGTTGCTTTTTTCCTCACACCTCAAAAAGTTCAGGAAAAGATGAGCCAGACAGTGGGAAGGGAGAACAGGATAGTTTTTTCCTATTTTTCGCATGGAATTTCGCTCCTATTTAAACATATATTTGCATACATTTCCAATATAAACAGCATTTACCTCTTTGGACTCTAGGCAGACATGCCCGGGCCTGAGTATTTCGAATTGCCTTGCTCTCCTCGGCCCCACAAAACAGTGCTCATTTAAAATATAATACCCCAAAAAATAAATGCAACATACCTCTACAATCTGCCCCTTTGTCTCTTGTAAGCTCTTACTCAACTCTGTGTCCACCAAATAAATGTGCTTGCTATCAACAAACGACACATACATCACAGCCTGGAATCAGAAAGGAAAGTTGTTATTGCAACATATGTGGCATCAGTATTTTGCTACGTTATTTATCAGAGTTTTCGATAACTGAACCCCAATAGTGAACAGAATGCAGTACTATACCTACCACCATCATACAATAGTGAAGGCACTTAAGGGAGAGGAAATGACACTGATGAGGGAGCAGCAAGAAAGGCAAAAATTGGATGAAACTTAGTTATTTTGGCAGAAAAGAACAATGGATAATTCAACAACCACAAGGTTAGGGGTAAAGGAGTAAAGTCAACTAAAAAGGGAGGTCACGCAGCAAAGCGGTTGACTAGGATTAGATGGAACTGTAGATTTCCTCTGCTGTACATGATATTCCAGGACATTCGGAATTCCTGCAAACATTTCTGTGAAATTGTTTTTCATAATGTTATGTCCCTGTACATATGATAATCAAGCTTGCACGAATATTCGTAGTATTTAATCCTTGCTTTTGTTTATCTTCATGTTTGATCATTATTTTTGAAATGATAGAGTTTCTAGAAGATTGTTAGCTATGTGTTACATATCTTATCTTTCCAAGAGAACGCTGCCTGATGGAGAGAAAATAGTTGAACAATGTTACTCCAATATTTTTTGAACAGTTTTTAAAAGTCTTTGGATATTTAGTTACAAAGCCTAGAATAATCTATAAAAGCCGTAGATTCTAAAAGTCAGAGAGGACTTCATGCAGGAGACACAAGGACAGAGGCCTAGTTACACACTTTTCTTAACTGAAGCTGGAAAGGGAGTCGGCCTTCACTAGCTGTCAGGCTGGTAGTGCTGTAGACTGCGGTTATCACAAGCACACACTGCTGGCTTTGTGAGCTGAAAACACAACTTATTGTTCTGAAATAAGGTATGTGAGTGCAAACCACCTCTGAAACTCAAAGTGAATTTTTATTATTAATATGCTACTAATGTGTTAGAACTAGTATAGCCCTTAGAAGTACTAAATGAG
Source organism: Calotriton arnoldi (assembly GCA_963921515.1). NCBI lineage: Eukaryota > Metazoa > Chordata > Amphibia > Caudata > Salamandridae > Calotriton > Calotriton arnoldi. The sequence continues at coordinate 3,298,597 of CAWUFW010000531.1, read as the reverse complement.
AGCATTAGTGCTATAGAATACACAGCAATAATGTTGGAGTATTTTTTACTGTTCATGTTGAGTATACACTTCCTTACTTCCTTAATGTTTATTTTCGTTGTGGTAACAATTCATATAGTGTGCACTAGACTAAACTTTTAGTTTCAAAATAAATAATTAAAGCTGTCTAGTGATCCTTGAGTGTTCTGTTCATTCATTCAAGAAAGAGGATTTGGTGCGTCACTAACAATCCCAGTCTATTCTTATGGGACTGCACGTTACATGAAACACATCTTGTGTAAACATTGCTCCTTGGGTTGTGTTTGGGTTGCAGATCAACGTGTTTTCTGATTTGGACTGATATATCGACTAAGGTCAGAAATCCAAGCCTGTGGTTCTAGCAAGTTCTAGAGAATGTAAAATGAGTACTATGTAATAATATTTTAAATGAGATGAATTATATGTACATCAGTGAATTGGAGTAGCATGGGCCATGGTAATAATCGGACATCTGATGTGATGCAGAGTAACCCACACACTAGTCTGAGCCTGGTGTAATTTTGGCTTCTCATCTCTGCTACATAGAGTACTTAAGGGAATGTGAATTAGGTTTAATAGAAAGGAGCAGCTTTATGCAACATAGATTGACTTTGGAAGGAAGAACGTTATGAGGAAGACCATGCATTGCTTCGATAACTCTCCAGTTAGCCAAAGAAACTCAGCTCCAATCCAACAACAGCCCGGCGGTACCATTTTTAACCCCTTACCCACCTTGATGGTTTCTTCCCTACTACTGGGTCATTTGTCAAGTCTCTGCTACAGCAACTTGAAGATACGTTGCCTGTCAAGTCATCTTATGTTGAAGACTTTTGGGTAATATTTATAACAGAACTCAGTATCCCCATCTCACAGGATCTCTAGTAACTGCTGTGGGGCTGCTGCAATGGTTGGAACTGTAAGACTGCTTTAAAGGGGTTTCTTACTATCTAAAGTCTCTCCCTGAACTGCATGCCAAACACACCTGTCTGGGCCCAAGACAGAATTGAAGGCAAGTGGTACAAGTCAAGCTATGGAAGCCAGACGCTTTTATGGCTCTCTTTCCACTAGGAACATCCACAGAGGGAGTCATATATAACAACCAGATAATCACAATTCAATCACACCTAAAGTAGTATGCATCACATATGGTCACAATTCAAAGAATGCCAACCACAGCTCCCTAATCAGAGTCTAATCCAGCTTCTCACAGAATGCTGTAACTGAGAGTGAAGTGCTGTAGTGGAGTTTGGCAACAACTATAAACATCTGCTATTCAGCGCCAAGACACCCTTCTGCATGAACGTGTGCTTTGCAAATACACATGTTATGTTATATAACCGATGTCATCATTGTGTAGCAGTTTATGGAGCAGTTTATGGTACTTACACTTCTTGGCCCAATCACGGACTCCAACTTCTTTCCCATATAGTACTTCTTGACCATGCTCCCTTTGCAGCAGGGGCAAACGTAAGTTGTGATCAGAAAATCGATGACCAGCACAGCCTGCATGAACACAGATAGGACTCTGCTGTAAAGGCTTTCTAAGGAGTAAGCAGGGCTTGAAACATGCAGAGGCAACAAGACTTACCAGGCCAAAGTAGGATAGAGTGGAGCCGATGTACACCACCAATTCAAAAAAGTTAAACTTTCCACCCTGGAAGAAAACAGCAAATACATTTTAGTTTAATGACTTGAATTTTAAAAAAGGAAACAGCAGTTGTATTTTTGAAAGACTTCAGCTGACTTTTGCCTTATTATACTTTGCCACAAGCTGCTGCTGCCATGTTACAGTGTATTTTCTCTACATGAACTAAGTACGCAGCTACCAGTAGGTAAATCGTCTCATCTTTACGAAGATAGTGCTCTCATTCTGGTGGGCCAACTCCATGCAAACAAAGTTTTTCTGGGTCTCGCCACCATTTTCCAGGAAGTCTTAATGTCCTTCCATCGCTGGTAAGGCACGGAAAGGGCTGCCTCATCAAAGCACAGATCCTGTCTTGTGGTTCCGCATATGTAGGTACAGCGTATGTCAAACAAATGCTAATAAACTGGGGTGGGCATATAATCTTACTGAGTGAATGGTCGTGGTTCGCCCCGGTACACACTCTCATTGGTTACTCCTGCAGCAAACAGAGCCTGTGCGCTTGATGCAGGACATGCACTAACTTCATGTTCACACAACTGCACTGAACAACGAAAAACGGTGTTTCTCTGCATAGTCACTCTTGGTGGCCTTGGGAAGAAGGCCAAGGGCACCCCAACTAGGAGGGCGCTCTATGACCGGGGAGCACACTGTGTGCCACTTTGTAGGTGCCCTGTTTCTGTAATATGGCACAGGTACACAGACATCAGCTTTTCCTCATATGCATGGGGGTCACACCCATGCTTAGTAGCACCCTCTTTACATCAAGTGGGTGCTACATGTGTGCATATGCAATGGGTATTAAAGAGATTGTCCCCCCTACATCTATGTGGCAAGCACTTCGACAGACACTACATAGTCAGGTAAGGAGAATAAGTAGAACCAAGATAAGTTAGATCACTTGCATTTTTTTTTTTTTAAAGAGTTAGGATTATTTCTTCAAACATTTAATTATCGTTAAAATATAGTAACGATCAACGTAAACTTAATGTAATGCAAATTATTATAATAAAATAAAATTATATTTAATTTAAATTACAATAATTGATGGTTACAGTTAATTAATTAAAAAAGGAAGTTAATTAAATGAGTTTAATTAAAAGGTGTAGGCATAATTATCCAAACTAATTGTAGTTCTGCTTCTATGTGCATGGTGAGTCCTAGTTTTGCTTTTGCAAAATCTGATCAGCCTTGCTTATACTTCTGCAATACAGGCTGCCATGCTTATACCTCATATATATAGCTGTTCTTATATTAGTTAATGTGGTATCTAAGTGTTCCTATATTATGGTTAATGTGGTTCTGATGGAACGTGGTGTCACTGTGATTATTATTTTAAGGGCAATTGCCTGAGAAGTCCTGTTGCGGGGATTCTGCACATATACAGAGCTATGCACAGGATAATAGGACCTCAGTGTATAGTGGTGAACCAACCATGCACCTTAGTACCCACAATCCCAATCCGACTAGCTTTAGCGTCTCATTCGTTCTCCGTACTACAGCGAAGCTACCAATGATTAGACAACCCAGAACACGGTCTCTCTCTCTCAGGACTCGCGGGAGCAAGAACACTCTTTCATAACTCACTCATACTTGTCCACAACGTGCGTAATAAGTGACACAGTATAGTTTAAAATGTTTATTTCAACTATCGTGCTCTAAGATAAAGTACACGTGCCAGAACTATCAGCATAATGCATAACGATAAAATAATAAGCATGGTTACAATTCCATAGAATACAAACGGGGACAGCATTTTATAAAGACAGTGGATATAGGGCTAAATGGCCTTACCACCCTCCCCGTGCTAGTAACTAGTTTATTATAAAAATAGAAGACCTCTGGGCTTTGTCAGGCGGACCCCGATACCTCAATATCTAGATGCAAGGTTTACATCATCAGACAAGCACAGCTTTTCTCCCTGGAAAGGTGTTTCTCCAAGTGTCACCAACAGGGAGATCACAATATTAAAAGCACACGAATTTCTCCAGTGCAGCTGCATTTCGTGTTATGTCTAAGTGCGAGGGGCTGACCAGATCAGCAATAACAAGGGGCGTTGTTTTTCGACCTTGTACATGGTGTGCAGATGAAACCCACAAGGAACATGAGAAAAGGTGAAAGGCAAAAAGGCAGACAGTTCTAATATAGCCGGGCACAAGCAGAGTCTGGAAAAACAAAGTCACAAAATAACGTGTGCAAAAAAGGCATCATGGCAGCCATGCCTAAGCTAACTTAGCAATATAGACAATGAGGCCACAAACCACACTACACCCTCCCCTGGTCAGTCCATAGGCCAAGACATAGGATGAAAACAGAGTTCAAATAGATGGAGCAGAATGTAAACGTCTATTTATGAAAAGTCCCCATAAAGGACAGCGAATGGGAAAAAAAAAAATTCAGGACAAAAAAAATTGCAGATAGGGCCAGAAAGCAGGGCACTAAAGGACAAAAAATTTAAAAAAATCCAAAAATGCAGTGCGTTGAAAGAGATTGCCCCTAATCCAATAGAGTGTATGTGCAGAAAATTGCCACACCTTCCAAGAGTACATCATTGGTATCGTCTGAAAAAGAGATGCCATCCAGTTCAACAAATCAAAACTGCATTCATGTTCCTCATAAGAGGGAGCAGTGATCAGCATTGCGGGACAACTTGCGTGATACTCAATATAACTTTGTTTTAGGAGATCCTGAGCAGCCGCCCAGATATCCCATTGCGCCAAAACTCCAAGTGCAGCCGCACACGCCATCAATCCAGCGCCGGAACAGTCCCGTTCACGGGCCACTAAGGGGCCCATCAACTGGCTAAAATCCGGGTCCGACAGACGTATTGGAGAGGCAAACATCCAAGGACCAAGAGAAAGGACATCATAAGCAAGACATCACAGGTTGCACGCAAGTGAAATACGCAAAGCAAAAAAAAAAAAGTCTATAAGACACACCAAGTGTCGCCAATGGTAGGATGCCGAAGCTGATGAGCATGCGTTCACGGAGCATCCTGAGTCGACCTTGGTCGAGCAGGCCCCCAGGAAGTGCAGCCATTGCACAGCAAACAAATTAAAAGTAATATTCCAGCAGCTAAAGGCTAGGAGCAATGGGAAGCCGCCAAAGACGCTGGAAAAAATAGAATGAATAAAAGCCGGGATTACTCCAAATATAGTTTGAAAGGAGGAAACTAGGCCAGAGCCCACAACTTTTAAAAAATGCACAAGACCTTCGGTATTAGAAGCATTGAAAACGCGGTGAATCAGTTCACCGAAATGCTGTGGGAGGTTAGTGTTCAAAAGAGCCTGTATCTCACTGTGGGTACTAGCCACCTGGAGGACGAAGGTCTCCCGTGCGGAAGTGAGCATAACCTCCTGGTTTAATAATAGCGCCTTTATTCTGCTCAATTTATTGAAATCCGCCTTCAACGTGGGTATGGAAGGCCAAATGGAACTATCTATCATGTCTCGCGGGGGTGGAAAAAGCACATTTTTGCAGCACACTACACGGTGGGAAATCGTTACAATGTAAGGGATGCCTGCCTGCATTCCACAACAGTCTTGATTATTCAGAAGCAGATAACTACCATTTGCAAGCACAGTGAAAGTAGGTGATATAACAGGAGCCGGAATGCCCTTCAAAACACAAGCAAGATTCGGAGCCGAAACATTACAAGCCCCGTGCAATTTAATGTTTTTACAAATTAGGGAATGACCCACTGTAGAATCGCAAGACTCTCCTGTGAGAAAGACCTCTTTTCCGTCCCTAAGGCATCTGTACATGAAAGGCAGGGACCAAAGTTCATGCAAGAAGGCACTGCCTAAAGGCTGAAAACGGCCAACAGGATAATGTTTCATGCATGAGCTGAACTCAAATAAAGAAAAAGGCAAAGCGATAACCCTGTGGACTAGCCACACAGCAGAGTCAGTCTCCGCCACCGAGAATGGTAACGGCTCTATCTTTTCGATATGTAAGAGAGTGTATGTCGCATCCTTCATGGACATGAATTGCTGTTTGTCAGTTAAATTAAATGGCAAGAACAAGGCAGACGTGTTCAAAAAATGCCATGGAACTGCCCATTTTCAACGTCTGCAATGTCCACTCAAACTGCATTACTGAACGCAACTGATTCTGACCATGATTTAACACAGACACATCATCTTGTACAATATCAACAACAGAGGAAACAATATTCTCTAATGTGTAAATGCGGGAAGATTGGGTATTAATACTATTGTCAACAACAGCAAGCACCTTTTCTAGATTTGCCTGATCGATTTCCCGTAAACGGGAAGCAGCTTCAATTTGCGAAAGCTTCCAGAGTTCATTGTAAGTCTCAAATAAATCTTTTAGGTCTAGGACCTCGAGGCCCTAGAACAAAAACGGACAGGTCAATGTTGCCTGAAAGGAGGGATAAATGTTGTTTAACATAATCTAAGGAAGAGTGCTGCAACCACTGTTTACACAATTTACCAACATAATATGTTGTAACAGTACGGGAGTCAGAAAACCTTGGATCTGGCCTATCCTGTTTGTAACCAGGAGCAGAGTCATGAAAACGCAGTTGGCAGGCATTTGATGCCACGGGCCAAGCCAACCAGGGTGAGTGAACAAACGTAGAAATATTAAAGGAATTATTCTGAAACAAAGCTTGCAAATTGACAAGGGAAATATTGAAACGCAAGCTCTCGTTGGGAGTGGAAGACAATACGGGAATGGAGGGTGCATTCAATTGTTTGGAAGTAGCCAAACCCCAACAGGTTGTTTGAAAAATTGTACTATTTAAAAATAAAATCTGGGCCGGGATTAGGCAAGCACGGTGTAAGGCTTCTGTACCGCTCACCTGCCAGGATTTGGTGCCCCAAATAGATTTTAAGTCAATGGTGTCCTGCCAGTACTCATAACCACCCACGGCTAATGCGTTCAAAAAGGAACTCGAATATAGCAATTTGGTGTGGGTCAACATGACCTTCTGAGCGGACGAAGTGTTCAATTTAAAATAATAGGACCCAGGGTTTGATCTATCAAAGTCTGTAAAGTAAGTAAATTTACTTTTAAGTGTTTGGGAGCTACCTGGTAAAGGGGTCGGACAATGTTCCCATTGGGTGTAATTAAACGTACCCCGAAGTGTACTTGGTTTATGGAGAAAATGGTTGCCCCAATGCTGGTAACAGTATAAATCAGCATAACTTGCAGAATTTAAGTACAAATCTTCAGCATTAAAAGCAGCATAATATTTCAAATCAGAGAATAACGATTCAACTGCATGCACATCCCAATCGTCAGAATGAACATTACTTTTCACCACATCACCCATGGAAACACGGAGGACATTCGGTACATTAATAATCTCGGTTGGTCCATGAATTTGGAAATTTACCGCATCCCAAACGATGCCATCAGCGACTGGGAAAGCTGAAATGTTCACAAATGTGTGGTCACGCTTCATGATGTGAGAGGAAGAATGGGGAGCCAAAGTTCCAGCGACACAGTTCACCGCAGAGCGTTCTGGTAAATAGTGACCATTGATGAGCAAGAAAAAAACTGTCACAAAGCCAATGGACATGAACAGGAAAATCAGGAATAGTACCAACCAGATGTATGTCCATGGTGGGACCAAAAAATTGTCTCTGAACCAGGATATAAAAATACTGAAGTTGGACGGGATAAATGATGAGGTGGAAGCCGAATCAAAGGAAAAACGGGTTGGGCTCAGTGGTGTGGTAGGTAAATGAGCCACCGACTCGTTGGCGGGGTATGCATACTCGGTCTCCTCGTTGCAGGAATAATCCGGGAAGTGGAGCAGGCGATCAGGCAACTCGACCATCTCAATGGCAACATCAGTGTCTGTGTATGGTGGAGGGCCACAAACAGGAGTCCTTGAAATGGCTGGACATGATACCGCAGGTGTCACGCTATTCAGGATCGGCCAGATGTTGTAGCTTGACATTGTCCACTGAGATGTATCTGTTGTCTTTGCGACTAGGAAGCGGTGGTAAGATGACTGTACGAGTACCCTTCAAGCCAAGAACTGGAACTGGTGCACGATAAGAGGGGCCAAATTCTTTTTTGTTCTCCACCTTCTCTCGGACCAGATCTCCAACCTTTGGAAGCCAGCCGGGAACCGGAATCTGCAACGCAGCGTCAGTGGCTGAAGGCAAGTGTTCATTTGCAAGTTTGTCACGGGTCTCTTGTAAGTCCTGCAACATAGTAGAATGATTATCTACGTCAAAGATTGCGGCATTCGTCGCCATGTCTAGACCATCAAGGTCTGGCACAAACATTTGTATGCCAAAGAGCATTTCGTATGGGGTCCGCCCACCCAGAGATCTTCTAGGGAGATTATTAAGTGCACGTTGTACGCCATACAAGTGGGCCAGCCAGTTCCTGCCAGTACCTAAGACTCTAGCTGTCAAGGATTGCTTTAAGTCACGGTTCATTCGCTCCACAATCGAATTGCCCTCAGGTCTATAGGAGACGAAAATTGCACCCGCATCCCCAGTGACCTCATTGTGTCCTTGTACGCCTTAGAGGCGAACGCTGGACCATGGTCGGAATGGAAGGTGCCACAGGCAAAAATTCCCACAAAGGCACGCAAATACCTAATGACATTCCGAGCGTCGGCACTCCGTTGTGGCCAAACCCAGATGAAACGTGTGCACGAATCTACTGCAACTAAGATGTATTTATATGCAGTGTCAGAAGAAAATGGACCGCAGTGATCAAGGTAAACACACCCAAAAGGTTTGTTTGAAATGCAGAGCTGTGTTTGTGGAGGTCGTGTAACCGTCGAAGGCTTAATTTGCTGACAAACGTCACAAGAAAGCACATAAGTACGGGTTTGTTTATATAAACCACGCCACCAGTAACGCTGCTGCAAGATGGAAACAGTCGCAGACACGCCAGCATGGGCTGAAGCCAAGCCTTCGTGTGCGGCCGTTATCAATGAAGTTCCTCGGTCCGCGTTGGGAATCAGCCGATCACCAACGTCTGGAATTTTTACGTAAGGAACCTGTTCGGGACTTAAGTGATAAGAGTACTTGGAAGGGAAACCCCGTGGGTAATTAGCACCTTCCTTCGTTGCAGCAATAGCTGCCAAAATCGCATTATCTATTTTTGTCATGGATCTTGTAACTGCTGCTACTGAGCACGTGGCTACTGCAGATTTGGCAGCTTCATCTGCCAAACTGTTACCGACAGCGTGTGCGCCCACACGCTGGTGGCCAAGAGTGTGAATCACCTGTGTGAGAGGCAGACGTTGTTTAAGGTCTGCCACTCGAACCCAAAGCATTTTATGCTTAATTGTGCTGCCTTTAGCATCTCTATAGTCGTTTTGAGACCAAAAGAATAAGTTGTCATTGAAGGATTGAACACAGTAGTAAGAATCGCATACAATAAGTGTCGTCACGTCTGGATTCGCAAACTCAAGTGCAAGCACCAAAGCACGCAGCTCGGCCAATTGTGCAGTACTGTCTCCTAGTGCCTGTGTGTGCACTACACTCGATTTGAACTCACCGTTCACCATAGTACCTGCAACAATAGCACATGCTGCAGAATAAGCATGCCTAGAACCCGTGGCCAGTTGCGGCGAACCATTGGTGTAAATGATACATTCGTACTCCTCAAGCGGCAGCAAAGACAGAGGAGGAGGATGAACAAATTCATACTGTAAGAACTCCTGTGTCTGAAGAGAGGAATCAAAGATAAAAGTGACATCCGGGGACGTCCGAGATGTAGCCCATTGTATCCAATGGGGGTGCAAAGCCTTAGAGTTCGGTACACTTGCCTTCGTCACTGCCTCAAGGGCAGGATATGGTGTTACCACCAAAATGCGTTTTCCCTGTGCCAGTGCGCATTCTTTAAGAATCGCCATTTGCACTGCAGTCAAAACTTTCTCCACAGAGGAAAAGCGCAACTCAGCTGAAGTGTAAAGATGCGACTTGTATGCAATAGGTACTGTGTCGCCTTCGTTAAACGTTCAGTACGTGAAACCCACTGCCCCTGGCACAATTCTAATCACCAGGTTCGTGTGGTTATCACGAGTCAACAAGAACTTAGATTCAAGGAGATCAGACTGCAAAGAGTGCAGTATAGATGAATGCTCAGGAAGCCAGCATGACTTCGAAAAGTTAGGTTGTATCAAGGCATAGAGAGGCTTGATACGCTGGGCATATTCGGGAATGTAAGAACGCCCGAAGTTTAGAAATCCCAGTAATGACTGAAGCTTCTTCAGGGTGGTTGGAGGGCGCAGAAGTGCGCACTTCTCCAAGAAATGGGGAGCTAAGCCCCTACCCTCATTGTTGAGCTCATAGCCCAAAAACAAAACAGGGTATTCTGCGATGTGTGACTTGGCAAAATTAAATTTGTATCCTAGGACCGCAAATTCAAGAATAATGTGGTCCACACGGGAAAGATGTGGCCATAATTCGTCGTCTGTCAAATAGATATCGTCGACGTACGAACACGCATCTGGGTCTATGCTGTCCAACAAAGAGACAACACGGGCGGCGAAGACCCCCGGGTTGTTCTTGTAGCCCATGGGCAAACGCCGAAATTTAAATTGTTTTCCACATCAATATAGGAGGTATCTCCCTCACATACGTTTCCGTAAGCGTAAGCGAAGGTTATTGTGGACAAGCACAAGCACTACTCAAGCGTCTCGCAGATAAGAAGCCCACTACGTTGGTGGCGCCATGTTGCGGGGATTCTGCACATATACAGAGCTATGCACAGGATAATAGGACCTCGGTGTATAGTGGTGAACCAACCATGCACCTTAGAACCCACAATCCCAATCCGACTAGCTTTAGCGTCTCATTCATTCTCCGTACTACAGCAAAGCTACCAATGATTAGACAACCCAGAACACGGTCTCTCTCTCAGGACTCGCGGGAGCAAGAACACTCTTTCATAACTCACTCATACTTGTCCACAACATGCGTAATAAGAGACACAGTATAGTTTAAAATGTTTATTTCAACTATTGTGCTCTAAGATAAAGTACACGTGCCAGTACTATCAGCATAATGCATAACGATAAAATAATAAGCATGGTTACAATTCCATAGAATACAAACAGGGACAGCATTTTATAAAGACAGTGGATATAGGGCTAAATGGCCTTACCACCCTCCCCGTGCTAGTAACTAGTTTATTATAAAAATAGAAGACCTCTGGGCTTTGTCAGGCGGACCCCCATACCTCAATATCTAGATGCAAGGTTTACATCATCAGACAAGCACAGCTCTTCTCCCTGGAAAGGTTTTTCTCCAAGTGTCACCAACAGGGAGATCATAATATTAAAAGCACACAAATTTCTCCAGTGCAGCTGCATTTCGTGTTATGTCCAAGTGCGAGGGGCTGACCAGATCAGCAATAACAAGGGACGTTGTTTTTTCGACCTTGTACATGGTGTGCAGACGAAACCCACAAGGAACATGAGAAAAGGTGAAAGGCAAAAAGGCAGACAGTTCAAATATAGCCGGGCACAAGCCGAGTCTGGAAAAACAAAGTCACAAAATAACGTGTGCAAAAAAGGCATCATGGCAGCCATGCCTAAGCTAACTTAGCAATATAGACAATGAGGCCACAAACCACACTACAGTCCCTTCATGATATGATGTACTCAATGTGTTTGATTAAAATATGAGATTTATTTTAATTTGTGGCCATCATTTTCGCCCTGGACACGAGATTTCAGAGTGGCGATGAATGGAGAAATCAAAAGGGAGTGCCCACTTCACTTAGGTGCACGGTGGCTCACGCTGTGGTCTCACTAATTTCAAATCGATGGGAGGTCAAGAAACACTGAGGCATAAGCGAAAAATAAGGCAGTTTGACAGAAGGTACCTTGGGGTGTGTGTCAGACGAAACAGATCAAGCAGAACCGTAAACCTATTTGTTTTGCTCATTGCTACTTTGAGCAACAGCGCCGCCTGTGCATACCTCAGACGACCATTTCTGGTCACACACGTTCACCTGACCCGGAGTGAAGATCCTCTCAGCCCCTCTCTCTCCCCATCAGTGAGAGGAGATCCACGGTCACTGCTTAGAGGCCAGTCAACATGCTTGAAACTAGCCTGCATTTCAACAGATCTTAGCACAAGGCTTCACCTTGTTAAGCATCTGCACTCCACTCTATAAAAGCAACAGAAATTTAAGAACGGCTGGGAAAACTTCACTGATGTAGCATAGGAAGGCTTTGAGAATATAAAAGCAAGCAGGGAAATATTTTTAGCCATATAAGCAATACTATTAAGGAAGAGGAACAAATGTTATAATGAGAATAGGTAATGGTAAAGCAACTCATAAGACTGAAAAAATGTACACAGAATTTAAAATATGTGTTGCTTTTGATGGCCGTGGATGGGACAAGTGCATCTGCTGTATTTTTACAGACATCTGGAGATCCCCGTTTGGAGAGGGATCACTGGAAAGAGGGATTCGAGGCATATGCTGAAGTGATCGTTGGAATCATTTTATAGGAAAGCAAAAGTTAGCAATATTAAAACATTGCAGAGGGAAGCAGAATTCTCAAACATTTATCTCCATCAGAAGATGAAAGCGAGGGAGAGGAGAACAACCTTTATGCATATGAACAAGCTTCAATACAACTGGGTAGAAACTATGGAAAAAAGATAAATGAGGTTGTTGCTAGCACACATTTTTTGGGTCAGGGACAACTTTCTTGAGAGCCTGTGGAGAGATATATTCAGGCCCAGAAAAATTGCACCATCTTGTAATTACAGGGTGCTCCATGATGAGATATTCAGAGAGCAATTAATGCACAAGACCGACCGCAGAAAGGTGCAAAAATATTTTGCGAACAAAAAAACGTAACTTCGGAAAAGGCAAAAAGAACTACTCATCAGTTTGAGTCAACCACCCAACATATGAAACATTGGCAAACAGAAAATCTATTCAAGAGGATGTACACAAGTGATAATAGGAAGATTTTTTTAAAAGAAAGAAATTAGATCTAAAATAATTTTAAAGCTCAAAAAAGCATTTGCTGTTTCCATTGTGGGTTCGAAGGACATATAGCTGCAGATAAATCATGCCCAGACATAGGACACGTATGTCAAAAGTGTAAGAATAAGTGGCATTATGCTTGGATGTGCAAAGAGAAGTAGAGAAAAAGTGCATATAGAGAACAGAAATGAATGAAAAAAGGGACAAGTGCAATGAGGAACTTTCCGAAGAATATCTTCTAGAAATCAGCGAAATAGGAAGTGCAATTACAATAAAGAGTGGACCAAAGTGTATGGTAAGAATTAAAGCACAAGAAATTCAAGCTATGGCCGATTCAGTGACATGGTACACTTTGGTGATGGCCAGCTTCACAAATTTAATGGAGTAAATTTGATGGCACCCAATATTTGACATAAGAGATATGGAAATAAACCTATTGATTTTAACCCAACTCTAGTAAGTAAAGGAATGAAAACTCATTCTAAAGTATATATTTCACAAAAGGTTCATGTTTGTTGGGTTAGCAAAGCAGAAAGACTGCATGATAATGCTCAATCCTATTTGTCCTAAACAGGTTTTGGGTATGAAGATCACATAATTACAATAAAAGCGGGAGATGAATGTAATAAACATTTGGAGAAATAAAAACTGCCACATATTTTCTGATAATTTGAGTCTCCTTAAGGATTTGTACACAAAATTATTGTCAAGGGTGGTTTCCAAATCAAATTTCATAAGGTGACGAATGTACTCCTATCTGAGAGGAACGATTTGAAAGAAGAATTGTAAAAGTTATGCCGGGAAGGAATTATAGAGCAAAGTCCATAGAATAGTTGTCTCCTGTCATTTTATCACGAAAGCCAAATGTAAAACTCATACTTTGTAATGACTATAGGGATCTGAATGAATGCTTGTGGTTAAACAGTTATCCATTGCCCAACAATGGCAAAATATTAATAACAATTTGGGGTGCTAAACTTCTTTCTACCTGGGATATGCCATCAGCTTATCAAATTGTGCTGCATGATAATCAAAACCTTTACCACTATAAGGCCAGAAGGTGTGTTTCAATACAAATGGATGCCATTTGGGTTGGTAACAGCATCCAATGTATATCAGAGGGCAATGTATCAGTTGTTGAACAACACAGATAGTACCATATATTTTCAATACAATATTTTATTTTTCCAAGCTATGCAGGAGAAACTTGATGTAGTGTTTTTCAAAGTGTTATCCATTTTGGAGGAGAGTGACTTGCCCATAACTAAGGAGAAATGTAAAATTGGTGTAAAAATTGTGTTGCTTATATAAGTTACAGCATTAGTGAGAATGGTGTAGCCACCATGAAATGTTTTGGTGTTGGCCATCAAGAGTGCTCCACACTTCAAAGATAAGGATCAGTTTACATTTTTCTTGGGTATGGTTGAATATTATTCGAAATTTATATGAATGTTGACGGATATGACTGTGAATATATGTGTTTTGTGGAAGAAAAACACCCAGTATCAGTGGAGTGACAAATATGATATTGAATTTGAGAAACTAAGGCACCAGCTTTAAAACTGTTTAACCAATTTTCATGACTGATGCTAGTAATGTTGGTTTGGGGGCAGTCTTCTTACAGGAACATAAGAGGCTAATGGAAACTGTAGTGTTTGCACCCTTACCTTTAAGGGGTTCAGAATCAAATTACTTAATAGGAAAAGAGGCATTGGTGTGTTAGTGGGGAATTGGATATTTCTGACAGCAGGTCTTGGGGATGATGTTTGGTGGGCAAACTGACCATCTACTGTTGATGGGTTTATTGTCTACAAAAAGGGAGGGAGAGCTACTCCTCGAATAGCAAGGCAGTTGTCCAAATTACAAGAGTATAATTTCAAATTAGAACATGTTCGAGGAGTGAGAAATATGATTGCTGATAGTTAAGTCAGGACATATGGGGTCAAGTTAAATTGGAAATCCTAATTAATTCAACACCATGAATTTACAAGTGAGGAATACAGAGGAACACTAAGTCAACACTTAAATATAGAAAGTTGGATATTTGAAGTCTTGTATATCAGGAATGTCCTATTAAATAATCCAAATGAAACCAAAAAGTGACAAAGAACTGGTATCTGTAAAAAAGAACAAAGTAAGGAGCTGTTCTTTCCAAAGGAATGATGATGATGATGATGAATTACTTTGGTAAATTTAAATCGGTTCGATAAACATTAACAAAGTAATATAATGTGAAATTATGTCAGTTGAGAAGCCATTTTCCTTGTAATAATTTGAGTTTCTGAATAGATCAGAAAAAAGGCGATGATTGAAAATGTGAAGTTGTACTGTGAAAAGATAATTTTTTGGCAAATGTAATTATTTTAAAGTAATAGCTTAGTGCCTGAAGTTTGCGGAATAGAAAAAGTCGATTACTCTGAGATTGTAAAAAGACTTTTACAAAATGGTTTCTGTTATTTTCTTTTGTTACTAGAATTGGAATTAAACTATTATTTATAAACTTGGATTACTTTATTGGTGGGATTGCCCTGAGGAAGCGACCAATGAAAGTTGTGGAACATATGTTGTCATTGGCAGGCACTGTATTTGGTACTGAAGTGATGCAATAATACAAAAATAATTACTTGAGTAGCAAAACATATTTGGTGCCTCCTAGATACTTAAACGTTTGTTACATTTGAGACACAATGGGGAATACGAATACTGCTATTCATCAGATAGCTCTAGTGTGCAGGTCAATTTCAAAGAAATTCCTCCATAGTTTTTAGAAAATGCATGCGGAAAATGTGTGTTTCACCCACAAGTTGCAGGTTTGATTCCTCACAGGGCTGTCTTGATTTTAATGTTAATGTAACTGACAACCATTGTTCTGGTTGGGTGGAAGCAGGTTTCGATGCCAACTTTTCAATGTATGTAAAATAAGTTAAAAAAAATTTTTTTTTTTTTTTTAGACTTTTTTAGGTGGTGTGAGAACTTCATGACATTGAATCGCTGAGATTGTCACTTTT
Source organism: Calotriton arnoldi (assembly GCA_963921515.1). NCBI lineage: Eukaryota > Metazoa > Chordata > Amphibia > Caudata > Salamandridae > Calotriton > Calotriton arnoldi. Next base: position 3,282,976 of record CAWUFW010000531.1, on the reverse strand, counting down.
ACATTTAGCAAGGCCGTCTCTTACACTCCAAGCTGCTGTGCAAGGTTGAGTGCTCTGGATATTACACTGCAATAGAGGCACTGCTAAGACACCAGTTAATTGGCACTTTATAAATAGATTTTGCAGACTGTTCCTAAAACATGCATTTTGCAAACAAATAAGATTTTCTATTCCCCTTTTTACACTGCATGAATCACAGGCAGCGCTGTGCTGGACGGCAAAAATAGTTACTTTGTGTTTTCCACTGAAAGCAAGTACTATTTAGTAATTGGGACAGAAACCTTTTGAAAGTCCATTATGTTGACTATCTAACAAATATGTTTTTGTTTTTAAAAGTATTCACGTTTTTACAGAAGCACTATGCATATCTACTTGTATAGCACTGTAAATGCACATACTAGTATTGGCGCTAGCCTATATTTTGACACAGAACAGTGCATTACTGGGCATTCCCAACCAACATGGCATGGTATTCACCAAGTAAGGTGCTTGCAACAGTTGAGGAGAGGAATTGCTCAATTGATCCAAATCAAAGTAGCCCTAGTTTTTCCAATCTGTGGGCACCATATCAAATTCCACAATAATAAAAATAAGGTTCTCTGGTTAATATTTGGCTTGAGGTCATCAACTTCAACGTAGATGCATTTACATCAGATCAGAAGTTGCAAATAAATTAATGAGTGTACTGGAAATCAGAGCCAGATTCTCTGCAACTATCAGAATTGCAATAAAAGTTCTCAATTTTCAAGAAGACTTGTAATAGCTTGACGGATTCCACCACCCTATGAACATACCCAGGCAACCCCTTCCTGGTCTGAATGATTTATACAAACAGAGTGATAGGGTGTCCCCAATATACTCTAATGAAATATTAGGCCAAGATATTGTGCAAAGGAAATGGGCCAATATATTTGCACAGCATCAAGGCAAAAGATTTCAAAAACATCTTGCACAGGCAATAAAAGAGTTACATTTGATTTCCTTCTTTGCAATAAGGTATCCCATATGTAGATTTTCCATCTATTCTTCCCCATATGCTTTATGTTTCGCATTGTCCTCTGTTTTCCTTACAAGTGATTTACTTTATTGAAGGACATCAGAGAACTCAATAATGGCGGAGCTGCTGGCAGATGAGTAGGGGTTTTTTCTCCTCAATCCCTCATTTTCTTATAGGACTTAAAGCAAACCTTTCCTTTTTCTAAACAGTTTGCTGGGAGTATGAAGATGGAGATATGGGGGGTCTCATGGAATTCGTCATTCTTGAATTTGTGCTGGTCTGACACTCTTAGTCTTAAACATCTGGTTTCATCTTCTCCTACCTACATTTTAAACCACCATTTAAAAAAAAAAAAAAAAAAAATATTTAAATTGACAATTTTTTTTCCTTTGATTGGGAGATGGTGACCTTTGAAATCTACAAGAACATGAGAAGTGTTTTCCGATTTCATCACTGTCAGGATTAGGAAAATAATTTTTTGAAAATATCATCATATGTTTTGTTTAGAGTAATACAAATCACCGTGATATATGTCAGGATAATCTGTCTTTCTTATCCACGTCTTTCTAAACAAATACATCTCCTATTGTGCTGTATGTACAGCAAATACTGCCGGCACCCCTAATCCCAAAGAATAAAGTGCATTCCCCTTTCTTCGAAGTTCATGCTACACAAATACCACATACATTACATTACATACATGTTAAGGAAAATCAATGCATTAGTGCAATGGAAGATATAAATAATTACTGTGCCAAAGACTAGAATATCGAAACGTATTCCATAGGCTTTAATAAGTGTCCGCTCCTCTCTTCCATCTGGAAGCTTGAAATATTTTGCAAACCTGAAAAGAAAAAGTAAAAGATTGATGAAGTTGTTCATGGCAAATGTAAATAGTTATATCTAACACAGACAGTTAACAAGCATTGGCAAAGCAAGTAGGTCTGACCTTTTGGACCTATTGCTTTGCTAATGCGGTTTGCTGATGCTGTGCACAATATGTCACAAGAAAAAAAAGAAGAACAAAAAAGGTTCGGTCACATAACCGCTGCAGTTGGTAGGCACACGCATGCGTGATGACATACGTTTGCCCATCCGTCACCATGCATGGGCATGACTATGAAGTGACACTAGTTCCATTATTTTTTATTTACTGATCCAAGATGGATGGATACATTAAAAAAAACACACAAGCTCAAAAACACTTTTTGTAAGGTGGGGCGGCCCAGCAGCAATGTGCAATAGAGGAGCTTTAAAAGGAGGTATGAGGAGGTAAAATGGAAAGCCCGTGGGTGGGTGTTTGGGAAAGGAAGCTGCACACAAGGGAAAGTATTAGAAAACATATGCAGTCTTATAGAGTGCTGAAAGAAAAAGAAAAAACGTAGCTCCCTAATTGTGAGGCCTGGAAGGATACAAGTCATCCAATCAAAAGGATGGCGGAGAGGTTATGCTCCCGGGGAGAGACAAACAGTAGAATGGGGAGGGTGCAAGCACAAGATGGACAGGGAAACCAACAAATAAAAGCTAGCCAATAAGAGTGATAACAAAGGCAACCAAAATAAAGCAATATGTTGGGGCAAAGCCCACTGTAAGATGAAGGTAGTACATTTTCCCATAACCACACGCACACAGCATTGCATCACAAGATCCAAAAAGGCCTTGAAACATAACAGGCCACAGAAACTGAGCAGTGGATAACCATACACCGCAACAAAATGAAGTGTCAGTGTCCTCTGGTACACACAACATGCACATAATGTTCGACACAAGAAATATAACCAGCTTATCCTTGCAACAGTCTTGCACATAAACTCACAAATAGGGTGAACGCCTGTCCATATTTTTCGTGAACTACTTCCTATTTGAATTTTTGGGCTGTGCAATATGTGATCATCTGCCAGTAATTTTATTTCAAGGCACAGTTCATGTGAATATACTGTCAGAATTGTAGCTATTGAGCGAAGCGAGTGAGCGAGCCAGACCTGTTCTCAAAAGACATTCTCGCCCCCCCCCACCCCGAGAAAGTTTTGAAAACATTGTGTCAAATAGTGCATTGTAAATCACAATGTTCACATATATTTGCTAAACTGCCATAGCGTCTGAAAATATACCCATTAAATATCAAACCAATGAAAACTGACTGCCTCCAGGAGTGTACCCCTTCTTTTATTCCAAAATGCGCTAGGGGTGCCACCCTATGCCAAAAATGACATGCTACTGATAGAATGTTGCCATTAATACTGTCCCTATGCCATGGGTTATCCTTATGTCAAAATGACATAAGTATGTCAGGGTCAGCATACTGCCATTATTGCCACCTGCAATAAGCCACAGTTCTCCTCCTCCTGTATGACAAGAATTACCACCAGTCAGCTAGCGCCAGGAATTTACAGTGACTCTCTCCCATGCCAAGAACTACCTCTAGTATGCCAGCATCAACACTCACCATGGGTACTCATTACGCCAATAACTATCCCCAGTCTGCTAGTACCAGTGTTTTGCAACAGTGCCTCTATGAGACAAGAATTGCCTTAAGTATGCCAGGGCCAATGGTAGACATGCAAGCATAACACATTCTCACTCCATCTCACTTACATTCACTCATACTAATTTTCACTCACTTCCACTCATTCTCACCCTCATTCATTCTCATTCACTCTCTTGCACTCACTCAATTTCTCACTCATAACTCATAACTCATACTCAAGCTCAAACACTCACTTGCTTACTGTCACTCAGTCTCACTTAATCTCACTCACTAACTTAACTGTCTCATTCACACTCACTTTCACTCTTACTGTCACTCGTTTATGATCACCTACAGGCACTCTTACCCTCGCTCACTAATTCTCACTCACTTTGACTCACTCATTCAGTTATGCTCACTCATTGACACTTACTTATTCTCACTAAAACTAATTTTCACTCTCACTTCACACTCCATCTTACCCATTCATTCTTTCACTAGCAGTCACTCTTACTAAGGGGCCGATTCCGATTCGGGCCGGAAATCTCTCCGACCGAGCCGGACCCGGAGAGATTTCCGACCGAATCGGACCCGTGCAGCCCGACCGAACGAGTACGATGCGCACGTATGCCATCGGACTCGAGTCGGTCGGACTCCCATTGAAGTCAATGGGAGCCTGTCGTACAACGCGTACGCGGGCTCCCATTGACTCAATGGGTGCGAGGCGGACAAGGGCGCCCCCTACAGCGTGTACGCGGTGAAGCGACTCGCGCCGTACACGCACAGGTAGGGGGGACCCATGGGTCCCCCCCTGTGTGCGACTCACGCGGCTACGCGTACAGGGGGGTCCGACGCGGACCCCCAAAGTACGGCTCTGACTGCTCTTTGGAGCCGGAGTGCGCGGCTCGGTCGGACTGCTCGCGGCGCGCATCGTTCTTACCCGGCCGGGGAACGTCTCCATTGCGCGGTGCGAGTCGAGTCCGAGCGAGTCGGTCGGTGCGGTTAGACCCGGGAACGAGTCGGTCGGAGCGGTTGGGACGCCCGGACGAGTCGGTCAGCGATTTCGCATCGTACTCGCTCGCCCGGACGCGCGTACGAATCGGTCGGGCAATAGGGCTCCGAATTGGATCCGGTTAAGCCGAATCCGATTCGGAGCCCTACCGGCCGAGATCGGAATCGGCCCCTAAGTGTCTAATTCTAACTCACACTGACTGAGCTTGGTTCCCGTTTGTGGAGTTTATGAGGCAGCGCTTGGAGAGGATGGATGCGTCTCAACACATTTCGATCCCATACTTTTAGTCATCCCGGATTTTTCTCAGCAGATTTGGATCATTCATTATGAATTCTCCCTTTCCTTTTGCTCAGTGCAGCTTCTGCCAATGTTGGTCTTATTGTTCCTCTAAACAGTTTTGATCAGCTTCCTTGTGGATCATCTGACTGACTCAAACTATGTTTCCTACTTGGCTCTTTCCTCCCTCCTGATGCCAGGGGTGACTTTGGTGCCTTGCTGATCATCACAAACACAATTTACATCATCAATGAAGTTCTACATAGATTGCCAAAGGAGCTTTTTTCTCTTGTGGGTTTTCCTCCTACCTGCGACGCTCTAAAGGAAACACCTATAACCTTTCATGTACATGATATGCAGGGTGGCACTCTAGCTACTGGGAGGAGTCACCGTTTACTTACCCATTCTTGAAGGGCACTGGACAGACCTACACTGCGCCCAGTCCTTGACGATTGATCTACTAGTCAGAGTGGGAGCTCACTCATATCAACACTTTGGCTTGTCCCCTAATGCAGGTTAGGCCAGTTTCCCTGCAATAATGATAGAGCATACAATTTGGGTGAATATAAAAAAGAAATATGAAATGCTTTAAGAATTTGTGCATCATTCACAAACAAAATATCCATTACCAATCTTTAAAGCTTTGGGTTTGTCAAAATGATTTTCTTGCATTGGTACTTGGTTGTGATACTTAATTCTCTATATGACTTACATGGAACAAAATATTCAGACAGCATAACTTTGTTCCTGTGGTCTGTCCCAAGAGTACCTTAGAAAGATCCTTGTTCCACACAACACCATGTTGGGAAAGCAAAATCACTGGATTTCACTACCAAGCACATGAAGCATATCCCTGGCTTCAGCTGTCAATAGACAATGTGATCACTTACACTCTTCCTCCAACACCGCTTCTCACACATTAAACAACACACTATTGCACTGTTGACTGGTGACAAACCAGTCTTTTGAGTTATGCAACCACTTCCTCATTCACTCTACCTTGCCTCTCCTTTACAACAAACTCTTTTCCAACTCACCTCTCCCCGAAAGTGCTTTGAAGAGACCTCAGGGTGGCATAATGTTATGAAAATGTCTCGCACAACATAACCTAATAATAACTTGTTTTTTGCATAGCATTTGCACAATGTTTTCATTTTTCGTTTTCAAATACAAGGTGTAGTAACCAAATGTGATGGTATTCTTACTAACCGCTAAAAGATGAACACCTGATTCAGCCCTGCTGAGCTGCACACCTGGGACCTGCAGGTGTACGAATTGAAAGAAACTCGCCTGGCCATCCGTCGGAATGAGCAAGCTACAGGTAACCATTCATGTCTCCAAAATATTGTTCATGAGCACAATCTTTTTGAAAGTATTTAGACACCACACACTGTGCTTCACTAGTGACATGCACACTCACCGGCACAATGTCACTAAAACAATTTTAGTGAAATCGGATCACTCTTTCATCCTGACCGGTCTGCTTCATGCCACTCCCCCCTTTTTTTCCTCTTCTGTTACCTCATCAGAGCCTCGAAGAAGCCTGTACAAGCGGTTGTGGCGACATGACATCATACACGTTCCTTCCTATTCCCTCCTTCTGAATTGTGTTTCTCGACTTCTTCTCGTGCTCTCTAATCTATGGGCATGGTAAGTGAATTAGGAGCAACTCATTTAACATTAAAATCAAGTGTTATTTCTACAGAGCACCTGGTCCGAAGGCTTGAGCCTCTGATGCAATATTGTGGTAATGGCATCATTTTCCTATTGTCAACTCATATCTTCTTTTCCCAGAAGCCTTCACTGTATCCTCCTCAGTGATATATGGAGTTTACCCAGGATTATCTGAAGATTTAGAATACCTAAAGTTATAGAGTACCTGACATATAGAGTATCAGAAGTTATAGAGTGCCTTACGTTATAGAATACCTGAAGTTAAACAGTGCCTGAAAATATAGAGTGCTTGAAGATCTAGTTTGCCTGAAGGTATCAATTGCCTAAGTTATGGAATACCAGAAGTTATAAAGTACCTGACCTGAAGTTAAAGAGTACCCAAATTTAGAGTGCCTGAAAATGTAGAGTACCTGAAGTTATGGAATACATGAAGTTATAGAGTACCTGACCTGAAGTTAAAGAGTACCCAAATTTAGAGTGCCTGAAAATGTAGAGTACCTGAAGTTATGGAATACATGAAGTTATAGAGTACCTGACGTTATGGTATATCTGAAGTTACAGAGTGCCTGAAGTTATAGAGTACCTGAAGTTTTAGAGTGCCTAAACATATAGAAAGTCTAAAGATATAGAGTACCTGAAGTGATAGAATGCCTTAAGTTGAAAAAAGCCTGACAATATAGAGTGCTTGAAGATACAGATCATTTGACGTTATCCAGTTATGGGATATCTGAGGTTATTGAGTACCTGAAGCTACAGAATACCTGAAGTTATAGAATACTTGAAGTGCCTAAAGGTTTAGTGTGCCTGAAAATATGGAGAACCTGAAGTTGAAGAGTACTTGAAGTTTTGGAATTTCTGAAGTTAAAGAATGCCTAAAGATATAGAAAACCTGAAGTTATAGAGTTCCTGAAGGTATAGAGAGCAAGAAGTTATAGAATGTCTGAAGTTATGAAATAGCTGAAGATATAGAGTGCCTGAAGTTATGGAATAGCAAAGTGATAGAGTACCTGAAGTTATAGCCAGGATATAATGCCTCTGTTTGCTTTTTGTCATCCAATCGACGGAAGCTGTACTTTGGCTTACAGTGGTAGGACCATTTATCTAAGTTGCAATTCCAATTGATCTCTATGCCCATTACTCCACCCTGAAAATGCAAAAGTAAATGATTAATAAGGAACATAATTGTAGACCACTTCAGTCAGAAGAGCAAACAGGAAAAATGTTGCATGTCCCTGTTCATATATTAAAGCAACATGTAACAATGTGCAGATTTTCCATCATACAACCACATGGGACTATTCTTGGAAAGACATGTTCCCTATTCTGTAATAAAATATGCAGTGTGAGGAATGTTAAACTGATCATTCAAATATGAGTCTCAGTTCTCAAAGTGCTTTACCTGAATGGCCACATCTGAAAAATTCTCCCCCGTTTCCTGAAAAATGTCTCCTAGTCGAAAAATGGGGCACTGCTGAGATGTTAATCTGTTAAATGTGCAGGATACGTTGAAGACTGGAGGGATATTTGTCCTGTAGAAGAGTCAAGGAACACATTTAGGTTTTATGCACCGACTATAATCAGCTACAGATTGATCAGCATGGCTACCAAGTGCTATTTCTGGATTCTAGGGTGAAGGCTAGTGGACCAACAGGCCTAACACGTGCTTAAAAGAGGGATGACATTTTGAACTTATTTAAACAATACCCTGCTTCATAGGTGCTTCTTTAAACGTATTTTCTAAACCCGAGAGGGGTGATTTTAGCCTAGTTATGAAGGTAGGGTGGAAGAAGAGGTTTATGGAGCGCTAAATAGGGTTATAAAGACTTCCAGCCTCTACGCTGAGGTTGCAATAGCCTGCACCAATGCAAAGTGTACAACAACACACAGGAGCACAGAGATTTCACTTACACTGTATGATCTAATGTTGGAAAGTGTATGTTGTTCTTAATTAAAACGGTGAAGTTTTCAGCACTGTTCAATACTGCAGGCCTGAAATTAAAATAGAAGATTGACATAAGACAAGATTCTGGAATCAAAAAATTCAAATGCAACCCGGGTCCCGATTCATGTCTGACTCATCTGGTAACTTGTCTGACAAAACTTACCAAAACAATCAGCTGAGAGAAAACTCATCATTTCACAGGCTATAAATCCAGCATAGTAAAAGCAGGTATAATAATCTTTTTAGAATTCTTTTCATTAATTTTGCATCATGTAAGGGTAATGATTACAGTTTTCAGTTTCTTACAAAGCCGAGCAACAATTGGGAGACATCAGTACAGCAGCATTACACAGTGTGTTACAATATTATAGTCACCTTCAATGCAAAAATTTGATTGCGAAGAATCTATGTGACCCATTGAGCTCTCGATATCCCCATTTTGTATCTGCTCATCAAAACCCTCTAAACTCCCTACAAGGACACGCTCCTTCCAAGTAAGGTATACTTTTTATTGAATTACACCGTCAACAAGACAAGAGTGCAGCATCCACCTTTAGGCTCCTCTCCAACTGGTCTCTCGAGTCCCCACATTCTTTCCCCATGAAATGAAATGAAAAGACAATTTATAAAGCGCGGTAGCTACCCTTGGGCGTCCTAGCGCTGTAGGCAAAACGTGAGCAGGAGGATAGATGGGGCTAGACAGTTTTTTTTAAAGAGTAAAGTTTTTAACAGTTTGCGGAAGGATAGCAGGTTGGGTTCTGCCCGCAGCTGAAGGGGGAGGGAATTCCAGAGTTTCGCTGAGTTATAGGCGAACGAGCGGCCGCCACATCTACTTCTCTTGATCCTGGGCACTGAGGAGAGAAAGGAGGATGCTGAGCGGAGCTGTCTGTTTGGCTGGTAAGGGGAGATGAGGGAATGGTTAATGGCTGGGCCCTTCTTCCAGAAGGTCTTATGGGCGATGCAAAGGGCCCATGACAACCAATGCATTCCAAACAAGAATGCGTGAACCCAACACCCTCCATACTTTTCCCCCACTTTTTTGGGCATCCCCGTCCCAAATACACCACTTGCTCTGCTCTTTGACACCAGTCCATATCAGACATCCATTCCCCCACAGCTGGGGATTCTGGCTTGCCCCACGCCTGGGCTATAATCAAGTATAATAACCTGAATCTTGCTCTTTCAGGGTTTGGGAAATCATTTCTCTTGCAGAATCCAAGATATTCATGAAGAAGCCCGTCTAGTCCATGTAAGTACCCCTAATGCACTGCCATAGTACAGGATCTGCTGGAAAGTACCAAACATAGATTTAGGCACTAGTCTGAGTATACAAAACAAGGTAATCGTATCACGAGAAACCTCTGAAATACTGGTTCACCAATAATTATTTTCCTCATTTCAGCTAACTGCATGAAGGCGGGATCTTAAGGGAAGGAGTTCATTAACAAAACCAGAGACGTTTTAAGGCATAGGCAAAGTGGGCTCTGGCCAGGGCCCCAGCCTGTCAGGGGGGCCCTGATAGAGCCAGCTCTATTCTGCATAGAGCCTTGCCCTGATGACCTTTAATAATTCTTAAATATATTGATTGAAATACCGTTTTCATGCAACATTCCTAAAAAATGTTTTTCTTTAGATCAAAACAGGACCTCACATCTAAGAAATGGGAGGGTATCACAGAGATTATTTGCAGTAATGTTAGTGAGCTGCTGCTGTGCTACAATATTGAAAACACACGTCATTATCCCTGAATATTAGATGTAAATATATTTAGAATATGGACGAGTATGCCTGTGCGCTGTCGGTGACTTGGCCAAAGAGGGCATGAAAGACCTGAAATTGGAGGAGCGTGCAGACCTACGGAACGTTTCCTCTACGCCAAGCCTCATAGTGTATTCAGCGTCAGCAGCGTGTTAACCTTAATCACGCCGCGACTCGAGAAGCAAGAGAGATCATCATCCTACCTGGCCGTTTTCAGGTTTACTTTGTTCACTCGTATCCAGCCGCTTGGAGCCGTGAGCGGAGCGGGGAACCTGTTTATGCAACCATTCCAAGCCGCTTTCGGAAAAGCAAGCACGGACTGCTTTCTGTTTGTCAACGTTCAGGTTCCCTGCCTTCACTCGCATTCTGCTGCGTGGATCCGCAGGCGGAGCGAGGAGCCGGTGGCAGCGGTGTATTTTTGTTTCGGCGCCTCCTTCTACTGCAGTGGGACGGACGTTGGCGCCTGAGCGCTTCTGGAGGACAGGTCCGTGATTTAGGCTAAGGGGCAGGAGCCTCTACAGGTACGCTTTCCGTTACTTTCAATACAGTGTCACAGTGTTGTAGTCCTGGGCAAAACTGTACCAACATCAGACTCTGGATTATATTTGAGCCTTCATTTAGACCCGGTGTGGTCTTTTCTATTTAGTTTAGTACCTTAATTTATCTAAGACTACTCTGGTGCTCCTGCGGATTTCTGTTGGCAAGGTTCCGCTCCGTGTTTTGCAATTTCCAGCCGGCTACCGGTAGCAGTGTGAGGAGGACGCCACTTTGCTCCGCCGCATTGCCACCTCTTAGGATTGCTGTGAGGCCCCCGCGATGGTGAACTGCGGCCTCCCGCGCCCCCTTCCTCGGAGTAAGCTGTGAGGAGCGGCGGCAGAGAGGTCGGAGCACTGCCGCGTTCCTGCAGATAGTCTGCGGTGCCCGCCTCTCCCCCGTGGTGTCGGCCTATGCAAGGGGGCTTACACGGGAGCAGAGTCGAGTTGCGAGTTGCAGAGCTAAGGAGTCTCGGGGCCCCGGAGTCCCGGTGGATAGTTCCCTCATAGCGGAGCGGAGTGACGTGCAGCGGTAGAGCGTCCAGCGCCCAGCAGCTCCTTACGGCATCTTGGAGACCCTCCTTGACCCTCCCCTGACACCGGGGGTTGTGGAGAGCGCGGCAGATCGGCCGAAGCCGGTGCCAGAGCTCCTGCGGTAAGCGCGGCCGCCATTAGACGGTGGCCGCAGTGAGTGCGTGCCCTCGGCAGATCGTGGAGGCGGCCTGATTAGATCGGGTGCAGCCTGCGACTCTGCCTAGCGTGCCCCGCTTGCCCTTCCCTTGTCATCTGCTCGTCATCTGTTTGCCTTCTGCCCGTTACCTGCTTCCTGCATGCTCCCGGTTCGCCTACCCCCGGTCATCTACTGGCCACCCGGTCATCTACTGGCCACCTGGTCATCTACTGGCCAATCATTGCAACTGTTCCACGGTTTGAACTTATTTATACGCTGCCAAAAAACTGTTGAGAGGAATTTCGGGTCAAGAGCGGGCCCGGAGTGGTGAAACAGCGAGGCAGCGAGGGAAAAGGCTGGTGGGTAGATGAGCCTAGAACACTGATATACTTCAGACGAGTGATCTATAAGCACTGTTGCCGTAAATTTGTATTCTTCCTTCTTTTCTCCCTCCCCGTCTAAGTGCTCAATTGGTCAACTGTTTAACTGTGTGGTGGCAGTAATAAATTAGGCAAACTTGAAACACAGAGCGTGATGGCTTCTAGGAAGTTGCGCTCAGGGCGTGTGCTCTCCTCCTCACCAAGTCACAAACTGAAAAGATCGTTTAGCGGCACTAGACAACTACAGCATCTCTGCTATAAATCCCATCCGGTTATAACTGGCTTCTTCCGTAAATTGCCCCGGATTCACCCCAAGGTGGCAGCTGTAGTCCAAGAAGGCCAGACTTTTAATTTTCATTCTGTAAAGCCTTCAATTTCCTCAACCTCCTCTCCATTGCCTTTCGCGGACTCGCTGGAACTCCAAGGGAGCCATGCGGGGTGTCAGGTGCAGTCTAGCGGAGGGCTCCGACATCTGGACAAGATTACCGAAAGAGTGGAGGATGGCTCCAGTGAGCAACCGTTTGTTGTAACCCCCGATGCTCCTCTGGACTCTGACCTTCTTGCTAGCCAGCAGAGTCACTCAGTCATTTTATCAAACAGGACAAAGCAGTCAAGGAATGACAGCATGATCGAGATTATACCGGCTGTTTCTCTAGCCCAAGCGGACCTCCATAAGGGAGCAGGCAGGGTCGGCGAGTCGGATGCTCGGCTTGGCGCTCCTATGGTGGAGAAGGGAAATCTATGTGAAAAGTCACCGCAAGTGGAAGATTTTACACTCCCGGACATTGACATTGACATTGAAGCTCAAAAAAGGGGCTGGGGTGACCATCTTGACTGTAGGTATAAGGATAATCAGTTAATGAATGGTTATAGGGGAGAAAACACTCCAATCATAAGCTCCTCTCCTAGGCTTCTCTCTTTGCCTCTCTTATACTGTAGTACAAGTCACCTGATTGGTACCTCTATGGAGTCTGCACATGATGTATTCTTGCCCGATTCTCAACAGAAATGGGGAAATGAGAGAGAGGGTGCGCCCTCAGAATATCTTGTTTGTATTGAAAAAAATTTAAACTCCATATTGTCCTTATTAGAAAAGTCTGTACTGAGTTCTGATCACATACTGGAAATGATTTCCGTAATGTTATTTGAAGTGCAAAAGATAAGTCGGTCACCACTAAACCCTTCCCCACGATTCCCTCCCAGATGGGAGAATGGCCGAGTGATAGGCCTGCACGACATCCCCCATCGGTTGAGGTGAGAGACGCCTCTGTACAGGCAGGAACCCCCCTTTTCCTAGTGCCCCCCATGGCTCCTGTATGTAATCTCGAAAAGGAAGAGTTATGTTTAAATATATTATTTGAGGAGGTCGAATTGAGTCCCCCTCTGGAGAAGCCCAACTTGAAGATCTTCCCTCTGTTTAGGAAGGGTAGAAGGGGGGGCGCTGGAGAAATCGGGAAAAACAGGGGCCATGCCAAGCAAACTAAGCAGGTGGGGAGGGTGGAGGGGGAGGGGGAGGTGCAAATCTCTCCAACTACCTCCCGGGTGTATTCCCCTACTCCGCTAGGGAAGAGGGGACAGAAAGTAGGTAAGAGGGATAGCCTAGTAATAAAACATAAGGGGGAAAATATGAAAAAGAAACATAAAAAAATGAGACGATTTTCCAAACGGAAAGCGTCTAAATTGCACTTTTCTCGAATTCTGGAAAACCAGAGTGTTATCCATTTAATAAAGGAGAAGGGAGGCCCTGAAACATCATTAGCAGATGGCAAATCGAGAGAACTCATCAGAGCCTCCACGACATTAACTGGGCGTCTGGGAGACTCTGAACCAGGAGTACCTCCTCCAACTCAGTTGTCACAGTCCCTCCAAGTAATCCATCCTTCCTACAATGAGTTTGCGGTTCCACTGGGAGGGGAAATACAAATGGGTTATGGGGTCCCCTCACTGCAGATAGGGACTGGGGCCATAGACTCCAATGATCCCAGGGTGGGCGGAAACACAGAGGGAGGGCCCCAAGCTCTAATTAGCACGCAGTTTGGGCCGGTTGGAACCCATATAGCAGCTTGTTAACCATCTGGAGAGTCAGGGATTGCTCGATTCTTCCCAATCAGGCTTCAGGGTGGCACACAGCACTGAGACGGCCTTGGTCGAGGTAACAGACAACATTAGGCTGGCCTTGGATAACCATCAGTCAGCCATCCTTGTTCTGCTCGATTTATCCGCAGCCTTTGACACCATCTCCCACGGCATTTTAGAGCATCGGTTCTGGGAGATAGGTGTCAGAGGCACGGCCCTCGAGTGGTTTAAGAGCTACCTTACCGACCGTGTGACAATAGTACAGATTGGAAAAAACCTCTCATGTGAGAGATCAGTCAAGATGGGAGAGCTCTATTTTGAGCCCGACCCTTTTCAATCTGTACATGACCCCACTGGCCAAGGTGATTCGATCCTATGGATTTGATGTCATATCTTATGCAGATGACACTCAAATTCTGGTCACTATTGGCCCAGATCCTACTGAAACCCAGCTACGCTTTAATAAATGCCTATCTCACATTGACAGGTGGATGAACTCCAATCACTTACAATTAAATGGAGCCAAGTCTGAGGTTATGCTTTTTGGCAGCGCAGATGAGCATTGGTCCGCCGACTGGTGGCCATCCCATCTTGGCCTCTGTCCCACCCCCAAATCGACGGTGCGGAACCTAGGTTTCCACATGGATAACCAATTATCCATGAAGAACCAAGTCAACCATGTCATTGGCACGTGTTTCGGAGTAATGCGCAGCCTTCGAAAGGTTTTTAAGTGGCTCCCAGTGGAGGCCAGGAAACCATTAGTCCAAGGGTTGATAATAAACAGAATGGACTATGGAAATTCCCTACTGTTTTCAATTAACAGCAACCTTCTGGACAGACTGCAGATCTTGCAGAATGCCGCGGCTAGGCTGGCCCTAGATCTTCCGCCTAGATCGCCCTCCGCACCATGCATTTTCTCTTTTATTCATGATATAGTTATCAGGGAAGAATGCCCCCGAGTGACATTAGTGGGGGATTTAAATGCCAAAATTTCGAACTCTGCATCGGGGATTTATGCAAATACAGATAAAGAGGAAATTTGGCACATTCCCGAGATTTCATTACCAAACAAAGAAAAACAGATAAGCGGGGGTTTATTTTGCTTGATTGTATTAGAAGCTTAGATCTTGTTATTTTAAATGGGAGAGTGCCCGCTGACAAAACTGCACATTTTACCTTTCACTCACAACACACTCAGAGCCTTTTAGACTATGTGATTGTGTCCTACCAAATGTTTGGGGCTTGTGATAACTGCTTTGTCTGCCCGTCGATATGGAGTGACCATAGCATTGTAGGCATGACAGTGGCTTTTGATCTACCCACATTGGATCTGGGGAATGCTGGTCAGGGCAGGGCCTCCTTTAATAAAGCTAACGGCCGGTCTTTTTGGACGCAAAAACATCCTTGAAGTAGGCTCAATTGTGAAGATGGCCCAAGTAGAACAGCAGGGTTTAACTCACTTTAATATTATACCCTTCTTTGAGGCTCAAATGGAGAAGATTTGTAATTTAAGTTCTACATCTTCGGTACCTCGCCTGTGTAAACAGGAAACGTCTTATATGATTTCCTTAAAAAAACAATTAATCATCTTGTCCTAAAACAGCATATACTTTTACTCACAGACCGGCAGTGGGAAATCGATCGCCTTAAGCGATGAAAAGACGTATTATGTTTTGTGAAAAAAGAAGGGAGCTTGATGACAAGTGGATTGGGCTGAGGGAAGCCACAAGGGCCAAAGACACAAGAAAGTATTAGCGCTTGATCGCGGAATACTGCGATTCAAGGCAGAGGGCACTACCCATACCAATTCCAGAAAAGGACTGGGTGGATTACATCTCCCTATTATATGGAAACAACAGCCCAGTTTAATCCGTGATGACAGGTGGGGTTAAACCCGCATCTATTGAATTAAATGAATTTGGCCCCCCGTTGGGAAAGGATGTGGTAGGTTATATAAAGAATGCAAGAACATCCGGCGCACAAGGGCCGGATGGAATCCCGATTGCACTAATTAAAAAGGAACCAGAAGCGTGGGGTGATTTTTTTAGAGCCTCTTTTTAAACATTGCTTTTTTATGAATACAATCCCCCCTCTTGGAAGGGGAGCATTATAGTCCCCCTGTATAAAAAAGGACCGAAAACGGTACAGACTAGTTTTAGACAGATTGCCCTTCTGGATGCCTCAGGCAAATTATTTGCAAAAAGCATATTAAGCCATCTTCAACAATGGGTTTATGATCAGAATATCCTTCCCCCGGAACAAGCTGGTTTTAGAAAGAACCATGGCACCTTGGATAATATAGCGGTTGTTCAGACAATTGTAGAGAAATATGTTTTTGTCCGAGGAATGCGAATATATACAGTTTTTATTGATTTTTCCACGGCGTTTGACAAAGTGGACTGCCAAACGCTGTGGAGAAAACTTGTTCTCCTTGGCATACCATATCATCTTTTGGGTCCGATTATGGAATTGCATACAGACACGTGGTGCCGGGTTCTGATGGGTGGTTCGCAGGGGCTATCATGTAAAATTAGAACGCACAATGGGCTCAAACAGGGTTGCCTATTGGCACCACTTTTATTTTCCCTGTATATTGCTGATCTCCCCGGCACTCTGAATACGGTAAGGGGGGATGCCCCAAAGATTGGTACAATGTCCGTTGGCTCTTTATTATACGCAGACGATGTTGCAATATTCGATCTAACGCCTATCGGCTTGCAACGCCGGCTAGATGCCTTAAGTAAATATGCAGAGGCTCACTTCTTGAAGATTAATACCGCAAAAAGCAAGATTTTGGTATTTCGTAAGAAGGGGCTTAGAATAAGGAGCAGTTTACGATGGATGCTCGGTTATGAAAAATTGGAACTGGTTGACTCGTACCTATATTTGGGGAAGGTTTTTGCCAAAACTGGCCGAGATTTGGAGCATATTAAACATTGTGTCAGTAAAGCTGTCTCCCAGGCAAATGCACTAAACAGATTTTATAAAACTTGCGGGAGACGCCACTTTGGCCATGTTTTATCTGTTTTTAAGGTCAAAATCCCTCCCTCGTTAATATATGCTTTCGAGGTGCTGGACATGAATTATTGGCTTTCTTTCGATAAGGCGGAAGGGCGAATCCTGCGGCAAATTTGTAATCTAAACACCTTGGCAGCCCCACATGCACTGCGCCTCGAATTTGGATTAGTTTCGTCCTTTACCCTATCCTTGGCTGCAGTTCTTAGGTGGGGTAATTCCCTCCTTTTGGGGGAGGAGGGCACACTTAGGGCCGCCCTGAGAATAGAAATTTTTGACACACAAAAAGAACAATCAACGTTTTTTAGGTCTTTTGTACGTGCAAATGACACATTTGGCCTTAGTTTGAATCCTGCTTCTCCTATGTCCAAATCTGTACTGAAACAACTTCTAAAGAAGTTTAGATCCCCTATTAGTTTGGCGAGAGACGTGGCCTCCAGCCAGTCCAGGTCCAGTAATGAGGTGGTCATAGGGAGTGCTTTGGGGAATAAACCACAGCCTTATTTATCTTGGAATATCCCTCACGGGATTAGAAGGCTGATACTCCTACTGAGATTTAACTTGTTGCCGCTAAGAGATGTTACTGGTATCTGGGATAAAACACCTAGAGAGAAGAGAATTTGTGAATGTCAGCTGCAAATCCAGGATCTTAATCATGTGCTTTTTGTATGCCCAAAACTGCAAAGTGCTAGGCAATTGTTTTTAAAGCCAGTTTTCATTAAATATAATATCCACTCTGTCCAGGAGGCACGATCTTTGGTTCTGTCACCTCCGAATGAAATGGTTTGTTTTAAGATATCAATTTTTTAAAATATTTTTGCCTATTTATTAGGAATTCCTTTTATTGTCTTATGTATTTATAGCACTATTTGCACTTTTTTTATTATGTCGATAAATGAAATCTACCGGTGGGTTACTTGTCTGTATCATGTATTTTAGCATTACTTGCACTCCACTCAGTATGTTTGATATAAGAACTTCCATAGTAATGTATAAGGAAGAATTTTGTATTGTACATAAAGTTTCTCTTTTTTAAAAAAAAAAATTTTTTTATCTGATGATGTGTTTTGTGGACCTCCGTAGGAGTTCCATAACAAAATAAAATAAAATTGAATTGAATTGAATCATAAATTCAAATCTGTTCTGAACAGGGGCCCCCAAAATACGTTGGCCTAGGGCCCCCAAAATCCTTACAATGTCTCTGAACAAAACACAAATGTATTTACCATGCCACCCATGTTAAATACGCAACAATATGCCATTTAAAAAGTAAAAAAAAAAATGAATGCACCCTCATTATTGAGATTCCATTATTTTGACATACCTTTATCGAGACACCTATAATCCAACATATCTTTACTATGATACATTACTATGAGACACAGCTTAACTAAGACGTACAGAAAATAGGAAAAAGTAGTGTATTACTTTGTGGTAAACAAAAAAGAAAAGTATTTGGAAAGAAGAATAATACAAGTTGATGCAATAATAACAAATTATTAATTAAAAAGTAATTTAATCTTGTTATAAAAGTAAATGTTTATTACATTCAAAATTATTTTTATTCAATTATCCCAAAATTATTTAAAAAATAATAATTTTTAAATATTTAAAACGTAATAAACTTTACATTCAAAAATAATGCTACAAAAGTGCTATACGAAAGGGAAAAAAAGTACATTTAACAAACAGGTGAAGGGAAAATGGAAAAAAGTACATCCTCGTCCTAAATGCAGCAGTAAGCTTAGAATTGGTCACAAATTCCTTCTGGCAAATCCAGACTGTTTTGGGGAGGGGAAATTCTGTCAGGTAACACCTGGAAGAATCTGCATTGTCAAAACCGTGTGGTTCGTGAAAATCCACACTGTGTAACTGGTCTAAAAGCTGAATACCAGGTCATTCCTTGCAACCTTTAGAAAAATTGTATTTGGGTACAAAATCCGGCCGAATAATGTGAGGTTATGTCTCATTCTATAAATTGAAGCTCTCATATCTAGAAACTACTTTGTCCAGTTGGGATCTTTCCGTGGGGCATTCAAGATACCCAAACTTACCCTGCAAGGTGTCTTTGGACGGCATCTGGGTACTAAGCCACATCAATATCTCAAGAAAGAGAGGCGACTTTATTCTAATATACTGTATATCAGAGCAGGTAAAGCAGCAGCCCTGGACACTTACAAATGGTTGTAAAGCATGATAAAAATATGTATACCCTTTGGAATGATGGGCGTCACGGAGAAATATTAATTTGATACTTCTATAAACGTAACATCAAACACCACATTCCCATGTAAAGCATATAATGAGTTCCATTCAGATCCACTGAATGCACATTTATCCTATGGCAATGTCAACAAAATGTGGGGTGGACCCGGCTCTCCACGATCTTCCTTAAACACCCCAGTTCTAGCCCATTCCATTACCCTAGGGAGGCCCTGAAACAGTTCCACTTCAAGAGGAAGAAATACCCAAGTCCGCTCTGTTCTCCTAGCTGGCACAAAGGACTCTCTCCCTGTATGGGAAGAGGTGTGTTTTGGGTAATGTAGTTTCAGACTCTGGACCCAAGTGATCTCATGGACCCCTGCGAAGAAAAAAGGGTTGACTGTGGTCCCGGAAGATAGTTTGTAGTTAAGGGTCCTGGTTTTGACGAATTGCGCCTCATGGAACGAGAGAAGTTCGAAGAGCAAAAAAAAACAAAAACGGCTGGGGGCACAACAGGTGCCTGGTCTGCCCAGTTAGCCTGGAAAGAGGAGGAGTAAGGGAGGGTGAGAGTGTGAGAGTGCAGGAAGGTTAAGAGTGAGAGAGTGCAGGGAGGGTGAGTGAGAATATGAGAGAGTGCAGGGAGGGTGAGAGGGATAATGTGAGAGAGTGCGTGTCAAGCACGTTCTGTTCCCCGACAGCACCCACGCGCTTACCTTTCCCCTCACTGTAGTTAGCGGTTGTCATGGAAACAAGACAGGCTAGATTTCTATTAGCGGTGATTTGAGGGAATCCATACAAGGAGATGCCTGCAAACGGAACCCCATAGAGTTCACTCCACTGTTCGGTTTCTCTCTTTCTCGACTCAATTTCTGACTTCAGCAAGGAATGTCTCAACCAAACGGGAGACCAGGCTCTGCGGCCGCTACTAAGAGAAAATCAACATGGCACTATTGAGGACAGGTGCCTCGCGTTAGAAAGGCTGACGGGCAGCTTAGTTACACATTTAAATCACAAATGTAATGCTTCACGTCACACCGAAATGCTTTATTTTATCAAGGCTTAAACATGCATATTTAAAACCAATATAGAACCGAGGCCATGTACGATTTCTCTAAAACTATGTCAAATCAGATGTGGTGTTTTGCAGATGTTGCATCTTTATTCAGCCAGACATTTGTATTTTCCTGGTCTGTAAGCCATGACCCCCTGACAGTGGGCTGGGATGATTTTGTTCAGGGTAGGTAAGAAGGCTCTTGTGTGGACTGAGGATGAAATACTTCCACTGACTAGGAAGGAATGCCCAGACAGGACTATCACACCTCTGCAGCCTGGCGGACACAACTGAAAGAAGCTGCATGATCTTCAGGCAAGTGCTAACTTACATTTTAAGTCTGGCTTTTGCCAGCAGAGGTATCAAATAGACCTACTGCTTACGATATACATAGAGTGGGCTTTGGGTCCGACCCATTCAACCATTGGCTTCTTTGACCAACCACTTTCAGTCATTGTCTTGAGAAATTTTCAATCACCTCTTGACTTAGCTCAGTGGAGATTTTCGTCTCTCACCTAATGCTATCGGCTGTTTGGGTGTATCATTCTGTCTTCACTTGTGGGCTCGTATTGAACCACACAAGGGACTATTTAACAGCTATAACCCTATCCTTGCTCTTGTTGGCTTTAATGCACTTATGCTGCCTGAATTAGCACATAAAACACACTATTTGGGTTTGCCAATGCTTGTTTATTCAATTCTTTGGCAAAGAGATTCCTTTAACAATGGACTGTCCATTTAATCCTTGCAACTCTCCTCCAATAGGTTGGAGAACTCCTTACAAACATACAAAGTGCGAAGAATTAAACACTGGGATTAACTGCATGCAAGGACGGTCCTTGCACTCACAACACAATTTCTAAAACCAAGTTGAATGCAAGTCAAGAAGTGCACACATTGGTGACATGTTGGTGCTCATAAAAAGGAAAAGCCCCAGAGTTCATTCATGTTCCACCTTCATGACAATATTAACGGTAATTAAGGATTTTCATATTTGGTAAAATTAATGATGAAGGCTAGTGGGAGATTTTTAAAAATTATTGCTTGTCTTACATTGGACCAATACTAGGAAATGGACTAGAATCAGACAATGTGAATAAATGTTACTTTGAGGAACAATTTGGCATTTTACATTTATTTGAAGTTTTATAAAGCACTGTGTGTCGCCTTTCAAATACTTCAGAGTGCTCAGTCTATTGTGAAAGACTGAATAATCTTTAGACACATTCAAAGACCATTAATGTCGGGTCAGTAAGGGGAAATCATGTCCAGTATTCTTCACTGATAACCCCTTTGCTGCATAGAAATCTTAGTCAGTGCTTAATTTGAGCCGGTGGTTTCCAGTGCTCGGCACCAGCAATTAATTAACACCAACACATATGGCAGTCCACCGCACGGTGGCGCGGTTTGTCTAATTTTGACATGAGCACAACAACAGTTGTTTTATAATTCAATATACAATAAAAATGACTAATACCTGTCGCAGAAGCCACTTTAATAGCTTTCGGTGGCCTGGAATAGTCTGAATTGTCACACTTGTGGGAGTGTGATGGTTATTACTTGTGTGGGTACTGTCATTAGCTGCACTAGTAGGGGGCAATGGGCGGTGCAAGCAGCAGTGGCATTCTGAAAAGAAAGCTGGCACTAACTTTTTTTTTTTTTAAACAAATTAAGCACGGATCAGTGGTAGGCAATTTAGAATACTTCTGCCTTAAAAGGTTTTCTGAATCGCATGTAGTTCAACTTAGTTCTCAGGTTTCCGTTCAAAGCGTTCCATATCCTGGGGCAGTGGTTTTTAACCTGTAGTCCGGGGACCCCTGGGGTCCACGCTCCGCAAAGCCTACTCAGGGGGTTTGCGACTGCTTAGAAAACTAAATAGAATTAAATTTAAAAAGTTATATAGATAAAGAAGCAAAATGTACAATTAAACATTTTAAAATGTTCTGTAATTGTGAGGGAATTTGAAATTGAAGGCTAAAACCGGAAGGCTACAACTTAATTAGTATCGTCATATTGACTCGTGGGAGCAGTGCTGGTGCATCAAATAGAATACACTATGGGCAATGAATGGATTCAATTGAATTTAGAAAACCTTCATCTATGTTTTGTGTATTGTTTTGCAGTTCAAATCATCGAAAATGCTGAGGCCGGGGCCCCTGCTTCCAGTAATGACTCGGTGGGAGTCCACAGAAGTCCAAAGATTAAGACCACAGGCCGAGGGGCCCTGGACGACTCAAAAAATCTGCCTACAAGCTGAAATGGTATTTGAAAAATGTTGGCTGATGGGAGGTGTACTCTCCTGAACTCATAAGAATGCTTTTCTGAAAGTGCACATGCCTTGTAGCAGAACAGGGTTACCAGGAAGTGATTTCATTTTTCAACAAGTTGAAAAGCGAAAGTAAAAGCCCTGGAGCCAAGAGCAGTGGTTCAGTCCCTTCACGCTCAACATTTACGTGATAGTTGCACCAGTTTGGGCTGCTCTGTCTGCGCCTTTAAAGATAACACCGAAACCACACATACCCGGGTCAAGATGGTGTTGATAAGAAGGGGCCTCTGGGACTAGGTTTACCATGGCCTCTACTTTTTATTGATTTCTTTATTTGTAGTGTTTATTAAGCACAGCATGTTTTCTTTTGTGAGTTTTAGAGCATAGGGGAGTAGAACAAAGCTCAGTGCTTAATTTGAGCTCTGTGGTTTCCGGTGCTCAGCACCGGCACTTAATTTCCAACACCGAAAGGTAGGACAGCCTGCCACATGGTGGCGCCGTTTGTCTAATTTAGAGATGAGCACAGCAACAGTTGTCTATTAATTCAATTTACATTAAAAATGACTAATACCTGCGGCCCAAGCCATTCTTGTAGATTTGGAGCCTGAACTAGCCCGAACTGTCACACCTGTAGGAGTGCGATGGTTACTAGTTGTGTTGGTACTATCACTAGCAGCACTAGTGGTGGCAATGGGGGAGTCAAGATGCAGTGGCCTACTGACGAAGGTCCTGGCACTTATTGTTTTACAAATTGTTTTTCAGAAAGGCACTCAAAACATGGCTTTTCACCAGAAATCAACCCTATCCTGCGGTTATGAGCTAGCACCTGGACACCTCCGAGTATTTGGGTGCTCAAAATTTTTTATTAACATAATAAATTAAACACTGACAACGCATGTTTGAAGGCGTGAATAGGGAACGTTAGAGTCCATCAAAATGCATGGCACGATCTTCCCCAATTTCAGTGTCAGGCCTCATGTATGGTGAAGAGAACTCTGCACTCAACCCTGAAGCTACTGGTTACCGGTGGAGTGCACTGCTAACAAGGCTGTGTGTGCAGGAGTGCACTTTCACAGATTCACCACCAGTCTGACAGCCTGGTTATGCACCTGCGTAACCTGTTCTGGTGTTTCCTTGGCTGTCCAGTATGAATGGTGAGACCTCTCAGACGAAGAGGATGGGGTGTGGTTTGCTGCAGCCAGGAATCCTAAACACATACCTCCTAGGAGGACTGGACCCCCTCGGGACAGTGGCAGACCGTCGACCACTGCACTTCAACCCCTGGATCTTGCTTTGAGCTACCGGAGCTTCCCTCCCTGCACACTGAAACTGCACCCTGCTGCTGCCTTGGAGAGTATCTGTAAGAACTTTCCTTTATCTGTACCAGTAAGGACTCAGAAGGGAGAAGCAGCCTACCCAGCTGATTAATTGTTGCTTGACCTGTGCTTACTGTAAAGGTTCACTGCAACCACACTGACATTTCTGCTTTCCGATTTCTGTCAGTCCTGCAAACTATTAGAATCCGAGCAGAACTCTCTCAGCAGGGATTGGCATGCACAGTGCACCACTGTTGGACCCTCAACCCACGTGGATGCTTTACACTTAGGTTTGCGGTGCTGGCTGCTGCGCCTACCAGCTGCGACCACCGTGCAGGCCCACCATCTGCTGCACCAGCTCCTTTGCAAGGGCAGCCAGTCTCAGAGACCTGCACTCCAACCACTTCACCCCCATCTACGGCCAAATCTATGGGTGCCAACGCTGCATGCCAACAGCTCCAACGATAAGAGGCAGGAGGGCCTTCTTCATGGGCGTCAATTCACCAGAATGCCAGGGGTAGCGGAAGGGACATCACACACCATTTGACATTTACTTTGACTCACACATACACACCTCCACACCCAGACGGATCAGCAGCACCCCCTCTCAGCACCTGGAGACCCTCACGGGTGAGTAGCCACGCTATACAAACTCCTGATTGATTGACATTCACACACTCCCTCTCAGATAAACACACTCACCTGCAAGCGTGCATACATTATACATTTAAAAGCATATTTTATGTACCATAGCTGTCAGATAGGGTCATATTCCAGCTCATGATACTCCATTTTTTATTACACTAATAGTGAATAAAATCAAATCAGTATTTATGTAATAAAATATTTTGACAGAAAACCAAGAAAATGGAGCTCTAACCGACGTCCATAAGGGCGAGCTGCTCCTGTATTCCAGGCTCTGATTTTGCGACCTCTGAGGCCAAGGGTCGCAAAGGCAGTGACTGGGGTAGCAATGGGGAACCCAGGGGTCACAGCAGCGACCCCTGTCGACTGCTAAATGGTGTCTACAGCCCTCTTGGTTGTAGTGGTAAAGAGACACACACTATTCGGCTCTGCACACACCGTGCATATGGTTTGTTATTCGCTTTGATAGTGTACCTAGGTACAGGGAATAAACAGAGTGTGTTTTCTTGTTTGGACTTATCTAAAGTGAAAACTCTTTGGAAGTGTGTCGCCTGGCCTTCATTTCTGCAGGTGCTGGGCAAAGTTTGACTACCTTCTTCGTGTTCATGAACCCCAAGTGAGGCGCGCTCACCTCCATTAATCCACACACCAGGCTAAAAAACCCTTTCCGTCCACGCTGAAGCAAGCTGCCTACCTCTCTTCGGGTCAGCCACCGACAATGTGGAGAGGACGCTGGAAACTCCTGTGGTTACCCAGCTTTCCTTCCTAGCGCCAACTACACTTCTACATGCAGGCTGATGCCCTTGACTACTACGCAGACCTGGGGAGTGAACAAGTAATCAGAGTGGAATCAGTTTCCTTACTTCCAGGGGGAGGTGAATGGTGCACTCCCAGGTTTGGCTCTGCACCGCCCAAACCTACAATCTTGGACTTGGCTCGGCTATTACAAAGGATGCTCTCTGTATTCAATTAAACACGTGTCCTAGCACGTTATGTTGCCATAGTTACCAACCTTGATTTCCAAGCTGGTTAAGAACACCTGGTGTTTTTCTAAGAACTGTGCCAGAGGAGGCACACAGATGTTTAGCTGATTGTAATTGTATTTGCATTTTTATATAGCGCTTACTACTCCTGAGGAGGCGTCAAAGTGCTTTTCGGCAAGTAGCATGCTACTGTGGACCCCAAAAAGTATTAGTGGTGAATTAGCATAGGGAAACATGAAATTATTTTGAGTGGTGGACATGTGAGTCTGTTAGTTGGATTGAAAAGGATAGTGGAGGGATAGAAGAGGGAAGCGTCTAGAAAGTTTTTATTTGGAGATCTTAGCAGTAGAAGGAGGTTTGGGATGAGTAAAGGAGAAATGGAGCTGATGGCTTTGTAAGAATGATTACTGTGGTACTGCACATAATGCCCAGTGTGTGGAGGACTCCACTCGCCCAAACCGTATCTGTTGGCCAAGATTGAGGGGAAAGGATCTGATCCACTTCAAAGTGGATTCAGGCACAACCACACACAATGTTAGCCTTTTCATCAGTATGCAGTGGTCCACTGTATCATCCACTATACTCAGGGCCACTGGAATTATGCGGAGAGAGGGCCAAATTATGTGGCAAGGTTGAGTAAATTATGCAGCAAAAAAAAGCAAATTATGAGGCATAATGTGGCATATTTTGAAATTCTATTACTTCATTATTTCACAATTTTTAAACTTGGTAACACTGTGGGGGCACTGGTTGCACCTCGTTAGTATCAGTTTAACATCCAATTATAGCAATAAGCAACAGAAAGGTGACCAGTCCAGCTTTACATAGGGCTTTCTACTGCGCGGCAACACGTGTTGTCGCATTTTTAGTAACTTTAAAACTATTTTTTGGGGGTTAATTCTGCAGATTATGCGGCAGGTGAAGGATTATGCGGCAAATCTATAACTATGCGAAAATCACTGTGGATGCACAATCGCATAATTTCAGTAGCCCTGACTATACTGTCGGCTGTTTAGAGGGTAAAGACTAGTGAGGACGTCTTGCTTCAGCCAGTGAGATGCAAACTGATGTTACCCAGGGCGGATTCAGGAGTCATCCCCAAGGCATTATTGAGGTTGACAGATTAAGCTCTGCGTATTCTTCTGAAAGTCGTGCTGCTTCTCTTTCCAGGACTTCCTGGGCTAAGGGGCCAGTGTAGATCGGACAATAGCTAATTGGCCATGGCTGTCTGGTGTGCAGATAGTTGCAGGGAGCAGGGACCAGCTGCTTACCAGAAAGGCTCTTACCATAGCTACAACACCTGCTTCGGAGTGGGAGGGATTCCTTCATGCACGAGGAAGGGGAGGGCTCAGCAGGCAAGCTGCATGCTTTCATTTCATTGGGCAGCCCAAACACCACCTCCTAATGCAGGTTTTTAAATGTGGCGCAACACCGGTTGAGGAAATGCAACGGCAAAGTTCTGGGTTGTTTCAGATGGAATTGGGGATTTTAGTTATTTTAGACTTAAAGAACGCCTCAGTGTTTGGTCTGTGTTGGTGAGTAGCACACAGGGTGTTTTTAGGGCAGGTGGATTAGATAGTGTCTGTTATATGTTGCAAATCCCCTTTCTTTTTTTGAAGGATTGGCTGCTAGGTTTGGAAAAGTAGGCCTTTTTCGCTCTTTTGGCAGCTTTTATTTTTTAAACTTTATTTACCATTTTCATGCGTTACAGCTGTACAAACATGAGCGCTCACTGTCAGTGTTGCATTAATCAGACAATGTAAGGAAGTTGACCATATATGAACAAAACATGTCAAGAAACAAAAAGAACAGAAAGAGAAATGATGAATGCTTATAAAATACAATCCAGTGGAATGTCCTCGGCAGCCAGAGAAGGCCGTCCGCTCTCAACTCTTTTGGCAGCTTTAGTGACTTCTGTGTCTTTCAGTGCATTTTCCTATTTTCAGGCATGGACTCCCACTGTTAGCATCCCAAGTTTCAAATGGTTCTTTTTCCCACCTTCTTCTCAGGTGTTCGGGAGATTTGATGTTCATCTTTGATTTTCTTGTTCTGAGGGGGTCAACTGTCTATATCTTGCAGTAGGTAGGATTTTAACAGCAGGCTTCAGAGTCAATGGCATTCAGTGGGCCCTGTTTCACTGTTCTGCAAGTCACCTCAAGCTCTTCTATGCCTGTGATCTGGGATGGTGTGTGAGTCTATCCTGCTTTGGAGTGTTGCGTTGTACAACAAATTCCACAGGAAGGTCAGTGATGAGCCCTCTTAGGTCTGTGGTTGCCTCAGGGCTGGTGCTAAAATAAAGCAACAGACTTATGTCACCACCAGCAAGCCACGGGGGAGCATGAATAGAAAAATTAAATTGTGCCTGCAGCCCTAAAACTCTTTCCACCAAAGCAGGTTGTATCATCAAGTTAGTGGCTACTATGTTGTGTGTGAACTCTAGGTTAAGCATGTGTCAATCTCTGTGCATTTGACCTGGTTAAAGCCTTGTGCCCGTGTGGTTTCGAAGATATTTGTCACAGGTTAATCGAAGAGGATTCGCATTGGTTCTGTCGACCTACAGGGTGACGTCACCCCTGAGCCAGATTCTCTTGGCTACAACCTGCAGGTGCAGGGTTAGTTTGGGGGTGTTCATGTCCTCAAATTAGTGGCTTTTGTGAGGTATGGGTTATAGAGCAGACCTGGTTGCTGGAGGAAGCGGGTGTCTTTACAGAGACCTACTGAATATGGAAGGTGCCTCAACACAGGAGAGGCTGAACATGGAAATGAATCATGCACAGGTTGCAGGTGACATCAGATTAAGGAAAAGAGTATGCAATGCGGAAGAGAGACCATGTACCGAGACAGCAGTGAAGAGGCGGCTGCAGTGACTTGGCCACTGATGTGAATGTCCGTATTCAGTGCGTGAGAGTAGACTGGTTACATACATCTTTTGAGCCCCCTAGGCGGCAGTGATGCTTTGTGCCATACAAGGTGCGCCCCTAAAGAAGGCCCTGCTTCAAAAGGACTGAAAGAGCATCCCTTGTTAGGTTTCCTAACCTAGCCCTAAGTAGCAAAGCGACATTTTACCTACATTTGTCCTACCTTGCTCTGCATAACGTTCTAGCAATGACCTTTTACCCAGTTATGTGCTGAATAAATGTCGATTGGTTTCCTTGAAACTAGCCTAATTTATTATGCATAAGGATTCTTAGCATCATATCTTAATCCCCTGCACATGACGTACATAACAGGATTAACATATTCTGTACAAAAGTCATCGCTATCTTCATCCTCGGGCAACAGGGCTACCTTGCATAATTACAATTATTGATTTAGGCTCATCTACATAATCCTACTTACAACATATCGATTGTGGTAGAACCGCCGAGGTTACCTTTTCGGTATAAAAGAACTGCACCTTCACTAGGTAAACAGAGGAGACGCTTCTACGCTGACACTGACACCGAGGTCCCTGCACGCTGAGGCTTCAACACGCAGCGGTCTGACATCCCTTGCGGGGTGTCCAACTCGTGACCAAGACAGGGTCCTTCATTCTCTCCCATCAGGTAATGGGGTTGGCACTTTCCTAGGGGATTCTTGGCTTTACACCCACATACATGCTAGGTACATTAAGGTACACTTAGGTGGGGTATGCCTTGTAAGAGTATGCTAAGATTACGTTTTTTATATATGCCTGCATATATTCGATGCTTAGCACCATGGTAGAAATGTATCTACCGTTTACTCGGTTGGTGCTTGTAATCTCTTACATTTATTTATGTCTATTAATTGTTGCAGCAAATATATTTTATACTAGAATAGCGCTGGTTCAATAAATGCTTATTGAAAACGTCCCCAACATTAATTCTGTGCATCTCTCTGAGACTAAGTGAGCACGATTCACTGAGCGAAAAGTACTGTACTGTTTCCACGATCCCTGAAGGGTCAAGGGTTGTCATGTTCAATGGTTGCCAGAAACTATTCGCTCCTTGATAGGGTTTGTGGGCTTATAGTGGCACTGTGAGCTAGCTGGTCTACAGACTGACATATCCTGTGGGTGTGTCCGGAATCAGTCTAGACACCAATCCCTTAGTTTATGTTGTCCAACAAGCACACAGGTCCTATGTAGTTTTAGGAACTACACGACACCTAGACCCAGAGCGGTCAGTGCCAGGTCTGGCCTTAGACGTTTGCAGGGGAGTCCTTGGGGCCGCCTAGTGTCCATTACATTCAGTGGAATGTGACAGAACCAGATTTGCAGTCAACATATCAAACAGGGCACAGGAGCAGAACCCTAAATAGGGGGTGAGATATGCAGATCACCAACAGGGCCACTAACCCTATGAGCGGGCTGGCACTATCTCCAGCCTTGACACCAGGCCACGCAGAGGTCCTGTATGTAAATCTCTTTATTTTACTTAAACATATAGCGCACTAGCCCCGGTTGCATTTAGAGGTTTTCCATTAAAGGAGGGAATGTATGATAAACATGGCAGCACAATAACAAGAACTAAAATGCAAGAAAGAGATTAAGACTCATTTACAGCAAGGCAACAAAGGGTCAAAATTAGTTATGGGAGATGCAGAAAAAAGCAAAGGAAGGCCTTCTAGAAGAAGAAACACAAAGCAGAATCATTTTCGAAAGGCAAAATGGCGCATTCCATCAATTTGACCCACAGCCCTGCACCGTCCGTTCCATGTGACCATTTCCTAATCCCTTGCTGTCTCGGTAGCTAAGTAGCCAACAGAGTCTGGTGAGAGATGTACTATCTCCTTTGAAAATAGGGGTGGTAGCTCCACTTGAGAAAAACAAAACATGCTGACCCAGCTGAATCAGTCAACAGTAGGCCGCCATAAAATCTGTAATTTGGTGAAAATGGTGTGATGTGCTATCTAGCATCAGATTTAAGTTGTTGTCTAAGCGAGCTATCTTCTCAATGCATCCAAGCAGGTTTGGACCAGATTAGCCCATGTGGTCACATCCATTGTAGACAATCGTAGGCTAGAGTGCATCAGCTGTGTCACTCTGTCAATTTTACTGCACTTGCCTACAGCGTTTGAAGCAGGTAGAAAATGGTGGCCATCCTGGAAGGCACAGGGGTGGATACCTGAACAGTTTCTGCAAATTCCTCAATATTATTTTTTTAATACAGTAACTAAGCCCCCATTTCCTTTAAAAGCATTTATGAGCAGTCTAGACAGCCTTGCAATTCTTTTGACCTTGTGTTTGTTGCTTTAATATTTCAATAGGGACAAAATAAGACATTGAATGATTTTCCTAATTTGTTTTCTACCGTAAAAGCATCAAAATACAAGCCACGCAACTAAATTACTGATCACGTGGCAAGCCTAGTTAGGCATTACTTAGTGGAAAGGTTGAGACTGGGATGCATGGCTTTGCTTTGGAATGAATTGTAGAAAGGAAGTCTCATTACCTACATTCCTCTTGCAGTCCTGCTTGATTAATTGTGGGGACTCCATAAGCATCAGTGTTGTCACCTCTTTTCTTTCATGGGTGCACACGCCCCCACATTCGATGGATTCGGTCCTTTGCGGTATAGTTCTTTCTGTATGCCAATATCAGGTAGGCTTTAGTTTCGTCTTGCTTCTGTCAATAAAAGCTTCTCTAAGTGTCTGTTCGCTTTTGAGGCCTGGCTGACCCAGACCTGGTTGAAGATGAATACTTAACAATAGGAATTTATTTGGTCAGAGCTCTAGCAATGACTTTTCCTCTTCGTCAACAGATCCCAGAGAGCTCAGTCAATGCCCAACCCCTCAGGACTGTGGAAACAAATGTGGCTGTTACCATGGACGCCCAGCCTGCAAAGCCCCACTAAATGTTAAATATAGGTAAGGTATGCGTTTTAGGTCGAGCCTGGGCATCGCAAGCGCTGCTCTGCTACGCATCCTGTATTCAGGTAGGTACTTGAAGCTCTGCCCACTCTTCACCCATATTGTTCATTGGCTTGTGTCGTTGTCCTTTGTAAATGCTGCCTTCCGATTCGTTAATAGGCTGGTTAGTCCCTCCTTAGTACCGCCTTGTCTTCATTTGAAACCTCCCATGAGGACTGGCCCTTTTACTTCTGTTGCTACACGGTATGCTTTATTTAGTCTGTAAGCACTATTTTCTTTAATGCGTTTTTTGCCCTAATGTAGGCACAACATGCTTTCCTGCAACATTCAGCGCGCAATGTGCGCTTTCACTTGCCAAGCAGCCCGGGACAATGGCGTCTCGCATTTACGAGAGTTTGAGCTATTGGCATTGTAAATGACAATAGCTTAAACCCTCGGAAATGCGAGACCTATTGCTTTGCAAATATTTTTTTTTAATCAAAGCTCCCCATGACGCACTTACACGTTAATGGAGGCCGCACCTATTTCTTTAGACGAGCTGTGTCTAAGGAAAGGGGCGCGGCCGCTATTAAAGTGAAACCGCAGCATGGATCTATAAATTCTGCGGCAGAGATTTTGGGAGTTTATAACATTGATCCTTTCACAGATAGACTACGCGGATAGCACAAATTCTGGTAATCCATGAGCAGTTTGTTTTCAGAGCAAGGGTTCCAGCCAGGGAGTGAGGAGTCCACCAGGCGAGCAGAGGTTATGAGTTTCATTGATGAGCACTAAATTAAAGGCGGAGTTTTAACCTGCTGTATGTGTCCATTGCATAACTTGCAGTGGTTACAGAATGTCGGGGGCAAAGTAGGAGGAAGAGCTGGAAACAAACACAGGGTGAAAGAGAAAGAACATGACGAGTGGCAGTTAGTTAAAAAAAAGTATGTGGATGCACAATACTACACCATGTTTCCGATAAACGTGTAAACATGGACAAATATTGAGCGGACATAATTTGTTTGAGTTACGGAAACAAGATGCCAATGTGATACAGATACGGACAACCTATTCCACTCTCTCTACGGCAATGTTCATGAAGTTTTGAGCAAAAATCTTACTCGCCATCGTGCAAGCTTCAAGCGTACAAAACTACATAGAAGAACAGTAGTCTTGCTAGGATATCAAGAAAACCATCGCCCAGGACGTAACCAGTTATTTTAGAAGTGCAAGCAGCAAGGGAAGGACCCAGTCACACTGTCGCAGAATGGAACAAATTGAGCTAAGCTTGAATTAGAAGGTCTGGGCCTGCAGAAAGAAGCACAAAAGCTAAGAGGGCCAGGAATTAAGAGGTAAAGTAAGTGAACCTCATTCAGACTCTGATCTCCGGCAAGTGATTAAAAAGTAATGCTGAGATACCTAGAAGTGTTTCCATAATTCCTCTCCTTTTCCCCTTTAGAGTTTCCCTCCACTCACTATGGTCCTACTGGTATTTTAAAGTTGGTTGAAGAACACAAAGTCTATTTGCCACATAATTCCAATTCCAAAGGAACATTTAAATTAAGGTCACTCACGCTTTGTCCCAGATGGCTACATGGCCATTCAGTCATGACACAGATTCATCCCCCCGTCCTTTCCACCCCCACACTCTGAATTGGTTCTGCCTTCTACCATTGTAACTATGAATGATCCATAGAGAGCTAATGTTGTGTAGGGCTGGGATCGACAAACTACAAACCATAAAATTCAGCCAAGTTTTCACAATAATCAGAAACTATGTAAATAATTTTCAGTGGAAAGTGATAGAGCGCAACGTTGCTCTTTATTTTGTAGGGGTGCATTATAATCATGGTTAGTCCGCATCCACATATAATCTATCGTTGTATTAACATTAAGGTATTAGAACGTGAATTGTAATAACATGTAGGTGAAGTGTTAGATATTTTCTTCATGTAATCAAAGAATTAAAGTAGTAAATATATGTGTTTAGGTGAATTATATGTGTGTGAAGTGTATTCATGACTAATGAATGTTTCATATAAAGGCTCATATAATGTGTGCATATTAATGGTTCATATAGGTTTGTATTTTAAAAGTGGACACTGTTCTTACGATAGTTCAACTTGATAGGCCTAACTTTTGTTTCTCCCTGTTCGCCATAAGTGAAACTGTTAATTAGAGCTTATGTGTCTGTGGAATATTTTTCCTTTCACGTCTCTGTTGCAGGTGCAAGAATTCGTCCTCGTTAGTTAGAATAATGTCTTTGTTCCAGGAGTTAGCAAGATATAGGGAGGAGAGGATGCCATTGAACAAGCAGAGCTGATAATAAGGGAGGATGTCTTTCGTGTCTGGAAAGGCCTGGGAACCAAGGTTATCGAGCAAGAACCTGGACGTACCATTGCTTCATTGAAAGTTACCTACAAGGCGGTGTTCAACTGGACGAAATAGTCATGTGATGTATTTGTGGGTGTGATTTTCACCTTTTGTATTAAGGATAGGCACAGAACCCAAGGGACTTCTGCCTTACCTGGAGATGGGGAGAGCATCTTAGAACGAGCTCTGTAGCTTTAAGCTACGCAACCCATATAACGTGAGTGTGCTTCTTAGGAAGTCTTCATGTGCAGACACCTTTCTTGGGCTTGCCTGGGAAATGCTAAGTAGGGATGCAATGATAGAGGTAGTGTAGGGACAGATAGTTTTGTGTCCATTATCCATTGAAGAAGACCCTGGATGTGGTGTCTATGATCATTTGCGTCTTAATTTTGGAATTGGCTATTCTGTGCATGTTGCACGGTTTAAACATTATTCGTAGATTCGGTTTTGTGTTAGTGCCTATATATTTTTACACTCTCGTTTTGAGGTGTTTATATGTTCAACTATTTTTGGCTTTATAACAAAATGATATAATTTGGATTGGGAGTCTGTGATCCTTTGGGTTCATGGGAAATGGTTAAGTAATTTGCTAATGATTTTTCCTCCCGGCCACACTTGCACAGCAGGCAAAAAGGTCATCGGCCTGGGGTTCCCAAGTAAGTCTAGAATGTGGAACCCGGCTCCATCAAAAGCATTATATGTAAATTCACCTCATACATAATCATTGTGGATAGCCTGAAAACCTAACTTGAGCACTGGGTGGACCGCCCCAGAACTAAAGCTTAGTTAGGTGATGTTTTTATTCTTCTAAGCAGCCTAGCACTATGCAATGACAACTGGTAGGTCAACAAACCATGCTCTAGGCTATCACTGGACAGTGGTCTAGTTTTTAGG
Source organism: Calotriton arnoldi (assembly GCA_963921515.1). Taxonomy (NCBI): domain Eukaryota; kingdom Metazoa; phylum Chordata; class Amphibia; order Caudata; family Salamandridae; genus Calotriton; species Calotriton arnoldi. The sequence goes on along the minus strand of CAWUFW010000531.1, from coordinate 3,248,635 downwards.
TAGCCAATCACGATACTCACCGAGGGGCGCTTCTATCCGACTCCACAGGGCACCAGGCCGACACCTCACAGGTTCTCACAGATGAATTATAGCTGACGCACTTTCCCGTCTGTATTCCTGGTGGATGAAAAAAATCATTAGATATAAGATTTGTAATGAAAGCTCAGAAAAAACAATAACAGTTCCATAATCACACGTTTTAGAAATACAACGCCTTGAAGTGTTTTAGCATGTTTACAAGTTTGTTTATAAGAAACAGACTATATTTTAAACAGTGCTGACTACAGCAGTTTTGCTGTTTAGCTAAATCTTAATATTATAAATTCCTTCTACTTAATTAATCGCCATCGGGGTAATGAAAATCTGAGGTGCATTACATCTGGATCTGTTCACCCACTTTCATGCTATGTCTGTTTCAAGTACCACAGTCCACTCTACATCACTCCACGCTAATCCACTGTACGCCATTCCATTCTACGCTAATCCACTCCACTCTACCACACTTCGCTCTACACCACTACACTCTAAACATCCACTGTACGCTATTACACTATGTCATTCCATTCTACAACACTGCAGTGTACGCCACTAACCTTTATGACCCTCCAGTAAACGCAACTCCACTCTACACAACTCCACTCTACACAACTCCACTCTACACAACTCCACTCTACACAACTCCACTCTACACAACTCCACTCTACACAACTCCACTCTACACAACTCCACTCTACACAACTCCACTCTACACAACTCCACTCTACACAACTCCACTCTACACAACTCCACTCTACACAACTCCACTGTATGTGACTCCACTGTCTGTGACTCCACTGTCTGTGACTCCACTGTCTGTGACTCCACTGTCTGGTATTACACTGTACACCACTCCACGAAACTCCAACGTATGCCACTCCACATTACGCTATGGCAGTCTATTCTATTCCACTGAACAACACTCCACTGTACACCACTTCACTCTACGCTATTCCACTATATTGCACTCCACTGTACACCACTACACTCAACATTATTCAACTCTACACTACTGCACAGTACGCTACTCCACTTTATGCCACTCCACGGTACTCCACTCTATGCCACTACAGTCTTCGCTATTCTGCTCTATGCCACTCCACTCTACGCTATTCCACTGTATGCAACTCCACTCTACGTCAGTGCACTCTAAGCTATTCCACTCCATGCTGCAACACTCCAATCTATGCCACGCCATTGTATGCAATTCTACACTATACCACTACACTGCACCTCACTGCACTCTACACCACTCCACATCATTTGATTCTACCCAACTCTACGTTATTTCATACTATGCAACTCCACTCTACAAAAAAAAAAAATACAGTAGAGTAGAGTGGTGTAAACAGATTTTATTCAGCAAATTTCAAATACACAATTAAGACAATGGGATTAGAGCATACATCGTGTGACCAATAACAGATATCGATAAGTATGACTGTTGGGCGCATATTTCCCGGTGCAGCTTTCACCATGTGTGGCCCATGCGGAAATTGTTAACAGATTGTGTTGTTCGATTTCGAGTTCTCAGGGAAGCTATGTGCAGCTTCATTATGGTAGGAGATCGGCATCTCAATAATTTGTCCCAGTCCGAACTCATTGAGGTCACAACAAACAATAAAAATAACGTACCCTTCCCTTTCCCTCCCCCCTATGCAACTCCCCCAACCCCCACCCATGTCGCTCGGTCATCAATAGCTCTGAAGAATCGTACCCACTCTACTCTACTGTATGCCACTCCACTCTACCACACTCCACTCTATGCCACTGCACTCTACGCCACTCCACTGTATGCTATTTCACTCTACGCCACTACACGTTACGCTATTCCACTGTACGACACTCCAATCTACCCATCTCCACTAAGTCACTCCCCTTTATGCTATTCCATTGTATGCTAATACATGGTACACAACTAAAGTGTAAGCAACTCCACTGTAAGCTATTTCACTCTTCTACCCTCCACTCTATACTATTCGACACTACCACTATTCCACTCCACACCATTATATTGTACGCCACTCCACTAGACACTACTTCACTCTATGCCACTCCACAACAATCTACTCTACGATATTTCGCAGTATGGCATTCCCCTGTACGCTATTACACTGTACACCACTCCAATTTACAACACACCACTCCATGCTATTGTATTGTACGCCACTCCACACTATTCCACTTTAGGCCACTCCACTTTACACTACTCTAGAGTACGCCACTCCACTATACTCTATTCCAGTGTATGCCACTCCACTCTCTGGCACTCCACGCCACTGCATGCCACTGCATGCCACTGCATGCCACTGCACTCTATTACAGTGTACGCCATTACACTCTACCCCACTACAGTATACCCCACACCACGCTACCCGATTATACTCTACGCCACTACCCTCTTCGCCAGTCCATTCTACACCACTCGACTGAGGCACTTCACTCAATGATACTCCATTATACGCTATTCCATTGTACACCACTACACTCTACGCTATTCTGATGTTTGCAACTTCACTCTATGGCACTCCACTCTACAGCACTAAGCTCTACGCTATTCCAATCTACATCACTCCACCCTACGCCACTCCACTCTACATGTTAGACTGTATGCAACTACAATCTACCCCACTCCACTCTACACTATACTTGTCTACCCCAATGCACTGTACCCCACTCCAGTCTTCACCACTCCAGTGTACGCCACTCTGCTGTGTGACACTCCTCTCCATCCCACTGCACACAATTCAACTGTACTCCACTCCACGCTATTCCACTTTATGCCACTCCAGTCTACACTGCTCCATTGTTCCCTAGTCCACTGTATGCCAGTTTACTATATACCACTCCATTGTACATCATTACACTCTACGCCATTCCGCTCTACGCCACTACAATCTACGCTACTCCACTGTATGCAACTACAGTGTATGCCACTTCACTCAAAGCTATTGCACTATATGTCACTCTACTGTATCCTATTCCATTGTACTTCACTCCACTATATGCCACTGCAGTGTACGCCACTACATTCTATGCCAGCAGTTCTTAACCTGTGGTCCGGGTACCCCTGGGTCTAAGGGGGTCTGCGACTGCTTAGAAAATTAAATAATATTAAACAGATTAATAAAAAGGGTATGAAAACAAAGAAGCAAAATGTAAAACTAAAAATTTGAGAACATTCCGTAAATGTGAAGAAATTTCAAATTGGATGCTGAAAATTAAGGGCCAGATTCACAAAGGGCCTTCACACTCGTGACAGAGGCCCCGCAGTCATAGGGGAGTCTCTGCACTCTGGGCCAAATCTCCGCAATGATAATTCTTTGTGGCGATTTCGCCGGAGTGCGGAGACTCCGCCACGACTGGGGGGCCTCCGCCATGAGTGCGGAGGCCCTTTGTGAATCATGCTCTAAGATCCTTTCCTCAAATTGATTTGAGGGAGCAGTGCAAATGCATCAAGAAGAATATAGCATGGATGATGACTGGCCCATCCTTCCCCATAAAAGTTAGATTTTTTTTAAATATAGGTTTGTGCGTTAAATGCAATATTTAATAATATGTATTTGTCTGACTAATGCTGATTTCAGTATTTTTGTGAATTATTTGTGGTTCAAATAATTGAAAAAGCTTAAGCGGGGATCCCTGGTTTCTAGTAATGACTCATTGGAGGTCCTCAGATTCCAATAGTGATTCAGTGCAGGTCCCCGGGTTCCGGTAATGATTACGCGGGGGTCCACAGAAGTCAAAAGTTTAAGAACCACTGCTCTATTCCACGGTACACCACTACACTTTATCACTCCGCTCCATGTACGCCACTGCACTATACCATACTACACTCTACACCACTCCACAGTACGCTATTCGAATGTACGCCACTCCACTGTACCACCCTCCACGCCACTCCACACTACTCCAGTGTATTCTATTCAGCTGTACAGCACTCCACTGTACCACTCCTCTACGCCACTCCACTTGACATGAGTGTATGCTATTCAACTGCACCACACTCCACTCTTTTCCACTCTACTCCACTATTCAGCACTACACTCTACGACACTGTCCTCCACTCTACTGTACGACATTCCACAAAACTGTACACTTTAAAATACATTTTTATTAAAATAAAAAAACAATAAAAATTCAATGACAAAAACAAAGGTTACACTTTTGTTAGTTAGAAACTATTTATTATATATATACACAAACCAAACCACACAAAGATTACAAATTCTGAAGTTAGTTCTACCTTCAATTTATAATTTACACACCACCTTTAAATTACTATACTTTATTTATTCTTTAGATACAAACCAAACTTGAGCTACACAAAAATGGTACATTCTAAACTCATACCTTTAAGTTATAATTTACGCAATACCTTAAAATTATTTTAACTCGCGCTCCTTCATACACAGTGTAGAACTCGGTAGCCACACTACATTAGCTATAACTCGCCACTCTAACATGCACAGTGTTCTCACAAATGATGTGATTTGTTATGTTATAAGTATTACTGTAAATGCTATTATTTTAGACGGTACAACTGATAAAATATAAAATGAGATAGGCAGTGCATGAAGAAGGTGCAAGTTATCGTTAATGTAGTGTGGCTACCAAGTTCAACGAACTGGAGAAAGAAACTGCTAGACTAATTACAAGGCTATATATGTTAATTTAATTCTAACTCCTGTGGGACTCCAGAGGGACCAATTGTCAATATATCTCTATTTTTTAAACCTTCATTTCTCCAAAACTATTGAAGGGATTTACACCAACTCACAAAATGCACACTTTGTGGGTAAAGATATAGCAAATGTGGTATATTTCTTTCCAGCACTTTTTTCTGTACTGTCTAATTTTCTCTAAGGAAACTGCATGGGGAAATTGTGTTTTGGAGCCCCTCCTTTTCTTGGCTCCCGATTGACGGATCACACCTCACAATTTCCCACAAAGAAGCGGAGGTAGATGAACTTTTTTTTCGAATGTTTCACGAAGATTTGTCAAACAGTGCCAAAGTTATTGGCAAAACAAAAATTGCTATTTCTGTGGAAAGTCTGATCTAACTATATCTCTGTGATTACACAGTGGCAATCAACTCACTGAGTCAGCTGCATTTCAGCAGGCCGAGTTGCGTGACAATCTGCCCATGGGAAAAAAGTTAAGGAGGATGAAAAAATAAATTATTTTCCATTTTGGCTCCTATAGGACATTTTGCCGAAATTCACAGCTCAAACGGCTAAAAAGATTTACACCAAACTTGACATGAAAGTAGAACTTTACTTAGAAAGCACGCTTTTTTGATTTGGTTAAAAAAATTCAGAGTGAGCTTTCCTTAAAGGGTTAACGCTTTTGTAGATCTCTGCTTTTTAGGTTCACAAATAATTCCCGAGTCCGGCAGTTTAAAGAAAGAGTGAGATCTGATCGAATGAGGGAGCCTTTTTGTCTAGTCATCCCTTTTGTTTCCGGAGATCCTGAGTTGGATCCGCAGATCTGAGCAATCGGATCGACTGCTGCAAGAGGAGATTTTCTCTTGTGGCAGCCATTTCAGGACATGCAGCACAGGGCCAAAGGATGTACTCAGCATGCATTGCATGCCTCGAGTAGGATGGATGCAAGCCTAGCTGTGCACCAACCCTGCTGCGCTAGCTAAAGCCCATGCACAGTAAGGACTGTCTGCACATGGTGGGTTGGCTGCAGGCCTTGTGACCAACTCCTGCCACACACAACCAGAGGCTGCATGCTAAGCACAGCAGGCATTGAGCTCCCGCAGCAAGTTAGGCACAGGGCGTCAAAAAACTGATTTCAGGAGACCAACATGGAAGGCGGTGCGAGTTATGTCATGTGTAATGTTAACCACAACTGTCAATTTTCAGTGATTTGTCACTTTTGAGCCAGAACCATAACTCAGTTTATCACAGTGTTTTTTCACAGCGGTCGCTACTGGATTGTTATAGTTAGGATCATGTTTCCATAGGAAAGGTCTTTTATGTGTTTCTAATGACTATGGTGCCGTTTGACAAATTGCAACGAAAACTTTCCAAAAAAGTTCTACTAAAGGCTAGTATGCGGATGGAAAGTTTTGGGGTGATCCGTCAAGCGGGGGTGAGTAAAAGGGGGAGTCCCAAAACGCATTTTCCCCAGTCACTTTTCCGTAGGAATTTTAGACTCAGCTACAGCCCAAACCACTGAACGAATATACACCGAATTTGGCAGAAAGCTAGACCTTGGTCCAGAAAGAGTGCTCTTTAGTTTTGGTGTAAATCAGTTCGGTAGTTTTGGAGAAATTAAGGTTAAAAAAAAAAAACTGTATATACCACACCATGGAGGATCTGCCAAGCAGACAGACCTCATCCTGAGATCTAAGTGGCTGCCACCACCTCAACCAGGAAGTGGTGGCAGCCATTTTAGGCCTAAGGACTCAGCACAAAGTCCTAAACAATGCATAAAAAAGGGACAACGGGTGCAGGGTAGAGATACCTGTTGCCTGCTGGTAGGGTCTCAGAGAGACCCCCCAGGGGCCAAAAAGAAATATATATTTTTTTTAATTTTGCCATCCAAGGAAAAATTACAAAGAGCAGGCACGGGCTCCCGCACTTGTTTTAGCTAACCCCCCTGCGCGAACCTGTTGCCTGGGGGTGCAATGCAGGATATTTCTTGGGCCTCAGAGGGCCTGAGGACCCCATTCCCCGGGGCCGACAGGTATAACAAAAGGGGAAAAGGGCCCAAGGCCCCCCTCCCCGAGCCTAAAAAGGTCTTGGGAACCCCATTCCCTGGAGGCGAGTAATTAAATATAGGGAGGGGGCCGGGCAGCCACCTTCCCTGAGCCATTAATGGCCCATCCCACGGGGACGGCTCACTTACTGAGTCCCGGAAAGCCCAATCCTGGGACACAGCAGTTTACCTGCCCGCACCAGTGCAGGCAGGGAAACGTGTTGGCTCCCATCTGGTAGGAGCATTTTCAAATCTCCTGCCAAACGGGAGCAAACACAAAGTCTGCTCCCTGCGGGTGGGAGTAGACTTGTGATCCATTTCCCTGCCTGCACTGATGTGGCCAGGGAAACAGAACAACAGATTGCTCCCGCCCGGAGTGAGCAGCATAAAGGATGGGGTCCTCGAGGCCCAAAGGCCAAACCTACGCTGCGTCGAAGAAGGCCAGTTGCAGCATGGGGTTGGCTGCCTGCATGAGAAGTTGGCCATAGACCCTGTGGCTAGACCCTGTGGCCCGCCCCTGCTACGCATGGCAGAAGGCCCTTCACAGCGTGGGGTTGACTGTCTGCAGAGGGTTGGATTTACTTATGGTAATAAAATATTACTGTACGTTATAAAAACCCTAGAACAACGTAACGTTTTAAACTCTAGAAACCACAGAAAGTCACCAGTTATAGTTCTAGTTATCAAAAGTAACTGTAACTCGTGTCCTAAGGTAACTTTAACTTGCGCCCTCACCATGCACTGGTAATTACCCCACATAATACATCACTCATGACATCTTCTATAAATAACATCATTGATAATATCTCTGCAACATTTGCAATGAAATTATTGATGAGAAAACTGTGCATGGTGGGGCAAGAGTCATAGTTACCTAGTGAGCTAATAACGATGATGGATTTAACCCAGATCTAATACTGACTGGTGGTGAGGGTCTGAAAGGTTTCCGCGCTCCATCCATCTTCTTATTGCGTTTGCATAGTTACCTTAGGACATCAGTTATAGTTACTTGAGATAACCAAAACTGGTGATTTTCTGTGGTTTTTAGAGTTTAAAACGTTATATGCACACGTAAATACACATACATGCACACATACATACATGCATACATATTACACAGTGGAGGTCGTAGTTATGGTTCAGAAGGTGTTTCTGTTGAAAAAGTTTTTTTGGTTTGCCCACCACTTTTGACCCTGTGTGCAGATTTCCATGAAATTTGGTAATCTTCTAACACAATCAGCTGCTAAGGTCAGTAATGTTAACTTTCATGAAGATAGGTGAATGGGAAAGGAAGTGAAGGAGGGGCGGGGGGGTAAAAAAAAAAGAAAAAAAGACAGAAGTTTTTTCCAATTTTAACTCCAATAGGAAATTTTGATCTGATACATCTACAACCCAAACCGGTGAATGGTTTAACAAAGGTTTTGGTACGTGTTTAAAAAAATTCTGAGCTGGCTTGAAAGGGAGATATATATATATATTTATATTTGAAACGCACGAGTCAGCACTGGCTTGCAAGTTTTGCTCCATGGAGAAAAAAAAAAAAACACACCCACGGGGGAGCATTAGGAGAGGTAGCTTATGCCAGGGGGTGCTGGACCCGATGGCCAGAAAAATTATCTTTTAAACCTGGAAAAAATTGATTCAAAGCAATTTACAAAAAAAATCATGCTCCAGCAGCAATTTTTAGGTGGAGAAAAAACTACCGTTTTGTGCTGATTCTTGCAATTTTCATGACAACTACGAGTTTTCAACCAAAATTTTACAAATACAGAGAATATTTTTTTCCCCATTAAAAAACACAACTAAATTGGGAAAATAATTTTTCCAATTTAAAGACATGGGGGAAAAAAATTACAATTTAACAAAAGAAAAAGGAAAAACCCAACCAGTTCTAGACATGGCCACAGGCAATGCACAGTACGGATTAGCCTCCAGCAACAGGTCTGGCGCAGGGCATGGCTGTGGCCAACCTCCACCACGCACAGCCAAAGGCTGGAATAGGTGTAGGCAGTCGATAGTCATGCGCAGCTAGGACTGGGCACCCACAGCCGGTTCGGTGCATGGTTCGACTTAACACCCACTGCGCACAGCAGAATGTGGACGCCAGCGACAGGTTGGGAGCATTGCCTTGCAGAGCAGCGGTGATTGAAAATTAGGTACAAAGTAAAAATGCAATGAAATTCAAGGTAAAAAAAACTGTTAAAAAGTGAGTTTTGGTTTGCCAGTTATGGATATCAACACTCTACACAAGCGATAATTCACGCTCCACGCCATGCTCATAAAACTGATTTTGAAATGGCACAGACACAGAAAGACAGCTATGAAGAGAAGCACGTGGTGGGCAGCATGAGTTACGGCATTTGGTGAGCGCTTTGATAGCTATAAGTGGTGAGTATCAGTGGTTTTACATGTTTGTGCCTGAACTATCACTCACATTCGAACAGTGTTTTTTCAGTGAATACACAAATATATACAAATGGAAAGATCAAAGACTTGCAAGAGAGGGGGAGGTGTGGCCAACCGCCGAAGAACATGGCCGCCAGCTAACGAGGCTCCAGAGCATCTAATAATATCCCTCAACATTCATCCCGAAATCCTGTACTTAACACCATCACTCATCCTGCAAACGGCACCCCACACTGGCAGAGTGGTGGCGTGGCCCTGAACTGTTGAGAGCCTCCAGGCTGCGCAGCTCGTGAGGGGAGGCCTGCCGTGCAGAGATGCGGACTAGTTTGTCAGTGCGGACCTAGGGAACCTGCTGCTGCTGTCGGGGAGGAGAGAAGGCCGGCAAGCGCTGACCGGCACAGCGGTGGCTGGTGAGACAGAGCACCGTCAACCATGGCATCTCCCAGGCCTGAACCGCAGAGGAGGTAGCGGCGGCGGCACCACCTTGTAAAGAGCTGCATGGACAGTGGCAGAGACCGCAGCATGCAACCAGCAATCCTCACAGCGATGCCGACAATATAACTGAGGTGGCCATGCAGCACTTGCGCTGTTCGTAAGGGGAGGCCTGCCAGGCGAAGAAGTGGACTCTGCTGCACGAGTCCCGGGAGGCTACTATTGCCCGGGGTAGGGGAGACGAGTGCTGACCGGCACAACGGAGGCCAATGAGGCAGAGCGCCATCGACCACAACATCACCACAGGCTGACCTGCAAAGAAGGTAGCGGTGGCGCTGAAGCTTTATAAACAACTGCACTGATGCAGACAGAGACTGTGGCCCCACAACCAGCCATCATCGTGGTGGGCTGGCCAAAGAGTTAGAGCAGCCCAGCATCAAGGGTGCGCTCAGGTGGCCCCTGAGACCCACTGAGAGAGGTGCCATTGAGATGCTCCTGGGCTCATCACTGGTAGGCAGCATGACTGGGCCCCCCTGCCACCCAGATGGGAACAACGACTGACCGGAAGATAAGAATTTCAGCTCTGAGGGCAGGCCCTGAAAGCTGGGATAGACATCGGGACAACATGTGGTATCCAACGAACTGCATGCATGCCCCCACTGCAGCCTTCCTTCAGATTAATGACCTACATCTGTCATAGTGTGCAGATGAAACCCAACAGGCCACAGGTAGAGTGACTCTCCATGGGAGGGCCCTCCCTGGTAGGTGGTTGTGAGTAGCACCCCTGTACCAATTACATCTAAACATTGTCAGGGGGGGACTTTAAGTGGTAGTGCCCGAGAATAGACACGCACACACACCACCCACAAGCAATGATTGCGGGCGCAAGAGGGGGCAAGGCCACCCATCAGGCACAATTGGGCAAATATACGTCATAGGTGGCGGATATAGATCATCTGGCTCCAATAAGGAACCCCCACACGTGCACAAGTGGAGGGTGGATCAATGGAGCCACAGAACCTTCGCTGGCAGGAATAATGGCTGCCATCAGACACTTCAAAGGCACACTAGAGTCCAAAATAGACTTCGTAACAATGAAGATTACACTTCTTAGGACTGATGTCAGGTAAATCAATGAGAGAGTAACAGATGGAACCACAATACATGCCCTACAAACTGATACAGGGATCTCACGAGAACAAGTAAATCACCTGATGAAAGCGCGACCATGGCGGCCAAGCTAGTGGACTATGAAGGACGCTCCAGATTCAATAATATAAATGTGGTGAGGGTCCCGGAAAGGGCGGAGGGGGCACAGTGTGGAACTGTCCTAGGAGAAACTGATAACGCAAACAATACAACCAAAGGGACTGTCAAAACCTCTCTCTGTGGAACAGGAGCACAGAGCCCCGGTACCGCTGCCCAGCTGGGGGCACTGCCTAGAATTACAATCGCCGGTCATCAATCACCGGGATCGAGACACGATCCTACAAGCAGTCCGGTAATAGGGAGATATAAAATACGAAAACAACCCCCATGCCTATTCCCAGATTTTACATACAATGTGCAGCAACAACGAAGAAGCTTTGTAGGGGCAAAGAGGGAACTGCGAGTGAAAGAACTCAAATACATGATGGTATTCACCGCTAAACTCCGAGTAGCCTCAGAGGGACAGACCTGGCACCTCGGAACACCTCAGAGTCGTGGGAGTGGATGGAGACCAGTCAGCTTCCGGTGCAAGGAGAGAGAAGGAGCACATCCTAGCCAAGGTGGCGCTGATTGCCGGGGAACCCGTCGGAAGGGGTACATAAGGAGGATTCATCAACAGAGTCCTAACGAGTGGAACAGTAAAGGCCTGAGACATAACGAGATAGACACAGGAGAGAGTCCAATCCAAACTAGGTGAAAAGCTATGGAACAGACAAACCAAAGAGTGCGGACATAATCGGACAAACAGAAAGGGGGTGCATACGGTGAACCCTTCACGGACTGGGCCAGACCACCTGCAAAAAAGTTACAGTTGGGGGGCATGGCCAGGCTGCCAACCAAGATGGCCGCGCAGCGCTGAAGCTCCGCCGGCGAACCCGACATCCTTGCCCTACCCTGCCTACATCCTGAGCCATCCTTATCGCAGATGACCGCATTCGGCATGGGGATGTGCGCTGCCATGGTGAGAGCGACCGGGGAGGCTGAGACGCAGTGAAAAACCAGGCCTGCGAGCTGCAGAGCACGAGATTGCGGCGCCGGAGGCCTGTGCGGTGATCGATTCGGGGCGCGGCCGCCTTCGCGCTCCGACAGACACTCGCTGCGCTCGCCTCACTCCTGGGGCAGCGGGCGTGCCTAAGGCAAGCCCGTCTGCGCCCGTCCGCGCCTGGACCGCGCCCAGCGGCAGAACCCCTGGTCCCCGCGCCCGCCACGACGCCCGGCTCCGCTACGACTCCAGCACCCTCCACGCACTCAACAACGGACGACGATCGCGCACCTGCTTCCTGGCCGCCCCGAAGCGCACCCAAGGACCCTTCTCCTGCCGGAACTGCAGCTTCACCAGCACCCAGCCCGCCAACCTGCCGACCAGGAACAAACCCAACCACCTCAGTTGCATTCTTCTCAACACCCGCTCCGCCCGCAAACACGCCGTTGAACTCTGGGACCTACTAGACTCAACCTCCCCTGACGTCGCATTCCTGACGGAGACCTGGCTGAACCCCTCCTCGGCACCCGACATCGCCATTGCCATCCCGTAAGGCTACAAGATCTCCCGCAGGGACCGCACCAACGGAGTAGGAATAGCCATCATCCACAGGAACACTCTCAGAGTCTCGACCAACAACGATGACACCCTCAGCACCGCCGAACACCTGCACTTCCAGATCCACACCGACCCAAACACCACCCTCAGAGGAACCCTCATCTACAGACCCAGACCACAGTTCAGCGACTCCATCGCCGACTTCGTCAGCCCTCACGCCCTCGCCTCCACGGACTACATCCTCCTCGGGGACCTGAACTTCCACCTCGAGAACAACAACGACACCAACTCTACCACACTGATCGACAACCTCGGACTCAGACAACTCGTCACATCTCCCACCCACTCCGCCGGCCACACGCTTGACCCTATCTTCTCCGCAAGCTCCCACGTCACCTTCAGTCACACCACCGAACTCCTCCACTGGACCGACCATCGCTGCATCCACTTCACCTTCCAGAAAGCCACCACGCACCACCGCACACAACAGATGCCTCGCCGCTGCTAGAGCAAAGTCACCGAAGACCAGCTAACCACCACCCTAGCCCGGCGCCCTCCCGCCGACCCCACCGACCCCGACACCGCCGCCCGCAACCTCAGACAGTGGATCGACGACTGCGCCAACACCCTCGCCCCGCTCAAGAAACCCTCCAACAGCCACACCAGCAAGAAAGCCAGCTGGTTCACTGAAGACCTCCGGGCCTCCAAGCAAACCTGCCAAAAGCTGGAGAAGAACTGGCACCGCGAACAAACACCGGACAGCTACACAGCCCACAAGAACGCCACCCGCAGACACCATCACCTCATCAGATCCGCCAAAAGGGCCTCCTTCAAAGACCGCCTAGACAACAACGCACACAACAGCAAAGAGCTCTTCAACATCGTGAAGGAACTCTCCAACCCCAGCTCCAACTCCAACAACATCCCACCTTCGCAAGACCTGTGCAACTCGCTGGCCACCTTCTTCTATCGCAAGATCGCTGACATCCACGACAGCTTCAACACCACGATCGCCCCGACAACCACTGAGATCTCTGCCCCCACGACCAACATCCGCACCAACCGCCTGCTCTCCTGGACCAACAAACGACGACGACACCATCAAGACCATGAACACCATCCACTCCGGATCTCCGTCAGACCCATGCCCACACCACATCTTCAACAAAGCCAGCACCGCCATTGCACCCCATCTCCGGAAAGCGATCAACATCTCCTTCGAGACAGCAACCTTCCCGGAAAGCTGGAAGCACGCCGAGATCAACGCCTTACTCAAGAAACCCAAGGCGGACCCCAAGGACCTCAAGAACTTCCGGCCCATCTCTCTGCTCCCGGCGAAGGTCATCGAGAAGACAGTCAACAAACAACTGACCCGCTACCTCGAGGAGAACAGCATCCTGGACCCGTCCCAGTCCGGGTTTCACAGCAACCACAGCACCGAAACTGCCCTCATCGCCGGAACCGATGACATCAGGACCCTGCTAGACAATGGAGAGACCGCGGCCCTCATCCTCCTGGACCGGTCAGCTGCCTTTGACACGGTATGCCACCACACACTACGCACACGCCTCCACGACGCCGGAATCCAAGAGAATGCCCTGGACTGGACCACCTCCTTCCTCTCCGGCAGAACACAGAGCGTCCGCTTCCCCCCCTTCCGCTCCGAGGCCACCGAGATCATCTGCAGCGTACCCCAGGGCTCATCCCTCAGCCCAACGCTGTTCAACATCTTCATGGCGCCACTTGCCCACGTCGCCCGACTGCACGACCTCAACATCATCTCTTACGCCGATGACACCCAGCTGATTCTCTCCCTCATCAAAGACCCCCACACCGCCAAAACCAACCTCCACGAAGGAATGAAGGCCGTCACCGAATGGATGAGGAACAGCCGACTGAAGCTGAACTCTGACAAGACGGAGGTCCTCATCCTCGGTTCCACCCCCTCGGCCTGGGGCGACTCCACCCTCTCCATGACTGAGCAGGTCAACGCCGTCTCTTCCTCCTGCTTCAACACCCTCCGCATGCTCCGCAAGATCTACAAGTGGATCCCCACTGAAACGAGAAGCACGGTCACCCAGGCCCTCGTCAGCAGCAGGCTGGACTACGGAAACGCCCTCTACGCTGGAGCCTCGGCCAAACTCCTGAAGCGGCTGCAACGCATCCAGAACGCCTCTGCACGCCTGATCCTCGACATCCCTCGCCGCAGCCACATCACCCCTCACCTGAGAGACCTGCACTGGCTCCCCATCAACAGGAGGATAACCTTCAAGCTCCTCACCCACGCACACAAGGCTCTCCACAACACCGGACCGACGTACCTCAACAGACGACTCAGCCTCTACACCCCCGCCCGCCAGCTTCGCTCCGCCGACCTCGCCACAATCCCCTGCATCCGAAGAGCGACCTCCGGCGGCAGATCCTTCTCCCACCTCGCCGCCAAAACCTGGAACACCCTCCCCATCCACCTACGGCAGACCCAAGACCTGCTGACCTTCAGAAGACTCCTCAAGACCTGGCTCTTCGAGCAGTAGCAGCACCCCTCCCCCCCAGCGCCTTGAGACCCTCACGGGTATGTAGTGCGCTCTACAAATGCTATGATTGATTGATTGATTGTGGGGGCTGCTGTGCACTCGATGCCTGGTCCTCAGCGGTGCGCATACTTGAGACCTATCCCAAGGGTGCATTTGTGTCAGCTCCGTGCCCTCACGACTATAAACTGGAGCCTTGCCTCGGTGGGAGAGGCCCGGGGGAGCATTGAGATCTTGATCTATCTGGGTCTGCCTGCTGTTGAGGCCTCGCAGTACAATACGCCACCATGTCTTGAGTGGGCCCTGCGATATGGTCCCCGATTAAGCCACATTTGGGGGACGAAGCACTGAATCGCTCCTCCATAACTGTGACACAACTTGGTGTCCCCCTATACAGCCGCCCACTGTCCCCTGGTCCGCGGGAGGTGACATGGGACGTGAGGACCCTAAACAGCGATTACTGCAATTCAGTCGTCCTGGTACAACTTCTGGGGAGTCTATCGCTGACATGGCTGAGGGGGGAGCAGTGGGGGCCAGTTCAATCAATTCCCCCCCTGGGTCAGACGCACCGATGCAGGAGCTTAGAGCGGGGTTCAAAGCCTTGGATGGGCATTTCGATGTCTTAGAAAAACGTCTGGACAACATGGGGGCCAAACTTGACACACATGAGAAGCGCTTGGACAATGCAGAAGGCAGGGTGTCTCACCTGGAAGATGGAATCACACAGTCCACCAAACGTCTGGACCGAATGGAGAAGATCCTAAAAAACGTGGCCATGAAGAAGGAGGACCTTGAAGCGCGTAGTAGACGCAATAATGTACGCATCCTAGGGGTGCCGGAGTACGCAAACACGGGGCACATGGACCTATTTGTCGAGACCTTGCTCACGGACCTCTTTGGAAGGAGGCCTTTACAGCCACTTTCCTGGTGGAGCGGGCGCACCGCTCCCTTGGCCCTCGTCCCAATCCAGGCTGCCCTCCCAGACCCATTATAGCCCATCTCATAAATTTCCAAGACAGGGATACGGTACTACTACTGGCTAGAGAAAATGGCACTACATCCTGACAAGGCTCAACTATAGCGCTACTCCCAGACTTCACTGCCATGGTCCAGGAGGCGAGAAGGAAATACACAGGTGTGAAGGCCACACTCCGCAATTTGGGACTCAGATATGGCATGATCTACCCGGCCCGCCTTCGGGTTAACGTTGATGGCAGGTCCAGAGTGTTCGATACCCCCGCCGCAGTTCAGGAATTTTGTAAAACCTACAAGGGGAGCTCCGGTGCCAAGAATAAAACTTTTTTTAGGGTTTCTCCGCCTCATTGTGGCTCGGCGGCTAGCGTGGAACTTTTCTCATCCGAATGATATAAACTGCTGAAACCCGTGCGCAAAGGCTAATTAATCTGTTACCTATTGTTTTATGGCAAGATATGTGCTTTCAATTATTCTGCAAAGTTGGGTAGCCGGCGAGGCGTTGCCTCGCCCCAAGTGTATATCACTTTAAATCTGCTAGAATAGTTGGAATGTATGTGGATTTGTTTTTTTCTTACCATTCATTGTGTTACCATGATGCATTCTATTGGTTCGTTATTGGGAATTTTCCCTGCGAAGGGGTGTGCAGGGTGGGGTCGTTTGTTATCACTGGGTACCATTGCTTCTAGATTTGAATGCTCGCTGTGACAGGTTATGTGTTAAATGCAACTCTCACACACAGTCAAGTTTAAATTACATTTATGTCTTTGTGGGGTAAACTGTCCACCTTTTCGGACCGGACACTGATCACTTGGAATGTGCGGGGCCTAAATAACGCGAGAAAGGGGAAACAGGTGTTGCACTATTTACAGAGACATCAAGTTGATGTCGCATTTCTACAAGAGACGCATTTGCCTAAGTCACCTTCGACCAGTTTTGCTTCCTCTTGGGGACCCCATCGCTATTTCGCGAACTATAGTACATACGCCCGGGGAACAGCTGTGCTAATCCATAGACGCTTGCCCTTTCAATTAACCAAGGTCCACAACGATAGTGAGGGTCGCTATACGATGGTAGCGGGGCACTTGCTGGGATATCGAATGGCGTTTGTGTTTACGCGCCTAATATTGACAACCCAGAATTCTTTCATGACCTCCACATGCAACTTCTGCAGTTTGATGTAGACTATATTTGCATGGGTGGCGATTTTAATCTTCTATTGGACGCCTGCGCTAGACAGTACGTCTGGCTCTCCAGACTCCAAGCCGCGGTCGCGTCGTGCGTTATTGAAGCTGTGTGACTCGCTTGGTCTTGTGGATGTGTGGCGACTGCCAGCCGGGGGAATCCACATATACTCACTACTCTGCGCAGTACGATACCTGGACTCGATGGGATTTCTGGCTGGTATCCCCCAAATTGGCAGCTTGGTATAGGGCATCTCAACATCTTCCTAGCACGACGTTCTCTGATCATTCCCCTGTGGTACTCATGGTCAGGGCCCTCAGACCTGAGGGTTGTGAGAGACAGTGGAGGTTCCCCGATCAGGCGTTGATGGACGAGGTGTTCAGTGCAGAACTTTGCGCTGCTATTATAGAATATTTTGATCTAAATAAAGGTTTGGTGCAATCGTGGGCCACTCTTTGGAAGGCTTTTAAAGCTTACATGCGGGGGGTCTGTATCTCTAAACATGCTGGGGTATTGAAAGATCTGAGGCGTACATTAGCTCGCATTGAGCAGCAATTAGAATTGCTTGACAGGGAACAGGTGGTGCAATCGGACCCGGCTAGATGTGGCCAACAATTGACACTCGTTAGAATTCAGGGAAGCTGCTGAGCGTGAAACACATTTTTTAAGTAAATATGCCACTGCGTGACGCTATGGCGAGGGAGAAAGACCTGGCCGCACCCTGGCACGTCTCCTGAGGCCCTCGACCGGACAATCTTACATTGCCTGTATCCGTTCCTCAAGTGGACAGACGCTGACGGGCGCCCCAGATATACGGGATGAATTCCTGGACTACTACTCAAATCTGTATTCAACACGTGTAACTCATGGTGACGAGGTTCCCAATGAATACTTAGCGGAAATTGCGTTGGTTTGGCTTGATAAGGTAATGCAACAATTCCTGGCTGAGCCATTCTCTACTGAGGAAATCATTAGTGCTATCGATGCCATGAATGGTTTGACTGCCCCAGGATTGGACAGGTTCACTGGCAATTTTTATAAAGCTTACAAGAGCCTCTTGGCACCTTACCTTCTCAAGGTCTATAATGAAGCGCTCGAATGCAAGGAACTGCCCCCCACGTTGCGTGAGGCGGTAATAATCCTTCTTCCCAAGGCCGGGAAAGACCCACTCCTGTGTGGTTCATATAGACCGTTGTCACTCTTAAATCTTGATTATAAAATCCTCACTAAAATGATTGCGTTGAGGCTAGCTTTGCTGTTAGATCGCATTATCTCCCCGACTCAGTGGGGATTTGTCCCTCACAGTTTGACAGCGCTAAACCTGCGTACATTGTTTACGGTTCTACACAGAATCTCACCGGAGGTCCCGGCGGCTGCTGTATTACTTGACACCGAGAAGGCCATCGACTCTTTGGAGTGGCCTTTTTTCCTGGCAGTTATGAAGAAGATGGGAATGCCTAAGGGGTTCATTGAGCTCACTGCACTACTTTATACTTCGCCTAGAGCCAGGCTTCATCTAAACGGCACCCTGTCCTCTCAGTTTGCCCTTACCCACAGTACTAGGCAGGGCTGTCCGCTTTCTCTGTTGCTTTTCATTATTGCACTAGACCCCTCTGGTTCGGCAATTACAGGAGTGACATCTACATAGGGGTCTTCAGTTCAAGACAGGTCCCCTTTTAATCTCGCTTTACGCCAATGACATTATTCTTTATGTACGCCACTGTTAGAACTGGGGGTCTCTAGTTGGCAATGGTTTGCACCTTTGTCCAAATAGGGACCCTTGCTTCTAGTCAGGATAAGGGGGAAACACTCCTAAAATAACCCCTGCTCACCCCCTGGTAGCTTGGCACGAGCAGACAGGCTTATCTCAGAGGCAGTGTGTAAAGCATTTGTGAACACATACAGTAATACAGTGAAAACACTACAGATGGACACCACACAGGTTGTTTATGTAAAAATAAGTAATCTTTATATAGACTTATCACAAGACCCAATAGCAAAAATCCACAATACTGTAATCAAAAATAGACTTAAAATGATAGAGACAGTTCACGTTATCTTCAAAAATAGGATAGTCAATCAAATAAAGCTTGTAGCAACAAATAACTCCACTTGGAGTTATCACGACGTCGTGACCGGTGGAAATCCCAAGTACGGCGCCGACCGCGAGGTGCGCGGCGTCGGGCCTGGAGTCGAGCAGACCCCCAAAGAACAGTACCTGGAATTCGATGAAAACAAAGACGGTGCACGGCGTCGGGGAGGTGATGCTTCGTTGGCGCCGGCGGCGTCGGTTCCTTACGACCCCAGGGGAGGTGATGTCTCGGTTCCTTACTGCAGCGCAGGGGAGGTGAGGCGTCGGTTCCTTACTGTGTCGGGGAGGTGACGTCACGGATGGCGGCGAGGCGTCGGTTCCTTACGATGGTGCGGCGTCGATGGATTCGGGGTCACCCACGTCGAGGATCGGCTCCGCGATGATGAAGCCCTGGCGTCGGTGAAGTCGGGGCTGCGGTGCGAGTCGGGACGGTGCGTCGTGAGCGTCACGAGCGGTGTCCTCGGCTCCGGTGCAGGCAGCGGCCTCGATGACGGCTTCGGAGTCGATGTCGCACGGCGTCGGCAGGCGTCGGGCCTACGGTGCAAGTCGGGGCGGTGCGTCGTGCTCTTCACGAGCGGTGCCCACGGCTTCGGTGCAGGTTACGGCGTCGCTCGTCGGCGTCGGTGTTGCAATTTCCCTCTGTTAGCAGCTAAAACAGCAGTTCCAGATGCAGGCAAACAGAAGGGGTGAAGTCTTTGTGTCCCTGTGACTTCAGGCAGGAGGCAAGCTCAGTTCAAGCCCTTGGAGATTCTCTTCTTCAAGATGACAAAGCACAGCAAAGTCTTTTCTCCTGTCCTTGGCAGAAAGCAACCACTGCAGGCCAACCCCAATCAGCAAAACAGCACAGGGGCAGTACTCCTCCTTCAGCTTCTCCGGTTCTTCTCCTTGGCAACAGGTTTCTTGATTTCCCAGAAGTGATCTAATTTCCTAGGGGTCTGGGTCCCCTTTTTATACACCTTTTCCCTTTGTTCTCTGAAGGCAGAGAGGCCTCTGCCTAGTCCAAAACCAGTTCTGGTCAGTCCTGGAGCACTTTGTTTTTCTGACTCCTTCTTTCCTTTGTGAGTGAGGGGCAGAGCCATCAGACGCCCGGCAGGAGGTGGAGCCAGCATTGTGGAAGGCAGGCACAGCCCTATTCAGACCCAGGTGCAACTCCTCCCACCCATCCTCCTTCAGGCAGACCTATTCAGCCTAGTGCTGACTCACCCTGCCTCCTGGAATCCCCCAGCCCCTGTCACTCACAAATCCAGACACACAATACACAACCTGAGCAGAGGCAGCTGGATGAGTTTAGGCAAGAAAATACCTACTTTCTAAAAGTGGTATTTTCAAACAAAGAATGTTAAAACCAACTTCACTAAAAGATGTATTTTATCATTCTGAGTTCAGGCATACTAAATTCGTTTTTCTACCATGTTCTCTGGGTCAGTTAGGATTATAAGGTGTAATAATCAAAACTGCCTATTCTGGCCTATGGAGAACAGGTAGCCTTGCAATAGTGAAAAACGAAAATGGCTGTAATTCACTATTAGGACATGCCACACACACCAGGGCATGTCCTACCTTATACTTACAATGCACCCTGCCCTTGGGCCTACCTTAGGGGTGTCTGATATGAAGATAAGGGAAGGTTTAGGGACTGGCAAGTGGGTGCACTTGCTAAGTCGACATGGCAGTCACAGACTGCACACAGGCTCTGCAATGGCAGGCCTGAGACACATTTTACAAGCTGCTTCGGTGGGTGGCACAACCAGTGCTGCAAGCCCACCAGCAGCATTGGATTTACAAGCCCTGGGCACACGCAGTGCACTGTACTAGGGACTGACAAGTAAACCAATCATCCAATCATGGAGTCACTAATCCATAACACAATTTATCATGGGGAGAGCATATGCACTTTAGCACTGATCAGCAGTGGTAAAGTGCCCAGAGTCATAAAACCAACAAAAACAGGTCAGAGAAAATATAGGAGGAAGGCAAAAAGTTCAGGGATGACCCTGCAAAAAGGGCCAAGTCCAACACAACCCCCTTCCAGCCAAAACGCAGGGGAGACCAATCACTACCCTGATGGGCTTCTCTGCTTTGGGCGATAGAACCTGGACCCTGGCCCACAACAGCAGGGGCATACTCCAGTTCTACGCCAATCTGAACCTATTTGGATCCCTCTGTCCATACTCTCAGGGCCCACCCAGCTAACCCATGGGGAACCCTTCTCCTCACCTGTGGACACCACCTGTGCAGCACCTAACCTTAACTGGCTCACAGGTGTGTCCCAACAGACAGACAGCAAGCCACAGTGGCCACTGACAGGGGTCAGGGATGAGACCCAGGCCTTATGCCTCTCAGGGCTCTCAAACCTCTGTGGCGTCAGAGAGCGGGGGCAGTAGCCCCAGGTGCTTGGCACCCTTTGTCCACTCTCCCTCCTGTCAGGTCAGGTATGACATCCTGGCGCTGACCCACCAGCCCCGGGCCTATACCCGGCGGCTGGACTGGAGACTGGGGTGGGCTTTCCCACACCCGGTCCTCCTCCTTGGGGCTCTGTACCCTCCCACCTGGAGCGGTACCTCCTTCCAGAATTGTCAGGGCACCTGCGGCAGGTGTCCTGCACACTCCGCCCACCAGTTCAGGGGTTCTATCCTGCAACTGGGATTCCAGCATAGGGTCTGTACCCTTAGACTGGGCAGAGGCCAGGGGTGAGGCTGTCCTCTCCCCGCCCCCTTACTGGGGTCCTGCACCCTCCCACCTGGAGCGGTGCCCCCAGAAGACAAACTGGTAGGGGCACTGTTAGCAGCTGCCCCTTTCTCCAGGTCAGGGGGACACCCTGAACCTGGCCCTCCAACCCAGGGTCTGTACCCTTAGGCTGGACCTGTGCCTGGCAACCCAGGACTTCCGGGAGGGTACACCAACCCCCCAAGGGAAACACACTCCTCTAGAGTTGTGTAATAATCTGCCTGGCGCACCAGGACTTCCTGGGGAGCACGCATGCCCCCCAGAGGGTAACACATCTCTCATGTGTTGTGTGACAGTCCGCCTGGCGCAGATCTCCCGACCCCTGTCCATCTGACAGCGCGCGAAGATCCCCCAGGACAGAAGTGGTGTCACCATGGTCATTCACTGGTGACTCAGCCCTTCTGGCTGGTCCCTGACCCACTGGTTCTTCCACTGGGGACTCTCTCCCCCTCTCACCCCTCACTCTGGACTTCTGCACCCTCCCAAGTGGAGCGGCACTGCCAGATACCAGAAACACTGGAGCTCCATTTACAGACGCTCCAGGTTCTCTAGACACTAGGAGATCCTCCTCAACAGGCGGCCCATCAGGACAGCCTAGGCTCCCTACCTGGTGTTCCCTTAAAGAACCATCCAGGCTCTGAGACTGGGTTTCGGGCACCTTGGGACACGCAGCCCCACACTCACTCCTTCTCCACTGAGACAGGACGTGAGCCCCTACACCCCTCCCACTACACCGGGACCTAGCTGGGCTACTCTGAACCACTTCCACCACTCTGGGCTGGAAGATACCTGAGCCACTCCTCTTAGGGTCACTCCCCAATGCCTTTTCAGACCCTCTGGAAACCACCAAAAGGTCTTCCTCCCTCGTGAGCTCCCTGGGGTCAGAGAACTCACTCTCCAACAGGCGTTGGCATAGCTCTGGAAAACAGGGACTTACAATATGCTCTCCCACAATTGGATCACACAACCCCTCACAGGTGTTAACCAAGTTATCCTTCACCTCACCATCCAGTGCCTCACACATGTACCCCACACCACTCTCCTGAGATTGGCAAGACAGTAACTGACTGTCTCTGTCATTCACCCCACACTCTTCTGGGCGGTCTTCACACTCCCACCCCAGGAATTCAAACATGGGGGAACCACTCTCCCTGCACCTCCCATCTAGAGTCAGTAGAGTGTCCCTCCTGCTACTAGGACCATGAATCCCTGCGTCAGTTTCCCTATTCCTCTCAGGGACACTGCGCACTACTGGAGCTACCTCATGTCCTTGAACCTCCTGGTGTATATTAACCCCTCCAAGTCAGGCACCACATCTCTGGGTGTGTGTACTACTCCCTCAGCACTAGGTAATACAATTTTGCTGCCACCAGAGGGAGGAATCCCTAAGCCCCTGGCTTTGAACTCCAACACCCTCATCATTCTCTCATGCTCTAAAAGCATCTTCCTTTCTTCCATGGCCAACCTCTTACTTTCCAACTCCAATTTCTTATGCTCAAGGCTATCATGGCTTCCCTGTTTTAGTTTGGCCATTTCCATTTCATGCATCCTGCTTTTATCCCTGTCCTCCAGCTCCTCTGGAGACAGGCCCTTTGAGAAACACTGCTGCCCTCCCTGGAAGGCGCTCTCCTCCCAGTTAAGCCCAATGGCCCCTCAAGCTGCCCATCTAAATTCTCTGCCTCCTCCACAGGCTCCTCGGACTGCCCTCTGGCATTCCGTGCTTCCAACCAGGCCCTTAGCGCCTTGTGAAACTCCTCCTTCCTGGTGAGGCCTCTCATAGAGATTTTAAACTTTTGCAAACAGCTTTGAGTTCTGTCACAGTGTAGGTATCAACCCTATCTTCTTCAAATTCAATATCTGCAGGTGCAATGGATCCTTTTTTGCTCATGGTGAAAATTGGCAGTTCTCAACAAAAATAAAGGTTCCAAGGAAAAAAGTCCTATCAAAATGTATGTGGTCGCGTATTGGTCTGCACTCACTAGTAGTGTACACCAATCACTGTATATGAATCACAAATGCAAGTCCAAATCCTCACCGCTGACCACCAATGTTAGAACTGGGGGTCTCTAGTTGGCAATGGTTTGCACCTTTGTCCAAATAGGGACCCTTGCTTCTAGTCAGGATAAGGGGGAAACACTCCTAAAATAACCCCTGCTCACCCCCTGGTAGCTTGGCACGAGCAGACAGGCTTATCTCAGAGGCAGTGTGTAAAGCATTTGTGAACACATACAGTAATACAGTGAAAACACTACAGATGGACACCACACAGGTTGTTTATGTAAAAATAAGTAATCTTTATATAGACTTATCACAAGACCCAATAGCAAAAATCCACAATACTGTAATCAAAAATAGACTTAAAATGATAGAGACAGTTCACGTTATCTTCAAAAATAGGATAGTCAATCAAATAAAGCTTGTAGCAACAAATAACTCCACTTGGAGTTATCACGACGTCGTGACCGGTGGAAATCCCAAAGTACGGCGCCGACCGCGAGGTGCGCGGCGTCGGGCCTGGAGTCGAGCAGACCCCCAAAGAACAGTACCTGGAATTCGATGAAAACAAAGACGGTGCACGGCGTCGGGGAGGTGATGCTTCGTTGGCGCCGGCGGCGTCGGTTCCTTACGACCCCAGGGAGGTGATGTCTCGGTTCCTTACTGCAGCGCAGGGAGGTGAGGCGTCGGTTCCTTACTGTGTCGGGAGGTGACGTCACGGATGGCGGCGAGGCGTCGGTTCCTTACGATGGTGCGGCGTCGATGGATTCGGGGTCACCCACGTCGAGGATCGGCTCCGCGATGATGAAGCCCTGGCGTCGGTGAAGTCGGGGCTGCGGTGCGAGTCGGGACGGTGCGTCGTGAGCGTCACGAGCGGTGTCCTCGGCTCCGGTGCAGGCAGCGGCCTCGATGACGGCTTCGGAGTCGATGTCGCACGGCGTCGGCAGGCGTCGGGCCTACGGTGCAAGTCGGGGCGGTGCGTCGTGCTCTTCACGAGCGGTGCCCACGGCTTCGGTGCAGGTTACGGCGTCGCTCGTCGGCGTCGGTGTTGCAATTTCCCTCTGTTAGCAGCTAAAACAGCAGTTCCAGATGCAGGCAAACAGAAGGGGTGAAGTCTTTGTGTCCCTGTGACTTCAGGCAGGAGGCAAGCTCAGTTCAAGCCCTTGGAGATTCTCTTCTTCAAGATGACAAAGCACAGCAAAGTCTTTTCTCCTGTCCTTGGCAGAAAGCAACCACTGCAGGCCAACCCCAATCAGCAAAACAGCACAGGGGCAGTACTCCTCCTTCAGCTTCTCCGGTTCTTCTCCTTGGCAACAGGTTTCTTGATTTCCCAGAAGTGATCTAATTTCCTAGGGGTCTGGGTCCCCTTTTATACACCTTTTCCCTTTGTTCTCTGAAGGCAGAGAGGCCTCTGCCTAGTCCAAAACCAGTTCTGGTCAGTCCTGGAGCACTTTGTTTTTCTGACTCCTTCTTTCCTTTGTGAGTGAGGGGCAGAGCCATCAGACGCCCGGCAGGAGGTGGAGCCAGCATTGTGGAAGGCAGGCACAGCCCTATTCAGACCCAGGTGCAACTCCTCCCACCCATCCTCCTTCAGGCAGACCTATTCAGCCTAGTGCTGACTCACCCTGCCTCCTGGAATCCCCCAGCCCCTGTCACTCACAAATCCAGACACACAATACACAACCTGAGCAGAGGCAGCTGGATGGTTTAGGCAAGAAAATACCTACTTTCTAAAAGTGGTATTTTCAAACAAAGAATGTTAAAACCAACTTCACTAAAAGATGTATTTTATCATTCTGAGTTCAGGCATACTAAATTCGTTTTTCTACCATGTTCTCTGGGTCAGTTAGGATTATAAGGTGTAATAATCAAAACTGCCTATTCTGGCCTATGGAGAACAGGTAGCCTTGCAATAGTGAAAAACGAAAATGGCTGTAATTCACTATTAGGACATGCCACACACACCAGGGCATGTCCTACCTTATACTTACAATGCACCCTGCCCTTGGGCCTACCTTAGGGGTGTCTGATATGAAGATAAGGGAAGGTTTAGGGACTGGCAAGTGGGTGCACTTGCCAAGTCGACATGGCAGTCACAGACTGCACACAGGCTCTGCAATGGCAGGCCTGAGACACATTTTACAAGCTGCTTCGGTGGGTGGCACAACCAGTGCTGCAAGCCCACCAGCAGCATTGGATTTACAAGCCCTGGGCACACGCAGTGCACTGTACTAGGGACTGACAAGTAAACCAATCATCCAATCATGGAGTCACTAATCCATAACACAATTTATCATGGGGAGAGCATATGCACTTTAGCACTGATCAGCAGTGGTAAAGTGCCCAGAGTCATAAAACCAACAAAAACAGGTCAGAGAAAATATAGGAGGAAGGCAAAAAGTTCAGGGATGACCCTGCAAAAAGGGCCAAGTCCAACAGCCACCCTAGGGAAACTTTGGAACCACTAATCAGGGAGATCATTCGATTTGGTGGATTCTCTGGTTTGGGCATAAACTGGGGTAAGTCGGAAATATTTTCTCTAACCCAAAGCGCCGTCAAGTGGGACTGTGAGTTCCCCCTGAAGTGGTGTGACAAGTCGGCTAGATATTTAGGAATCCAGATACACAAAGAAACTGAACAGGTCGTTTTACTTAACTATGGCCCAGCACTGCATAAGCTAGAGCAACAAGTGGAACGCTGGTTGAAGCTCCCTCTTTCTTTGGCTGGTCAGGTCGCAATCATAAATATGGTGGTCCTCCCCAAATTCTTATATCGGTTTCATAATATTCCCATTCCGCTCCCCAATAGTTTTTTCAGAACTATCCGTTCTCACCTCATCAGGCTCGTTTGGGGAGGGGGCAGAGCTAGAGTTGGTTGGGACACATTGACCTAACCGTATGAAAGAGGAGGGTTTGGGGTCCCCAATTTCCAGATATATTACCTAGTTGCACAGTGAAGCTTTGCGCACTCCTGGTAACACCCGGATACACGCATCCCGTATGCTAGGCCTGAGGCTGACCTAGTGCTTCCAGCCCCGCTGAGAACGGTACTACCACGGGGATTTCCCAGTAACCCAAGAGCTATCCAAACCATATCAACCACTAGTTTGGCCTGGCAGAAGCTAGCGCGCTCGTAAAAGGTGGGCGCGCTTTATACTCTTCTGAGATCCCGATTAACAATAATCCATGGCTCCGTATCACTGAGGAGAAGCTGGTCCAACGCACACTTACTTCCTACTCCTTAGATAAGATCGGGGACTTGTTCCCGGAGGGTCACGTGTTTTCTAGCACAGAGGGCGGAAGGTTTAGCAAACCTACTTTTATGGACCAATTCGTTTTATGTAGGATCCGGAGGGCGCTTAGAGCGCGTATTACAGAATCCCCATTGGAGCCGGAGTCCTTCCCACTGCTAATGCTTGTAATTACTAGCGTTGGGAAGGGGGGCGGGGGAAATCACTTGATTTGCAAATTATACAAATCATCCATGGCTTTAGTCCCTAGCAGGGATGCCAAGATCCGAGAGGCATGGGAGCGAGACCTATGACACCCGATACAGGACTCACATTGTTCCTATTGTTGTACCCAGACCAAAGAGGTTTCCCTCAACAGTAGGCATAAATTGATCCACTTTAAGTACCTATGGAGGGCATACATGTCGCCTGCGAAAATCTATTCTATTGACCCAAATCGGCCTCACAGCTGCCGTAAGTGTGGAAGGCCTCATGCCGATTTTGCACATATGACCTAGAATTGGGTATTACTGGAGATCCATTCACATAATTCTATCGCAAATGACACAACAGGACATTGCCCCTATGCCTGAGGTAGCCGGTTTCCCCAAGCAGATGCGCAAATTCCTTGCAATTGCCCTTCTACTTACGAAGAGAGAGATAGCGCTCCGGTGGGGCAGTAAGGTTACCCCTACAACGAAAGCCTGGCTTACCAGCCTCACATATTGTAATACAAATTGCGAACTGTATGCGTCGACACAACCCCCTGCATCTAGACCCAAGGACATTTGGAATCCCCTAAAGACTTATCTGCTTGAAATTAGCTCTACCCCTACCTCACAGCAGCCCGCGGGAATAGTCCCAACCGGGGTGGGGTAAACTTGCATTGCTATGGTTTTTTCTATCGATGTAATCACCATGCTGGGCATGTGGGGTGGTGGACTTCTAGGAAGAAGAATGCTGCCAGGTTGCTTAAACGTTGCCGGTGGGAAAAATGTATCATGAAGCAGGATGCCTCAACATACCTGTGTGTGTTGCTTGAGAGCATATTCTTGCAGGGAAGATATCTTGTATTTCTTTTTTTTTTTTCTTCTCTTCTTTGCCTTGTCACAGTGTACAGCCATGTTATGCTTGTATTACATTTATTTGAAAATGGTAAATGAAGTTTAAAAAAAGAAAAAGTTACAAAGTTTGGGGCAACAGGCACTTTGCACTGTTGGGGTGATGGTAGTTCTAAGCTGGCTATGCAGGGGAGCAAGGGGGGCGGGGTTTGGGGAACAGTTAAAGTTAATTCACCAAATTTTCACTTAACACATACTCACAGAAACACACACACCTGCCCAGAGAGCGAATTAAGTCCATACCAGAGATGGTCAGTCCTGTAGACCGCAGCCATGGCCGAACAGAAACTAAGCAACACTACATAACATTCCCAGACCCCAATGGCTAACCCCAAGACAGTGAAGATACTTTTCTGGAATGTTAATGGCCTAAGAAACAGGCTCAAGAGTGGGTGGTCCTACAGTTCATTATGAAACAGACCCTAGACATAGTACTACTCCAAAAGACTCATCTCAAAGGTAACCACTACAGAGTCTTGACAGATACAGCTACATCATGCAGGCTCATGCCGACTACATACCAGACTTGTGAGGAGTAGGCATCCTTACCTGTAAATCAACACCTTATATCCCAGTTAAAACCTGGACAGACCCACTGAGATAGTACGTCACCCAAACAGGGCAAAGGGATGGACTGGCAGAGAGCCTCTGCTCAGTATGCATTGCTCCAAAACTACATACATTCACACTCCCAGAGATAGGCGCACTTCTTCTGCAGCTCCCAGAGGGCATTCTGGTACTTAGGGGATGGGGGGAGGGACATGAACGAGGTGGCCTCAGAGGAGATGGATTGGCGCCCTCCGGGAAAGAGGATACAAGATGCAACTGTCCACTATCCTGAGCGCTCTGGGTCTGGTGGATATCTGGCGGGCACACAACTCCCAGGAGCAACAATACACATACCACTCTGGTGCACACGGCAGCCTCTCCCACCTGAACTATCTCCTGACACAGCACACATCCCTATAAAACTTTACGGGGGTACCTCGTGAGGGGTATCTTGGTCCACACAGCGGACTTGGGTGACGCTTCAGGGTAAGACAGGCAGAGAACACAGTCAGTGGGCATTCAACCCTTATACCTAAAAAATGAGGAGATACTATCGGGTCTCTGTCTAGGTACTGACAACTACTTCACCGACAATGAGGGAAACAGTGGACTCACAAATTACGCTATAGGAAGCAAACAAAACAGTAATAATGGGACAGGCACCGTCCATGGTATCACGGGAAAATGAGAAGAAAGAGAGGCTCTTATACATGCTAGAAAAAGAAGTTGATTAACTAGAAAGCCTCACCGCCTCCAAAATGCACTCATACTCCACCCACAGACTAGCACTAAAATGACAGGAGTACAGAAACACTTCGGAGGAAGGAGCCAAGGCAACTTACCCCGCAACACAATGTCACCTCTACAAAGTAGGAAATAAAGCAGGCAAACTTTTGTCCTCATTAAAACATAGGGAAAGGCTGACCAGCTGGGTCCTTGGAATCAAAGGACCAGATGGGGAGACCCACTAAAACAACTCATAAATAGCCAAGGTGTTTGCAAACTATTACGCCAAACTATACACGCCTGCGACCACCAGATCCTCGGCAGAGGCAGCTACCATGCTGCAGGACCAGAGGGTATTCCAGTTGGCCGAAAATGACAGGTAGGAGCCAGAAACAGGGTATTTAGGTTTTCTGCCCTGAGCTATGCCCTCAGGGCAGCACTTTCTGCCATTCATAATTACTACTTTTCAACCATTTCTAAAAATACTTGGGGAATTTATAACTTTTCCCAAAATATTCCAGGACTGGAGTTGGAATACGAAATAAGCCTTCTGGAATATTTGGTGGAAAGTTGCTCTTTCCCCAAATATTCTAGGACTGAAGTGAGAATAGTAATTTTGACCTTCCAGTGTCTGTAATGCCCACTGCTGCCCCAGCGGTGCAGTTCAGGGCAAGAAAGAAGAACGAGCTATAAACAACCATAGCACCAGACGACATATCTGCAGCAATTTTAGAGTTACAACAAGGAAAAACGATGAGACTCAACGGGCTCTGCACAGAACTATACAAAAGACTATACACTAAACTCTTGGCACAGTTACGGACCATGTATGGGGAAGCAAGGGAGGTGGAATATCTCCCAGAGACTAGCTACCGTAACGGTAATACCTTAGGCTGGTAAACCTTCCCAACATCACATATTCAGACATCTTCAAATTGCAAAGGAGTACCAGACAGGGCTGCCCCCTATCACCCATGATATTTGCATTGGGGCTGGAACCCCTGGCAGCATGGATCAGATGGAACCCACTAGTCAAAATGAAATAGTCTGAACTGTGGCAGTTAATGTCAATTTCATAGAGCCAAAATGGAATATCTAGATGTACTAGAAGAGGTTTATGATTAGAGAGTGTTCACATTCATACTTCATAAATATTCTGCAGCTAACACACAGAGGACATCCACCCATCTTGAAATGGAGTATTCCATATGGTTAACTTTAGTGGGCACGCAGAGATTGTACCACAGATGAAGGGATCGACAATGAAAGTAACTAATGGTCAGACACTTCAAAGAAAGAGGAAATCCTCACAGGGTTATAGAAATAGCAATTAAAAAGGTCTAAGAAACCTCAAAAGCAGTCTGTTATTTCAACATAATTTCAACATACCTCAAGAAAGACAAACATAGAACTACTAGGTTTATCAATACTTTTAACATGATATTGAAAGAAGTACAAAAGATAATCATTAAACACTGGTACATCATTTAGAGTGATCCAGTTATTGGATAGGAGTAACCTAATGTTCCACAAATAATCTATTCTAAAGCAAAATCTCTTAAGGACGACTAGGTTCAAAGCCATTTAATGGATGACCAGTATTATTTGGAACATTTAAGGAAGAGGTCTTTTTTAAAAGTGTAAAGCATGTAAAAATATTAAAGATAGAAAATATTTTTCTCTACCCAAACATTTGTGAGAAAAGAGAATAGTAAAATGTATAGACTACATGACTAAATGTTGACTTGCCCTTCTTCAAAATGGTACTTTTACAGTACGATTTTTCCAGTTCAAAGGAGAGTTTTGGAACGCTCTAGAGTTATGTAACACAAGATAGGAATTATCTGCTGGCCAGACATTTTTCTGAGCATCATAACAGTAAATGTAATGAGCTAAGTATTTAGGCATAGAAAAGATCCTTAGACATCCCAAACATGTTGATAGAACCAATTAATTGAGAAGACTAGAATCAAGATACATTATTAACATGCAAACTAACTTCCAAAAGGCGTGAACCTTGACGAGGAATTGATCATACATTTAGGAATGTACACAAATACCAGTCACACTTCTGTCCACATAAGTTATTTCCATTAGTTTTGTTGACCCCTTATTGACTAACAGTTTACTGCCATGTTTCATAGCAGAGGGAATTGTCCCAAAATGGACAAACAAGTGAGATGCTAAGAGATTAAGATTCCATCCCTCATGGTATTCATTGATATTTTTATTATGTGCAATTGTGATTAAGGAAACTATAATCGCCAAGCCCATTTTGGCTATATTTATACAAAGTAGGCATTCCCACTCCATTGTTAACTTGACATGTAGCATTATATCACAAGGATTTTGTGTAGCAAAACATACTGTCCATTGATTTTCATTTTAGAGCCCAAATGGCGCATTGAGCCAAATGATGCAAATTGGTTGTGGATCTTAACTATCACATTTCACTTCACAATATCACTTTTAGGAGGTTCAAGCATTGATGGATACGTTGGCGAATATAACCATATTGATGGTAGGATGGCACAAAATGATTAAGATAATGTAAAGAGAAATAAACCCCGTGCTAAGGGTACAAGTTCCTGAGGCAGAGAGTTGGAATAGCAATGTGCAAATACCTGAGGCAACTACAATATTCACAATCTAATATAAATGAAGCCGATAAGACAAGAGCAAAAACAACAATTGATGGACAGAATGCAGAACAATGTCATACATTCACCCTAGTACAGAAATCTGGGACTAAATCCATCGTTTTTTTGCTCACCGTGCCATTCCAGTTTGAACTCAGCCATATGCAAATCAGTCTTGACCCTGTGCCCAATGGGAACTGTCCAGCCCGAACTGCCAGGCCAGGTCCTCCCTGGACTGGAAACAAGCATCCTAGGACCGGTTTCGGGGTTTCACCCCTCTTCAGCCAGGATAGCTTGATTCCAGTGGCATGGAGAGCACGGGACCCACGTCTGGGCATACCCGTCCCACTCGGGGTGACAAATGCTAAAACAACAGTTGATGGACAGAATGCAGAACAATGTCATACATTCACCCCAGTACAGAAATCTGGGCCTAAATCCATCGTTTTTTTGCTCACCATGCCATTCCAGTTTGAACCCAGCCATATGCAAATCAGTCTTGACCCTGTGCCCAATGGGAATAGTCCAGCCCGAACTGCCAGGCCAGGTCCTCCCTGGACTGGAACCAGTCCAGCATTCCGTCCATCAATTGTTTCTTTTGCATACGTCGCCCTAAGTGGGAAGGGTATGCCCAGATGTGGGTCCTGTGCTCACTACACCACTGGATTCAAGCTAGCCTGGCTGATGAAGGGTGATGCCCTGAAACCGGTCCCAGGATGCTTGTTTCTGGTCCAGGGAGGACCTGGCTTGGCAGTTCGGGCTGGACTGTTCCCATGAGGCACAGGGTCAAGACTGATTTGCATATGGCTGGGTCCAAACTGGGGTGGTGTGGTGAGCAAAAGAATGATGGATTTAACCCAGATCCTTGCGACTGGGGGTGAATGTTTACATTGTCCAGCATTCCGTTAATCAATTGTTTCTTTTGATAAGACAAGAGGACAAAATGAAAAGTATATACAGGGTGTGTAACAAGCTATTATTTTATTTAAATTTTGAATTCTCATTATTCAGTATAGTGAAGATATGAGCGAAAACACTTTTAAAACAGTATATTCTTCATGAAACCAAAAGAATTTACAGAAACAAATACTACTTTTGCATCTTCATTCATTCAAAAGCACCCACATATAACTACTTTTTTATAATGCAGCACACATTTTCTTTGCTTGTCTGCAGTTACTTTGGCTATCTTGTCACCTTTCCTTTTTAATTGACTAATTCTGAGTTTCTCGTGATGCAGTAGTGAAAAGAATGGCACTACATCCAGTGAGTTTTATAAATGCTTCTTTGCGTTCTCGGTTTAGCCGGCAATATGTGATATTTCACTTAGCAATCAAGTGGACTTTCATTTTCAGCCCCTTTTGCAGCATCACGTAATTACCGGACCCAGTGCCAGTCTGAATGCACTGCAGTATTCATTATAGCACGTAGGTATTCGGACTAGAGTATTTAGGCTAGTATTCGAACTAACCTCATGTTCTCCATCGGTTGAAGGCTCATACAGCGCTTCCTTCCTGTGTTGTAGGGCCGCGGCCTATTGTATATCTTCCAGCTTGTGGGCTAGATTCCTTCTGCGGGGAACTATTTACCCCGCACCAAACAGGGGAGAGGATGTGGTCCAATGGCTAAGGCAGTCGATCTCAAATCTGGGGAACGAGGTTCGAGTTTCGGCAATGACGCTCAACATCCTGTGATTCTGGGCAACTCACTTAATATCCCTGTGCCTAACAAAAATGAATGTGTAAGGCAACTGGTGCTCATGTGAAGCGCTCTGATACCGGATACATTCCGGTCAAGTTCGCGCTATATAAAACTCCAGGAAAAAAAACCAGCTACTTTCCTTGGTACCTCCTATACAAATTTCCATAAATACGTGCAAAAGTGCAGGTTGGAGTGATCCTGTTAACTTTTATCTGGACCATCTCGGGTAACTGGTCGCAACTCGCTTTAACTTCAACTCCGGAGCAGTATCTGTGGCCCTCTATGTATGATATGCACATTGTGGCTCTTTTTTTCTGTTTCATGGAACGAAGCATGGATCAAGGTTCTTGCTAGTCTCCACAGTGGTTTTCTTCAAGATGCTGGTTCATGGCCAGAGGTTACAAATCGTGATATTAAATTTCAATTTTAGTAATTCATTGGTAGATTTTTGATGAGGGCAATATTCATTGTGAGATGTATTTGCAGGTGCTTCTGAGTGTTACTAGCACGTGGCTTTCCTGAAGAAGGCGCTGTGCAGAAACATGCGTAGATAATTGAACATAAGCCACAGAAAGATTTGTTTAAAAGACATTTATTCAACAGAATGAAGCAATGATTGTATTGTCAACTGATTATAAAACTAAGCATTATTCTCTATATGACAATTCCCCTGCTATATATATCGGTCATGTACTCTGCGTTTTATGTGTGGGTGCTTTTGAGTGAATGAAGATGCGAAAGTTGTATATAGGTGCTGTAAATTCTTTTGGTTTCATGAAGAATATACGGTTTTAAAAGTGTTTTCGCTAATATCTTCACTACACAGAATAATGAGAATTCAAAATTAAATAATAGTTTGTTACACACCTAGTATATATTTTGTGTCCTCTTGTATTATCGCTTTCATTTATATAAGATTGTGAATATTGTAGCTGCCTCAGGTACTTCTGGGCATGTGACATAGCACTAGGACTTTTGAAGCGATGCCGTGAGAAAGGTTCAGTTCAAAACTGAAGTGTGTTGGTGCCTTTTCTGCACACATGGAATAATCCAACCTTGAAAGAGATTAATTAAGTTTCTACACGTGTAAAAGGTTATGACAGTGACACTAAGTTCTTGAAGTGACACTGTAGAGAACTGCTAAATGGTGGCTCTCTTGGTGTATGATGGTAGGAATGTTGGCATATGATGGGTGTGTGTTAGTGTATGATGGTTGATGTGGGTGTATGATGATTGATGTGTGCATATTTGATAGGAATATTTGCATGTATGATGGCTGGACTGTTGGCGCATAAAAGTGCCTGTAGGATGATGATTGTGTACTCATTACTTAAGAAAGCTTACAATGAGAGGTATTTGAGAGTTGTTGACTGGGATTCTAAATGGGTAAACTGTATATGGTGGTGGCTAAGTTCTTGGAGTGAAAGGGACAAGTTACTTACCTTCGGTAACAACTTACCTGGTAGAGACATAATCTAGCCACAGATTCCTTACCTTTGAATATCCCAGGCATCAGGCTGGATCCGGAAACTTTTGCTCGAGCAATACCATTGTGCACCAGTAGGTGGCATCGGTTGGCTCTCCGTGACGTCGGCAGCGGCCGCGCTGGAAGTGACGTCCGCATAACCTATATAGGCGCCACCTTGGCACACTGACGTTAGTTACTTTTCATGACTTTCCACGCCAGGAGTGCGGAGCCATGAAGTGCTCTGACAGTGGGGTGTATAGAACAATTAGGGCCCTGAAAGGAATCAGCCCTGACATGAAAAACCAGTCCGCAGTATGGGAAGCATGGGTGGGTTGGTAAGGAATCTGCAGCTAGATCATGTCTCTACCAGGTAAGGCGTTACCGAAGGTAAGTAACTTGTCCATCTGATAAGAGGCATCTAGCTGCAAATTCTTTACCTTAGAATAGATACCTCAGCAATACCAGGAAGTCCTGCAGGACAGAGCAGCCAAAAAGGCCTTCCCTGTGGACTTGACTGTCCAGGAAGTAGTGCTTCTAGATGTGTGCAGTGATGCCCACGTTGCTGCCTGACAAATGTCAAGGACTGGAACACCATGTAGCAATGCCATGGTCGCAGCCTTAGCCCTTGTGGAATGTGCTCGTAAGCCTTCAGTAGACTGTTTTTTGGCCAGAGTAGCAAATTTTGATGCAGAGGATGGCCCACCACGAGATGGTCCTCTTCTGCACCACACGACCTTTCTTTGATCCAACGTACCCCACGAAAAGTTGATCGTCCACCCCAAACTCTTTAGTGCGATCAAGGTAGAAAGACAATGCTCTTTTAGGGTCCAGACGGTGAAGTCGCTCCTCTTTTTTAGAGGGGTGCAGAGGAGCATAAGAAAGTGGGCAAGGTGACAGACTGTCCCACGTGGAAAGGTGTTACCACTTTCGGTAAGAAAGAGGCCAAAGGGCAAAGCACCAACTTATCTGGAAAGATGGTCAGGTAAGGAGGCTTGGATGACAGAGCCTGTAATTTGCTCACCCTCCTGGCAGAAGTGATTGCTACTAAAAAGGCTGTCTTGATGGAAAGCAGCCAGAGGGGCCACTTGCACAGAGGTTTGATCGGAGCACACATCAGGAAGGTAAGAACCAAATTAAAGTCCCACTGAAGCATGATGAATGGGCAGGTGGGAACATATGTACAAGCCCCTTAAGAAACCAGTTTACAAAAGGAAATTCAAATAAAGACGGTTGGTCTGGCAGCCTCAAGAAGGCAGACAAGGCCATAAGGTACCCCATAAGAGTGCCCAGAGCAGATCCCTGCTGGGCAAGGGTCAGAATATAGAGAAGGACCTGAGAGAGTGAAGCAGAAAGAGCATCAATAGACCATTACGTACAATATTTCACAAATTTCCACCACCGGCAGGCGTACACAGTCTTGGTAGAGGAACGCCTGGCTACCAAAATCGCATCACAGACTTTGGGAGGAAGATCAAATGCTGTCAACTGCTGCCATTCAATCTCCACGTAAGAAGCCGTAGAGTGGACAGGTTTGGGTGGAAGACCCTCCCCTGCTGCCGCAACAGAAGATCCTCCCGTAAGGGAAGTCTGATCGGAGGATCAATGCGCATCTGCAGAAGCTCGGGATACCAAACTCTCCATGCCCAGTCCGGGGCCACAAGAATGACTCGAGCCCGGTCGCTCCTGATCTTCTTGAGCACTCTGGGCAGGAGTGGTATGGGCGGAAAGGTGTATAGCAGGCCTGAGCTCCACTCGAGACGAAAAGCATCTCCAAGCGGCAGTCGCTTGGAAACTCCAACGCATGAAAAACTGCTGACATTGCCCGTTCTCGGCCGAGGCGAACATATCTAACCAAGGCACTCCCCACTGCTGAATGAGACCTTGCGCCACCTCCGGATGGAGACGCCATTCGTGATCTGCTAGGCATCGACAGCTGAGTAGTCTACCCTGGTGTTCAGGGAACCTGCCAGGTGTTGAACCACCAGGGATACGCCGTGCTCTTCCAGCCATGTCTAGAGATGCAGGGCCTCATGACAAAGGTTCCACAACTCCACCTCACCCTCCTTGTTGGAGTACCACATGGCAGAGATGTTGTCCGTGAACACCCGAACCAGCTTCCCCTTGA
This sequence comes from Calotriton arnoldi, assembly GCA_963921515.1. NCBI lineage: Eukaryota > Metazoa > Chordata > Amphibia > Caudata > Salamandridae > Calotriton > Calotriton arnoldi. Next base: position 3,211,241 of record CAWUFW010000531.1, on the reverse strand, counting down.
TGGAAGGGAGAAAAGCTTTCAACGCCAAGCGAATTGCTCGGAACACCAGCAAGTTAATGTGAAGTCTAGATTCCGCCGGAGACCGGAGTCCTCTGATATCCACCTCTCCCAGATGGCCGCCCCATCCCAGGAGTGACGCATCGGTCACTACTACGTGATTTGGTTGGGAAGGGAGAGGGGTCTTTCTCTCACCCAATCGCGGTTGGTCAGCCACCATTGCAGGTCCTGAGCAGTCCCCTCCGAGATCTGGACCATGTTGGAGAGATTCCCTGATGCTGCGCCCACTGGAACTTCAGGTCCCACTGCAGAGCCCGCATATGCCATCTGGCATGCGTCACAAGCAGGATGCAGGAGGCCATGAGGCCCAGCAGCCTTAGAGTCATCCTCACCAAAATCCAGGATAGAGACTGAAACATCAGTATCATAGTCCTGGACTCACCACTCTGGATGATAGGCCCAAAACTGCACAGTGTCCAGAACAGCTCTGATGAAAGGGAGCGTCTGAGAGGGAGTCAGGTGTGACTTCGGCACTTTGATAGTGAACCCCAGCGAAAGCAGGAGGATCGCCATAGTCTGGAGGTGGAAGACAAACAGCCTGGGGAGAGCTCGCCTTCAACAGCCAGTCGTCGAGATAGGTGAAGACTGGCACCCCTGATATATGCAGATGGGCTGCGACCACCACCATCACCTTGGTGAACACCCGAGGGGTGCTGGAAAGGCCAAAGGGGAGCACCGTGAACTGAAAGTGCTCATGGCCTACCATAAACCACATGTAACGCGGACGAGCAGGCTTGAAGGGAATATGAAAATAGGTGTCCTGCAAGTCCAATGCCACCATCTAGTATCTAGGGCAGACAAGACCAGAGGAAGAGTGAGCATTTTGAACTTTTCCTTTTCGAGGAAGTAGTTGAGGGCTTGCAGATCTAGGATAGGATGAAGGCCCTTTTCCTTTTCGAGGACCAGAAAGTAGTGGGAATAGCTCAGGTAGTCCTCCGTCAGCTGGTCAAAAGTCGGAGGCATGGAGGGAGGGGTGGTCTCGAAAGGTAGGGAGTCGCCCTTTCGGACTATCTGAACCCACTTGTCCGATGTGATGTTTTGCCAGTTGTGGAGGTGATGGCTGATCCTGCCACCAACCGGCCGCCCATGTTCCTGAAGGGCCAGACTAGGAAGGTTTAGAGGCTGCAGGGGGAGGAGCAGGCTGATTGGACCTCTGGCCGCCTGATCCACAGGGTCGAAAGGAGCTGCGCCCACGGCCACGCAGAGGTTGCTGAACTTGAGCGGTCTTGTGACTGGGATATGGATGGCGCAGCTGAAAGCCTCTTCTGTGGCCAGGAATGGGACGAAAAGTAGATGGGGACAAGTGGTCATCGAGAGGCCCAAGGACTTGGCCACAGCCCGTGAGCCCTTAAAGCGTCTAGGGTCATGTCTGCCTGGTCTCCGAAGAGACGGGTGCCATCAAAGGGCATGTTGATAAGGGAAGCTTGGACATCCCCAGAAAAGCTAGAAGTCCTCGGCTAGGCATGGCGTCGAATAGCCACAGTTGACGACATTGCTCTGCCCAGAGAGTCAGTGGTGTCAAGCACACAACAAATGGTGAAATTGGCCTTAGCTCGCCCGTCCGATACCGCTTGGGAGAGAAAGGCCCGGGTCACCTCCAGAACCTGTAGCAGCATCTGCACAACCGTTTCCCACAAAGAGTGGGCGTAACGGCCCAATACGCATGCAGTGTTCACTGACCGCATTGCAAGGCTGGTGTAAGAAAAAAATCTTCTTGCCCCAACTATCCAGCCTCTTGGATTCCCTGTCCGGGTGTGCGGAAGGGAACGCGCCTTGTGAGTTAGAGCCTTGGACCACCAAGCTCTTGGGGGTAGGGTGGTTGGTGATTAATTTTGGGTCGCCCAGTGCAGGGCGATGGCGGCGGGCGATTAGCCTATTAACAGGAGCCCCTGTGCTGGGCTTGGACCAGGTGCCCAGAAGAACATCAGTCAAGGCCTCATTGAAAGGCAGGAGGGGTTTGAGGAGGAGACACCCGGCTGCACAACCTCCGTCAAGATGTTAGTCTTGACGTCCACCGAAGGGAGCTGAAGGTCCAGGACCTCTGCTACCCTTCTCACCACCTAAGCATATGAAGCTCTCTCCTCCGTAACCATGGCAGGGGGAGAAAGCAAGCCAGAATCTGGGGAGGTATCCAGTCCACTGGCCTCAACCCAGTTCCTCATACCAGTCCATTTAATACTCAGGCTGGTCTTCTAAAGGGTCAAGCGACCCCTCCCAATTCTCCTCCATTCCTAGCCCCTCACAATAAGGCTGAAGAACAGACCTAGGGCCCAAGGGTGCAGTCGGCGCCAGAATCGGTGTAATAAGGTGCTGATTCTGCTCTCGGTCATTGGGGATAAGGATGGGACTGACGCCGAATCGGGAGTCTCGGCATGGGGGCCAGTGCTGGGAAAGGTTGTAGGGGTACGACAGGTGCTGGCCCGGATCCACCACTAGAGCCCATCGGCGCCAGAGCCGCCGGCGCAGAACCCAATGGAGCCCCTCTTAAGCCTCCGGATCCCGAAGACGCGCTGGGAGGTTCAGGTCCCCCAAACATGAGGCACATACCGTCATAGAAATCTTTAAGCTAGGCCGAGGTCGCTCTGGCTCCTGGAAATGCAGGGAAGCACGGAGCCGACCCAGGCGCAGGTTCCACAGAACAAGGCTTAGAGCGTCTAGGCTCCTCTGTCGCATTGGCCGACGCACAGGGAGAAGAGGACGCATGCTTCGACTTCTTTCTTATGCCTCTTACATGACCGACCGGATGCCTTCGAGCAAGGGGACGAGGACTTAGGACTCCCGGAGTGGAGCCCGAACCTTCCTCTTGACCAAGACTAGGAACAAGTCCTCCGGGGCAGTTTTAGGGACCGCTCCCTCAAAGCCTTTGGAGCCATGGCCCGGCAGTGGACTTCGAGTTGTGGTCGCGCTCCAGGCACCAGAGACAATTTAAGTGTGGATTCATCAAAGACATGGAGCGGTGACAGGTGCTGCCCGGTTTGAATCTAGAAGTCTTCTTTGACATCGAGGAAAGACCTACACACCAAAAATTCATTGATAAAACGTCAAAACAAAACTGTCAAAAAGCGACAGAGGGTAACTATCTTCATGGATCTGCGCTAGCTGGCGCTGGAAAGAAAAGAACTGACGTCAGAGCACCAAGGTGGCGCCTATATAGGCGACGCAGACATCACTTCTGGCACGGACGTGACGCGGAGCTGACTGATGCCACCTACCGGCGCGCAAGGGTATTGCTCAAGCAAAGGTTTCCGTATCCAGCCTGACGCCTGGGATATTCTAAGGTAAGAAAGCTGCAAATGGAGGTCTCCATCAGATTGTACAGCATTGGTACAAAGCAACTAGGTGGATGCAGGATGGTTGGTGTGTTGGCACAAGATGCTCAATTTGTGAATGTAGATGCTGAGAGTTTTACCTCTATGATGGTAAGTATGCTGGCGTATTATGGTAGCTGTGCAGGTGTATGATGGCGAGTGTGGCAGCACTTAATAATGAAATATAAACTTTGTAGGTGGCTGTGGGTGTATGTACATGGCTGGGTGGCTATTTAATTGAGGCTCTGTCAGCATGTACTGGTGGCTGTGTAGGTTCATGATGGTTGGTGAGTGGGCATTTAAGACCTGTTGCATCATCAACTAGGCAGTAACCAACAAGCCCCCCCCTTTCGGGCATTAAAAAAGAAAAATCAACTACTATGGGGACCAAAACAACACACAAAGCCTCAACATTGTAACCTGGAATCCAAGAGGAGAAGACCAAAAAACAAAACTCAGATTGCACACCCTGAATTAGAAATAATACCCAGCCTCAGATCTCAATTCTTGACACGCTGCTGTTCCACTACACAAAGGACCTAAAAGCCTCTCTCTTCCAGTAACACCTCATTCATCACCCTCACACCTACCTGGAACCACACTTGTTGACAACATATGAAGAAATCAAAAGATGGGAGGGAGATAGAGGTTGAGGTTAGGTTCACCCTCCTAACTGAATGAAGTTTCACAAAATCTGGAATACCAGAATAAAAACCTAACCGTGGGGAAGAACAGGGTTTTCACTGAACATGTATGAAAATCCTCTTTCCAGAAAGAAAAATTCTTTTCTAGAGTCCCCTCACCCACCAGGGTTTCCCCTAGGTGGCATGCTTCATCATTGGGGTCCTCTCAATCCGCTGCGGATTGAGGCGTGCTGCGACTTGCGGAACTACGTAGGAGAACTAAGTTGTGGAAAATGTGTAGTGCAGTGAAAGTGGAGTGGAAAGTTAAAAATACCTAATTAGTGGGCTAATATTTTATTCCTGGCCTTAGTTGGTATGACTAAAATCAGGGGTTAATAATAGGGAAAGTCTAACTATAATGAGTATAGAGTCCCTAGTATTGGGTCGACATGTTTCGAGCTGTCCCCTCAAAGCTCTTCTTCAGGACCACACGAGGACCAGCCCCGTGCGTGCCACTCCTAAGCAAACCTATAATTAGGAATTAATGAGGTGCACACCTACTGTGTATACACCTAACACGTAATACATACGGTTAATCACGGACACGTAGTATTTTAGTTTAGGCAGAATATTGCCTCACGATCTGCAGGGGTAGAGGGGCTTGTAGTCACACCTTCGTCCTGAAGAAGAGCTTCGAGGGGACAGCTCGAAACATGTCGACCCAATACTAGGGACTCTATACTCATTATAGTTAGACTTTCCCTATTATTAACCCCTGATTTTAGTCATACCAACTAGGGGCAGGAATAAAATATTAGCCCACTAATTAGGTATTTTTAACTTTCCACTCCACTTTCACTGCACTACACATTTTCCACAACTTAGTGCTCCTACGTAGTTCCGCAAGTCGCAGCACGCCTCAATCCGCAGCGTATTGAGAGGACCCCAATGATGAAGCATGCCACCTAGGGGAAACCCTGGTGGGTGAAGGGACTCTAGAAAAGAATTTTTCTTTCTGGAAAGAGGATTTTCATACGTGTTCAGTGAAAACCCTGTTCTTCCCCACGGTTAGGTTTTTATTCTGGTATTCCAGATTTTGTGAAGCAACATATGAAGAAAACCAAATTTCTCACCACGCTGTTAACATCAAAATGGCTTTCATTGACATGCACGGTGCGCCACTGCTCTTGAGCTAAACTCAGATCGTATAAGTTCCAACAAGTACAGATGCATCATACATCGGGGGCCATGTCCTAATGTCAATGCCAACAAGTAAAACTACATTAAATCAACGGGTACAAACCCGAATTTGTGCATGCATTTGAAAGATGTATAGCTATAGGCACATACCATTACTCTGCGGGGCTGCATGACCTTTCTTGCACACTTTATCCGTAGAGCAGATTGTTCTGGGACTTGGATACTGAAAAACAGAAAATCATATAAAGTATTTTAAATCCGGTTATTCAGAAAGAAGATATGCCTCTTCAAAGAACACTGAAGCCCAACAATATAGCTACCCGTTTATTAACCGACCCTTCTAAGGATCTTGAATGGTATCCTTAGAGCTCTGTCCACTACTTAATGTTTGGGTGCCCCCAGCTAGGTTTGTACTATCGACGTATACTATAGACGTACCACCACATACATACAACCTCTTGAAGAAACCTGTATGCAGAGGGAAAACAACTTAGCAACTTTCCCAGTTATGAAAGCAATCTTCTTTTCAAGCCCACTTTAAATAATAGAGTACAAATACTTGAAAAGCTGACTGGAATGGAATGTCTCTTTAGCTGTAAGTTTCACCTTTGGTGTTGCACTTCTTATCTGTGGCTTACATTCATACTTCATTGTATAAATGTATGTTTTCATAGTTTTAGGAGGCCAGTCAATTTCAAATGAGGGTAAATACGCAGTAAACAGCACAAAGTTTGCATCGGGAGAAGTAAATCCTGTTTTGGCAAATTCCTTACAATTTTGAGCAGAAAATTCTTGTTGTTTCTTCTGAACAAAGCATGCTGGTCTTTACCTCAGCTGGTTTAAACCAAATGCTAACTAGTTCATTACACAGTTCGGGGCTCATTAAGAGCGGCACATGGTGGATGCAATATTTATCACACCCGATAAAATTTGACACCGAGGTGTTGGGAATTTATTGGTTTGATAACTCACCTATTCATCCTTTGGGAGAATAACGTCGATTTTTGTGATTAGTGCACCAAAATAAGCATAAAGAGGGCCTTTTCCCTGTTAAATTTCACCAGGTCACACCTGCAGGAATCTAACAGAGGATACAAACATTATCGCACCATCTATAATTGCAATTCCTACACAAATAGTACCATAATTTAACAGGTCACTTGTAAATCAGGGCCTTTACATTTTGCCTATTTCAGAGCCTAATTATCCGGTAGTACAATGATAAAATAATGAACAATTTAGGTATGATAATTTGTCACCAACGACCTGGATGATAGAACTTTGGAAGCAAAGTAACAGAGGGAATGTTCATATGTAAATAAATCACTTTCAAAATACCTGAGGGTTACCATAAGCATTTAACTAAGATATACAGGGTATTGAAGTGTCCCCCAGGGGTAATACCAGCCATATTTTGCCTTTTGTTGAGAAACTTTCCTTACAATTTTCCTGAGTGATGTACTGTAGAGGTCTAAAACTGGTGAGCATGTGCCGGAGCCATACCATATTTTAAGGATAATCACATATTCATCATTTGAACTATTGGTGGGTACCTTGAAAGTCTGGCACAATTGTGGTGCTGCAGTTGAAAACCACTACTATGCACTATCGTCAGCACTGATCGTGTATATTTAAAATCTCAGAAAGGTGACATCACAGCTGAAATTGATTCAGATAAGCTTTTTCCTGCAATCCCAAAATAATGGGTATACCATCCATGACTAGGAGTATTGTTTTGTTGACTATACCCTTAGGAATACCCAAAACTGGACCAATCCAGAAGACTGAAAGAAGAAATTTTTCCATTTATGTAATCACTGAAATGATCAATATTTCTACAGCCCTAATTCTTGCCGATCTAGCGACAGCCTATGGCGCTATAGACCACATCATCTAAATAATCTTGTGCATCCTGGCATTTGTCTGCATAAACATGAGACTGCGCCACTTTATCACACTCCACTGTCCCGATGATGACCTGAGGACTATGGCCACAGAGTTGAAACATCGACAACCACTTGTAGGAATGAATGAGATATATACTTAAACCATTCTTCCATAGATCAGGCAGATGTTCTGTTTTCTCCTAGGTTATGCTACTTTTGGGAAACTCGAAGACATTACTGTGCCAGCAGCATACCAGTTTATGCACCTCCCAACTGTACGTTTTGAGTGTCATTTCTTAGGAGTCCTATCAAACATTTTCTTTCAAGGCACCTGATCCACTTTGGTTCTTTGGATGCATTTAGAACATTTCCGAACTTTTGAGTGCTATGGGAGTGATTAAGTTTGAAATCACAACCTAGAAAACTATTGTTTGTTTAGGTTCTAAGTGTATGGCCCATTATTCCTTTAGGGATACAATATGTATCTTAGTTATTCTCGTATAACCTACGAATAGTCTCATCAACACACACAGTCTCAAAATTGTATCAAAGACATTCCAAAACACAAAGGTTGGCATAGCCACATTAAAGCTTTGTGGATTCAAAGAATTAACGCTCTGTAAAGGAGTGAGCAGTCATGAACCGCATTCAATTACCTCGGCACAGGTGCCTTGTACTTGTTTTTCAGTCCTTATGATGTTAGTTATAACAAAGAAGGAGTCCACACCCTGCGGGGAAACGCAAGAAAAGAGAGTGCAATGAAATTATGGCAAACACTTTTTACCCTGTCAGCACAGTCTATTAAAAATAGATTTTACATATGTTGATTGTAAACGGAACATTGGCATGCCACCCACACCCCCAAATTGAACATACTATGCAAGCACAATAACAATATATTGAATAAATAAAATCCCCTAATGTACATTATAAGGATGCTGCAGGTCACCAATGACACCGTAACCCCATAGAGGAACAAGGTTGAGCTTCTTTATAAAGTCATGGACCCTCAAGGTGACTTTCAACAGCCTTTTAAAATATAGCATATGTCATTTTAATCCTTGCATTACGTGATCACTCCATAATTTTTGCTTAAACCTTCTTCCAGCTTACTTCTTTCATAACATAATTTAACAGAGCCAATATGGTTTCAGCTACATAGAATAAAAGTGACATTTGTCAAACTTGTCATATGAAAACAAGCACATCAGTAGCAACATATACATTGCTGCAAAATAGGGGCCTATTTAAGGTCAGCATGTTAGTAGTGCTAGAATAGTACTACTAAACTTACTACAAAATGCTATTCACAAACCTACGTGCAGAGGCCTCCACCTATCCTAAATTTTATGTGCAAAGATCTCTGCCAGACTGTGGAGATTCTCCACACACATAGGTATACATTGTGGTAGTGAATGTGGGAGGGGTTGGGAGAGTGGCTGAGAAATGGGGAATATTTAAGGTTAAAGGGGCAGGGTTTTTTTGGGGAGGGAGTGGGGAGGGAATAAGGAGGGGTTAAGGGAGGGGAGGGGTTTATAGAGGGACATGCATCCACCCACAAAAGAGTCGGCCTCTTTCTATTCTCAAATTGCACTTTTAAAGTTAATACAGACAAAAAGGACCCAAAACAGTTGTAAATGTACTATGTACTCCACCTGAGATCTAGAGTAAGTCTAGCACTACCCATGACCAGTTAGATAAAACCCCATAGGAAATAATGTTCAAATAAATGTAAACAAAATTTAACTATATATATATATATATATATATATATATATATATATAAAAAACATTATTTTACTGTTATAAAAATAAATATACATCAGAAATAAATATTTTATTTTTTTAATTTAGTACATGATAAACATTTTACTTTACCTGGGTTTATTTTAGAAAAATGTTGAAAAAGTTTAATTTAATTTACTTTCATTTACCAAAAATGTATTTATTAGTGTAGCACCATATTTAAAAAAAATTATCTAGATGTAAAATGCGTGCATAAAATTATTTAACATTATAATTTAACATACAAAAAATTAATTTGTTTTTAAACTTTAATACACTTTTATTACTTTCCCTATACTTTATCACAAGGCAATCTCTACCCTGGTTGTAGAGGTCTCCGCCAAGCATATGGAATGTCGAATATGGTTGTGAAGTCATTATTAGTAGTAACGTTATGGCCATATTTGATGTTTTTACTAACTCCTCCCTCTATTTCAGAGCATGGGATCACGCGAGTCTACACTTTTGACCAACTATGAACTCGTAAATGATAAATAGCCAAAAGTAGCAAAGTTACTTAAGAATGTAAGAGTAACTTTACATGTGAAGATTTACTCATGTGTAAAGTTACCTTTGTGAATAGCCCGCAGATTGTTTAAGCAGTTTAATGCAATTCACTTTCAAAAGTGACAGTCATTCAGAATGTGGTATACCATGCACACAGATTCAAACTTTCTTGTAAGGGATTCCAGTAGTGCAATAACCAGGCATACGCCCACACATTTCACCTTATCACCTAAAAACTGTGAATGTTCAGAGGAAAAAAGGCTTAGATGAAAGAGCTGAAAAGGAACCTTTCACTTTCATTGGTTAAACAACATTTGCAATTGTGTCTCATGACATGCCCTTCACACTGTTTGCTGATTTTAGCAGAGGCATTGTGATGTCATAACTGAATTATAATTAGATATCATACTAGAGTAGTAATGACATTTTTTAATTACAGCTGAGAAGTGATGTCACAAATAGGCTCCAATAAGAACATTAGAGACAGGTTTAATACGGTTATTGCAAGATTCTATGTATTATAATCATCATAATAAAGTTAATCATAAACAAAACCTCACAGAGCAGTATATTGGGCCTCCTCGGCACTATAATGTCAGTTCTTGTCCTTTTTCCCAAGCCCTTAGAATTAGACGATGGTGATATTGGCTGGAATTGAGAGCAAAAACTAACTTGGAACATGAAAGAACACTCTTTAGAATGGGAAGGCAGGTGGGTCAATGAGGAATCTGCAGGTAGATAGAATGCCCGCAGGAAACAATATAACTGAAGGTGAATAACTTACTCATCTAATGAGTACTTCTACCAGCAGTTTCCTCACCGGTTGTCTGGATAGCAAAGTAATGACCCCAGGTGAAGGGAGGAGGCACAAGAACAATGCTATGCAGGTGATCATCTCATCTTGCCCAAGCTGATAATTAAACCCAGCCACAAGGGATAGAATAAATCTTTCACTGCCATCCAGTGTCCACTCATACTGATAACATGCCAATTGAAACTCCAAAAGTAAAGCCATTTCTGGCATAAGAATGGAGAAAGACAACAGATCTACCCCCCACACCCACCACTAAGCCACGATTTCGATCTAGAAAAGCAAACCTCTCAAGAAGGAGAAACACTGCCACATTGCTGCAACAACAAACTGGCAAAAAAAATAGGTAGAACAGCAACCAGGAGGTCGACAGATGAAACACACCAAAAAAGTCCCCTTCCCGTATATGCAGCTCAAAAAAATTATTTCTACCTAAAAAGTCACAACTTCCTAGGCACCACTATACCCACTTGTTCTCGGAACCAGGCGATAGAACAAGTCCCGCACTCCTATGAAGTTTGGCCATTGGAGGTAAAAGAGTCCCAGCAGAAGAAGGCAGAAATAATGAAATGGAAGGAAATATTTTACACTACCATGGTGCATGCTCTTTCACAAACAACTTCTCCAGTCCAGGCGCAAATAATATCAAAACTGCAGAAGAGGCGAGGACCACCCAAGCACAACTGCTGATCTCAACCGTAGAGAACCGAGTTGGTGTCAGAAAGCACTAGTCCTGATTCAATGGGAGCGATGTACGTTTCAACACCTCACCAAATAAACAACCAATACCATCCCAACACAAATGCAATATGCTACATGGCAGCTGACCTGGGGAAAGGAAACTGGGATAGGAGGGAGAAAACAGAGACACAGGAGATCACTGCAGTGACTCATCAGTTGTGCTGGGCATGGACTTCAACAGGTCCTAGTGATTACCTAAAATAGACAAGACTATTAGTGCCCGGGAATTAAACTGCTTTCAATTGTAGAAGTCCCACTTTAAGAAACAAAGGTTAAAGTAAAGTTATAATTAGGAGTTGAAAGAAGGTAAAAACTACCTAAACGAAAAACATCTGAAATTAACCAGTTATAGTTTAATGAGCCAACTATAACTTGCACCCCTGTCAGGCACTGCTTATGACCTCACATATTACATCACTCATGCCATGTTAAATGACAAAAGCACCCTTTCTGAGTTAAGTTCCAACTTCTGCCAAATTTGGTATAATTCCATTCAGATATTCTGTATGCGCACCAGAAGTTTCCCATGGGAATTAAAATGGGAAATCCATGTTTTGGACCCCCTTTTTCTTGGCCACTACTTGACGGGTCCAAGCGAAACATTCCAGAAGGAGCTGAGGCAGATATACTTTTCTGGGGGAAAGTTTTGTGAAGAGTCATCAAACCACCACAGTTAGCAGCAAAACAAAAACCCTCTTCCTATGAAAACTCTGACCTAACTAGAACTACGCTGTGGCAATTTCCACTGTATATATGTGTGTGTATCTACACACACACACATATATATATATATATATATATATATATATATATATATATATATATATATATATATATTATTTTTACAAGTTTGGGTGCTTTTATTGCACAAAATGCAGCAGTTTAAACACACATTTCACAGTGAACAGTGAAATATGGGACCTATTTCAAGGTTTTCTGTGAAATTGGGTTTCATCATCATTATAATGACAGCTGCCACACTGCTTCGCATAGCTTAAACACTGCCTCAGCTACTAAGATTATGCAGCATGGAGGACTGAATTATGCAGCAAGATTTTCTTAATTATGGGACAAAAGAAAGCAAATTATATTGGCACATTCTCTGGCAGTATTATTTTTATCTATTTTAGCTAGAAACAACATTTTTTGTGATTTTAGCAAATTTTGCAATTTATGCAGCAAATTATTTGGCAAATACACTAAATCCATAATGATTTGGTTAACGCTGCAGCCATAGAACTGCAATGTTTTGTCAATAATTTATTCAAGAAAGGTAGACCTAAACCTACTAATAGTAATCAGTGCCTATTATGAGCTGCAATTTGCCATAAACATTTTTCGAAATAATTACCCCAAAATAAACACCCAATAACGGGTAACGTGTTATATGGTCCTATATTGCTATCTCACGAGTTCTGGTGACAATTACAAACTACTCGGTCTTCGGCCTCGTAGTTTTCGATGCCACTAAAAACGCCTGGATGGAAATATTAGTCCATATTATATTGTTACCCGCCATGCATAGTTTATTAATACATACAACGATATACCTTCATGTCGCTGTATTTCTTACTCTTTTGTGAAGTGGAACATCAGATATTTTTGAAAACTAAAAACATAGATAAGAGTTGAATGGCCTAAGTTTGCAGTAGCCTATCCTTGTATCAATTTTAATATAACAATGACTATTTTTAACTGTAGTGACACTTTTAACGTGTATAATATGAATTTCTGGTTAGGAGTGCTGTGAACGTAAACATACATCATCAATCAGCCTTGTGTGTTACCTTGCTGATTGCAGTAATTACCCTCTTTGAATTATCAACACAAGAAGCACATTGTAAACATTATAGACGTCTTGAGCTTCAAGAATGCTATCTGTTAACCGCAGTAAAACAGATCTAAATGCACTGAGAAACAATAGTTCCAAAATCACTTTAAATTCTTTCTTGTTCTCGACTTATCAAATGGAACAGTCTGTTAATATAACTGTTCAAAGTCGCTTCCTTAATATGAATGAGTCCTTAGAAAAGTTCTCTAAACATAGTGTCAGAATGAGAGGTGTTTGTGGAAACAAGTTTCCTCCAGTTTTCTTGGGTTTCAGACAGCAAGATCCATGCTCTACTCCCAAATAACGTGAGAGTTTGAGATTTATTGGCAATGCCTTTCTTGCTCAGTTCTGTCGCACAGGGTGTCCTCTAAAGACGCGAAGCTTTGCTCCAAAGGGCCGATGTTTCAGGTCCCACTCCAGCGGTTCCTTTCACTGACTGGAGCGGACTCAAGTGTATTCAAAGTCTGACGCCTACACGCCTGCAGAGTACAGAGAGGAATCCACCGTTCATGACAGTCGACCACATAAGAAGAACATGAAGGAGTAAGCAAGGCTCAACGGGGCCCAAAGAGGCAGGTACTCCAATGTCAACTAACCAGTCCAGCTTCCTATCTGAAGAAACATAGTAGGTGATAACCAAAGGCAAGCCACCCAAAGCGTCCCTTGAAGGTAACAAGCGACCAAGCAGCTAAACTCCCAATGCAAAGTAATGGGAAAGAAGCGAAGAAATCAGTAACTCCCTCCCAACGCAAGAGACAGAACAATTCAACCAGGGAGGGTGAAACAGCCAATTCGCACAATTGTTACGCAGACCTAGAGTGGTTGTTGGGTGTGAATTTGCATCGTCAATGAATAAAGAAACACAGGAATGAATATGCATAAGGTGTTCTGGTGGTCATTATAGCTTCCTTGCCACCTCCCTCCACCCCTAAATTTCTGATCCGGTGTGCTTTTCATCTTTCTCTGATACTGGGTCGCTCTGCTCTCCTGTTTCTGGGTTGAGTCATCGCTCTTACTCAGCTCCATCAGGCTGTCCTCGAACAGAAACTTCAAAATCGGTTTTAGATATTCTTTAAAATGAGGATACGATGCTTTTGTTTGTTTATAATTACTTTTTTTCCAACTTACACGGCGTTTGTGGCCTTTTATGTTTTTAGGATTTTCTGTAGAGGTTTTACAGCTAATCTTTTATTGAAATCCGTGGAAGGCAACTGGGGACATGAGGATTGGGAAGGACTTGTCACCTTTTACTTAGCAGATCAGGTGGGATCACCAACCACCTGCTACACACGTTTTCAGCAACATGTTTTTTCTTTGAAAGGGTTTGGGAGAGGGTATAACAATTCCGGGCATTCAGCTACTCAAACACTTCCTGGTAATCCATTCACATGCAGGTTATCATCCTAGAATCCTGTCCATTAAAGAGCCTCATTTCACATGTGCCTACAGTTGCACGTGCTTCTTCACAAGTCTCATCTACCTGTGTTCAAATCTGCCAAAGGAAAACAAGCATTGGTGAAGCCAATACTTCTTGCCTTTAAGACCTCTTTGCTTTGCCAATATTTCTTGCCGTTGTTGAGCAGCATCTGCATTTCCTCTGCCAATATTGTGCAGCATCAGCAAAAAAAAACAAAAAAAACCGCAAACAAATAACATAAATAGCACAATGAAGTATATGTGCATATAAGTGTAAGCTTCAGAACGCTGTAGCTGTCTAGCATGATGGTGCATACTGCATGCGTCACGACGCAGCCGCCATTTCGTTTTTTAATTTAAAGCAAATAAAAGAATATTGATTTAAATGAGCGTAAAAGTGTGTTTCAGAAATGGGCCAGTCCGGCAGCAAGTGGCAGCTGCCAGGCCCTCTAAAAAGTGTGGCTGGGGAGTTGTGGAGGAGCGTGTGGGTGGGAGTGGGTAGGGAAGAAGTCAAAGGGGGACAGCAACAGCGAATGGCTGGATGAGGAGCAGAGTCGCCCTAGGGCATTAAAAAAAACTGAGATGGAATGGAGACAGTAATGGATGGAGGAGAATTTGAGATGTTCAAGCAAAACTTCATTTGTACTTGCCCTATATGATTAGTACCCTGTACAATACATAAAATTCCTGATGCTGTTCGACTTACTCTTAGAAGACTTCATACTGCATTTCATTCCTCACTTGTGCAAAAGGTTCAGCCTTCACGAAAGGGTTAACCAATCAACATTAAAACCTATGGCAAATAAAAAGTTTAAAGTGCTGATGGTCAGGGCATCAACTTTAGTATTTGAAAAAGCATGGACCGGAGGATGGTACTAGGAAACCGGAAGTTAAAGTTCATGCTGCACAATTAGTATAAACCTCTCATCTTAGGCAACCAGAGAAAGCCAGACACAGAGTCCCCTCTTAGGGCACGTACAATCTCACTCCGTTTCTTCAGCTCACTTCCAAACTTTCCCACTCCATCGGAGGTCCCTGGTTTTCCAGTTAGGTTGCATGGTGAACCCAAGATTAAATGTTTGACTAAGAGAGGCTTGAGACTTGTTGTCTGACTGCTGTGGTGTTCAGTGGTCTTTTCCTGGAGTGACACTGAGGCTCAGAGCCCTCGGTCATTATTAGGCAGAGTCACAATCCATTTGGAATGCACCAATTCAAGATGGCAAATCAACCAAAAGATTTCTATAGCTAGCTACCAATTCAAGATGGCAGCCGGAACTACTTCCAGGACTGACTATATCTCAGAATATAGGTTATCGAGGAACCGGTATAACAGCCATCTTAGATAGAAACTCATTGTCTTTTCAACTTTTAGTTAATCAGTTTAGTTTGTGGGTTTGCTGAATAATATATTTAGTATTCATTAAATTACAAATATTTGATGAGTATTTACCCGAGTCCCAAGACGAATAGATGTTTTTTAATACATAAAAGTTCAATACTTTATAACCTGCCATTCAAAAAAGCAGTTATAACTTGGTAAGTCGTATGATTTGTATTCCTTTTATTGCCAGACCTACGAAATTAATAAATGATCAGACAAAACGGATTTAAATAAACACATCTAAATCCATGAGTTGTTGATGAACACTAATCATGGCAGATTCTCCCAGCACAGATGTTTTAAAAATGTCTTCCTAAGAACAGGGACGTAGATTAGGGGAGAGAGTGTCACCCCCTCTTCAGCCCCCTCTCCACTCCTAATCAATGCATTCTTGGCTTGTTAGTAGGGTCTGGGGGCCCAGAGTTGGGACTGCTAGGTTTTTATCGGGTTCGTCCTGTGCGAACCCGATAAAACAGTGACAAGTGTCCTTTCATATAAAATGGGATAGAGTGGGAGAGGGCCAGATACCCAACTGGTGGCTGAAATTGAACACATGAAACCAGATAACCTGGAATCAATACCAGCTTCCCTGCATGTCCAAATTGTGTGATTCTAGGCAAATGTTTTATTTTACATAGCCTCACTTTTATTTATGGTCACATATGAGAGCACTTTTAAATGTTTGAGTTTAGGATATGCACTGCACAAGCACCTCATGTTTGATTTAATAGACAATGTCCACTGGCTTCCTATCAAGGAACGTGTGAGGTTTAATGGATTAGTCCTAACACAGAGCTTTCCATCACTCGGGCCCTTAGTACCTGTCCAATAGAATTACCCCTTACCAATCTACCAGATCACTCTGTTCCTTTAGTTCCTGGTTTGTAGTGATTCCACAATTTAGAAGGAAAAAGTGGAATGCCAGCTCCTACTCCAGTGTGCCCCAGAAGCATAGGTGTAAAGAGGATACAGTCTTCAAAAGCACCAATGTAAGGAAGCCAGCTCTCAAGTAATATGGTCTCCCATCTTCAATCCAAGCACCAATTAAGCCACATAAATTTTGAATGAGTTGAAGCTTGTGTGTATAACTGGCGAGTTTAATTGTATTTTGTTTTTTTATTTCCAAGGTTTTTTAAACATAAGTTAAAATTTTACTAACTTCCTCAAGCATAACTCAACTTTAAGCTTTAGGAAAGTAATATCTTGTTGAAGCTAAATCTAGAGTTAAAGCTTGTGAGTTGAATACTCCAGGAGACCAAGGTGGATTGAATTACAATAATCAAGACACAATGAAACAAAAAAATGGAAAAATCTGGACCCTGTCAGAAAATGGAAAAAGATATAAGATACACTTCAAAGACGGTATTTGAAAAGATCAGCTTTTTTTCACTCCGTTGACTTGATCCACTAGAGCAGGCATACTCAAAGTAGGGCCCGAGGGGGCCGCATACAGCCCTCCTGACCTTTAATTGTGGCCCCCTGGTGAACAGCATCACTGGGCTGTTGTTCACTTGTCAGAGCAGGAACATACTTTATTTGCACATTAACTAAACTAAAGGTAAAGAAGCAAAGAATGTTTCCTAGACAACTTATCTTTAGCATGCATCTGCTATGTATCCCCCTACACCCACCTTTCAACAACCTGACCCTCACCCCACTGGCATCTTTGCAGTCCTCAGGAAGCCACAGACAGTACTTTGTGGCCCCTGGGGTAATGTCTGTGAGTACCCCTGCACCAGAGAAAGAGGTGAGTCTATTTTTATGCCCAAGTATTTTACGCAAGCAGACAATACTGGTTTTGGACCCAAGAAGGGTGGCCGGAAAGAGATCCGAGTAAGGAAAGGGACGAGCGAGACAAAGTATCTCAGTGTTGTCCCTGTTCAGCAGGAGATGATTAACACTTATCCCTCCTTCGATCCTGGATAGGCAATCATAGCATGCAGACTGTGCAGCTTCTGCAAGTTATAAAAACAAATGTTTAAAAAAGTTCCCAGTATTGCAGCACAAACCTTCCCACTTCGTGTAGGGCTGGGGGCAGCAGGTACTTACCTTTATTCCCCTTGTGGGCCATGCTCCGTCTGTTTTCCTTGTGCCAGATCGCCCAGGCCAGAATATCCAGCAGAGAAAGTAATAGACAGTACTGTGAAGGCTACTGTGTTCCTCGTTGTCACTCAGGTGACAGTGGGAAGCACAATTACCTGTAGCCTGATGCCTCTCCTATCGTTCACCTTTGCTGTGTCTCTAAGGGAAGGGGGCAATGGTGTACATTTTGAACCTTGTATCAAGTCTACCCTTTTATTTTTCCTTATTTCCTTGCACTTGACAAAGCTTCTCCCCTTGAAGGTGTGGGTGTTAATGCCATCTCCGCATCTCAGCAAACTGGAACTGATTCAAACAAAAAGAGGTTGGGAGCACACCACTGCCTTTACCACGATGAATTGGGGCAAATTGAGTGCTGGGATGTGAGGTAGTGTGCCCCCACCTCCTTCTGTTTGAAAAAGCTCCCATGAGCTACAGAGCTGACAAGCTTGTGTTGATGCACCTGCACCCAGTGAGAGGTATAGAGCCCTGAGAAGACCTCTCGCAGCATTTCCAGTGCCCCCAAAACAACTTGATGCTCTCTACTGATGAAGGAATGAATTCAGAAATAAGTGTCTAGAGTGGCACAGCACAAGCTGCACCAACAAGGGTGAAAAATTAAAATCTACTACTGAAGTGTTATAATGCACTACATGTGCCATGATGCATTGGGGCAAATTGAGTGCTGGGATGTGAGGCAGTGTGCTTCCACCCTCCTCCCGTTTGAAAAGGCTCCCTTGAGCTACTGAGCCAATGAGCTTGTGTTGATGCACCTGCACCCAATGAGTGGTACAGAGACCCAAGATTTCTTTGGGCAGCATTTCCAGCGACAACAAAAAAAATGTGACGCGCTCTACTAATGAAGGAATGAATCCAGAAACACAGCACAATCTGCACCAACAAGGATGAAAAATTAAAGACTACTACTGAAGTGTTATCATGCACTGCATTTACCATGATGCATTGGGGAAAATTAAGCACTGGGATGTGAAGCAGGGTGCTCCCACCCTCCTTCTGTTTGAAACTGATCCAAGGTTGACACCCAGCCACAACAGCTGCTTCTCGAAGGCAAACAGCCTGAGATCTCTGTGATGCTTTTGCTTCACTTGGTTCTATTCTTTCTCTACCCTATTGTGTGCAGAGGTTTTAATTCTCCCATCAGGAATGATGCTCCATCTTTATATTCAGCGCAATGAGAGGGTGACCCACTTCCAAGGTGTCTGCAGTTAGATCATTCAACACCTCTTCCCTTGAATTAGAATGGGTCATCTACAGAACTAAACAAAATGTGCAGTTGTAAACTAGGTCTTCTCAAGAACTGACTATATTCTATTTTATCGCACAAGATTAGGTGTGTTAAGAACTTAGAGCAGTGGTCCGTAACCTGTGGTCTGGTGACCCTTGGGGGTCCGTGAAGCCTATTCAGGGGGTCCGCTATTGCTTAGAAAATTAAATATTAACATATTATTCAAGTGTATATAAAGAAGCAAAATTAAAAATACCATTTTAAAACGTTCTGTAAATGTGAAGGAATTAGTAATCGGAGGCTGAATATTAAGTTAGTATCCTCAGATTGATTCCAGGGAGCGGTGCAAGTTCATCAAACAGAATATAGTATGGATGATAAGTGGCCTCAATTGACTTTTAAAATGCTCCATCCTTCCAATTAAAATTTACATTTTGATTTTTTTTGTATATGTTTGTGAATTAAATAAAATATTTCCCAATTTGTGTTTTCGTTTGATTAATGCTCGTTTTTGTGTATTGTTTTGCAGTTCAAATCATCGAATATGCTTAGGCTGGGGTCCCGACTTCTGGTAATGACTCAGTGGGGCCCCTGGATTCTATTGATGATTCAGTGCCCCCCTCACCCCTCCCCCATCGTTCTAGTAATGATTATGTGGGGCTCCACAGAGGTCAAAAGGTTACTAGGCCTAGACACTACAAAGAATTGAGACTTCTACAGATGACAAATGAAAGGTTTGGTTGGTTCCTTTCCAACTACGACAGATCAGTGCGCTGACCAAAATAATAGGCTAGAGGAATCACAAAACTTGACCTGGAAGTGTTAGGTCACATAATATAAACCTGAGTGGGTTTTAAACATGTTAGGCCTCATTCACAAAGCCTTTTCCCTGTGCGTGAGAATTTCACATGTTAAAAGTTGTAAAATGTGCCATATAATACATGGACGTCATTTACAGAGCAAGAGCTGGCTTAGCTTTGAATTCAGGGAAGTTTCCTCCATATGCAGAAGTAAAAATAGATGAATAGATGTGGGTGTTTCAAGTGGAAATTTAGAACAGATGTTACAGAATTACAATACTAAGGAAATTAACTCAGAGAGGGAATATGCATGTACAGAGGGAATGATGGAGAAGCACAGCTCAGACAGGGGGTGAGGAGGAAGCACAATACAGAGAGTGAGTGCAAAGGAAGCACAGAGCAGTTCACACAGTCTTAAGGCCAAGAAAAGCAAAAATTCAGCAAAGATGGGAGGCAAGTAGGCCAAACGTCTGGAGGGCAACCACAGTAAGGCTGACTGGTCTAACAGTATCTAAGAATACACTATCCCTCAATACAGATGATGGCGAATTAGACTTCCAAATAGAATTGCATACATACATGCAGCTCAAATAAGCGCGGCATTAGATTGGAACCATAATCTGGGAGAAATCCGTGAGTACCTCGTGGAACTAAAGTTTTTCCTCAGTTCTTCTACTCTGTCTGTTATGGCTTCCACCTACAGCTAGGCCAGGGAACCAAACTTTTCTGCAGTCATCACTAACCCTCTGGAAATATTGGCAACAAAAAGCAAGAAAGACTTGGCCACAACCTATCCCCTCCCTCCACCCACTCCCCAAGGTAACAAGTCACACACAGCCCTGATTTCAAGCATGGAGTTCAGTAGACAGAACCAACACAACCCACCACCGCGAGGAGGCTTATTTTCAAAAGGGCTTCGTAGTTCAAGGGAGAATTATGAACGCCTGGATCTAAATCAAGATGAACTCTGCTAAGTTCCTTCATTGGGCGGATGCTTGCAAGGTGAGAGTGCTGGCGGGTAGAGAAAGAACACAAATAGAAACAATTTTTGCAAATAGTCAAAGATGAAAAGGCATCACGTGTCCTTACAGCCAAACATGTAACCTACAGCCGGTACAGAAACACAATTATATGTCCAACTGGGAAAAATGCTTAGAAGTTCAGATAGCTTGGACCAAAGTATGGGTGAGCACAGCTAGATCATCCATTTGGGTGCAGAGTAGGCAATGAATGATAGGGAAGCAGTGCAGACGGTTACTGAGAGGGAAGCACAATGCAGGTGGTGAACGAGAGGGAAGCACGGTGAAGAGAATGCAGGAAATGGAAGCAGACAGTGAGGGAGAGGGAATACCCAGGTACAGAGGGAATGATGGAGAAGCACAGTGCAGACAGTAAGGGGGAGGGAATACCAAGGTACAGAGGGAATGATGGAGAAGCACAGTGCAGACAGTAAGGGGGAGGGAATACCAAGGTACAGAGGGAATGATGGAGAAGCACAGTGCAGACAGTAAGGGGGAGGGAATACCAAGGTACAGAGGGAATGATGGAGAAGCACAGTACAGACAGGGGATGAGGAATAAGCACAATACAGAGACTGAGTGCAAAGGAAGCACTGAGCTGGACATGAACGTGAAGGCTGTACAATGCAGACACTGAATGCGAAGGAAGCACAGACAAGGTGTGAATCAGAGGGAAGGAAGGAGTGAGTGAGAAGCAGAGGGCAGAGAGCACTGGGCAGTGAGCACTGGGCAGTGAATGAGTGAAGGAGCAACACTGGAGAAAGTGAGGTGGGAGGAGGAGGGGGCAGACAGTAAATTATGTGAGTTAAGTATGAGCAACTTACAGAGAACGAGTGAGGCAGAAACGCTGTGCAGTCTATGCATTAGTGAAAAGCGCTGTGCAGTTAGTGTGAGTAGGGAGGTGCTGGGCAGACATTCAGCTGGGGGTGAAGTCTGCAGAGACAGCTGGAATGAGTATCGGAGAAGCACTCTGTAGACTTGGGGTGTTGGAAAGCGCAGTGCATGCAGGGAAGTGGAATGGGTGCTGGACAAGCACTGGGCAGGCACCTGTCTTCCTGCTCATTCACTGCCAACACCGTGCTTCCCTCCCCTTCACTGCACCATGCTTCCCCTAGCTCACTCACTGAACTGTCTTTTCTTCTCCCTCAGAGTCTGCTCGGTGCTTCAATCTCTCACTATCTACACTGTGCTTCCCTCTCTCTTCGCTGCACTATGCTTGTACTAGCCCCCTATCTGTGGTTCTGTCCCTCACCACTGTGCTTCCCTCTACCTCCCCATCTACACTGTGCTTCCTGCTCACTCACTACCAACACCGTGCTTCCCTCTCCCTGTGTCTGCCCTGTGCTTCCGTCCCCTTCGCTGCACTATGCTAACTCCTCGTTCACTATCTGAACTGTCTCTTCCTCTCCCTCTGACTGCCTACACTGTGCTTCCATCTCCCTCGTTATCTGCAATGTGTCCTTCTGCCTCCTTGTGCTATGCGTACTTCTCTTCACTGCCTGCACTCGGATTCTCTCGCCCTCAAAGTCTGCCCCGAGCTTCATTTTCTCTCATTAAATGTACTGTGTCTCACTGCCACAAATACGGCAAGGGTATCCCTCTCTATAAATGAATATTGTTTTTAGTACCATTTACTTGCATTGGCTTGAAGTATATCCTTGTTCTTAATGTCAAACAATCCCAGAGATGCTTCCTTGATCTCATGTTTAATATTCTCAAATTCAGACCGGCGTTTCTGACACCATACAAATATATTACCCATGTTTTTTCTTTTAACTAAATTTCATTGTAGTTTCCAACAATACAAACACTACTCTTCTGGGTCAATTGTATACAAATGTTTTACCCTTCTTCGACAATTCACGCATATGTTTAGTTATCAGCAAACATCCTTTGGAATAAAATTCGGCCCCTCAAAGGAAAGATCTTGAACCGCCCTTACTGTCTGGCCCTGCAGCATTCTGAATGCTACCGAATTATTTTGTCACAGGGGGCTAATGCCTCTGGCATTAATGACATGCTCAAGTCAATCAATCAATCAATATTTGTAGGGCGCGCTAATCACCCCGAGGAGTATCCAGGCGCTGGTAACAGTAACAGTGTCTACTTTTAGTTTGAACTTCTCTGCTTTGACGTTAACCAACTTTGTTGCAAGATATACAAAACTTTCTCGAACTGTTCATGTTTCACCTCAGATTTTGCAAATACTAAGATGTCATCTTAGAAGTAATACACTCTGGCTAAATCACAAAACAGCTTTTGCATTATTCTTTGGAAGTCAGAGATAGCAAGACCAAAAGGCATAAGTTTGAACTGAGATGCACTAAAGGTGTAAGAAGGACGTTAGATGGCATGATGATGGGTGCAGTTCAACCTGGTGGTACACTGTGATCAGATCGATGGTGGATCACCGACTCAGGATGTAACAGTAACACCTCCTACAGCCTGATGTACACTGACGTTTGCAGTGCTCTGCCATGAAAACAAAGTTGGTGCTTACAAGCAGGAGCACGCCTTCACCTCACCTCACCTCACCTCGAGGCAATTCAGCTCAGTGTGTGTGCCAGATAGGAAAATCACTCCCTGAGACTGCACGACTCACGCCTGCGCGCGCTGCACGTGACAGACCTCTGCCAGCTGAACGTTCTAAAGGCAACAGACAGGTGCTGGACCCAATCAATGCAAACCAGCATCACAGCAAACCGGAAAAGCGCAGACAGACTGACCACCAGCAATAACCTAACATTTAAATCATATACAGACCTGCATAAACCAGCAGCAAAATGGCGAGGGGCTGACGACGTCTCAAACATAACAGAACTTAAACAACTCAACTACTTCACAGATGCACTCGCTGCGATGTCACTAAGATTCCTCAGTAGAAATTTAAATGATGTGGGAAAACACCATCAACTCCGCTCCCTCTTAGCAACATCTAATGCAGAGGTCAACAACATGTTTCAGAGAAGCAAATTCAAGAAACTGTAAAGTTAAAAAGTACACAGGCCTCAGACAGGCTTTTTTTAAAGTGCTTGTGTGCTGAAAAGTGAAATTAAAATGCAAGGCCCGGACCTGACACAACCCGTTTCTGAGCAAACAAACTTTAAGTCACATCAGCCAAGAAGCAGTAAATATGTCACTCATGCTTCTCCTCCTCCAATAAGGTAAATTTCCCCAAAACCCGAAGACTTGAGGTCCTCTGACCCCTTGAAGGCCCTGGTGCACCTGCACCAGATGCACCATTCTAGCCAAGCCACTGGTCGGGTGCCAGAACTTGAAATCTGCAATACAAGTCCTTGAAGGACATTTGGAAAGAGCTGAAGACCCGTCTCTTTAAAGAACACTACATCACGGCACAGTAAGTAGTCCACATGAATGAATGACTCCAAGAGGGGGATTTGTAGAACGCACAGCTACTCAAAGAGTGTCGTGGCTTCCCCTCTCAGAACCAGCACCCCCACCTAGATTCACAATGTGGTTGTATGTCTGCCTTCCACTTGGTACAGTAGTCCACTGCCTTGTGGCTGGGGTGCATTATACAAATACCACACACACACACAGCGAATTCTTTCCGGATCACGGCATACCTGCATAGGCAGCGTGTACTCTGCGGTGTCCCAGATTCTGCTATCAGCCTCTGCAACGCCTTTAACCTTCGTGTGGACTGAACTTATAACGGAATACTGTTTCTGATATCTTTTGTCGGTCAGCAATGCAAAGCTAGAGGTGGGGAAAAAACAGGAAAAAAATTATTTATCACATAACGTTAGGAAAACAGACCTTGTAGTTGTCAATGTAATAGTGGTCTGTACTCAAAGTCTTGGTGATCTGTGGTAGTTAGCAGAGATCTGGCCCAGCTGCATAATAAAACAACAGACTTTAGGCCCTGTTTAAGGTTTGCTGGAGGTAAAGTGTCCTTTTTAGGGTGACTATATCTTTACGGGTTAATGGTAACAATTCCATGCACACACATACTGAAGGCAGGGGGTTTCTATTGCAGAACAGTGGCAGCCAATACAGTAATGGCTCAGATTTTGGGGTCATGTGCTTTGCCTCCCCAAACGCACCCCCCAAAACATTGTATTTCCTTATGCAAAGTATCCTGAACAAAATACACTGCATGTTTGCATTCACAGAGGAAGTTTTCGATTTCTGCGATATGACTGTTCTGGGACATGGATACCCGGACTGGCTGCAAGGATGCAGACAAGTATATGAGAAGATTACACAGGGGCAGAGACACAGGAGCACAGGCGGTGGGACAAGGGCACAACAGACATTGATGCAAGGGCTGTGGACACAGGAATTAAATGTTAGGCAGTAGGGCACAGACTCTGGGAGACAAATACAGGCTTTGAGGCACTCCTGAGAGTACTCACGCCTGAAACGAATGCAGAAACACAAATATTGAGACAGAAGTTGTGACACAACACAGGCATGTGCAAGAGAAGGCACTTCCCCAGCTCTCAGCACCAACACACTATGCACTAGTGGAGTATGAAGTTTTTGTGTCATGACCTAGGCTTCCCAAAAACCAGAGAACCTGGTGCACAAGAGAACTTTCTTCTGAAGTTAAAGCCTCCGGCTCTGGCTGATGTGGACATGGCCTCACTATGCGGTCTAGGGACTTGGACTTATAAAGCTCTCTGAAGGAGAGAGAATGTCATCCAGAGATCCTGATAAATGCAACTTTCCTCCGGAGGTCAGGCAATCAATCATGTTTTCAGTATCCCCATCCCACTTGACCTGCCCCAAGATCCCAATTCGCAAAGCCGTCCTGGGCTTTCACTGGTGCTGCATGGCTTGGAGTGTGACAGCCCCAGGTGGAGCTCACCTGAAACACTGTCATCCCAGGCAAAATGGATAACAAAGATATCTATAATGCATAAAAAAACTTGTTTTATTTGACAAAACATACCTGCACAACCCACAGCTTCAACCTCTAATAAATTAGACTACATGAGTGATGATAATGTAAATACTAATACACAATATATTTCTAAACAGCATACAAGTCTATTTGAAAATCGTTCTTTAAATGGGACAACATACATCAATAGCAAACAATAATGGCAGAACAATTACACTTATGCAGCCCTTAAAGTGTGCTGGGCAGTTTCGCATTTAGTGTATGCTGCATCCAATGCATATCTGTCGAAATAGGTTTCAGCTGTTCAAGCAATAATGCAGAAGGCAGCCTTCTTCAGGAAGGCAAGTTGCTTCAAACGTATCGTATAATCAGCTTGCCACAGTGCATAAAAAAACATTGGATCAATACTTGCAGTGGAATATTGGAGGCTCAACCGGAATGATCTGGACAGATAGTATAAATGCATTGAGCATCAGGTGGGTCAGAGGGGCTGGGAAAGACTTGATCTTCAAGGGAGAAAGCCCATAGCACTTGAAAATATGTGGTTGTATTGCAGAGAGTGCATGTTTTATTAGAAACCACATAAGCCCTCTTGAAGGACTGCACTTCTAAGTGCTTGAGTTCGAAGCTTGTGAGCACGTCATTTGTTTAGGTTCTATTAACAAATTATTCAGGCCAGGAAGCACATCATGCTTCAACACAAATAAACTTGGTGCAAAGATTCGAAAAAGATCTCCTGTCAACCTCATCCTTGTGGGATTTATATCCATAGAATTGAGAGTAGCCTCCAATCTACACTACGGGTCCTGGGGTAGCCAAAATCTTGATGAAATAGTAACATAAAATATCACTCACAAAGGTGACCAGTCAGAATGACCCGCCTATAATATAACCCTCTCCGGTAGAAGATTAACAGCAAAGATGGGAGGAAGAGGAGACAAAACATCTCTCACGTGTCTCTTTGTCAAACATCAACATGTACAGCAATGACCATTAAGAACAATGCATGCTTTTTACCCACAGCGATCTAAGGTGACCATCGAACCACATTGGGTCCTATACAAACGATCCAGCTGAAAAAAATCAAAAAAATCTGGAAACCACCTTTCTTAAGACCATGGCGCAAAGGCATAACCTCTGTTCCATTCTGCTGGATTCAATGTCTCTTTGGGTGAACTCTCGCCCTAATCTGGCTTACCACAAAAGTTGTGTGTTTGCCAAAATCCTGTCTGTAGTAATCTCATCCCGGTCAGTGCATATCCGAAGGGGTGCTCCGTTCCGTGGAGTAATTAACCATTTTGGAAAACTGTTCGACTCAGTATTTCTTAAGGCAATGAGGTGTCATGCGAGCTCTTTGCCTGGACAAGGTTGTAGTACTATCATGAATCTTAAAGATATAAGCGAGTCGCTTTACTTACATGGATAAATTACAGCACACGCCCTGTCATGACATATATGGGATACAAAGTGCCATAGGCCATTTAAGACATACGCCTTATACAGGTGTTGCTCAAATACGTGAGGAGCTTTACCTATAATGTTCCATTACAGGAATGGCCTATTTATGGCCATAGTAAATGAGAACAGAACCTGCACTACGTGGCTAAGTCCTTCGACAGAGAATCCAAGTGTCCACAGTTAGGACACTCGGACACATAGGACACTCAGAGCCCAGCAATCCATGCCCACCAAAGTAGGGCAGGCAACTCCTCTCAGAGCAAATACAACCAGCACTCAACACCCAAGACAAATCTTACCATCTTAGGTGTGCTACTGGCACTTCAAAGGAGGGTGATCATTACCTCTTCTTACAGAAAATGTATGATCTCCTGCAGTGTCCTAACTAGAAAGAACTACTCCTTTCTCATCTATAACCTGAGGCTTACCTTCTTTTCAGAGAGTGGGAAAAGTGGAGGTTGGGTGGGTTTTTGGCTTTTGTTTCCTGCTGTCCATTATGGTATTTGGCCCCGATTTAGAAAGCAACAACGTTGATGTGCTCGTCAACTCTCCACTCTACTGAAACTTCAGTTTCGGTAAATACTTTGTGATTGAATAAGGACATGAATCTTGTATCTAATATTCTAATTTTTGTAGCCATTTTTTCAGTATCTAAAACAGATGATTGAGCTTTGGTGTCAACAATGTAACTGTGGCCGGGCCTGTTGAAACACTGACATTTCAGTGAGCGGAGGGGGATCCAGCTCACACACATCATGTTTTAAGGTGTTTTCCATCATTGAGAGAAAATTCATACTTTACATTTGTACTCTAACAAAGGATCCAGGTGTTGGACAGCGACCTGCTGGTTAATATTGTAATATGAGAAGAAAAGTAAAAAGACATTATCATACCAGAATGTCAGGCAAGCTCCTTCAAGCCAGTAAAGAAATGCAATGGCATACTTTACATTTGTTCTAGGATAGGAGATAAGGAAATATGACCTACATGCCAAGAAAGGAAATGACCCAAAGGTTAGAAGTACCTCCACAACTCAAAGGAGAAAATTCCCATAAGGTTAGCAGTTTCTCCAAAGCGCCAGAAAGAAAGGGAGTTCTTCTAGGATTAGATGTACTTCAACAGAGGGAATAGTACCACAGCAGCTCAATAGGATGAATTTATCTATGGTTAGAAGTAACTCCACAGCTCAAGACAGTAAATTTCCATAGGGTTAGCAATATATTCAAAGAGCAAGAGAGAATTATTCTAGGATTAGAAGTATCTTTACAACTCAGGAGAAGGAACTATTCTAGGGTTAGAAGTCCCTCTACTGCTCAATACAGGGAACTCTTGGGGGCGTGGCCACGGCGCGGTATACAGCGTTTACTTCGCATGCCATTACAACGCGGTCGTTACAACGACCGCAGTGTTAGTTCGCATACCTTTACTACGCAAGTCGGAACAACGACTTGCGTTAGGGGGGAGAAGGTGTTGGATTTAAAATCCAACACCTTCCCTAGTGTCCGCATAGACTGGAGTTGGAATAGTAAATTATACTATTCCAACATCCAGCGCCCCCTACTGCAATTCGTTGTTCCGAATTGCGTAGTAAAGGTATGCGAACTAACAACGCGGTCGTTCTAACGACCGCGTTGTAATGGCATGCGTACTAAACGCATGCAAAGTAACGAGTGCTATTCCACGGCGCAGAAGATGGTGGCTGCAACCCAGTACTGCTCTGCACCGTGCAGCCCCAATCCTCCCTGATCCTGCCTTCTCCGCAGGTCCATGCGGCCTCCGAGGGAGACTGGCCTCGCCCTTAAGCGCAGAGGTTATTGTTATTTAATCTTATAAGGCGCACAGCTACCACAAAGGTTTCCCGGCGCCGCTTGACAGAGAAAGGAGAAAAGCTAAAAAGTTGCAGGATCTAATTAAAAAGAATTACCCACAAATTATTGGTTAAACAACCAGGTTTTTAAATGTTTGCGAAAATTGCTAAGGATGTTTTCATTCCTAAGAGATGGTTAAGGCCCAAATGCTGCTGGAATTAGACTGCTTGCCTGCTAGACGGGGCTCCAGGTGCTGCCTTATCCCCCGGGACGGAGCGTTCTGGGCTGGAAGAGGCAGGGGCAGCCTGGCACATATCACAAGGCCAGGGGAGTGGCAGACTGCTTCTTGAAGGCCCCCTCTTCCCCATCCCCACACCTGGGACTATTGCTTGAGATTAGAGCATGTCCTGCCCAGTGGCCCTTGTGAATTCACTGCCTCCTGGACACCTCCCAAGGGGCTGGGCCCACGGAGCCAGACGTATTGGGCCAGCGGCGATGGAAGCCGGAGCGGCTAAGGACGTTGACACATCGATGGCATGGATGGCTCCATCTTGTCATCTGGTGGTGGCCACATATCCAGCGAGCCACTCATTGGACACCAGGCCTCGTGATTAGGGCTCACCCCACCCCCATCGGATGGTAACTGGCCTGCAGGCGGCTGGCGGGTGCCCAGGGGCCTCTTTCATTTGAGAACGGACTGCTCATGCGGCCCTGCAAACTGCCGGGGTCTGGCGGGTAAGATTGGGTTAAGGATTGGTCTCTGAGCACACACTGACAGCGCGGCCATGTCCCAATGGATCAAACCCAAACTAAACCTAATACCAGCGTCAACCGTCTCGCGCCAAGGTTGTAACCCCTGCGGGAGCCAGTGATCCCACACCTTTGGGCCTCCCTCCACTGGTCTTCCCAGCAATCACGCCCGCAGGCCCCAATATAATCAGAACTCAAGAAAATTGTGTCTTCAAGTACTCATCCCAAAGCATCATCGGAGCAGGAAGCACAGATCACCAGTCCCGCCTCATTGAGTCTACGGCAAAAGGCCATCCGAGATGAATCAGGGGGCCTCCAGGGGGGGTAAGGAGGGCAGTATCATATCTACCTCTGGGGGCTCCAGCCTGGAACACGACTGGGTCACTACGAGGGTCCCCCGCTCCAGCCAAGACATCTGGCCTCCTGCGAACTGTTCCTGTGCCTTACCCTGTTTCTCGTGCGTCATGGGGAGGTCCCCTCAGTCAAGCCCCAGGGAGAGACTGTCTGTCGAGGGGCAGGGGAATGCAGTCGGAGCTGGCGCTGCTCATTGGTCCACAGGAAGACCGCCTCCGGAGTCTCAAAGAAGAAGGTTTGAGATTTAAAGATTACCTTAAATTTAGTGGGTAACAGCATGTTCTGTGGGAGGCCCTAAAGCCTAAATTCCGGGGGAGATTATTAGTTACCTGACTGCAAAGAAACATCAGATGCCACACATGGTCCAGGATCTGAAATCACAAAGCCAGGGACTGGAGGCACGTTACTCACGCGATCCCAACTCCGAAATCCTCCGACATAAACTGCACAGCACATCCCAATTGCTCCACCTTCTTCTTGATGAGGCCAAGACGATGTGGCTACCCTCGCAGTCCTGGATCTAAGTTAGTAAGCTACTTCACAGTCTCTGCTTTAATATTAGGCATCACTCCCGATCCTTTATTTGTTAGATTCTGCGGGCTACCGGGTCTCTGGTGATGATGCTATAGCACAACAATTTGCACTTTTTTACATGGACCTGTACGATCTGCGTGCTCATTTGCCTGATGCACAGATCGTGCTGTTTAGGTCAGATCCTGCGGTTGGGTCAGACCTGCCCCTCAAAACCTTATTGCTGACTGATAGGGCAGCGCTCGATGACGACCTGAATCCAGAGGAACTAACAGTGGCCCTAGGTGATCTGCAATCTGGCAAGGCACCAGCCCCCTATGGGTTCCCATGCAAATTCTTTAAATTGTTTATGGGCAAACTTGGGGAAACCCTGATGGCAGCCCTCAGGAAAGCAGTGGCAACAGGGTCACTTCCCTCTGACTTCCTCTGCGCAGAGACTGTGGTGATTCCCAAACTGGCAGTGGCGTAATGAAACTTGAGGGGGTCCACCCTGCAAAGTAGATGGAAGGTAGCCCCCAAGCCCCAGACCCAGTCAGGAGCTCTCAGGCTAGGGGCCTGTTGCCTGTGCACAGTGCCGGAGGTCCCCTTGAGCTCGGGCCCCCCTGCACTGCAGGCATGCAGGGGCTAATGTCACACTACTGCAAACCGGGGAGACCCCCTGATCAGTGCTCCTCCTATCGCCCGATTTCTTTATTAAATACAGAGACCAAGCTCCTGGCCAAGGCCCTGGCCAACCGCTTGCTTAGGCTTATCCCTTCCTTGGTCCACCGGGATCAGGCAGGCTTCATGCCCGGACGTGCCACCAGGCACAATATCCTTAGAGTGTACTTCAGACCCATCTCCCTCCTGCCCTTCCCAGTCAGGTCATCAGGAAGGCCATCAATGTCCAACTCTCCGATTGCATCGAAGAAAACCATGTCCTGGATACCTCCCAATCCGGTGTCCGAAGCAACCACAGCACCGAGACCACACTCCTCGCCGCCACAGATGACATCGGCTCCCTCCTCGACTGGGGCAAAACCCCAGCCCTCATCCTACTGGACCTCCCGGCCGCCTTCGACACCATCTCTCACCGCACCCTAATCACGAGACTCCACAACGCCGGCATTCGCGACAAGGCACTGGACCTGATCCACTCCGTCCTGGCTAAACACAGCGAGTCAGACTACCCCCGTTCCTCTCAGCCTACAGAGATCAGCTGGGAAGTACCCCAGGGATCCCTCCTGAGCCCCACCCTCTTCAACATCTACATGGCCCCCCCTTGCAGCCATCGTCCGAAGCCACAGACTCAACATAGTCTCCTACGCCGACGATACCCAGCTGATCATTTCCCTCACCAACGAACCAACAGCCGCCAGAATCAACTTTCACAACTGAATATAAGCAGTCGCTAACTGGATGAAAGGCAGCCGCCTCAAGCTCAACTCGGACAAGACCGAAGTACTCATCCTGGGACCCACCCCCCTCAGCCTGGGATGACTCCCGGTGGCCCGCCACACTAGGAACCCCTCCCACCCCCACTGACCACGCACACAACCTCAGCATCATACTGGACTCCTCGCTCTCAATGAACCGCCAAATAAACGCAGTATCCTTATCCTGTTTCCTCACACTCCGCCTGCTTCAAAAGACTTTCAGATGGCTCCCCCACAGAATCCAAAAAGACGGCCACCCATGCACTCATCACCAGCAGACTTAACTCCGGCAACACACTCTACGCCGGAGTCACCCAGAAACAGCTCCGGAAACTACAGAACATCCAAAATGCCGCAGCAGACTGGTCCTCGACATCCCCCACCACATGACAACACCGCTCACAACTCCACTGGCTCCCAATCAACAAGAGAATCATCTTCAAGCTCCTCACACATGCATACAAGGCTCTCCACAACGTAGGGCCAGAATATTTGAACCACCGCCTCGCTTTCCACGTGCCCGCCAGACAACTCTGTTCCGCCCAACTGCCCTGGCCTCCGTCCCACGGATCCACAAGAAGAACCAGAGGAAGATCCTTCTCCTACCTCGCCGCCTGGAACACCCTGCCCCTCCACCTCAGGAAATCCACCCCAACCACCCGGGAGGAGGACTCGCCATCGCGCACAAAAACTCCCTCCGCATCTCCACCTTGAGCGACGCCTTCTCCGACGCCGAACCCCTGCACTTCCAGGTCCAGACCAGCCCCAACTCCACAGTCCGCAGCACCTTCGCCTACAGACCCCCCAAACCCCGCACCTCCTTCACCTCCACCATCACCGACCTCATCGCACCCCACGCCATCGCCTCCATGGCGTGGGGTGCGATGAGGTCGGTGATGGTGGACTACATACTCATCGGAGACCTGAACTTCTAACTCGACAACCCCAGCGACCACAGCTCCACCACCCTCCTTGACAACCTCGCCAACATCGGACTGAAACAACTCGTTACCATGCCCACCCACATGGCAGGACACAGCCTCAACCCCATCTTCGCATGGGGAAACAGAGCCCACTTCAGCCACACCACGCAACCCCCATGGACTGACCACCACTGCGTACACTTCCTCATCAACAAACCCAAGCCGCACAAACCTGCTACATGCCCTCCGCGAAGAAACTGGAGCACAATCACCGAGGAGCAGCTCAACTCCACCCGCAACCGCAACACCCCCACCGCTACAACCAACGCCAACCTCGCAGCCAGGGAACTTCACACTTTGATCTCCAGCTGCGCAGACAAGCTCGCCCCTCTATGCAACTCCAACAGACGGCGCCACAGGAAAGCCACCTGGTTCACCACCGACCTCCGAGAAGCCAGACACACCTGCAGACGCCTCGAGAAGAACTGGAGAAACAACAAGACGCCTGATAACCACACCACCTATAAAAACGCCGTGACGGAATACCACCAACACATCAGAACCACCAAAAAACCTTCATCCACTACAAAATCCTCGCCAATGCCAGCAACTCCAAGGAGCTCTTCAGCATCATCCAGGAATTCACCAAGCCCCCCAGCGAAACCACAGACATCACCCCCTCCTAGGACCTCTGCGACAAGCTTGGATCGTACTTCCATCTGAAAATCAAGAACCTCTACGACAACTTCAACGACCACACACCTAACTCCGCAACCACTGTGCTCTCCGGCAACACCAGCCAGCCTACCATCGCCTCCTGGACACCGGTCAAGACCGAAGAGACTGCTTCGACCATGAAAGGCATCCACTCTGGGGCCCCCACGGACCCCTGCCCACCGCACATCTACCACAGAACTGCCGTCGCACCAGAATTACGACGCACCATCAACGCCACCTTCGTGACCGGCACCTTCCCCGATGACTGGAAACGCACAGAAGTCAGACCCCTGCTTAAGAAACCCTCAGCAGATCCCACGGACCTCAAGAACTACCGGCACATCTCTCTCCTCCCCTTCACGGCAAAAGTCGCTGAGAAGACCGTTAACGCACAGCTAACAAAGTTCATCGAAGACAACTCCATCATCGACCCCTTCCAATCCGGATTCCACAGCAACCACAGCACCGAGAACGCCCTACTCGCCGCCACAGACGACATCCGCACCCTCCTCGACCAAGGCCACTCCGCAGCCCTCATCCTACTCGACCTATCAGCGGCCTTCGACACGGTCTCCCACCGCACACTAGTCGCCAGACTACACGACACAGGCATACAAGGAACAGCCCTGGACTGGATCCGATTATTCCTCACCGGAAGAAGCCAAAGGATCAGGCTCCCACCCTTCCTCTCCGACCCCAAGAAAATCAACTGCAGAGTACCCCAGGGATCATCACTCAGCCCAACCCTTTTCAACATCTACATGGCCCCCCTCGCCACCATCGTCAGACAGCACGGCCTCAGCATAGTATCCTACACCGATGACACCCAGCTCATCCTCTCCCTCACCAAGGACCCCACCACCACCAGACTCAACTTCCAGAAAGGAATGCAGGATGTCGCATCCTGGATGAGCAACAGCTGCCTGAAGCTCAACTCTGAGAAGACAGAAGTCCTTGTACTCAGAACCACACCGTCAGCATGGAATAACACCTGGTGGCCCACCACCCTCGGCAGCCCTCCGACCCCACGGACCACGCCAGAAACCTCGGCATCGTACTCGACGCCTCCCTCTCCATTAACAAGCAGGTCAACGCCGTCGATTCCAGCTGCTTCAACACCCTCTGCATCCTCTGAAAGACCTTCAAATGGATTACCCCCCCCCGAGTCAAGGAAGACAGTCACCCACGCACTCATAACCAGCAGACTGGACTACCAAAACGCCCTCTACGCTGGCATCAACAAGTCTCTACTCCGCAAGCTCCAGACGATACAGAACACCGCAGCCAGACTCGTCCTCGGCATCCCCCGACACATCAGCCAACACCTACGGAACCTCCACTGGCTCCCCGTCGAGAAGCGAGTCACTTTCAAGATACTCACCCACGCCTACAAATGCCTACACAACACAGGACCCCAATACCTCAACAAAAGAATCGCCTTCCACAAAAGAAACCTCCGCACCGCCAACCTCGCCCTCACCGAAACCCCATGCATCTGCAGAGCCAGAACAGGGGGAAGAGCCTTCTACTACATCGCAGCCAAGACCTGGAACGAGCTCCCTATCGACATCAGACGCGCCTCTTCCCTAAACGCCTTCAGGAAGGCTCTCAAGACCTGGCTCTTCGACTGAACGGAACTGCCGATTTCCCTCCCACCCACCCCAAAGCGCCTTGAGACCCTCACAGGTGAGGAGTGCGCTTACAATTCCCTGATTGAATGATTGATGTTAACCCAATTCAGGAAGGACCTTAAGACGTGTCTTTCAGACTGAACCTCCACACCCAGACGGATCGAACCCTCTTCTACCCCAGCGCCTTGAGACCCTCACGGATGAGTAACCGCACTTTACAAATCCCTGATTTATTGATTGATTGCACCCACGGAGCCACGGGCAGGCAAAGTATGCTGGGCGAGGGAGTAGCTTCGAGGCAAGTTGGACTACAAGCGTCCCTCCCCTCCTGTGCAGAGCTCATGGGGCAAAGTTAGAACAATAATAAACTAAATTGAGACATCTTACCAAATAGGTAGTATTGAAGCGTCATACCGATTGGGTATCGTATAACGCACAATGATATACCATGAATAGGCACTAAAGAAAACAATAGCCAATATTCAGGAGTGGTATTAGGGATCAATCGTACTTGGTCCTGAAGAAAAGCCGAAGGGGAAGGCTTGAAACATGTAGACCAGGAGTAACACATACATTATATTGTGCACCTCCAACACCCCCGTTTTTAACAATACTAGCAACAGGATTCAATAAAGTTTAGGTCCCTAATGGCCAGGTATTTTTTAGAAATTTTGTTCACTATCTCACTGACCCTTCTACTCCTATCTTTTAGTAATATAGCCCATACCTTCCAGAAAGTGCTCCCACGTCTCAGTCAGTTGCAGCACGCCCCGTCCCGCAGCGGGGCGAGAAGAACCCGATGATGAAGCATGCCACTTGGGGACCTTTTGGTGGGTGAGGGTTATTTTAAGAAAAGTAAATCTTTTCCCTTAAGGAATACTACTATATCTGGAAGGATATCAGTTTAAGCTTTCTAGTGGATTTCTTTTGATTATCTGCTTCGTATAGATGCACAAGTCCAGGGGTTTCAGTGGGAGAGGGGGTCCTGTAGATAGGGTTGTGCCTATACAGGTGATTCCTTGATCTACTTGACTCGGACAGAGACCTCTGGCCCTCGGGTGCTGAGCATTCTCCAGATCTTTGGTGAGACTTCAGGCCTCTATGCCAACAGGATCAAGTCTACCATCTTCCCAGTCCCCCCCCCCCACTCTCATAACTTGGGCCTCCAACTTTCATATAACCACTCATAGCTTTAAATTTCTAGGAGTACATATCACGCCTGATCGGAGATGAACATTCGGCCGCTTCTTAGTACAAATACAGTTAAAACCTGGTCAGCCCTTCCTTTATCACTTCTAGGCCACTCTGCTATATTCAAGTTGGTTTTCCTTCCCCGGTTCCTTTACCATTTCCAGAACTTCCCATTCCCCCTACTGCGTACTTTTTTCCAGATGCTACAGTCCGTGTTGCTTCGTTTTTTATGGAATTATGGCACCCGCTTATAGCCCCTACTAAACTGTTTCAAATCCACATATGATGGAGAGATTGCCTCAACTGACATGGAGTCCTATTATCAGGTGTCCCCTCTAATAATTATCAATGAATGGCTATGCAACACCCAGGGCAACCCTGCTTTTGCGTCCGAAAAGTGGGCTCTCAAGGGCACCCTGATCCACCACTCACTACATGGGGGCAGACGCAGCAGTCACTCCCCCTCAGACACGGCGGTGCTGCAAAGCTGGAAAGGGACGTTAGCAAAGATGGGGTGGAAAAGGAGGCTTACGGCACAAACCCTGCTCTGGGTGGGGGAGCTGCTACCTCAATTTGCAGCGCTGGGAGCCTTCTCCACATGGGATACTAGGTGGTTTTCGACCCTAGGGGACTTTCTAGAGGGTGTCACATTGAAATCCTATACCACCCTCCAGGAATAGTTTAGTTTACATCGTAGGCGGTTCTACCGCCATCTCCAGCTGTGCCATACCTTAACTCTGTTCATTTGCAAGTTGTAGGCCCTCCCAGAGTACAACCCCAGTGAGGCCAAGCTTCTCCTGGGGGAACTAGGCAAACAAAATCATTCAGGTTTATCGGTCCCTAATTTATCACATGCCTGACTCCTTCACACACTGCGTTCAGCCTGGGAGTGGGGTGTTAGGGCTTTGGCGGATGAAGACTGGACAGAAGCTAGGACGTTCCCGAGAGGCTCGGCCATTGCGTCCCGGCTGCGGCTCATACAGCTAAAATACCTCCATCACACGTACTTTACAAGAAACAGACTCTGGATGATGGGAAGGGCTGCCTACCCTTCTTGTCTGCGCTGTGCGGAATCGGAAAGTACCTTCCTGCACACTGTGTGTGACTGCGCGGTAATACAAACCTATTGGACTCGAATCCTAAATTGTCTGGGTGGTGTCTTGGGGCACCCCATTCCGCGAGATCCTAGGTTGATCCTTCTCCACATATCAGCAGAATTTGAGGATAAACAATACACGACCACCTTCCTCTGGCTCAGCCTTACTGTGGCTAAAAGGAATATAGCTCGCCACTGGAAGGTTGCAGCACCATCACAGAATGGAAGCAAGGCTTAGACAGAAAAGTCAGTGTACGAGGCCCGAGAATGCCTCCAAAAATATATTAAAATTTGGCAGCAATGGGCTGATTATAGGGGGGTCTCCATTGCACAACCCACAGATCGCAGACCCAGCCTGAATGTGGAAATTCAAACGTATGGTGGCTCGACTAGCTGACGCAGCCTCCGTCGTGACTCTGAGACTTGCCTTCTCCTCTGTTCAGGGGACCTTTGGACTATCGGAGGGTGGGTGGGGATTATGTGATAAGCATTGCGCCTTGTTGTTAACGGTTTCCCACGTTGTGTGGTGTAATATTTCTTGGTTATTGCACTCATATCAGAATCTTAATAAAATGTGTTTTAAAAAAAAAAAAAAAGACAGGGAACTCTTCTAGTGTTAGAAGTCCTTTTAAATCTCAAGAGACTGAAGTCTTCTAGGGTTAGAAGTACCTCAACAACTCAAGAGAGGGAATACTGCTAGGGTTACTGTAACCCTCTTTCTGTATACCAGTAACCTGCCTCTGGATTAACCCACAAGAAGCTCTAGAGGAGTTGAAGTCCTTGCCA
Source organism: Calotriton arnoldi (assembly GCA_963921515.1). NCBI lineage: Eukaryota > Metazoa > Chordata > Amphibia > Caudata > Salamandridae > Calotriton > Calotriton arnoldi. The sequence continues at coordinate 3,173,021 of CAWUFW010000531.1, read as the reverse complement.
AGATTTGGAGGCTTTTTCCAACACAACTCTCTCTCCCACCTAGAAGCTGGGACCAAGCATGTGACACCAGCAGGAAACTGGAGCAAGTGGTGCCCTGTAACACCAGGGAGCTTATCCTCGTCACCTGATCTGTGGCTGGCACTAAGATAAGAATATAAGAGGTGCGAACCGCCCATCACATAACTATTTCTTGTGTTGACCAAGAGGAGAGTCAGCGAGGAGACCTGTGAAGCAGAACACTCCAGAAGCCATGGACACGACCCAAGACAAACAGAACCCTCCTCATCGATTGAAGGCCCTTGGATGTTGACCCATGAACAGGGACTCTGGCTGACAAGCTTGCGCCTCTGCATCTTCCCAGGAACAGACCACCTCACACCGGTCTACCTGGACTGGCAATGAACACTGCGACCTCAGCATTGCTTGGTCTGCGGCCTGAGGACACAACAGCCCTCTTTAGTGTCTCTACCAGCGCCCCTATCCCTAAGATTTTATTTTTTTACTTCTGGAGCCACACATAGCAAGTTCTATGGGCCAAATATCAATATTAGATCCATATTTATGCGCAAGACTGGAGTGTCCAGGACTGGGCAACCAAGCTCTAGAGGACTCCAACTACAGTTCAGAAAGGACCAGTGCTTTAAATGGTCCGGTACTGTCCGATACGGAGTACCAGCACCTTTTTATTTTGAGAGGGAGAGTACCGGCACTTCAAGAAAAAAAGTAATATTTTTAATTGGAGAGTACCGGCACTTCTCAGAAACCTGCACTTCTAGTTTTCCATTTCAAGCACTGGGAAGGACCTCACGGACCTGGCTCTTCGACTGAACCGCCACACCCAGACGGACCAGCAGCCCCCCCCGCCAATCAGCGCCTTGAGATCCTCACGGGTGAGTAAGCGCACCATACAAACACCTGATTGACAAACACCTGATTGATTGATCCTTGATGGTTGAAAGATCTCTGATGTTATTAAAATCCAAGCGACCCGTGTTGCCTTGCAGTGAAAGGCCCTATGCAAAGCCTGAATGGTCATCTTCAAACTGGAGCTAAGGAGGGGAACACTTTGTACAGACTGTGCTAAGGTGAAAAAATGACAAAGTTATGAAGAGATACTATCACAAAAGGCGCTGCATTAGGCCGCACACATTGCTTTTTCTTACCGCATCATTTAGTTAAAACTGCCGCACAATTTGTTCCTCCCCTGCTGCATAATTCCAGGGGCCCTACCTGTTGGATAACACCGGGCCCCTCGAATGTCGATACTTGCCTATAAGCACCGCTCGGACCTAAAGCTTTTCCGTGTTATCCTTCTTTTTAAATGTCTTTATACTTTACTAAATGTAAACCAAGTCATTCATATTCCATCCCCAGAAATAGCTCTGTTCAGATAAGTATTAAATGGAGAATGTTTCCTCCAATCGGAACCCCACTGATTGTGTTTTTAGGTCTCGCTGAGCCAGCGCGCATGCGCTGCGAGACTTTAGTAAGGGGCTTTTGAAAGTGCTCAGAATGCGCCCACCAGCGTGCGGTTAAGCGCACAAGCGCGCGCGAAGTGCACAGCACTTTTTCTCGTCGCGCGCACAACTCGCGTCACCACTCACGTTTTTTTTTTTTTATTATTTCATTTCGCGGCTTTTGTTTGGTTTGCGATCCCTCCTCAGGAGCTCTGCTGTTTCCTTTGCTCCGAACGCCATTTCATTTCATTGCTCCAAGCGCCGGATCACTTGCCCTTTATTTGCTTTGTTTATGAGCCCTCCTCCGGAGCACTAGTGTTTTAATTCGTTTTGAGCGCCGTTTTTTTTTTTTCTTATCCCAACATGCGCCCAGTGTCTGCATGCCCTGTGCTTCTCCACGATCACCCCCCCTTTATTTTTCTTGGTTTTCGAGCCCTCTTCAGGAGCACTACTGTTATTTTGCTCCAAGCGCCGTTTTTTTTTTTTATCCCATGCCGCACCCCGTAGCTGCTTGCTCTATGCTTCTCCACGATCACTTCTCCTTTAAAAATTGCACTCAAACAGAACGCTGTCTGAATACCCTTTGACCGGATTCAACCGTTGTTTCTTTCTTGTTGCCCTTAATGATCTTGTGGCCTGAGACAACCTGGCCCATTTACAACCGCATTTATTTCAGTGTACATAGGAGATGAAGGGGAAGCTTTCCACAACAGCTGATGTGAGCCAAAAAAAGTTATTGCAAACAGCGTTTCAAAAGGTATTGTTTAGGTGAAATCTCAAACTGTGTACAGATATTTGTAAACTTTAAGGGGCGAGGGTGGTCGGGGACACGAGGGTATGGCATAACAAAAACAAGCATTGGTATAGCCAATAGGTCTCGCTTTTGGGACCTTATAAGTATTGAGTTATGCAGCACAATATCCTTGGTGCAACAACATTAACTGTTGCATGGTTAAACACTTATAAGGTCCCAAAGGCGAGACCTATTGGCTATGCCAATGCTTGTTATTTTGGTTAATGATTTTACACGGAGGGCATCCCCACCAGACCTTCGTCACGCTCGTGCTCTTTCATGCACGCCCAGCCAGCGGGGTGGGGATTCCCCTGAAAATGAATCCCTCGAAGCGCTTATGGCAAGGGATGAGATCTAGAACCCGGAGAGCGTCACTATCGGGTTAGTCCACCTGAAGGGGTGGTAGGAGGAACTGTTCCCACAGGAGGCATCAGAGCTCAAGGAAATCTGGGCGACTTGTCTGTGGCCACACAAAATACAACCATCAGCAAAGCCATTTGGTCTGGCATTAGCCGATTGCCTTAAGGCTTTTTGCTAATGCTTATTTTGTTTGTGGATGTTTCTTGTATGAAGGCAAAAACATACATATTATATAAAATCACAAGTTGCACTACTATACTCCCTGGCACTGAAGGGGACTCTACTATTGTGCGATGTGCGCATTGTGCAAAAGCAGGCTGCCACCAGCCAGGTAAACCGGTGGCTGAAGTGGGCTGACCCTGTGCTCCATACTCCAGTCTACGCTATTGTGGCCACAAGCAAAATGTGAATGACACTGCAGCAGACCAATGGATGAAAAGGGCTGACTGGAAGCCCATGTAAGTTTGTACAGTATATTTTTTTAAAACAAACTGGCTTGGGCAACACTCCCACAGCTGTGTTTCTTCCTCTGGAGAATACATAACCCTCACTCATCCGGGCCCCTACACCCTAAAGATGCAGGCCCCTCATAGGACCTCTGACCCTCACCCACAACAATTACGCTGGGGTCTATAGCTGCCACCACTCTTGAGGGATGGCTGACTTTCTTAGAATAAGAACTGCCCAAAAGGGCGCAATACCCCCGTTAGAGGCCACGAGGCCTCAAGAGAAGGTTCCTGGTTGCTTGTTTCCGGTCCAGGGAAGACATGGCTTGGCAGTTCGGGCTGGACTGTTCCCATGAGGCACAGGGTCAAGACTGATTTGCATATAGCTGTGTCTGAACTGGGGTGGCGAAGTGAGCTAAAGAACGATGATGGATTAAACCCAGATCTGTGACTGGGGGTGAGTGTCTGAAAAGTTTCAGCGCTCCGTCCATCATCTCCTTGTGTTTGCTTTGTTCGCCCTAAGGTGGCAGGGTATGCCCAGACGTGGGTCCCTTGCTCACTTTGCCACTGGATTCAAGCTAGCCTGGCTGATGAGGGCTGTTAGCCCGAAACCGATCCCAGGATGATTGTTACCGGTTCAGGGAAGACCTGGCTTGGCAGTTCGGGCTGGACCGTTCCCATGAGGCACAGGGTCAAGACTGATTTGCATACGGCTGGGTCTGAACTGAGCTGGTAAAGTGAGCTAAAGAACTATGATGGATTAAACCCAGATCTGTGACTGGGGGTGAGTGTCTGAAAAGTTTCAGCGCTCCGTCCATCATCTCCTTGCGTTTGCTAGGGCAGACCACCAGGAGCAAAACAAGCCACAGATGAAGAATATCGGCCCAAGGGGGCCAGATATATGCCTCTTTAAAGAAAAGATTTACATTTAAAAATAAAAATTTAAAAAAACACACAAGAAACCTGAAAACAGCATTTCCTTTAAATAAAAAAAAAAAAACAGGGTTAGGCATGGCCTGGAGAGCTTGGTGCACCTTTAGACACACCTTTATGGATTAAATACCTCATCTCCTGCTTGGAAGGCAGAACTTTCCAAGTCGCTGTACCACCGCACCATTCGCAGGTGTATGCCATTAAGCATGGGGTCCCACAGGGTTCAATATTGAGTCCTGCGTTGTTCAACATCTATGTTCAACCCCTAGCAATGGTAGCAAAAAGTAGAGGGATGTCATTGGTATCCTATGCCGATGACACCCAGCTAGTCATTGCCTTTTCAAAAAAGTGTAAAAACAACCTCTTTAAATTTAAGGAGGACCTGTTAGCGATTGCAGACTGGATGACAGCCAATTGCTTGCAGCTTAATGCTGCTAAGTCTGAAATTCTTGTATTGGGGAGAGATAGTGCTCTTTGGTCAGAACAATGGTGGCGGATAGACTCAAACCAGCGCCACCGCCCAAAGAGGCGGTTAAGAATCTAGGCTTTTGGATAGATAGGGATCTTTCTTTTGATACCCAATCTAAAGTTCTCGCAGGGGTCTGTTTTGGACTCCTGAGGGGGTTAAAACCTTTGCTTGGATATTTTGAACCAAAAATCCGCCAAACTATTCTCCAGGCTACAATTTTAGCCAGGTTGGATTATGGTAACTCCCTTTATCTAGGCGCTAATAAATCTTGTATTTTACGCCCCCAAAGAATTCAGAATGCCGCGGCACGTGCTTTGTTGGCACTGCCTAAGTTCTGCTCGGTATCTAATCTTTTACCTAAGCTTCATTGGCTGCCAATAGCCAAAAGAATCCAGTTTAAGTCTGTGTGTGTAGCCCACAAAATTCTGTCACAACAAGGCCCTCCATTTTAGTGGACCTGCTAGTTCAGTACATCCCGAATCGCCCCCTTCGCTCTGCCAACTCGGGATTGGTGTGTACCCCCCGATTTCAAAGAGCCCGAGCTGGTGGTCGATCTTTTAAGGTCCAGGCGGCCCACCTTTGGAACTCCCTTCCGATCTTTATCAGAGGACTCCAGAATCATTCGACTTTTCGAAAGGCTTTAAAGACCTGGCTCTTTCTGGTGTAACTGTTTGTGTTTGTTAGAGTGGTCTATTGGCACCTGTTCTTTGGGTAGCGCTGGGACGCCCCGTTGCTGGGGCAGCTATGCGCTGTATAAATCCGTAAATAAATACATAAATAAATCTCCCCGGGGTCAGCTCAAAGAAACAGAAAGAAGGTACAGCAGCGTGCAATCCTCACTGGTCCCCGGGGGCCTCCAGTTCCAAGGGACCGAAGACCACCATGGCTGGGCAAGTCCAGCCACACAGAACTGCTCCTGGCACTGGAGCAGAAGAGGAGCTGCTCCTATGCAGCAGAAGCAAAAAAGAAGATGCAAGCTCCCATGCAGCACATGAGCGGACCATTGGGAGCTGGTGGGGTTGCGGGGGCCTAGGGGCTCCCCCCACTCCTCTAATGAATGGATTAGGCTGGGGGGGTTCAGAGTGAGACCGGAGCACCCATAAATGAGTGGCACAATTCCTCAGTTAAGAGACATCAGCGGGTGAACCCGCTCATCATCAAATGTGGCGAGGCGTGCCCTATAATGCCCCGCAAGAGTTAATGTGGATATATCCTTCTTCCTTGTGGTGGCTCCAAACTGGGCAGGGACACCACTAATGTATTTTAAATGTGTTGTGGGGGGCTGCAGGAGGTGCAGCAGACCCCCTCCAGAGTACATTAAAATTCACCTTAAGTCTCCTGGGTCCTAAAAATGATGACCCTGGGAGAGGTTTTCTTTGATTTAAGCACTCCCAGGGTTGACGCTTTTGCTCTTAGGCTCTGGAGGGCAGGGAGCCCTTGTGATCAGTCCTATGGCTGCATTTTGTGGCCTGTTCAGAGTAAAGAAAGACTCTGATACACATGGTTGTGACTGTTCTGAATTTAACTGTTTTATTGAGGCTAGTGTTGACTCAATGCCATGTTTACATTTATAATGAATGCTTTTCAATACTAATATTGTTCCCATTAATTCCAATGATGGTACAAGGACAAAGTATAACATGTGATTGCTTTTATTAATGCAGCGACACTCTGACAAAGCCAGAAGGCCTGCATTGTATACACTGACACCCCTTACATTTGATGTTGCATCTGATCCGCGGTGGGAGGAGTTTAGGATTACAGGGTTCAGGACCCATTAGTGGAGTAACATGATATGAGGGGGTCACCAAAGTTCATTCTATTTTCTTGAGGAATAAATTTGTAATTTAACACATAGTATTTAGTAGTGTGTTCGTAATAAAAAGTACCTTTTCTTTTCAAAAGAAATACCACTAATTGAACAATAACATGTTGAGTTTTGTGGTTGCATGCCAGCGACTTGGGATTGCCAGCCCACACCACCTCCTCTGAGTAGGCCGTGCACTGCTCTACTTCGCTACCCTGGCAGAGTTAAGTGCTACAGTCGGGACTCTCACTCTTCACAACTAATAATCCACTCCCTTACACTGGGTGCCAGCACTGAAATCAATAGTATCCAGGTCCGGGACGCACTGATAACATATGAATACGTTCAGTTTTGGCGCACATTACCTATGCGTTAATGTGCAAATATCGGAGTGCAAGGCTCGGAGAGGGGTTTAAAGGTTTGGTTGTGTGAACTCAATATGTGGTAAAATGAATCCCCTGCAAACATATACCATGTGAGGACATGTAATGAATGGGTTTAATGTGACCGGTTTGCAATTTTTAAAATTATGCAATAGCGGGCTGGGCCTCCAGAATGTTTCCACCAGAGAGCTACCAGTCCATAGTGTCCTTTGAACTGCAACGCTACACACTCTAGGCCTATATGAGGAGGCTGCTTCTTTATTGGTTTAGGGATTGCAACCAGTACCCACACCATAGATTGGGATGAACGTGTGGGCCCTGCTTCTTGAGTTGTAGGAGACGATTGCAGGCTCCAGGAAATTTGCACGCTTGTTACAGGCAAAGCAGATTTCATGTGAAGGAGCCTTTCTTTTTGCAGAGATTTACCCGCCATCTGCGCAAGCCAAAAACCTCTGGCAAGTTGGATCTGGGAAGTACCAGAAAGCTAGTGTCATCTCTAGGGGTTCCTGCCAGCAGGGTGAGGTGGACCCAGAGAATTGTTCCCATGGTGGTTGGGAGGGGGCTGGGAAGGTTGTGGTTTCCGAGGTACCCATAGTTATCCGTTGGGGAGCGAAGCTGTCCAAGGAATTTTCGCTCATGGTGGTGGGTGGCCCAGTAAGGGGATGCAAACACAAGGAGATAATGGACGAGCGCTGACACTTTTCAGACACTCACCCCCAGTCACAGATCTGGGTTGAATCCATCATCGTTCTTTAGCTCACTTCGCCACCCCAGTTCAGACCCAGCAATATGCAAATAAGTCTTGACCCTGTGCCTCATGGGAACAGTCAAGCCCGAACTGCCAAGCCAGGTCTTCCCTGAACCGGAAACAAGCCTCCTGGGACCGGTTTCGGGGTAACACCCCTCATCAGCCAGGCTAGCTTGAATCCAGTGGCAAAGTGAGCAAAGGACCCACGTCTGAGCATACCCTGCCAACTTAGGGCGAACAAAGCAAACACAAGGAGATGATGGACGGAGCGCTGAAACTTTTCAGACACAGTGAAGGGGATGCACCCCGAGGAAGTTGGTGTAGTGGTAGCCCCTGAGGAAATACAGGATGGGTAGTGAGTGTCCTGGTTTCCCCAGGTGGGCTAGTGACTGACCCTGAGGAGATCCGAGAGGGGGTGGCAGGCTCTCTAGACTCGTGGGAGGGGTTAGTGGTAGACCCGAGATGGTAAGATAGGGTAGCCAACTGCACATCAACAGTGAAGGATGTCCTCCTATAGGCTGTTTGTCCAGAACCTGCGGTGGTGGCTATTGTAATGCCCAGCTCGGTGTCCACTCAGGTAGATTTTGATAGTGACACTCACAGTCAAAGGCCAAAAAAAGGTCGTCAAAGGAGAAAAATCCTGAGGGCCTGAATGAGCACCTCCCAACGTGCAACAGTAGAACTGAAAACAAAGCGGGAAAGGAATAGACCATATGGGACGGCTGATGAGCAACAATAAGGTACAGGATGTTAATACGAGAGCGGATATGTTGAGGTACTTGACACTCAGAACAAACACTGGCAAAATCAAAAGGTCTGGCATTCCTTTTAAGTCCTGACTAAAACATTAATGGAAAGCTGTTGCAGTGAAAAAACACAAAACAAAAAAAGATTGCTTTTGCACAGAATGCATCCAAGACGAAAAAAAAAAGTTTAAAAAAATGTGAATGTGTGATGATTCATTGTACTTTTGAGATGTAAAATAGATCATCATGCCTTGCAATGCAAACAGGACATAGGAGGTGGAATGATAGACCAACATCTAATCGCATAAGGAGAAACAGAAATATACCTCTGTGCGGAGCCTATGTCCACTTCATTTATAATGTATGTATATTTTAGATGCAGTTACAGACAGTTGTGTTTTCAAGCCAAACCTACAAAAAAGGGCACTCCCAAAAAATAATGCATTTTAGTCACAGCATAAATCCCTGTTGCCCTAAGGGGAATGTAAATAAATGAGCAGGGATGTCTCCAAGAGACAAGAGTGTAAGAGATAAGCATACCTTATGCTTAATGCAATGATTATGCACTAAGTATATTATGTTTGCATTAAATTAATGGATTAGTAGAAAACGCTAATGCAGGCTTGATTAAACCACTTTTTTTTGAAGAAGTAGAATGTCAAGTTGGTCAGGCAGAAACATTGAATTTGTTTGCAAAATAATTCAGTTTTCAAAAGTTACAGGTTTTCAATATGATGAGACATGTTAAAATGTCTGTGTATGCAGATGATATTCTAATGTTTATTTCTAATCATCCGACCCCCTCCTTACTGGCATTCTTAAATGAAGTAAGCAACTTTGCTATAGTTTCGGTATATAAACTTAATATTGATAAATGCAAAATTCTTCTTCTTATAATTTCTTGTTTAAAGCAGAATTTAGTATGTTTCAACTGTGCCTGGTCCTCTCAGAAGCTTAAATACTTAGGACTATGGTTTGCTAACAAGATTAAAGAGACTATATCCATCAATTTAAACTTAGTAAATCACAAAACGTACATCTCTTATATCTAGGTTGAACCCTTAATTCTTAAGGTGGGGCAGACTAGGCTTTATCAAAATGATGTTAGTACCCATTATTCTCTTTCATTTAGCTAACTTACTAGTATGGATTTACATACCATTATTTCAAATCTATATACGCCATCTTGCTTAAATTCTTATGGAACAATAAAACACCTTGTATATCTCATGCTAGACTCCAACTAGTTAAAGATTTGGGTGGAGTTAATTTTCCAATTTTTTTATCCTATCATGCGGCTTTCCTTCTAAGTAAATCCAGATTTTTGTTTATAGACTGCCTCACCCACCCTCTTCCATTGTGGATAGGACTTGAACTTTCCTCGATTGGCCCATTTTCATTTCCTGAACTTTTATCTTTTACTCGAAAAACCCCTTTCTTTCTCACCCCATCCTTAAATCCTCTGTAGATCTTTTCCACCCTATAAGGAATACTCATTTCAATGACATGGACACATTTTTAATATCTTCCTTGTGGTATAATAAGTTGATTACCATCAAAGGCAAAGCAGCTGTTGCTTTTCAACAAATAATCAAAAACTGGAAAGATTCCTCTGCCATTTATTTTCAAGCCTTGTGGTACGGCGTTTGCTACAATCATCGCTTGGATAGAGCATATACTAAACCCTTATCCTTGGCCATACGCAGAGACTCTCTTTGGTTACCAGTCACAAACTTTACAGATTCATCTGTGGCCATTGCCCGAAATCATCATCCTTCTACTGAAGAAGTTACTAGGTCTCCTTGAACACTCTTATAATGTTGTTTACTGTATTTGTTTTAAGTATAAAATGCGTAGTCTATATTGGATTTCTTTTTTCTCAACGGTATTCCCATATTTATAGTTTGTCTATATACTATACTCAAAACATGTCAAATAAATGTAAAGTCCTGTCCGTGCTTTCAGTGTGCATATTAAAGTGTAAGTGACACACGAGAGGGGTTTTACTAAGCTACCAAAGTCTGATAGTGTAGTACAAGGCCATATTAATTATAAATATATTTATATAGCGCTTACGACCCCCGACGAGGCACTGAAGCGCTTTTTGCGGCAAGTAGCACACTACTCCGAAACCCAAAATTAGTAAAGTACGTTATACAAATCACTGGAATAAAACGTGGCATTTTTGAGACAACTTTTCTGCAATCTAGCGCCCACCTGTGGCTATTTGTAGTGGCACCGTAAAGCAGCTGAATACAGTGGCCTTAACCAAGCACCGACCCCGAGGAAAGGTACAAAGTGTTCATAGCCCCTGAACGTCTTTACAGACTTGTTTAGAAGAACAAGTATAATGCACTAGCTTGCGCTAATTTCTAAAATGGTCGTCAGGAGGCGTCCAAACTCTCCCTGTAAAGATCTGTGCAACTGACCAGTTAGACTGTAAAGCATAACAAAGCTCACTTCACTGGCCTTACTTTTAAATAAAAGTTTTTTTAATGAGGCATAATTTACTACAGTTTACTGCAAATGATCTTAAAAGAAAGGCAACTTTTTTTTTTTTTTTAAAAAGGGACAATCAGTGTCACTTCACTGGGTAAGAATTAACTAAAAGCGCATGAATGGACATGGACCTATATATGGGGGCAGAAAAAACAGTTTGTTAACAGAGGATGCCCTAGGAAATGGGTTAAGGTTGGGGGTAAATGGAAAGATGCACGAGGAGGGCTATGTACCCCCCCCCCCATCCTCCCGGACGGGCACCAATCGACTAACTGAGCCGGAACAGCGTGAAGGGACTCCCTGCGTGGATATTGCTGTGTTGATTAACCGAAATGATACCAGACTAAACTGCTTAAGATGATTCTCGGATGTGTTTTGTTGTGCATTTTTTCTTTTCCTCTCTTTTTGTTTCCCTATCTTGAATAAAAAGATTGAGAAGAAAAAAAGCGCATGAATGGGGACTTTTCTGGACAGGCGATTCAACAGAAGCTCAGTGAAGGTAATTGTATAGCTTAGGGCCTTTAAAGATGCGTGCGGGGAAAAACATTTCACCCGAAGGCTCCAGCAAAGCACATTCGATGATACTTCCCTTTAGAACAGGCCAACTAGATGTGAATTAAAGAGAAATGTCAATGAACAATTGGATAGGCCTGTTAAAGAAAAATGCAATGAATGACGCTTTACTGGCCAAGTCCTTAAAAGAAAAGCATAATAAACGCCACATTATGAGACTCCTGAACAGTGCCAAATTTGTAAAATAATAAGTGCCAGGGCCGTTGTCAGAGGATTACTGCAGCTTGCATCACCTATTGCCCCGGCCAGCAATGCCAGTGACCATACCAACACAAGTACTAACCATCACACTCCTCTAAGTGTGACGGTTCAGACTATTCCTGGCCCCCAAAGCTATGAGAATGGCTTTGGCAGCAGGTATTAGTCATTTTTTATGTGCATTGAATTAAAAAACAACTGTTGTTGTACTCATCTGTAAACTAGACAAACGGCGCCTACATGTGGTGCACTGTCATAAGTGCCAGAGATGACAATTAAGTGCCGGTGCCAAGCACCGGAAACCACCGGCTCAAATTAAGCACTGCTCCTGAAAGAAAAATGCAGAGAAAGGTCAATTCACTTAAAAAGAGTCTTTGCAGAGAAGTGCAGCCGTAGAAACTTTAGGAGAAAGACCCTTTAAAAAAAAAAAAAAAAAAAAAAAAGGTGCCATCAGTGACTCTCATTGGACAGAACCGTTAACAAAAAAAATCGGATAGGGGCAGACGAAATATCATTTGCTAATAACATATCACAAGCATACTAAGCGAACTATCCTTCTTTGTAAACAATCCTGCAAAACATCTTCCAAAAATGTTTTTATTACATAAAAAGAAAGACCTATTAGCTTAGTCAATGTCTGTTGTTCTGGTATTTATGTTTTTAAGTAAATGAGGTGGCAAATGATGTACCATAAGGATTATGGCACATCAATCGACTTTTAAGAGGGGATGGAAGGTAAGGTATATGAATATAGAAAGAATTCAAGTATTTGCTGTGGAGTTGATAATCAAAGGATGTGATTATGCTCTGGACTGGGCCCTCCGCTTGTGTTGCACGACTGGGCCTGGGTAAGGCTCCTTGGCGCACTATGGCGAAAGACAAACCTGCTAAAGCCGTGCAGGCCAACAAATTTGATCATTAATCCCTCCCATTTCCATCGGAGTGTGCGGGTGGAGTCCAAGCCAAGTAGGTCCCGTCTGTGGAGCCGGCAGCCCCTAGAATCGCAGACATTCTGGCAGAAAAAAAGTGTTCGCAGGGGTCATGCTTGTTAAAATTGACACAGTGGCCGTAGAGGTCAGTAGATTTATGGCATGTGGGCAGGTGTGACACCTTACAAGACTTATACCCTAATGATAGATTTATCACTTTAGGTGATGCCATAGACTCATTTGCCTTAGGGTCTTGTCAGTTCTTGCAATTTGCTAAGATAGCGGCGACGGCTCGCGTTATATGGCCTTCCTTCCCCCATGTCCCTCAGGGATCACAGACTATGGGAACTTTGCTGAATATGGCTGATAGTCGGAAATTGATCATGCATGCTTATAGAGTTCTGCGGGAGGATTTCCCTCTGAATGCTTTGCCAATGCATGACCGGTGGCTTGAGATCCTGGAGGCCCCTCTTTCTGCTAAAGAAAGCGAGGGTGTACATGAGGGGCTAAAGAGAACATCTACGAACTCAAGGTTCAAACTACTCCAGTACAATGTCGTTCATCAGGTGTACCTCACCCCGATTATGCTACATGCCCCTTTATTCAATGCGTTCCTCCTCCTGTCCTCGATGTGCCGGAGAGGGTGCAGACTTTATTCATATGCACTGGGGGTGCCCCGCCTTAGATACCTACTGGTGGACCATTTTGGAATCCTTGAATACAGTCACGGGGTGGTCCATTCCCAGAGCTGTTGGTCCAAGCCTGTTGGAGATACTAGCGGCCCGCAAGAAAAGAAAGTTGAACAGGAGTTTTCCCCTCCTTGTTTTGGTGCTTGCCAAGAGGAGAGTAGCTATCAGATGGCTGTCACCTATAGCCCCGAAAGTGTCTGGCTGGCTTAGCGACATCATGGCTGAGTGGACGGTGGCCGAGGAGTGTCATCTGCGGTGAACTCGTAGGGACAATATGCTGGCAGAGGCGCAATGCTCGCCGAGCTCCTGAAGCCCCCGGATGCCCTGCCTCTGAATGGGGGTTGGAAGTTTAGGGGGAGGCACATTTGGTTGAGTACGGGCCTGTGCCTATTGTATGTTGCCTTTTTTTTTTTTACAGTTCTGTGGGCTCATATCCCCGACTCGTCCTTGCGTTGAAATATTTCCTTTAAGCAATTTGTGTCTTTGCTACTTGTGCAGGTGGAGCAGGCTGGGGAGGGTGGGATGTTCTTGTATTTATCTTTAAACTGCATCCTGTGATGTGACAACATTGTTCATCTTAAATGCCAATAAAAACGTATACTAAAAAAACAACAAAAACAAAACTTAAATGACATGAAAAATGAGTTGCAATTTGAAAAGCTGGAAGAATGGTTTCAGAGGTGTCATGTGGGGATAGATACAGCCATTACGCTCCTGAATAGTAGAGCAGGACACAAGGAGAGGTTTAATACCATAAAAGAGGTTACTGTGGAACAGTAGGAACTTGAAGTCACACCTGACTTTGTTGTGATTAGGCAGGGCTTTAAGTGGGTCCGGTCCCTCTGGATTTCAGATCCAGCAACAATTAAAAACTGACATTGAAACGATTTCCTATGGGACCCTATATTTATGCCCTTAACTTTACAAGCAAAACACTGATCGATTTCTGAACAATGACTGTAAAAACATTAAGGTAATCCATGTCAGCGAAGTAGTTCTTGTTTACATTCCACACTTAATCCTTGCATCCAATTAAGAGTGTTTGCTTTTTCCAGGGGGTGTTTTTCTGTACTCTTTTTTTCGTACAGCGTATTACTCTTGTATAGTGCATACTGTGTACTGTCTCGCCTCTAGGGGTCTGTGTGAGTTCAAGTTGTGGGTGAGTGTTATTAATGAGCCTCGATTGGGAGCTCTGGAGTTCTGGCCAAAGGCAGCACGAGTTCTCACAGTTCCTGTCAGTGGGTCATGAAGGGGTTTGTGTGTGTGAGGGGGGGTGGTGAAGTGAAGGAGATGCAAGGAAGTACATGCAGAAGGCTAGAGTAAAAAGAGTGTACTGAAACGGGAATATGACAATATGTGACTTAAGAAGTCAGAAAGATGTGGGGAGAAAAGGGGTGTAAATGTCTTACAGAGACTGCAGTGGGAAGTGATGTGAAGGGAAGAATGTCTGATATGCCTAGATGCAATAACTAAAAGCTAACAGAGAGGCACCAAAATAGTAGTTGCGCTGTGGGAAGCATTTTACTTCACATGCTTTAAGCCACACCCTTAATTATATAAGACACGCCACTTGTAAAGGATTCCTAGTTATGTTTCTTAAGCCACGCCCCTTTTAGAGACCCCTCCCATTTTTTTCCCCTCTGACTTAAAGCCCTGTGATTAGCAACGAGTGGGCATGATGTAGAAGGTTAAAATGATTGTTGGGTTGTACAGGCTTAAATTAAACAAAGAAGGGGAGGTATCAATATTACCATACACACCACAGGAAAAGGGAATGTCTTGGGCACCAAACAATGGATAGAATTTATTGAGGAGCAGGAGGCGAGCTAGGCAGAATGGGAAACAGTCGGAACACCGCAGTCTAAACCACGAGTGTTCTGACTCCGCAAGCCCTACCACGCATATGCCTTAACCACGCATGTGCGTGGTTAAAGCATATGCACGGTCTAGCTGCGGAACGGACGGAAGCAGGCAGAGGTGAGGTAAGTGGGGTTGCGGTTGGGGGGGTAGATCGGGGTACTTTTGTGGGCTGGGTCGGGAATGTTTTGTGGGCTGGGGTGGGTCAGAAATGTTTTGTGGACTGGGGGTAGGTCGGAAATGTTTTGTGGGCTGGGCTGAGGTACTTTTGTGGGCTGGGGGGGTAAGGGGTAGTTTTGTGAGCTGGGGGTGGGTCGGGTTTGTTTTGTGGCCTGGGGGTGGGTCAGGAATGTTTTGTGGGCTGGGGGTGTATCGGGGTTGTTTTTGTGGGCTGGGGGTGGGTCGGGGTTGTTTTGTGGGCTGGGTGTTGGGTACTATTGTGGGCTGGGGGTGGGGTACTTTTGTGGGATGGGATGGGTTGGGTTTCTTTTGTGGGCTGGGGATGGGTTGGGTTTATTTTGTGGGCTGGGGGGTGGGTCGGGTCGTTTTGTGAGCTGGGGGGAGGTGGGTCGGAGATGTTTGGTGGGCTGCATTGGACGGAAGCAGGGAGAGATCCGTGGTGAGGTAAGTGGGGCTGGGTCAGGGTAGTTGTGGGCTGGGGGTAGTTTTGTAGGCTGGGTGGGTCGGGGTAGTTTTCTGGGCTGGGGTGGGTCGGGGTAGTTTTCTGGGCTGGGGGTTTGGGGCTAGTTTTCAGGGCTGGGGGGTCAGAGTAGTTTTTAAGGACTTGGGGGAGTGTTGGGGTAGTTTTTTTTAATTAGAGGTTAGGGTATTAGGCCTCAGGGCAGGGGAAGGGGAATGGGTAGTCAGGGTAGTTTTTAGGGCTGGGTCAGGGACAGGGTTAAGGGACAGGGTTTTAGACATCAGCGAAGGTGGATGGCACTGCGTGGGGTTTGGTAGGGGTATTTGCACCTCAGGGCGGGAGGGGGGGTGAGTTTGAACCTTAGGGCGGTGGGGAGGGGAGTGGCGACCTTAGCCGTGCATACCCCTTTACTATGCATGCCTTTACCATGGACTACCATGTAAAAGAAAGGACAGTGTAAAAGAAAGGACATAGTGAGTGTGATAAAGAGAAGGGCTTGAGGTATGTACACTCTGAAGCCCGAAAACGCTCATCATTTACAGGCTCACGAGAGTCCTAAGAGCTCTTGGCATTCTGGCTGGTGCACATCATTCTCAATTTCAAATTTAGGTGATCAGTGCCATCTACCAGGTGTGCTGCCTGGTTCCCTCCACTTCTGTGCCAGCCCATACATTTATTTACTTTTATTTTATTACTTCAGGTTTTTGTAGTGTGCTACTAGCCATCACGTGCAAACACACAAGAGGGAAATAGCAAGTTGCGTAGAATATTTGCCAAAACCTGGTGGCGGTGAAGGAGTTGATCTTCTGACAGGGGTAGAGAAGTCTTGCGATACCTGCCATCTGATATGTCCCCAACATGACGATTTGCTAGTTATTTATACTATATACAGCCTACAACACATACTGAATAATCCGTTACACTTAATAAGTGTTGATTACTACCCACCAAAGTTTATCTGCCTCAGAACAATGAAAGTTTTCAGTTGGGCTTGCAAAGTTTCACACTTAAGCCTTGCTGATTAAATGCAGATATTTGCAGCAAGCATATAACTAACCGTATTGTTTACTGGAAAAGGAACTCGTGACCTGCAACATGGATCGTTGCCACAAAACGCGAACACACCGTGCTAATTTATTAAGACATAAACCAATGAAGGGACCACGAAGGACTGGCGATTTAATCAAATTCCCAAATTATGAAAATAGCTGTTGTAGCATAATTTTGAATGAATTGCCTGGAGCTCAAGCTGGAAGCCCCTAAATAGCATGCATTAGCAAAATCAAGTGTAAATTGATTGCAGAATTAGCCAGCAATGCTCTCAAATCATTTGGGATAAAAGGAAACATGTCTGCTGAATTTTAAGCTGCAGAAAACATGAAGAAACTATTGCTTTGATCAGTGGCATCAGACTCAGATCTTTGTCCAGTACAAAGTCTAAACTTTTAACTTTCTCACCCGGACGGGAGGGGACCAAGAGATTCCGGTCACAAGGGCTGGAAATAAGGATTGTTTCTACTCTGGATCACCACATTTGTATGATTAACTCTTAAATAGTTGTAGTTCATCTAATGGAGAAAAGCACCTACAAAAGTTAAAGGCATCTTTCCTAATTTCATGAACTGGTTTGTCCAAATTTAGAATCATCTGTGTGTCATTCACATTAGAGATTATCCTGAATCCATATATTTTAAAATACTTGCCAAGGGTTTCAAATCGAAGTTAAACCAAATTGGTGAACGTTCAGACCTCTGCAGCACACCACACCCAGCCAGAATGTTTTTAGAGTGACGAGATAGAAGCATAATGGCAAATTTCCTACTATCAAGAAAAGTGTTAACGTACGGAAATTCCACAGGCGGAGTTTGCACCCCAGTACTGTGCAACTCGTAATCAGGGCCCAAGTGTAGTGTGCGGTATCTGGAAAAAGGTTCCTTTTTTAAAAAATATTTTTTTATTTCATCACCAGCATTTAAATACACAGACATTTCATGAGATTTAGTGTCCACAGATGGAGGTAATATATAACATACAAAATTGCGTAAAAAAAATATTGCATCGTAACAAACAATTACCAATTCAGTAATATACGAGACAATTTTATTTATCATAGTAAGCTAAAGTGACTTCCTAATACCTGCATTTTCCGATGGGACATCGGCAGCGGCCTATTGGATTAGTTTCCCTCCTTCCACCTATTAATGGGGGCCCAGATGTGATCCCCTAGTCTTTTTGGTTTGAGGCCCTTTTTTTATATACTCCTTTTTAGGTCTCGCCTACCGTTGCAGCGCATGCGCTGCTCGCTCTGCGAGACCTCTTGTAATTGAGGAGATTTTGGAAGTGGAGTCTAGGCTCCACCCCTTCATTCCATTGGCTTGCGTTATCGTGCATGCTAAACCCTGGCTTTCCATTGTCAGTGAGGCTTTTTAGTCCCTCCTTGTTACCGCCCTGTCTCCTTTTGGCCCCGCCCACCCGGACTGGATCTTTTACTCGTCTGTTGCTCGTCATGCGGGCTGCGTCTCTTCACTTCTCCCTTCTCGTGAGGCAGTGGGCGGGTCCGGCACGTGTGGCGGTTTACATATTATGCAATCAGTGTTTCAAAGTACAGATAGCTATCTTCTGCCTGAGCGTAAAATGCGTTATCTGGGCACCTGCCGAGCTCTGCCTTAGTGTGCGTATATAAGGCCAGGGCAGAAAGTGAGAGCGTGTTTGCAGCACGTGCTACAGCGAAGCTCCATGCTGGAGGGACGACTGACTGATCGATAGAACCGTACATACCCGTTTCTCCTTGAGAGGGACCCAGAAGTTTACTCGCGTAAAATATACTTGTGCATTTTGAGCATCTGGTTGCTCGAGACTGGAGTGTTACTTTGGTTTTGTATGATGGGAGAAAAGCGTTTAAAGCAAGATTACTAGATAGGTGCTTGTTTTCAGGAAAGCCATATCCAGTCCCGGATTTTGTTTTAATAACCCAATGCGATCTGTGGGTTGCAGTTTTGTTAACCTCAATTGGACTAAATTGCTAGATTGCAGTGGTTTGTAGCAGGAAAGACTGGACTCGAATAAGGTGTTCACGGGGAGAAAAAGAAGAAGCTCGGAATTCTTAACATAAAGTTTAACTTCCAAACAAGATGATGTTTATTCAGCGAATATTCGCAATTTGCCCTCAAGCCAGTATGCGTTTTCAGCCGACTGCACAGAGCACACCTCCTTTCTCCGTTTAAACGTATGGGCCTCAAGGTTTGTTGGACTGATCTAAAACCAATATTTGGTGTCAGTTGACAGTGATAAGTTTGCTCAGGAGCAGCTCCGTATCTCCATGTCACCCAAGGCGATAGTTATGTACCTCTCGGGTGGGCCTGTGGTGGATGGGGCTGGTGGGGGGCGGATACTGTCTGTACTCTTGCAGGCTGACTGGTGAGCGGCGGCGGAAAGCAAATATTGCTGTATGCATTAGTTTGCAACGGCGAGGCTTCCATGTTAATTTGTAGAGGGTACGGCCTCTCAGAGCCCTGACTGGCTAGAATATATGCACTGGGGTGGACCTGCGCTGGTTACCAGTCTTGGCACTGGTGGGGATGCTGCAGCTCCTTTGTGGCTGTTTTTTGAAGCACTACTTCACAACAAGTGGGACTGTCGAACCTAATGTTAAGCACGTTACGCAGTTGGTGCGGCTGAAGGACGAGATGCCTTGAGAAGACCTGGACATATGGAGGCCAAAAAGTGACGAAAGCGACAGCATGTTTGGCAGCCCCGCCAGCCAGATAATGCAGTCACCGCTTCTGCCCAAAAAAGCATACTTATGTTTTCGCTTTGGATATTGTATGCTGCGATTTTTTTGCATACTAGAATGTTGTTACTCTTCAAGAAACGGAGGAGGCAAATCGCTTGGATACTTTTCAAATGACTAAATACAAATATGTGACGTTTCTGCACAGTGTGTTGGTATTTTTTTATACCACTTGCACACGGCGGCTCCACCACTGTAAATAACCTGTACTCCTAAAGTCAATGATCAACTAAAAAAAAAAAAAAAACGTCTGCATCCGGCTCGGTTCGTGCTTAAAGACGACCTCTTCGTTCCTACACGTAGGTAGGTACTGTGTGCAGCCAGTGGATGGCCTCATTTGGACGTGGCATGTTTATTATCGATGCCAAGGGCAATTCGCCGATAAAAGCAGTGCATAGGATTGGCACACTCTTTGCAGCAGTTTTTTTTTTTTTTCACTGCTTTGTTTTTCTAGATTTTTGCGCACCCTTCTTTCCCCCACCATTAATTTACATTGTTATTCACATTTATCCTCCTTCTGTGTAAATGGGTGAGGCACATTCACAGCATGTGAGGCTTGTGATCGGTTTTCCGGTGGCTTTTGTTTTTAAGCCGTTATAGGGAACCTGGTACTCGATTTTGGAAAAGATTAACTGGCCAGAAGCCAGAAAGGATGTTTATAATTCGCCGATGATTCATGCTCTCTTGTCTTGTGTGTTTCTGGAACTTCATGGGACAGGCTTGCTTAGTGTGCAGTTCGGAGCGCAAATGACCAAGCAATTACCTGTTACACCAGTGCGTACCCGGTGACGTTTTTTTTTCCTTCCAGTTTGTAGCCTGCGTGTTTCACATGGTGGTCTGGGACCTCCCAGGTGCTATCTCTCCCCTCTCACCCCCTACAGAATTCGACCTCGGTCTGGTAACTAGGTAGTCTCGCATAGCCCGGTCTAGAGTGACTCATTTGATAGAGGTGTGTGTTTACTGGAACCTCTGAAAACAAGGAGAGCAGTCCTCGCTGGATTGGTCACGGAAGAAGTACTCAAGGCTTGCCCTATAAGGAGTTTGGAGCATCATTCCCTCAAAAACTACTCGACTGAAAAGCTGACCGAGTGCAGTCAGATATGAAGCGTATAAACTGCATATTATGATTATCTGAGCTAAAATCTTAACACATCTGACGAGATTGAGGCATCTCGTTTGGTGGTCTCGGAATTTCAGGTGACTGAGATCGCCAGGATTGGGTCTCATTATCTCCAGAGATTTGGGCATCACGAAGATAATGCAGCTTCGAACGTTTGTTGGTCCGTCCCCAGTGCAGGACTAACTTTGTCCTCCGTCTCATCATCTGTGGCCTGTTATGGGTAGATTATCATGGGTTCTCCCAGGAGACCTACTGATTTACGTGACCAGTGAGACTCTGGCTGCCACACATCCTCCATCAAGAAGATGACATTCTGCTTCTGTAAGGCTTTGAGCTGGAATCCACATCTTACCGTAGGGCAGTGACCAGCGCCACTAGCGCTTACTACACTTGGCGAGGCGTTGAAGCGCTTTACAGCGAGTAGCAAGCTATTGTATTCTGGTCTGTTTCGGATTAGTGGTTATGTAATATTCTTTTAGTCTGAAAATGTTTGGTTCTCGTGTGCAAGGCAAAAGGCTTACAAATTACTTATGTCTCTTCTTGGTCAATTTTAGTGTCAGTTGTATTTTTATTTAATCAAAAGAATTTCTCTCGGTTTTGCACCTTCACCCATAGCCCGATACACAGACTTACAGAATATGCCGCAAGCGCATCCAATAGAAATCTCCAGGTAGTAATTCCCATGCAGGGCAGCGCCAAGTAGCTGGGATGAAACTAGCATTTGCAATGCAATAGGTCTCTCATTTATGCGAGTTGAAGCTATTGGCATTGTAAATGACAATGTCTTTTATTTAGGTTTTAAAAACCAAAACATAAATAAAAGGCATTGTCATTTACAATGCCAATAGCTCAAAGTTGCGTAAATGCGAGACCTATTGCATTGCAAATGCTTGTTCTAGATTGTAGGTAGCTAATAGTCTCCCTAGCCATTGCTGAAAGCCAGGTGCCAAAGGATCCCGCCAAGCTGTTGCTATACAGATTCTGGCCACTGCCATGGCTATAAAAAGAAAGTAATGATGTTCCTCGGGTACTTCATTATTGCTTACCCCTAGCAATATAAATTTGTACTGTTAAATTAATTTTCATTTTCAGTAATTGATTTAAAAACTTTTCTATTTCCCTTATCAAGATTTCTAGTATGGGACACATAGCAAACATATGTTCCATATTGGCGTCAGTACTGTTACTTCGGGGGCATGTAATCCCGTCTTGCCCACCCCATTGGGAGATTGTAGCCGGGGTATAGTACAGTGAGAACAGCGTTTTGTAATGTTGTGCCTGTAGTCCAGCCGAGCACAGCGCAGTCTTTCCAAGTTCCCGAGAATCTAGAAATCTGTCATACACTGTGCCCAGCTTCTGTTACCATTTGGCCACATGTTTCTCCAGATCATCTTGGTTGAACTAGATCAGTTTCGAGTAAATATACCGGATAGTACATCCTGCATCGGACCGAACCACATCCACAACACTATTATGGCCGAAGCCATTCAACCCTCCCTTTTTTTCGGCTAGAAAACTTGGGACTTGCAGGTATTTAAAAAAATCCCTCGTATGTATTCCAAATTTAGTTTCGATATCGCTAAATGATAGGGGATCTTATGGACACAACGGGGCTTCTATCACCCCGATACCCGCTTCCTCCCATCTTGCCATAATGTTGTCCCTGAAAGCGTCGGATTTTTAACGAATTGTGTATAATAATTCAGTCTACCAAGCCCCATTTTTCTTTTGAAGGCCGCCCAGATCTGGAAAGCTGCGAGTAGGGTTTTAAATCTTACTTTTTTTTGTAGTAGATGGGCTCACTATATTCAAGAAGCAACCCTGAGCATCCTCTCCTAATAGTAATTCATATACATCCAATGAGCCGACCCGATTCCACTGCTCTTCTATTTTTCCTCCCATGAGCCCCCGCATGTATTGTAAAGCTGCGGCCCAGTAATAGAGTCTAAGATCAGGCACCCCCCTCCTCCTCTCTCTCTTGCAAGTGTCAGAAATGTTAATGCCCTTCTAGTCTTCCCGTGTGCCCAGATAAATCTATTGAACATATTCTCCAGCCCCTTAAACCAATGCTTCCCAAATTCCAAGGGTATAGCCCTAAAAAGATATAGAACTTTGGGCAAAAATAGCATCTTAATTATATTGCACCGGCCTACAATAGAGGGGTGAAGGTTATGCCACCTGTCAAAATCGCTTTTCCCTTTCCTAATTATCGGGGCTATGTTTAACTCCACTATTTGTTCAAGCTCGGAGGTAATATTTATCCCTAGATAGGTGGCCACCTGCGTCACCCGTATGTCCTCAAAAGCGACTAAATTGTTAATAACTATTTGTGTTTTCTGTTGATTGAGTTTGTATCCTGAGATTCTACCCAATGCTAGTGCTTCCTCCCCTATTGCAGTGATTGCCATCTGAGGGTCAGATGTAACGACCACCAGGTCATCAGCATATGCAAGAATTTTTGTCTCTTGTTCCCGGAATCTCATAGGTTTAATAATTCTATTAACATCAATTCTGCGGATCAAGGGATTGATGTAGAACGCAAAGAGAAGCGGGGGAACACGGACACCCCTGCCTGGTCGCCCTTGTAATCAGTATCAGATCGGTATACCCTCCATTCACTCTTACTCGAGCCACCGGGTTCCTATATAAGCCCTGGATTGCCTTAATAAATCCCGTACCCAACCCAAATCGTTCAAGGGTGCCCCACAGATACTCCCAGGAAACCCTATCAAACGCTTTCTTGGCATCAAGCAGAATCAATGCCATAGAGTTTCCTGAGACAGCTGCAGCGTCAACTAGGGTTATTACCCTACGAACATGTTCAGTGGTGCCTCTACCGGGTATAAACCTGTGCTGTTGGGGGTGGAAAACCTTGCCAATGATTAAGCTTAATCGTGTTGCCAGTGCTTTCGAGAATATTTTCGCATCACTGTTCATAAGAGTGATGGGTCTGTAGGAGCATAGTTCCCGCGGGGGGTTACCTTTTTTTTTAAAAACTACTATTACTGCCTGGGCCCATGACTCAGGGACAGAGTTCCCTCCCTGTGCCTGTTTAAGTGTTTTTATCAGATCGTGCTTTAAAATAAGGAAGAAAGTTTTATAGAATTCCAGTGGAATCTGATCTGGTCCCACTGCCTTGCCAGAAGGGAGATTGGTCAGTGTATCATATACTTCCTCGTCTGACAGAAAGGTCTCCAGGGGATCTAGGTCATCGGTGGTAAATTGTTCTGCTTTGACATCTTCCAAATATCCCCTAATTGCATTCTGTGATGCGTCCTGCTCCTCCTGATAAAGTTCCCTGTAGTATTTGTAAAATTCCTCCTGAATACCCAGAGACACTGTTACCAGATTCCCCCCTTCGTCTTGTATCTCAACTATCTCCCCCATCATCCTTTTTTGCCTTACCATGACTGCAAGCGTGTGTCCTACCCGTTCATTGAATTCGTAGCACCCCTGACGCCATGCAAGGTATCTCTCCGCTGCTTTGGATGCCGAGATTTCCCCAATTTCTGCTTTAGTTAATGCTATTTTGTGTGTTATGCATCACGTCTACATGATCATGATTATGTTCAACGTCTACATGAGCCCCCTCGCAGCCATCGCACGCCAACACAACCTCAACATCATCTCGTACGCCGACGACACCCAGCTGATCCTCTCCCTCACCAACGACCCCACCACCGCCAGAGCCAACCTACACGACGGGATGAAAGACGTCGCCGACTGGATGAGGATCAGCCGCCTTAAACTGAACTCAGACAAGACGGAAGTCCTCATCCTGGGCTCATCACCCTCCACCTGGGACGACTCCTGGTGGCCCCCGGCCCTGGGCACCGCGCCCAAGCCAACGGACCACGCACGAAACCTGGGCTTCATCCTGGACTCCTCCCTATCGATGACCAGACAAGTCAACGCCGTCTCATCTTCGTGCTTCAACACCCTGCGCATGCTCCGCAAGATCTTCAGATGGATCCCCACTGAAACCAGGAAGACCGTCACCCAGGCACTCGTCACCAGCCGACTGGACTATGGGAACACCCTCTACACCGGAACCACAGCCAAACTTCAAAAAGACTCCAGCGCATCCAGAACGCCTCCGCACGACTCATCCTGGACATCCCCCGACACAGCCACATCACCGGACACCTGAAAGACCTGCACTGGCTCCCCGTCAGCAAGAGAATCACGTTCAGACTCCTCATCCACGCACACAAGGCCCTCCACGACCTGGGCCCAAAGTACCTCAACGACCGCATGACCTTCTACACGCCCACCCGCCAGCTACGATCAACCAGCCACGCCCTCGCCACCGTACCACGCATCCGCAGAACCACCGCCGGAGGAAGATCCTTCTCCTACCTGGCAGCCAAGACCTGGAACTCCTCCCCACTCACCTTCGGCGAACCCAGGACCATCTCTCCTTCAGGAAGCAGCTCAAGACCTGGCTGTTCGAGCAGTAACTTACCCCCTCCCCCAGCGCCTTGAGACCCTCCCGGGTGAGTAGCGCGCTCTATAAATGCCGTGATTGATTGATTGATTGCTCTCCAAGGGTACCCCTAGCGCTATTGCACTAATCAATTCTTCTTCCGTATCTGCCAAGACTTTATATAATGCTTTTACCCGCCCAAGTTCATTCTTTCGGCGACGGACGCTGTAACTAAGTGTTTCTCCCCTGACCCCAGCTTTGAATGCGTCCCAAACCACCCCACTGCTAGCACTATCCCTACTGATTTCCATGAAGCCCTTAATCCAGCTATTCATATGTGAAATATACTCTGGGTCCTTCAATAAGCCTCTCTCAAATGTCCAGACTTCTCTTTCCTTTCCACCCCTATGAAATTAACAGTTAATAGCAAGGGATTATGATCCAACATCACTCGGGGGTACTTTTTTATGCTACTACATGAGGTCAGTTGATGTGAAGTGAAAAGGTAATCTAGTCGTGCTACCATTTTATGTGGAGCAGAGTAGTATGTACTCCCAGGGTCAGAGATTTTCATCAGAGTCCAGATATCCACTAGCCAGTTATCTTGGGTTAGTGATACCAGGGCCCTATAAACCTTGCTTTTACGGCCTTCATATTTGCCAGTATTTCCCCCCAGTATCCCACCCAGGCCGTTAATGTTCAAGTCACCACACAATATGACTGGTGATGGCCTTGATGCTAGCTCAGAGTTCAAGAACTCCAAGACCTCAGGGTCATCACCCGTGGATCCATACACGGAGCATTGGATGAAAGTAGGTTTGTGAAAGCAACACTCTGCCGACAACCATCGCCCCAATTTATATGACTGACATTTCTTAAACATTATGTCACTCCTCTGGGATAAAATAGCAACTCCTCTGGTCCTAGCCCCCTGTGTAGTATTAACCACCAAGTTATATCCAAGCTGTTCCATTATCTTACCCCTTGAACCCTCTATGTGTGTCTCCTGGAGACACACAATATCTGCCCACAGCATTTTCAAATCTATTGCCACTTATTGCCTTTTAGTCTGATCATTGAGTCCACAAATATTTGTCGCAATTCGTATGCTCATCCTCTAAAATCGACAGAATAAAGATTCTTAATATGAACATAACCAGAAGAGTCCCAACCTCTTCTTGGATCCCCTCGACCTTGCCTGTATTTGCCCTATATCTCCAATTTCCAAGGTACACCTCATGTGCCATTTTTTGTGTTTACCCCCCCTTCCCTGCCCCCCAAACTCCCCCTTTCCCCCCGCCCCTCCTCCTCGCCCAACCCTCCCCCCTACTTATGAGCAAATAGGTCACCGTGTGACCTATGTGATGTCGCCTGTTCCACCCGCCTCGAGATGCCCCCGTGCCCCAGCCCCTCAGCCCAAGGTGAACACTAAAAAACAAAAAAATCATCATCAACCCTGATGCTTATTTACATTCGAAGGGAAAGATAATTTCTTCCATATTTTACCGACTATTTCATTAATTATCAGACCTCTGGCCTACCCAGTCACCCATTCTCCTCATTATGGTGTGAACCCTCCCAGTCCTTGCTGCACTATCTTACTGCAGCAGCAGCTTCTTTTGACTCTTGAAGCTCCTTCAGATAGTCCTGGGCCTTTATTTATGATGTTAACATCCTCACCTTCCCTCTATATACAACCTTGAGTCGCGCATGACTCAAAAGATAAGCTACGCCTCCAAGCGCATGAAAAGGGGAGATTAACTGGTGAAGCCTCCATCGCCTTTCTATGGTGGTGTGGCAAAAGTCTGGCCATACAAAGAAGGTATGACCGCCAAAGGAGCGTTTAGCGTCCAGTCTTGCTTTGTCTGATATAGCCTGCTGAAGGAGAAAATTCCCAAAGAAGACTAGGACCGCCCTGGGCCGTTCCGATTGTCTTGCTGTGGTGCTTTTCTTCTGAGTTAGTGGGAAGCGGTGCACTCGTTGAACCTCGGCATCCCAATTCCAGTGTACTAGTTCGGGAAAGGCGCCTTTCAGGAGGTCTACCATGAATGCTTGTGTCGTTGCCTTCGCTGTTCTCGGCTAATCCCAAGAAACGGAGGTTGTTTTGGCGCTGTCGCTTCTCGAAATCTTCAAGCTTCCACATCACGTCCGCCGCTTGCTTGTCCTGTAACTCCTTGTGTGTCTGTAATTTCCCAATCTCGCATTCTAGAGCCATTGTCTTTTTCTCGACATGTCTCACCCTTTCTTTCATCTCCGAGCATAATTTTGCTCATTTTCCGGATTGAGCCTTGTAACTTCTTGGTTGCCTGGTGTGCTCTGCGGTTTTCTTGCCTAGCTTCCCCTTGCATCTGCTGAAGGGTGGCATAGACCAAATCTATCGAGGGAGAGATTTTCGGGCCGGTTGGATCGCCAGGATCCATTGGAGTTTGCTCACCTATCTCTTCATTGTATACCTGACTGGTGGCGGAGTAATCCCATTTTAATCTGCAAGCCGTTTCCCCATTACTATCAAGTTGCTGCATTCTCGCTTTAGATCTGGTTCTGCGTTTTGAGTGACTGCCTGGTCATGGCTTTTACCAACAAGCGAGTCCTCTGTCCCAAAGTCCTCCTCCGTGAGCCCTGGGCTTGAGGTAGACAGCTCAGACTCATCCGTGTGGAAAAAGAATTCCCCCCCCTCAGGATCTGGAGACCCATCGGATTTTTCTGCCAAGGACCGTCTAGCAACCCCTGCGCTGCTGCCCCAGAAAAAGGAGTATTTGTAGGTATGTCCAGTGTGGTACTGTCATTCCTAACCATTGTTTCTACCGGTAATTCTACTTCTGTTACATTCAGCAAGCCAGCAGATCCAGAAATATAATGGTCATTACTTGCTTGGTTAGGCACCGAACCGGTCCGTTGAGCCCAAGCCTGTGTATCCAATGTCTGTGCTTGCCTGGTGTTCTGCTCGCTCTGTTCACCCTGGCCAGGTGGGGCAGAATGCAAAGCCCCGCCCGGTCCGTCCGATCACGCAAGAACAGCTGAGGGAGCTGCAGCGGGAGAGTCGATCACAGCATTCTCCTCCCCGGCCCCACAGAGCGGGGGCAGGGACTCACCAGCCGCAGCTGCACCGAGCGAGAAAGCCTCCAAGATAAGCGTCTGCTTTGCTCCTCGCTCCCCAGTCGTCACACGTCGGCCGCCTTGTCCTTCATTCCCATGCTCCTTGGCAGTCCGGGAGTCATTTTCCTCCGCTCGTCCGGCCGCATTGCCAAGCCGGAGATTGCCCGCTCCGCGACCAGCCACAGCTCCTGTTGCAGCCACCTCCTTCACAGCGTTTTTAAGTGTTTTATTTGTTTACAATTTTACCCGCAATCAGGGAGTTCCCCAAACACTATTCATGTTACATGCTGCCATAGTTCACTATGTCAGGAACCACTGGTCCCCGAACGGAAATGAACCCTCCACGCATGGATTGGTGCACGCAGTTTATTTGTGGGTGAGGGACGTCATCTGATCCGCTGGTTGTACAGAGGCACGAGAACACATGTGGGGGCCTCTCTGGTGCCCTTAAGGGAAAAATGGGTGAGGGACTTTGGTAGAGACATAACAGATAAGGAGTGGGCTTACGCCCTAGAGTTCCCCAAAAAAGTGTCCCGGAATGCTAAATTTAAGTATATTCAATACATGATCCTACATAGGGCATACCTTACTCCACAATGCCTCAACTGTATATACCCAGATGCACAAGTCTGCTGCCCTAGGTGTAAGACGTTGGATGTTGATATACTACATATGCTTTGGAAATGCCCACGTCTGAGGGGATTCTGGTTAACGATAGGTGGGGTAATTCAGGAAACGACAGGCACCTCCGTCTGGGATACAGCAGATAGCTGCCTACTAGGGCTACACCCTCGCCCGAAAAGTTAGAGAATCCAGTATAAGTTCGCAGACATGGCTATCCTCATAGCGAACCGTGCCATCACAATGAGGTGGAAATCAGCTTTTCCCCCACCATTACACACCTGGCACACGGAGATGGTCCGTTGGGGAGGGGCGGAGAGTGCCATTATCAGAAGAGAGGAAATACGTGGTGCGTGCAAAACACCCATTTCCATGGAATGGGACCAAATGCTGGAAACACTGAAGGCCAAGGACCTGATGGAGCCCTCTGGGCCCTAGTGAGCGTCGCCCTCTCCCACACAAGACATTGAGCCCATGCAGCATCGCCCCCTATAGAACAGTGCGCAATAAGGAACGGAGTAGTGCGCATACCAGTTAAGATGAGGTACAGCAAAGGAAAAAAGGTGTGAAATGACCATACGACGACACGTAATGGAGTGAGCCAGTTATAAGGGAGGGGGGACAATAGGGAGTTGGGGGAAGGTTATAGTGTTCCTGGTAGGACTTCTTTGATACAGAGTCATCAAGATTGTATTTAGTCACAGCACCAATAATCATGGAAATAAACATACATGTAAATGTTCGTAGATTGCAGGACCTAAAACGAGCAATTGTATGACTATGTACATATTATTGGAAGATAAAATATGTATACTAGATGACATCTGAAATGTAAGATAATGTCACAACAGATTGTACTGCATATATCAAGAAACTCAATAAAACTGTTTTTAAAACAAAAGTGTTTTATTTGTTTTCGGAGCCATATCTACGGCCCGCAGCAGTCTTCCGCGTAAAATGGCTATTAGCACTGCGGCGCTACGAAGGGCAGAAGTCGCCCGCAGTTCCAACCAGCACAAGCCTCTCCGCCACACAAGAACCCCAGGGCTCACCAGGTAAGGGAATTCATATTTTATCATTGCCAGGTCACTGCCAGGTTCTTCTCAAGCCCAAATCGTTCCATCAGCCATTCGCATCGGGCCATTCGCGTTGGGGCGGAGCACAGTGGCAGCTCTCTCCTGGCAGTCAGCCAGCCGCCATCTTTGCTCGCTTCATGTTCCTGGAGAAAGGTTCCAAATGGTATTATACACTGCATCCCAATTTTTCTTAATAGCTGAAACCGTTGACAGCATTTTGACACATTCCTTATTTACAGGTCTTCATCAGGATGGTGGGAGTCAAGTAAGAGCACAAAGTTCTAGAAAGCATAACTAATTAATACTGAGGACCTAAAGGTTTTAGGAGGCTACATGAGGAGGACGACTTTCTTACAACGAACCTTGAAAGAATTAAAGCGCTTGGTCAATTGATCCCAAAGACCTAGAGGACATCAAATTTAATTTTTTTATCAAAACTAGATAGAAGGCCAACGAATGATGCTAAAAAACCTGCGGAAGTGGAGACATTTGTCAAAATTCTTACAATGACTGCCAAATAAAAAAAACGTATGTTTGCAGTTAAGGGAAAAGCAGATCAGTGGATCCTAGAGCCCTGGAACACAAAAATAGACCAACAGCCAAATCAGAGAATTATGATTTGCTAATTATGCACATTATCACAGTTCTCTGATTTGCACTCATCTGTCACCACTTTCATAGGTTTTTTGCACCATCAGTTGGACTTTTTCCTGGTTTTGATTTCAAATTGGACACTCACTTATGGATGCATTTTCCTATTGCCCCAAAAGTTGGAGAATATGTTAGCAGAAAGACCCTGCCCGTTTTGGTCCATGACAACAAAAAAGAGCCTGTGGGGTTAGTAGGAGTGGATACTCGTCAGCTGATGGTGTGAGCGCACTAGGTCTTTGGGAGGGTGCAAGGTTGCCGGTAGATTAGGATGACGTAGTGCCTTGGAGCTGAAGGATGGTGCAGGTCTGTAGGGGTTTTGGATAGTTCAATAATACTCTTCATGCATATGCTACAGGTGCGTTAGCGTTCTTTAAAGACCACAGCCAAAGGAACTCTTTCTTCAAGACGCTGCAGCTGATACCCTTGCTACAAGAATGAAGCATGTGATGCTATGGGCCTGGGGTGAGGGTTGGATGGGTGGCAGTAGTTTGAAAAGGAACAGTGTGGTAGGAGAGCCCCTGTGAGTGATGTGCTTCTGTACATTTGTCCAGTACACTGTGCTAGGGGGTGCTTCGAGATTCACACTCGACAACGTAGCCACTAGGCCCACTGGAATTATGCAGCAGAGGTACACAAAATTATGTGGCAGGGTGGACTAAAGTATGCTGCAAGAAAATGCAAATCATGCAGCTTAATGCAGCTCATACTGTGATAGTATTACTTAATTACTTTGTCATTGTTACACATGGTAACACTGAATGGGCAAAGGTTTCACCCCATTAGTACCGATTTCACGCACAAATACAGTAATAAGCGACAGATAGGAGGCCAGTCAAACTTTGCGAAGGACCTTCCACTGCTTGGCAACATGTCACTGTGTTTTTAGTAACTTTTGGTCTGTTTTTTGTTCAAATCTGCAGATTAATCATGTGGCATATGCAACAAATCTAAGATTACGCCAAAAAAAGACATCTGCAAAAATCACATAATTCCAGTAGTCCTGGCTGCCACCAAACTCTCTGTCTTTTTGATGTTTGTTCCAGAGCTTTAATAGGGGCAAGATCCCTCCAGGTCTCAGACCCAGTAGTAATTAAAACCCGACACTGAAAGAGGTCCCTATTCGGCTCAAGGTTCATTTTCTAAACTTTACTGGTGGGTGAGTGAGTGGAAATATGAGTGAACAAGGGTGGATGTATAGATGGATGGATGAGTGAAAGCATGGATGGCTGGGTGAAAGGGGGTGGATGATTGGATAAAAGGGCGGATGATAGGTGGATAAGTGAAAGATTGGATGGATGAATGAAAGGGAGGGAGGATGGATGAAGGGGTGGATGAGTGGAAGGAGGGATTGAGTGAAAGGGTGGATGGAATAAAGGAGTGAAAGGGTTGATGGATAGATGAGCGAAAGGATTAATGAATGAGCGAAAGGGTGGATAAAGAGATGGATGAGTGAAAGGATGAACGGATAGGTTTGGAGATGGATAGGTTTGGATATGAAGGGTGGACAGACGGAATGGTGAAAACTGAATGATGGATGAAAGACTGAACAGACAGAATGTAAAGGTTAAATGGCGGACATCAGCAGGTAAATGGTAGGATGAAAGAATGAATGGATAGATCTATGGAAGAGACAAGACCTATCTTCTGGGGAGGGTCATGATGATTTGCTTCATTTACATTGTGCCATAAGAGCTTTGGTTCGAAGTGGGGGTATTTTCAGAGGGTGAGAGAGTGGATGGATGAGTGAGCAAGGGTGGATGTATAGATGGATGGATGAGTGAAAGCATGGATTGCTGGGTGAAAGAGGGTGGATGATTGGATAAAAGGGCGGATGATGGGTGGATAAGTGAAAGATTAGATGGATGGATGAATGAAAGAAAGGGTGGATGATGGATGAGTGAAAGGAGGGATTGAGTGAAAGGAGGGATTGAGTGAAAGGGTGGATGGAATGAAAGGGTGGATGGAATAAAGGAGTGAAAGGGTTGATGGATAGATGAGCGAAAGGATTGATGAATGAGCGAAAGGGTGGATAAAGAGATGGATGAG
Source organism: Calotriton arnoldi (assembly GCA_963921515.1). Lineage (NCBI taxonomy): Eukaryota > Metazoa > Chordata > Amphibia > Caudata > Salamandridae > Calotriton > Calotriton arnoldi. The sequence goes on along the minus strand of CAWUFW010000531.1, from coordinate 3,140,668 downwards.
TGAAAGGATGAATGGATAGGTTTGGATATGAAGGGTGGACAGACGGAATGGTGAAAAACAATGATGGATGAAAGACTGAATAGACGACAGAATGTAAAGGTTAAGTGGTGGACATCAGCAGGTAAATGGTAGGATGAATGGATAGATCTATGAAAGAGACAAGAGATATCTTCTGGGGAGGGTCATAATGATTTGCTTCATTTGCTTTGTGCCATAAGAGCTTTGGTTCGAAGTGGGGGTATTTTCAGTTTCTTTCTACTCACGTGCTGAAAAATATATAGTATTGTGCCAAACAACAGCAATTAACAGTATGGCATTAAGAAGGTGCAACTATTGCAAAAAAAAAAAAAAAAAAAAAAGAAATGTTAACATATAGCATTTTTCTTTCATTTTGTGTAATGAGTTAACTTGCTTTGTTTATATAAACACATTTCTCATGTGTTTTGGTATGTGCTGCAACTAATATAGAAGTCGTTAAGTATCATCATGTCTTGCCTTTAGCCCCGCCCCAAGCCCCGCCCCCTCACTACACATCTAGCTCATTTTAATGAGTACCTGCACTTATTTTTTCCCCATTTAAAGCACTGCTTGTATAGTGCCTAACTGGGGCTCTGCAGGTGTTTAGAACTGGCACGATTGAGAGCTCTGGAGAACAGGCTGCAGGCAGTGCACTTTTCTCACAAGCTCTGTCAGTGGGTCAAAAAAGTGGTTAAGACTGCATGATCATCCAGTCCTTGGCCTCTCTGCAGAGTATAGAGCAATGGTCACATATTCCAGTAGCAAATGTGATTTTGTGAACATGTATCTGATGGTGGCATAGAGCTGTCAAAATATTGACAAGACGAAAGAAAAGAAAATGTGCTGCTTACAGGTGAGTGGGTGCTTTGTGTGTGGTGACGTGAAGGAGAGGTGCACTCAGGAGAGAGAGAAGAGGGTGCTGAAGAGGAAAGAGTTGAGGTGTAAGATATGCAGATGGACAAGATGTGGAGAGAAAAAGGCGTGCATGTCTAACACAGAGTGAACCTAACATGAGTGAATGAGACCCTCTGTAGACCACTACCCCTTCCACGGGCCTCAGTAATGTTTAACTCAGTCTCACAATTTCAGAATTGAAACATTTTCAGTATTATTTATAACAAAACAATTGTTGCTACTCTTTTATATTTAACAGTTAACAATTGACAAAGTCAATAGTCCTAGCTGATTTTAGGTGTATGTCAGTTGTGTGTATGCAATAACAGAAAGCTCAGATAGTAACCAAAATAAATGGCACACTATGGAAATCACGGAAATGTAGTTTTTGTATTTAACCTATGCCTCTAATTCCATAGGCCACATCGCTTTTAGAGAGACCCCCCCCTCTCCCCCCCCCGCGTTTTTATCCCACTTAACGTCCTGGTTCCGAGGGTGATAGCCTACAAAGAGAAAACGGGTCGGCTACTTCTGAAAAATGGATTCTTGTGGTGGACACTACATTACAAGCGACATTCCTCCTCTCCTTAACAGGGCCTCTCTGGTGAGACCAGGTAAGAGAAGTTTGCACAACTGCATCTAGCAGCAGCAGTGACATCAATATTCAAATGACCTTCTTCTGCCTTCACTCCCAAAACTCCACCCAGGTCCGTTCAGAAGGCAACCGGCTCCTGCCCCCAGATCTCAACATGCCCCATCATAGATGAGGGAGGCTCTTCCAGTCCAGTTATTTACAGTGCATTCCGGTACTTGCCGTGGGAACCTCGAGAGCTCCGCAACTCGAACATACTAAACGCAACTGATGAAATCATTTTGAACCGCCTGCAGCTCAAATTCAAAATATCTACAGGGGTCTAGCGGTACCATGCGAGTCAACAGGAGTGGAAGCCCAGTAAATAAACACAGGTGCGTCTGCTAGATGCTGCAAGGCTTACCACAATCTGTGCATTTCAATACATGTGCAATTACCGGAGGTGATTTCACCGCCAGCTCATCTGCCTCGTTCAGCTCTTTACAAAACAGTGAACACAGCGTCGTTACTAGCAGGCATGTGACTGCTGCGATGACATTCACAGCAATTCTACCCTAAACTAGCGACTTTTGAATAGATGTCTAAAAGAAGAGGAAGGAAGGGATTATATATCCGGCTGCAGGACAACCAGTAGATGATCGCTGCTCTTTCAGCGGACTGCTACATGTGGTGTAAGGGGACTTTGTCCAGTATTTGTACAGGGCGAACAATTATCCGAGGGTGTCAAGGCGCTGGGGGCCGTCGGGAAGATTAAGCGAGCTATTGCCCAGAGTCACATGGTGCTGGGCTGATCTGCCGCAGGTGCTGGGATCGAACCGTGAGCATGCAAAGTGCTGTTGGCTAAAAAGCCAGGGCTGTGCAGCGGCGTCACCCACGATCTGAAGCCATTTTGGCAGCTAAGTGTGCAGCTGTGCAGCCCGCCCTCGCCTCTGTGAAAGGATGCGCTGAGGTCAGACATCCATGCAGCGCGCACAGCGCAGCCCGCCCTCGCCACCCAGAGGTCAGAGGGCACATCTCCGGACCCACTCACCAGACATACAGCAGCACGGCCAGGTGGATGGCCCACTTCAGGGTGCCATACTTGACGCTCTGGATACGGACAACTTTATCCGTCTCATATTCGCACATGTCGCTCAAGGTGCAGCACCCGGGAGCCATTCTTGCAGCCGCCTCCTCACACTGTGCCAGCTCCCGAAGCTGTGCTTCTCCACACCCGCCCTCACAGAAAGCGAAAGCCACACCACTTAAAGACACAGCGGCTGTACACAAACCGACCGTGCCCGCCCTTCTTCTTCACCGGGCACACCCCCCCCTTCACGCCGCTGAGGTAATTTGTGAAACTTCGTCACACAACGCAACGTTCTGTTTTCTAAACACCCGGGACGCACGAGTGGCACACGTGACATGAGGCTATGATGTCATGCTACACTGAGAGTAAAGCGAGTAAGTAAGTCCCTGGCAGGTGCATCCATTACTGTTTTTGGGTCTGGTCTAGAGACAGCTAGGATATATATATATATATATATTTTTTTTTGTTGAAAAAAATAAAAGTTATGGGCAGGGCACAAGTCCTAAACAAGCATTTGCAATGCAATAGTTCTCGCATTTGTGAGAGTTTAACCTATTGGCATTGTAAATGACAATGATTTTTACTTATCTGTTTTGATAATTAACTCAATGAAAACCTCTTTTTTTGGAGGGAGAAGGGGTGGAAGGGCGTTTGTACGTGTTTTGCTTTTTGGCAAGGAGTGTGGATGAGTTTTCGATATGACCTGAATGTCACAAAACTGTGCTCCTGTTGTAAAAACCGTTATTTGAAGTCTTTCATAAGAAAGCATCCGGGTGAAGAAAGCCCAAGATCACAAGACCTGTACATTTTTTTCATTAGTAGAAATTGACAATAACCCAATGCACATACGATGAGATAGGAATTATTCGGCCTTGAGTTTACTGCCACTTTTTTTTGGGAGGGGGGGGGGGCTGTTCTGGTCGGTTTTGTGATTAGCAGGTGATCACGTCACTGCATTATCAGGGGTTTCTGTCAATGGCTTTAATTTTGTACTCTGTCGTCGCCTGGTGCTCTAATCCAAGTGAGTAGATGGAATTAAACTAAGACTACAGCTCCCAGAGTGCATTGTGTTAACTGAAAGCCCAGCACTGGAAACGTGAGGCCTCTACTAGCATGCACTTATCTGATCATGGTAAGTGTTGGGAGTTATTCCTCGGCGATGGGAGGTGAAGGAGGCCCTGAAGGAATGGATGGATGGTCCTGAGACCATAAGAGATGAAAACGGGCCGATGAATTACAACCCTCTCCTTCTCTGATAGCCCTTGGCAGGAGACAGCAGGCGAGGATTTATCGCAGGATGCGCCTTCTGAATTATAGCGTCCTTCATCAGTCCCGTAGAGGGCAAAAGGTCAAATGGCTCGTGTTTCTTGCACTACAAAACAACTTTCTTCAAGATATGGTGGGTAGTTTTCACGTCTTTTTGTTTTTTAATGTGATATTTTTTTTCCCTGGAAGGCGTTTGTTTTACCAAGATGGGCTTCTGTTTTCTTCTCCGCTAAAAATTGTGTGCACATGCCAACAACATAGCCTTATGCTAACTGTGATATTTATTTGTGTTTTTGTGCAATTGTATATAGAGCGGACATTTCCCAAAGGTGCCAGAGCGCTTTACAATAAAACAATGATGGTGACATTGTTGAGCATTTGTTCATTTTTAACGAACCACGCTTTGCATTCTGGGTTTTGTAGTTCTAGGTTTCTCTTGTAAGTTAGGCGTTACCCCGAGGCCTCGCCTCACAGTGAATGATGTAAATAGTGTTGAGCAGCCGAACACAACCAATCAGCACACACCACCTGTGCAAAATCCTACCCTTCCTCTTCTAACAAGATGCAAATGTGTTTCCTTTTCAGGAAATCTATTTTTTTTAAATATCTAGGCATTCTCCGTTATGTGAAAGGAAAGAAGGGTTTGACTCGGGGCTGATGCACCTTTAGGGGTGTGAGAGGTTGTGTTGAGGGGATAAGCTGTTGAGGTAGGTGAAACCTGGCAGTGCTGAAGAGTGGGAAAGGGGCGTGGAGACGTTTTAGTTTGTGGTTAAACATTTAGGACTTATCGAGATTATGTGACCTAATGGTTAGAGCGGCCGACTTTGAAGTTGGGAAACCGCGTTTGAGTCTGGCGTTGGCTCAAACATCCTGTGATTCTGGGCAAATCACTTAATGTCCCCGTGCCTAAAAAAAATGAACGTGTCCGTCTGTAATGCAACTTGCGCTCATGTAAAGCGCTCTGATACCTTCAGGTCGAGTTCGTGCTATAGAAACAAGCAGTAGACAATTTTTAAGTGCATACTTAAGTTATGTGCATGGCGGCTCGTGAAGCAGGTGCCATGCTGATAACAAAAAAAAAATTAGAGTTGCGGCGTCGGCTCAACATATTGTGTGATTTTGGGCAAATCATGTAATCTCCCCATACTGACCTGGGACACCAGCAGGAGGTTAAAATGCTGCTACGGCCGGTGTTCGGAGTATGTCATGTGCCCCCGGGCAGACATACACCACAGCGGGGAGGCGAGGGACACACAACCATCGCGTAGTGCAAAGAAAGGCAGGTCCAAATGCTAATCTTCCCATAGTGAACGACATTACTTGGTAGACAAAAAAGCGCGACGCCCGTCACAAGAGTGAAAGTGTGTTTGAATACAAGCCACGCCGTGCACGACAAAAGAAAGGCGCGTCGCCATATTTGAAGAAAAGCCTTGACATGCTAAGCTAATTAGATAAAAATAGTTCTCTGAAACAACACATCATGAATTGCAGCGAAAGGAAACTGAAGTTAGGCGGTGCTGCTCTGCCAAAAACGGAAGTGACGTTCCATTATGTGAACCACTTAGGATGCTGCAACCAAGAGAGACACTGCAGTGAACCAATCCCAAGCAGCAGGCGGGATTACACTCCGTACAGTGTTTACATCAGGTCTTCCAGACAGCGCATGCACGCTGCCTAGGCTTGACCTAAAAAAGAAGTGGGGGGACTAACCAGGTTAGGCAGTATGCAAGTGAAATCATGATGTCACGACGCGTGACATTGCTCGTGACATCACCGGAAGTGACCTCACAAGAAGTGACATCAGATATTAAGACCTCACACATATGTTTATCAGGTATATCATGAGTACATTTAAGCACATTATGAGATTTAACAAATGAGATTTGGGGTTGTGCCGAAAAAGTGGCGCAATCCCGACACAAAATCTGGGCCTCAACTAATACATTTATTTTTTTAAACCCTGCCACAAAGGAATTTGCAACAAGAAGCATGGTAGTAGATCTGTTATGCTTAATTGGTTGCAAAGTCTACATTTCAAAATATTTGATTGGGTTAAGGCATCTGCTGTGAAGGTGCCCAGTAAATCTCAGGGAATAGTAATAATGGTGAGATAACTCTGGAGGTTAATGAACTTGCTGGAGAGATCTATGTTTTGTAAAGTTCCTGATTCGAATCAAAGTAGTAGAGAAGGTAAATGTGTCTCCTGCAAAGCACATCATCTAACACGCAGATGACAGATTATTATTTTATGTAGATAGTAATGTGTATGTTACATAAAGGGCTCTGACACCCTGCATTGGGTTGCATAGAGCTATAAAAGAAATAAAATAGTGCTATTGAAATTGTTATTTGTGTAAATACTGGGACAGACCAACACATCTGACATTCTTACAGTGCATGCATCTCTTATATACAGGGACTGAACAAAGGCAAAAGCATGTCTCTCTTAAGTACCTGTGAAGAGATAAGCTGTGTGCCTTTGTTTCTCCTCTGTGGCATTTACATGTAAGGTTCCAGGCTGCTCCAGTAAGGATATTCAAACAAAAGGAGGCCTGATGGCCCCTTAACTTTGGCACAGCTGGAGGTGAATAAAAAAGCTCCCTTGCTGCCTGCACGTTTTTGCGTGAAATCGAAAGCAGACAACGTGCAGGCACTGCTGAACGTGTCCCGGTGTCTGAAAATTGCACCAGGACAAGTTCAGCATATTTCTGTGGGTTCCAACTTCTTGGCAGGGGGACGGCGTCCACCCTGTGAAAAGAGTGGGTGGACGCCATGTACCTGCGTGTACCCCCGACTTGTGCCCTGGTTATGGGGACGTTATAGTTAGGTTGACGTTTCACTCACACAAAACCATAGCAACTCAGCAGTTATAGTTATACTTATGTTAAGGAACTAAAACTCGTGGCCTAAAGTTACTTAACGGCACGAGTTATAGTTTCTTCAGATAAATGTAACTATAACTGCCATAATTCTATAGTTTTGTGTGGATGAAACGTGGACCTAACTATAAAGTCCTTGTAACCTTTGTTTTTTTCAGTGAATTTCTATAGTTTTTTTTTACATAAAGTAATATATAATTACCGTACGATAATAAAACCCTGCCATGCACGGCATCTGGCCATGTGTGGCAGGGCTTGGACGCTTCGGATCCACGGGTACCCGCGGATCCCCCGCAGGTAGATCCGCGAAGGATCTGTGTCCCTAGATATCTGTACATTTCTTTCTACAATAACTCTCTTAACTACTGAACTGATTTACACCAAATTACAAAAGGTAGCTTTTTGAACCAAGATTTACCTTTCTGCCAAATTGGTGTGATTTTGTTCAGCGGTTCAAGCTGGAGTCGTGTTAAAAAATGCAAAATCCCCATAGACATTGCATGGGGAAAAAGTGTTTTGGGACCCCCATCCCCTTTTTTAAGCCCCCGCTTGACCAATCACCCCAAAACATTTCAAACGGCCGCTGAAGAAACTAGGACACTAGTTTTGAATGTTTCCATGAAAAAAACAAAGGTTAAAGTGGCTTTATAGTCAGGTGAATATCTCAATGACAACATAAATGTTTTGAACTAAAAAAACACAGAAATTCACTAGCTAACTATAACTTGAGCCCCTGCCATGCACTGCTTATGACCTCACATGTTACATCACTCATGACATGTTCTATGACATCATTTATGACCTCACTGATATCTCAAACAACTGGAGCAATATATGTTCTGTTTCCCAGTCTGCTCCCAGCCGGTGAGAACATTTTTAAATCTCCCTCCGGCTGGGAGCATTTTTAAATCTCCCCCAGATGGGAGCAAACACATTTCCCTGCCCGCGGCCAGTGCAGGCAGGGAAACTACTGTGTCTCGACAGTGAGCTCCCTCTGACACATTTAGTGGAACCAGCCCCAGAGGATGGGGCCCCTGGGACCATTAAAGGCTCAGGGAGGAGGGCGACATGGCCCCTTCCCTTAATAAATACATTGGGTTCCGGGGGAGGGAGTCCTCAGGGCTCTAAATGGCTCGAGGAGGGGGGCTGCGATCTCATTCCCTCAAATACATTAGGACTCAGAAAATGGGGTCCCTAAGGCTGAAAACGACTTGGGGAGGGGTGCGTGCCCCCCACCTCTTCAATAATATGTCGAGCCTCAGGGGATGGGGTCCGTGGGGCCCAAAATGGGTTCCGGGAGGAGGGCCCCACTCACGCCCACCTCCACATATATATATAAAATGGCACCCGCCATTTTGTTTTTGTTTTTTTGTCGTAATCCAGCGGGACTCCCGCGTGATCACAGCAAAATTGCCAACATCTTTGTATTTTGCCCCTCCCCCCCAACAGGGCCCAGGGGGGTAGGGTATCCCTACCCTGTCCCCTTATGTTATTTTTTTTTAAACTGCAGGACAGGGGACTAAGTCCCTGAGTCCTGTAATGGCTGCCAGCAACATTTTTCTCATATTGAAAATGGAGCCGGGTGAGGAATGATGGATGCTCGAGACCTTGCCCCACCCCTCACTCTGAGCTTGTACAGGACTATGGCTAACAATGGCGGAACAGGTGCAGTGGCACTGGGGGGCAGGGCTGTGAGGGGTGCACTGAGCTCCAATTATAGCTGTCTTTTACTACTTCTAAACCAAGTCCTAGAGGGCCCATTTGTCTTCCTTGCATTACAACCCATTGCGCTGCCACTAAGGTCCAGAGGTCACCATGGGGAAAACTGCATCTGATACCCAAGGGACACATTTGAAGGGGTCTGTATTTGTCCCAGAGGTTTCTTGAAACAAGCCTCAGATTTGCGAATGGTGAGGTCTCACTGATGATCCTCCCCATAGGACCACTGATGAGCTCTCACTTGTTGAACAGTTTTTCATTTATTTATTTATTGTTATTAACCCCCTTTCCTGTTGCACTTTTTGCAGGCCAGCATAAAAACCCCACTCTGCACCCTGCGCCTGCATGTACTTCCCCTTTCCTCCTATCTTCCAAAGTACCCACATGCTGGGTGTCAGTTGTTTTTGTTTGTTTTTTCTGGCCCTTGCTGGCAATTGTCTCTGCACCAGCTGGAGAAACCAAGTTCAGGGAAGCTGGCTTCAATGAGTGACTTACCTTCCCTTATTGTTTCTTTTAGTAGATTCATGTCTTCTCACTCCTCTTTTCAGGCTTAAAGGACTGAGATTAGAGACTAGTTAACACCAAAATACCTACTGATTCGCAGTATGGGCAGAAAATTGATTTTTTTTTTTTTTTAAAGTATGTAGGATCACGGGGGTATACATTGGGAGGTTTATTTTGGGAAATTTCAAAGGGAGTGAGAAGAGTTGAATTAAATCACTTGGGTATTTGGGGATGTAGTTTATGATGTAGGGACTATGAGTTCTGTGATTTACTGATATAGAATGAATCACATGAATTGTTATATATGGTTAATGTAGACCAATACAGTAATGGAGTTTTTTAATATTTGCAGTTACCCCTGAAGAAGAGCTTGCATAGCTCGAAATGCATTGGGTTTTTAATAAAGGATTACTGCTATGAACAATCATGCGTGTCCATTGTGTTCGTGACAGAGGCCTGGATGGGCACATCGTGAGCATATAAGTTGGGAGAAAGCATGATTCCTTACATGTGGATGAAAAACAGATAAGAAGGTTAAAGTAATGGAAATAATTTAGTTAAAGAAGAAAAACGGTTCAAATGTTTCTGAATATTGGAGGAATTCCATAAACTTGCTGTGCAGCTGGGGTGGGGTGATACGTTGCCTCACACGGTTTCTGTATATACTATACCACAGTAAGGTATAGTGTGCACAGAGTCCAGTGGATCCCCAAAGGTAGGCAGAGGTGAAAGTAGATAATACCTTACTCTCTATATGTGGTAGTGTGGGCGAGCAGTAAGGCTTTATCAGAGAGTAGTGTTAAGAATGTATTGTACACACTCAGGCAAGAAATAATGTCACACACTCAAAGACTGAACTCAGACCAATTTGTTTGTATAAAAATATTATTTAGTTGCATTTTATTTTCTAGAACCAAGGTACAGGTAAGTGTAATAGTGCCTTGCAAGCATAATGCAGTTAAATACAGTTTGAATGCAATGGGATTGGTTACAGGTAAGTCATTTGTTTATAAAACAATTAGAATTACTTTTCAGTACTTTATCAGATTACTTTTTAAGTTACTTTTTCTACTCAGTGTGATATGCCTAGATATCAACTCCACACAATTTTCACAAGAAAGCAGTCAATGTAGTCCTATGGGAGAAAACCAGGTTATCTGTTCAACGGTAAGTACTTAGGTTTGGGAGTTGGTTTTCTGGGGTTAGAACCAGGGTTCCCCCAGGTTCAAGGATGCACTCTCAAAGCACCCTCAGCGGCACTAGGGCAGCCGGGTGCAGAGTGCTGAGGCCCAATGTTATCCAATGGGGATGGGGGGGCTCCGGTTGGTGGCTGCTCACTAGCAGGCCACAAGGTTGTGTGAGCAAAGTTCCTGGACTTAGACTCAGGGCAAAGGGGGATCCGATTTAGCACACAAGGTGCACCCACAGCGGCACAGGGGCGACCAGGTGCAGGGTGCTGTTTTGGCATCGGGTACCCTGTTGGTTTCAATGGGGATTCTCCGGTTGCAACAAACACTGCAGGCTCGGGGACGAAGATCTTCTGGAGGCGACCACCGGTTGGAGAGGTAAGTTGGGATGCCGGGACACCGTCAGTTGGGCCACCCAAGGTTGTGGGACGTTGGGTGCAAGGGTGTCTTTTGGCGTCAGGTTTTTCTTACCGGCTCCGGTTGCAGTTGGGGGGGATCCTCCAGAAAAGGACTCCAGGTGTCGGCTGGAGACTTGAGGTAGGTCAGGGATCACCAGATCCCAGGTCAGGATCGCCGGGGAGACCTCATCGTGGTGTTGGGCCACTCGAACTCGGGCCGTGGGCGTCTGGTGCAGAGTGGTGCAGACTCGCGGATTTGGTCGAAGCCAGAGTCTGTTGGTGAGCAAATCCAGCGCTCACAGGAGACAAAATCTGGTTGGGGTAGGCAGGGCAGGTCCTCCAGGTTCTTGGGGGGGCTGCTGGCTGCAGGACACACCAGGATTTCGCTGGAGCAGGTCGAGGTCAGGACAGGGCGGTAGGGGTGGGGCCAAGTCAGTTGGTGTCCTCCTCTTCTTCTTCAGCACGGCTCTTCGGTCCTTCTTCTTCTTGTCTGAGGAGGCAAGGTTCAAGGTTGCCCCTAAATACTAAATTTAGGGGGTTACAGGTAGGTACAGGTCAGGACCAATGGGTCCCTTCCTTGGGGTGGGTACACCCCCTATTATGCCACCCTCCAGTGGGAGGGGGGCAAAAGCCTCACTCTGGTTGCCTGGGTCCCCCAATCATTAAGAGGGCAGGGACTGAGAGTTGTGCTTCACCGCGCCTCCCCCACCTGAGAGGTGGGGTCCGCAAAGGTGTGCACTCCTCTCCTCCTAACCTGGTTTTCCTGCTGATTCTACTGCCCAAAGTGGGGGTCGGAACCGGTGGGGGCCAGTTGCTGGGAACAGCAAATGGACGGGGTAGCTCACAAAGGCGGCAAGCCTTTGAAGCTTCCCCTTCGTGGACTCTGCCCATCCTGGGGGAGCAGGCTTGGCACCTCGGCCCAGGGTGTGCTTTGTATCAGGACCCCAAGAGCGGCAGGCTCTCGACCCAGGTGTCCAGAAACATGTCTGGTGGTGGCAGCTGGTGAGCAGCCACTCAGCCAGGACACTAGAGTTAGGTTGTTTTTCAGGGGGCATCTTTTCATTAAATCCCACACTGGCATCAGTGTGGGTTTAATGTGCTGAGAAGTTTGATACCAAACTTCCCAGTTTTCAGTAAGGCCATTATGGTGCTGTGGAGTTCGTAATGACAACCTCCCATACCATATACTCTTAATGGCATTACTGCACTTACAATGTCTAAGAATTGACTTAGACACTGTAGGGGTACAGGACTCATGCACCTGTACCCTCACCCATGGTATAGTGCACCCAGCTAGAGGGGTGGCTTACCTATGCCAGGACAGTGGAGTGTAGGCATGGCACACAGGGATGTGTTCCATGTCGACTGTTCACTTTGTTCTGCACCAAAACACGCAGCCTGCAATAGCAGTGTTTGTGTGTAAAGGTATAGGGCCTTTAGGGTGGCACGATAAGTGCTTCAGCCCTTAGAGGCCTTCCTTACCTGGTCACAGTGCCCTTGGTATCTATGGTACCTTTTACAAGGGACTTACATGTGGCCAGAGAGTTGCCAATAGGGTTTTGCCACAGTACAGTTTAGAGAAAGAACATAGGCCCTGGGTACCTGGTTGGCGGGAACCCAGGGCACACTCAGTCAAAGTACATCAACATTAGGCAAAAAGTGAGAGGCAACCATGCAAAGAGGGGCACTTTCCTACAACTGCCATTTTGTTTTTCTCCCCTCCAGTGCTTACTTCCACCTCCTCCTGTTGTAAAGGTGTTTCTAAACCATGAAAGTGAACGACTTAGCATACTGAAAGTACTGCATTACTGGTTTTGATATTGAACTGTTAAATAGAGTGTTACTGTTGAATGCAAAGAATCTAAATGCACGTCTTCTAATACACAAATATTAAACAAACAAATCGATATCAGTCATACTGTCAGTATTGTCATGATATTGAATAACAGTTTCAAAGCCTTTCATCACTTTTAATTTCAAACCGTGATGAAATAAAATCTGCACCTTCTGTGATCAATGGACTTCAGCTACCAGTTTATTAATATGTGCCACATGAGGTATCAAACTTATGCTTCCCTATTTTTGTGAAATGAATTCTTACTCTCTTATGTGTAGCAAATCTCTTAGTAAATTTCACTTAGAACTCTTCCATACATTTTTCATACAGACTTAACAGCAAATCTGTGGGTCTTATGAATAGCATACCAATATAAATGCGTGTAGTCAAAAAGGCAGATTTACTTTTACATCAGTCAACAAGGAGATTTTGGGGGTTTTAAAGGAAGAACAATCGATTTACACTGGCTTGCAAACCAGACTTTGCTCGAGTTCCCATAAATATGTTTTTGCAAGTGTTTGAGGGTAAATGGATGGCCACACCCTTCTGCTTACCGGCTCCTGTGAGCCTGACCCGCACTCCGCTCGTTCACTTGAAAGGAAGGAACAACGATGTAAAATACAGTAGCACTTTATTAAGCAATTCAAAACCACAGGAAACAGTTCAATTTAAATGTTGCCCATCAACACATGAGCAGGATGAAAAATAAATGCATCGACAATGTTATAAATCAAATGTTCAAACGAAGCAGAAATGTATATCTATCTATCATTCTATGAGCAGCTGCCCAAGGGGCAACCCTGAATTTAAAGGTGATGAATAGGATAGTGCCTAGAAGGCAAATCTTTTCTTAAGAAAGCAACACCATTCAAGACTACGCAGTTTAAGCTAAGATAAATGCAATGGCTTGGGCTTGGATGAGCTAAATTAGATAGGCTGACAAAGTCAAAAGGCAAATAATCAGATAAGAGCATTACCACCTTGGAAGTAGAAGTTCTAGGCCCAGTCAGGATGACGATCGATAGGGAACCCTCACCATGCGAGTATGCAGTGGTTTGAAGAGTTCAAGGCGTTGGCCTAGGTATAGACCTTTTATATGGCTTAATGCAGAAGTCCTACCCATGTCTGACGTGGGTCCTGACGTGGGCTCTTGACCGCACCCTTACAGTAACTGTGGAAAGTTTGATGTAGAACTGAGAAGTGGTATCATGGTGAAGCTAGGGGCTTTTAGCAGGTGGTCAGTGCTCTTGACCGCAGAAAGTAAACAAAGGATAACTTTTACCATAAAATGCTCAGAAAATAATATTTTATATATTATTTCTCGGTCACTTTGCAGTCTTTTCCAGTTCCAGTTAAGCAAGCGCGGAAAGTTTCATAACTAAAAATATTGCAAACCTTGCTTGTGAAACAGCCAGATGTACCAGCAGAATGTCACGTACGTGTGGGCTAATCTTATGCTCGTAACTGTGGAAATTTACAAGGGGGGGGGGCTCGTGTCGCGGTGGATGGCACAGGTCCCTGCTGTCAGATCAGTGAAGCCTGCGAGATCTGTTTTATTAAAAAAAATGATAGCAAGAGACACTGGGCTTTGTGGACCTATATGTATGTATCTAGGAAGGTATGCTTGGGCCTATATGTGGGTATCTAAGAAGGTGGGCTTGGGCCTATGTGTGGGTATCTAAGAAAGTGGGCTTGGGCCTACATGTACGTGCGAAGGGGAGGAAGGAAAGTGGACAACTTAGGACTTCTATCAGGGCCTAACTGGTGGGGCCTATCTGGGAGTGTCATGTTTGGTGGGTAGTGCAGAAATGGGACATGGAGTCTCTCACTAGATAGTAGAACGGGACCCTACTACATATCCCTCCTCTTGTTCATTGTTGAATACATCTCTGATATAATACTTTGCTGGACCCTCTGGTGTCTGGTGCATGCTGAGTGGGTCATTAACGTACACGCACGCAGCCTGGGGTGGCATTTCTGGCGTTATGGTAACATATTCTCCACCATCATTGCCAACTAACTGGTCATACTCATTAGTGTCATGCTCCTCCCTCAAGGCGTATCTATGTGGCGGAACTGGTGGAGCTGTGGGGGTATTGGGAGAAGCGTCAGGGGCAGCTAGTTCTGTGAGTTGCACGTGGGTCAGCCCATTCCCATCCCCAGGAACGCGGTCCATGACCTGGTAATGTGCATTCTGGTGAATTCCTGTGTTAGCGTAATTCATCCCTACCACTTTGGTGCTACATCTGTTGACACATCTGATTATCACCTGTGCACCGCAACACACTAACACCAACACACAACAAATAGGTAGCACAATTTTCAAGATAGCAGACAGCCATGAAGGCATCCAGTCCAAGTTGAACCAATTAGAAATAACGTCTGCATCAGCACCTCCCTCGTCACGCATCTTTTTTCCCAGATTGTCCAGGTCCTCAATGGCCTTAGCGAGCGACCCGTTGGCGGCATCATTCGATGGTATGAAAGTACAGCAGGACGACTTCCCTATTGTGGTGCAGACTCCACCCTGCATAGCTGTGAGCTGATCTAGAACGTATCTATGCTCTAGAACCATAAGCCTTAAAGGCCGTAACTCTTCCTGTATTGCGTTGAACCCATCTCGGGTGTTATTTATCAGAGTCATTAGTTCGTAGCGTGTGACCTGCAGCCATCGGGCATTAGCTGATGTTTGCCAGATGGGCCACAGGCCCCCAAAGAATTCCTGGGCGCCATTGAACAGGCGAAATTCATCAGGAATTTCGCTAAAGGCGTCGTTAGCAAAATATTGAGCACTCCTTCGGTGCCGGTGTAGCAGGGTGACATCACCTGTCATTGGGTGATCAAGCACTTGGGAAATGTTGGATGCCGGAACAACGAGATGCAACTCGTGCACAGTGACCATGGTGCATAGGCCGTTCCATTGAGGAGGCAATTGGGGATAGAGGCGTTCCCCGCATGCCCAAAAGATGTCCATGAGGCCGGAGGTGCCTTCTTGGAGGTCCAAATTAAAGATAGTGTGGTTACAGTTGGTGTTGCGACCCACAGGACGAGTACCGTTACCTAGGAAGCAAAGAAGAGGATGTTTTAGCTTGTATGCCTGTTTCCATTTGTATGCTGTGTCTGTGCCAAAGGTGTATCTCCTAGTTTCCTGTGCCCACACCTGCTTACACTGAGTCTCAACATCCCAATCAATATCGTGGAGATAGTCTGTATCTACAAATGGGGCCCCTAGGGAGGCGGCCTTGCAGGAGAGGTTGTGTGGACCATGCCATCTATTTTTGAAATAGATATTGGCCTGAACCTGTAGTGCAGTTCTGAGATCGCAGGGGTATTGGGTCCTGCGTGAAGTGTCGTTGAGAATTCGCCTGCTCTCTTTTGCTTGGCATATTGGGGAGGGTGTGCTGAAGATGAAATACCCAACTTTCTTGAAGAAATCCTCATAACCCTGTATCATTATCATAGGTGTTTCAGCTGCGTACTCGTTTTCTAACTCCCTCTGGAATTCTCGTGTGTCAGTCACAACCTTATGTGAGATGTACTTATAATCCCACGCTGTGGTGTTTACAAACACAGCGTCTATTTCTGCTGACAAAAGCTGGATCAGTCCCCGTAGGCGGCAGAGAAACAAATGGAGGAGACATTGGGCAGTTGGTGGTGGTATTTCTCGGGGAAAAATCATTTTGTCTGCTCCTACTGCATGAGGAATGTGGGAGCACACATAGCACGATTCTTTTGTTACCTTTTTCCCTACTTCGGTCATGTGCTGGTACCACATGTTGTCTAACAGGGCATTATGGGCTCCATGGTCCTCAGCTAAGTTGTCAGGACGTGTAGAATGGAAATCGGGCATGGGATAGAGGTATGCAATGTGAACCAGTGTGTTCTGAAGAGCTGTGGCCCATTCTTGTTTGACCTCGGGTTTTGTGCTCGGTCTGCGGGTCCTCCAATACCTTGGCCTACCCCTTCTGAATCTGCGGGTGTTGCGGGAGCTGGGACGGCGGGGCACTAGGGGACCCAGTGTGATGTTCAGAACACCATCCCATGAAGTAGTAGTGGTACTTGGGACCAGGACAGCAGTTGGGAACGTAGGATGTGTGCTATTAGTGGTACAATCAGGAAGTATTGGCCCTTCAGTGTGGTGTGACAACTGCGGGCGAGCATATGTGACTGCTGGTACAACTAGTTGTCCTGAAAATGGTGTGGTAGCATTTGCAGGATAGTACAGCCTAATTGTTGTGAGGTAAAACATATACAAGTTCAAGGTGGCAAGGGCCACTGTAGCAATAATACAGGATGTTAGAAGAGTAACAATACATATCTTGGCATTGCCATTATGGTCTTCATCAATGAACACATGAGTGTCATCGTCTTCTTCATCAGAGGAGGATGGAAACCCCCTGTCTCCATGGAGCGGCACCATTGGTATGTCTCTTCCCTCCTCTAGTCCTTTGGCTGAGGCGGTGGTGCGGGGTCCAACCGGATGTGGCTGCGATGGATCCATGCTTTTCTTTCAGTGATTCGTACTGCAGTTGGTGATGAGTCTATCACCTGGAAGGGGCCTTCGAACTTGGGGTCCTTTCAACGTCTGACGTTTTTCCGGATGAAGATCAGCGTCCCTGGACGGATTGGTGGGAGCTCAGGATCGGTGGGGCCCTTGTCTTTCCTCTTGGATACCTGGGTAGAAAGGAACTGCGCTGCGCTGGTTAGTTGACACAGATATTGGTAGAGCTCAGCCCTAACTATCTCCGAGGATGATTCACTATCTGTTTTAGGGCGTGTGGACGGAACTGTTACATTTATGGATCGTCCAGTGACAAGCTGATGGGGCGTGAGGTGGTGATCCGAACTTGGGAGTTTCTTAGTGCAAAGAGTGCTATGGGCAGGCAGTAAAGCCATTTCTTTCCTATTGTGGCACTTATTTTGCTTATTTTATTTTTGAGCAAGCCGTTGAGGCGCTCACAGATGCCGTTGCTTTGTGGGTGATAAGCTGATGTCAGCTTGTGTTTAATGCCTAGCATTGTGGTCAGGGAGGAAAAGATGGCGTTTGAAAAATGACTTCTGTTATCGGACCGGATGGCGTCCGGGATGCCCCAGCGAGTGATGACATCACGGAGCAGGAATGTGGCTGCTTCTTTGGCATCGCAGTGGACGCAGGGTCCAGCTTCGATCCAGCGTGAAAATGGACATACTACTACAATGAGATAGCGGTAATTTTGGCAACGATCAATCATGTCGACATAGTCAATGTGTAGTTCTTTGAAGGGGCCTGATGGTCTGGGAATTGTGGAAGCAACAGTTTTGAGAGTCGGCTTTGGGGAATATTGTTGACAAATGAGACATTTATTAACGAAAAGCTGTATCTGTTCATGGGCGTTGGGAATGAACCAGTCTGTCTGCAGAGTGGTGGACATGTTATCTCGGGTGACATGTGTAGGAAGGTGAAGTTGGTCCAACGCCACTTGCAATAAAGCCTGTGGCATCACAGGTTTCCCTGTTATTGTCTGTCTGTAAATGAAGTCATCGGAGTCCTGTTGTACTCCCCTCTTCTTCCATAACTCTTTCTCTTGATCTGGTGCACTTTCTTGCATTTCTCTGAGGTGTAATTGTGCAATGTGATCATATTGCTGTGTTGTGTCAATGTCAAATTGTGTTGGTAATTGGGATGATGTTTTTGAAGTACCTTCATTATTGTTGTGATGCTCTGTTGGAGGTAGTGTTTGGGAAAGTAAAATGGGGGCAAATGGAACTTCTGGTGTCGTTTCAAGTGGGGGGCCTGTTGCTGGGGGGCCTCTGGCTGCAGCCTTAGCTGACCAATCTACCAGGGCGTTACCTCTAGAGACAAAATCTTGGCCATTAGTGTGCGCTGCGCATTTGACTACGGCTACTTCAGCTGGTAGTGTAAGGGCCTCAATAAGTTCCTCTAGTAACTTCTTGTGAAGGACAGGTGTACCATCTGATTTCAGGAAGCCACGCCTTTTCCAGCGAAGGATGCTGGAGTGTGTTGTTGTGGTGACGTATGCAGAATCGGAGTAAATTGTAATGCGGTCATCAGCTCCAATGTTTAAGGCAGCTATGAGGGCTACCAGTTCAGCTGCCTGGGCAGAATAATGTGATGGTAATGTAAGCTGCTGTACAATGTCTAGGGAATCAGAGGAATCATTCTGCTGTGCTCTAACTACTGCAGCTCCTGTGTACCTTACTCCTGTTTCTTGATCAATGGTAGAGGAGCCATCAACAAAATATACAGTACTGTTTGACAGGGGGTCCTCTTTTGCTGCTCCTGACTCATCTGGTAAATATGTGGCACAATCATGGGGGTCATCATCTGAAGTGGCAATGGGATGGGCAAAAAATGTGGCAGGGTTTACTGTGTGGCATTTGACAATTCTCAGAGAAGGCAATGACAGTATGACTTCGTAACCTGACACTCTTTGTGTTGTTAATGTTGTCTTGGCTTTTTGTATTATTGCAAAGACGGCATGTTCGGTGTACATAGTCAGTGGGGAACCCATTACAATAGGGGTGCTTTTCTCAACAGCAAACGCTGCGGCAGCAAGGGCCTGCTCGCAGGGGTAATGACCTTTCATGACAGCGTCCAGCATGCCGCTGAAGTAGGCAATGGGCTTATGGCCCATGGGGTATTTCTGGGTGAGTACTGCAGTCATGACTAGACCATCACAGTGGGTGAATAGGTAGAATTCTTTTGTGTAATCAGGTGATCCTAACACTGGTGCATTCGTTATCTCATCTTTGAGCTGGGTGTAGGCTGTTCTCATTTCAGGTGTCCATTCTATTTTGTTGTGTCTGTCTTTGGCCATTTTCACTGCCTTCAGCAATGGGGCAGTTATTGTTGCAAAATCAAAGATCCACTGACGAACATAGTTCACCAGGCCGAGGAATTTTTGCATGTCTTTCACTGTTTGGGGTTCAGAAGTGCCTTTTATTGCCTCAACTCAACCTGGAGTGACTCGTCTGCCTGATGCTGACAGTAGCTGGCCTAGATAGTGTACCTCTTTTTGGCAATATTGTAATTTTTGCTTGTCAACTTTGTATCCTCTTTGTGCTAAAGTTGTCAGTAAGAAGATGGTGTCTTTCCTGCATTGGTGTTCTGTGGGGCTGCAAAGCAGTATGTCATCGACATATTGCAGTAGGGTGCTGTCACATTGAAAATTGGACAAGTCTTCTTTGACAACCCTGTTAAAGACGCTAGGGGACTCGCAGTACCCCTGGGCCAATCTTCGGTATGTTAATTGCACATTACGGAATGTAAAAGCCAATAGGTATTGGCTGTCTGGGTGCAGGGGAACGCTAAAAAAAGCATTTTTCAGGTCGATGACAGAAAAGTACTGTGCATCGGGGGGGACATTCGTGAGGATGACAGAGGGGTCTGGGACAATGGGGAACTCGGGTACAACTATGTTGTTAACGGCGCGCAGATCATGAACTAGCCTCCATTGATTTGTCTTCCCCTTGCGCACAGGAAAAAGGGCCGTATTACAAGGAGAGATACAAGGATATATTACTCCTTGATCCAGCAATGCTTGTATGGTAGGGGCAATACCCTCCTCTGCGGCCTTGGACAAGGGATACTGTTTTATTCTTGGCAGGATAGCGCCTTGTTTGAGAGTTATCTTAAATGGCGCTGCAGAGCTGATAAGGCCTACATCATTTGGGCCTGTTGTCCAAAGATGTGCTGGTACTTGAGCCAAATCAACCTCTCGGACAGAGTCATAGCTGGGGGTGACTGTTGGTGTTCTAATTTCCACTGTCACTGAGATGGGCACATTATTATCGTAGATAATCTCTGTTTTAGAGTGTTCCTCAGGGGATCCAAATAGCTGGGCATCTGAAATGTTTCTAACTAACCCTTTAGGTTCAAGGAAGATGACACCAGCCCAAGTATGAGCGTTGTCATCACATGCCAGGAATGCGCAGTAGGTGGGTGTTATCTCAAGGGCGCATATGTCAAGGGTCACATGTTTGTCTAATGTCTGCGAGCCTGGTGCTTGGGGTCTGAAAAGAAATTCTTTTGGTAACTGAACAGTGCGGCCTTGCAATTCGGGAGTGGTGGCGACAATAGTGTGGACAGCTGCAGAGAAGGCGTGCTCATCCACTGGACGTGCTCTGACCTGGCTGCTTAGGGAAGAATGTGCAGTGACTGCCATTATCCTAGTTAGTGGGGTACCTGGTATGGAGCAAATCATTGTTCCGTTTTCTTCAAAGTGGATAGTCATGTTTAGTTTGGCCATGAGGTCACGTCCTAAAAGATTGACTGGGGACCTGGGTGAACAGAGCAGTGGCTGTTCCACTACATGGCCTCCTATCTCAATTGATACTGGTTTGGTGAAGGGGACCCTTGCTATTGCCCCAGAAAATCCCTGTGTGTCCGCTATTTGGTCAGAAATGGGCAGAGGGCCACCTGTAATGCAGGAGTATGTGGCACCTGTGTCAACAAGAAAGCTATATGTTTTGTTATTTATCGTAATACAAGCAATAGGGTCCTCTTCAGTATTGCTGGTGCATGACAAAATTGGGCACACAAGAGTTGTCTGTGGGCTGTCCTAGCCAGTGTATCCTCCAGTCTGATATTGCTGGGTGGTGCCCTGAGTAAAGGGGTTTTTGGAGGCGACAATAGTTCCTCCTAAGGGTACATTGTTTGGGGTTTGTGGGGCCACTTGATAAGCAGGTACTTGCTGTGGCGGTGGCTGCTGCATTGGAACCAGCATCTGTTGGACAGATGGCTGAACTTGAGTCATTAGGGGTGCTTGGAGCTGCACTTGTTGCTGCTGTGCTGGCTGGGCATAAGAGTATAGTATTTGGGGCTGTTGAAGGTGTTGCTGCGTGCGCTGCTGTTGTTGGAATGGTGCTGGTGCTCGGTAACCGGAACCCATGCCCTGCTGTCCCTCATCTCGCATTTTAGTGAGGCATTCTCTTTGCATGTGGCCTACTTTTCTGACAATAATAACAGATGATGGGCGGTCCTGGCTGCTGTGGAAACCTTTGTTGTCCCATCCCTCGCCCTCTTCCCTGTATACCTGTGTTTCTGTTCATGCTTTGTCTGTTATTGTAGTAGGGCTGTATGTTGGTACTATAAGCAGGTGGTGCTGGCATGTATTGTACCATTGGCGGTGGTTGTGGCTGAGCATACTGCATGATAGGCGGGGGTTGGGCTTGTATGTATTGTACGGCAGGTTGTGCTTGAACCTGTTGTGGGGCAGGTTGGGCGTTGCCTGCAAGAGCATTTATGGCAGCCTGGGGGAATGATGTTACTGCCGTCATTTGAGTGACAGGTGCAGCCAACATGATTGTGTCTGGATTGTCTTTTTTCCTATTAAGTTTCTGCTGTACCAGTTTGGCAGCAGCATTCTCTATGGCCAACTGTCTATTCTTTTCCTGTTCCTGCCTCTTCTTGCAGTAATGTATAATGTGGTCTTGTATCTCAGGCCATGGCTTACATTCCATTGCTACTATACCATCTAATTTTTCCTGCACTTCAGTGAGCAGACCCTTTTTTATTGTGTGATAAAATAGCCTTCCGTACCCTCCTGCTGCATCCCATTGTTGCCCTAACTCCTGATGCCATTTCTCTTTCATTCTGGAAAGGTAATTGGCAGGGTCTTCATTGGGTTGCATGGTCTGTGACAACAGAGCCCCAATATTGGGAACATCGGGGAATTTTCTGCGCAACTCGGATCATGCCAGTGTTCTAATCTCATTAAAGGAAACACCATCATGTTTGGTGTTTGTTTTTGTAAGATTGGCATGGACACGTGTGAAGAGATCTTCTGCATCTTCTCCGATAAGGGAGATCAGCAGGCTTTTTACATCTCCTATAGCTATGTTGTTGCCTGTGGTGTAGTTTTCAAAAGCTGCAAACCACTTTCCAGCACCCTCCGTAAGGGGTGGAAGATGTTTTTTGAGATTTTCTTTGTCTAGTGTAGACCACGGAATATAGATGGGGGGATCAGTGCATCGCACTGTAGGTCCTGTAGAGTCATGCTGGCGGGCATATTTTTGCCAGACCTTTAAACTCTCTCTCATGTACTCATAGTCCCAATCCTCATCTCCTAATCCTTTGAGGATACATTCAACTGCTGTTGCCATGTACTGAGGCTCGAAAGAGCCGTCTCTTGGCCAAGGGAGCATTTGCGGTGCTAAGTGCTCTGACCAGCCTGCCAAGTCGTCTGAAAAGGGGTTAACTGCATAGTCTGAGCCTTCCCCTAATGTCACTATCTCATTGGGAGTGAGATCATTGCTAGTTTGTGGTACACATGGTCTGCTGAGGCTCATGTTGTGTCTATTTTTCATCCTAACGGTACACAAGGAAGCAGAGCCCGAGACGTCATATAGTATGTCGTCTGGGCGCCCATGTGTCCCCAAGACTTTAAGTTTCTGTGCTTCGGTGGTCCTGACCTTCGCTCTTACCACTGGGTGTTGTTCCTGTGGGTGTTCACAATATATGGGGAGTTCACCAAATAAGGGATTGTGACCTTCTCGTACCAGTGGTGGTGTTGGGTAGGCCTGGTGTATGTTGGTGTCTGTTTGTGTTATTCCCGAGTCGGCAGCGTCATAGTGGTGGGGGTGCTCACCTACTAGTGATTGTCTAGTCCCCTCCCCATTCCCACTGATACCTGTTCGTGGGTGGTCCTGCATGCGCTGGTGCAGTGGGGGTGGTTGTGGTGGTACTGGAGAGTTGACCTTGTTGATCAGGTCTGCAAATGTTTTCTGCATGTTCTCTCATTTAAATGACATGCGTCTCATTTTGTCTATCTGTCCTGCGTGGCTGGGTGGTTGATGCATGTGTGACTGTTCTCTTTCGGGGTGCTCTGGCGAAATACTTTCCAGGCTGATGCTTTTGCTCAAGTCTGCACTTGGTCTCCAGTTCTGGTATGGGGTGGGAAGACCTGTGAGGGGGGCATGCTGTGCCTCAGTCATGCACAGCAGTGGTGTGTTGTGGAACTCTTTGAGCTGCTGCTGAGCTGTCATAAGGCCAGATCCTCGTCCCTCACCCAAGGGTGCAGAGGAAATGAAGGGCAGGCTAGTTTGAGGTGGGGGCACGAACTTGGGAACAGGTGCGTGCCGGTGTCAAGGAAGGGGTTGGTGTCTGTGGCTTGTTTAGTGCCGGTGTCACGGAAGGCATTGCTAGGTGTACGTGAATGGCGAGATGATGCTTGAGAGGCAGAGTCGGAGTCTTCCTCATCCTCTTCACCTGGGCGTGGTTGCGCAGTATTGACAGTTGGTGTAAATTTCAGTGATAGTTGTGCTTCTATGAGGCCTGGGAGACCTGATACTGCTGTCTCCATTACTGTACCATGGGTAACAGGCATGTGTATGTTCTGACGTTCAGTCAGGCGCGGGTACACATCACCAGGGGGCATGGGAGGAGTCGGTGGTCTGTCCATGGGGTGATACGGGTGACTGGGTGATGTGTGGGAAGTCTGGAATTCCTCAGTTTGTGTGATATGTATATCTGGACCGAGGTGTGGTGAGGAAGATGCATCATTTGGCAGTGGTTGGAACCCAGCAGCCGGAGAATCATTAGTGGTAACTGCTAGATCTGGTTGTTCCTTGTGAGTGCGTTCGGTATACATACCGCTGAAGTGGTAAGGCGGGGGGGGGCGGCGGAGCATTGGGTATGGCTGGGTGTGTCAAGTCAGAGTGTGTTTGAGCCTTGTCTTTGAAAATTCGCCAGAGATCTAAAGTGGCCTTTCTCTTCTGTAACTTAGTGCCGGAGTACTTAGTGTCTAGGAAGGTGGTGGCATGCTCTAGTATGATTGGATCAAAGCTCCCTTCTGACGGCCAGGGATGACTCATCGTGGAGGTACGCTTATGTAATTCACGGCAGTGCTTTAGTATATGATGTTCTTGGCCTCCAAATGTTTTTAAAACATGTTGCAGTGGGGTAGCCATGTTGGTGTGTCTAACGCAGAGCGCTCTAGGCAAGGCCTGAACTAAAGGAGTGCGTGTTTCAGGTGCTAGGGACAATGTCTCTGATGAGTTCTTGTGCTACTGCCTGAATGACAATATCATACACACCGTCCTGCAAGTCTCACTCTTGTGCTAGAGTATAAAGAGGGAAGCGAAGTTGGCCGTCAAAGCAAGCTTCAGCAATATAACTTTGGAGTGGGTGCCTTGGCCACGTGCTAGATAGTATGGCAGTGAGTAGTGACTCGGGGGGACGTATGATAAAAAAGATGTGAAAGTGGGTGGACGTTTTATACACGGTAGAGCTCAGTATGCCATTCATGAAGAATTATTTTAAAACACAGTGCTTTGAGGGTGAATGTCGCTAGCTTAGAAAGGGATGCAATTAGGTGTCAGGCGAGGGTTCAGCTGCAGGAGAGTGTTGAGTGTCAGAAGTAGGGGGAAGGGCGTCTTTTACTAGTTCCTCTCCTATGGCACTAATAATAATGTGGTATAATGTTTTCCTTAAGTCCAGTTCCTCTGGTCCCATGTAGATTCCGTTAGGGGAGAAGTCAGGGAATTGGAGCTGGTTGCGAGAGAGAGATGCAATGATCTTGCTTTGGAGTGGGTTGCGGGGGTAGGATGTGGTTAGTGTGGTGGGTATCTCCAAGCCTGGCGATATTAAGCGGATGCGTATGTAAATGCAATCCGGTGTTTTATGAACAGAGGTACCTAAAATCCTGTTCATGGGGACCAGTAATAACTGAGGGACAAGAGTGTTCCCTGAAATGTCAGTGCTTGCAAGGTTTTTGTTCTTTGACTTTGGTGGCAATGGGGTGTGGAAAGGACGGTGCTAGTGAGAGCGTTATCTGCTGTGCATGGGTATAATCAATCCCTAGAACTTGAAATATAGTGAGAAGGACAGTGCTTGCTAAAGGTGTAACGTGGACAAAGGAAGATGGGTGACCAGTGGAAAGACCTACAAAGTGATTATTGACTAGATATACAAAAATGTGAGATGCTGTGCTATCAGGGGAAGGGTCACTCATTCCCTACAGTGACTGGAGGTGCGGAGGTGGGCAGGCAGGGGGAGGCACAATGAGGACGTCTGGTGCAGGGTCCTCCAGGTCCACTGAATAGTCCTGCAGGAGTGCCACGAGGAATGGGGACTGGTTAGCAGGAGACGGTGGTTGGTGTAGAGCACTGCTAGAGGCTGATGCTGATAGTGCGGGAGAGGCAGGGGCGGTAAGATTAGGGAGTGTTGCCTCTTCAGAGGATGTCGTGGAGTGTGCAGAGTCCGTATTAGACTCCACGTCTATGGGAATGACAATGGGAGAATTAGCAAAATAAACAGAGGAACTCAATGATGGTGGGGAGCAAGAAGAGGAATTGGAGGAATGGTCAGGCCACAGCAGATCCGGGCGAGTGGTGTCTGGTGGTGGCTGGGAGGAGGCGGTGGCTGAGGGAGGTAAGTCTGTGAGAGATAAGAGGGAAAGGCGTAGTTCAGTGGTGTACGTGCGAAGGGGAGGAAGGAAAGTGGACAACTTAGGACTTCTATCAGGGCCTAACTGGTGGGGCCTATCTGGGAGTGTCATGTTTGGTGGGTAGTGCAGAAATGGGACATGGAGTCTCTCACTAGATAGTAGAACGGGACCCTACTACACAAAAGGATTTGAGAAAATCCAGATGGCTAGCTCATGGAAGCTGTTAAATGTAGACTCTATGTCTTAATGACACCCTTGCTACTTTTTCCACAGTACCTTAATCTATCTAAAAGGATTTACTCTACTCCTGAGCCAACGTTACTTGAACATTCAACTCACACATGGTCTTCTCCACCTTAATTGTGAGATTCCCACTGAATTGGTTCATAGCTCTGGTCATGGTCTTAAACTCTAGTACAATCTTAGGCTATCTCAGCTTATGTTGCATATTTTGTGGTATTACAAAGGCTTGGGGGAAAAGGCAGCTGACATATGCCCCTGAGTCACAGTCCTAATTTTGTACAGGTCACAACTGTGGGTCGCAGATGGCAAGGGTGCGACTACCTCCTTGGGGTAGGTCGGGAGGTGATTTGGAGGCAGCGGCACAGCCCTCTTTTGGCCCAGGTCAAGAGATTGTATAGATGGTGGAATGACGCAAACCTGCCTGGTCTTTGGGCAAAGCCAGTAGAGACGCAGTCACCTCATGCAAACATCATTTCATTTCAATGGGGACAAAATTCCATGGGCCATATTTTCCTGAGTCTATTAAAATAAAAAGAATTAATCTGCAATGGCCCTCTCCACGTTGAGCATTAGAAATTTAAAAAAATTAGTCTGTCCGTTTTAAAAAATAAAAAAAAGCTTTTCTCCGGTTGTGTTGAATGAACTGTCTGCTCCAGTGTCTTCCAGTGGCTTCATTGATGCCAGTGATGATGTAAATAGTGATTTGATATGTGATGTCAATAGTGATTCAATCAATCTCATTTGTGATGTCAACTGTGAAGTCATGTGTGAGGTCATAAACAATGCATAATGGTGTTAGAGTTAAGGATGTAGAACAGTGTGTCCAGATGCACCCACTTGCTTCTGCTGCTCTGCCCCCCCCCCTTTTTGGCCCTGAGCCAATTGTCACCTGTCAACTTGTATTTGTCCAGGTGGAGGGAATCCCCTGACCCTATCAGGAGGACAGGGAATCTGTCCACGTCCTCCTCCAATCGGCAAAACAGCAATGCAGGGTAATGAAAAATGCTCTCCTTGGGCCCACCATTAACGCTGAGAAAATGAGATCAAATCGGGCACCCATAGGGCTGTGCCACTCCCCACACTCCTAATGTAAGACAAGCATTGGCAAAGCCAATAGGTCTCGGCAATGTGAGAGCTATAGGTATGGGCAATGTTAATGCATTTGTGTACGGCTCTGGGCTGCTTTTATTGATATACAGAAATGCATTAACATTGCCAACGCCTATAGCTCTTGGTTTGCTGAGACCTATTGGCTGTGCTCAGCGACTGGAGAACTATTGGCTTTGTCAAATTTCACACTATCTAAAAAGGAAGACGCAAAAACTGTATTGAATGTGGACTGAGGCTTTTGCCACTATTTTACAGCAATTTCTGGACTATGATACTGGACATATGGTGGGAATTTTGGAAAGGTCGTTTTGCCTGCGATAAAGTGTTACCAAAAAGGAACTGAAATGGCACAAACATACTAAAAACATGGAAGTGTCACAGATCAGCAAAGTGAAACATCACTTGACACAAAGTGACAACTTGTCAGGTATGTTATGCTGCCACATTACGATCTAATGCTATATACTACAACATTTACTGATACCCTGGAACAGGGGCCAACACTCAGCTGTTGATACTCCTAGCTGCTGTGAGCTGGATGAAACCAAAGTGGGAGCGTAGAAATCGTAGAGAGGGACACAGACACAACGCACACCCAGCAATAAAGTTAGACATTAAAAAAGACTTTGCCATATCCTAAGTCAATAATAGTAGCCTAGAAACAAAAGAGCGGTGTTAAGCAAGGAAAGCAGAGACACATCGATGCAGGAGAAGGACTAAAACCACACAGTTGTACCAAAGAACTAGGATGCAGTCCTTGAAAATGAACAATACAACAAAAGTGGCTGTCATTAGACGCCATGTTTTGTTTTGTTTTTAGAAGAGTAGCGGACAAATTCACGGTATTACCAATAGAGCAGGTTATCTTCTTAAGAAATACATGGTTTTGTTTAAAGCAACCCAGGATCGTCCCTCAGCCCAACACTGTTCAACATCTACATGGCCCCGCTCACACGCATCGCCAGACAGCACGACCTCAACATAATCTCCTACGCCGACGACACTCAACTGATCCTCTCCCTCACCAAGGACCCCTCGCCGCCAAATTCAACCTCCATGAAGGAATGAAGGCCGTCGCCGATTGGATGAAGATCAGCCGACTAAAACTGAACACGGAGAAGACAGAGGTCCTCATCCTCGGCTCCAACCCCTCAGCCTGGGACGACTCCTGGTGGCCAACGACGCTGGGAGCAGCCCCGACACCCACCAACCACGCACGCAACCTGGGAGTCATCCTCGACTCAACGCTCTCCATGGCCAAGCAAGTCAACGCAGTCTCATCCTCCTGCTTCAACACCCTCCGCATGCTTCGCAAGATCTACAGGTGGATCCCGACAGACACAAGAAGAACAGTCACCCAGGCCCTCGTCAGCAGCAGACTTGACTATGGGAACGCCCTCTACGCGGGAGCCCCGGCCAAGCTCATCAAGCGACTGCAACGCATACAAAATGCCTCCGCACGCCTGATCCTCGATGTACCACGCCACAGCCACATCACCCCCCACCTGAGGAACCTGCACTGGCTCCCCGTCGACAGGAGAATCTCTTTCAAACTCCTCATCCACGCACACAAGGCACTCCACAAGACTGGCCCAGCCTACCTCAACAGACGACTCCTCTTCTACGTCCCCAACCGCCAACTCCGCTCCGCCGACCTCTCCCTCGCCACCGTCCCTCGCATTCGAAGAACCACCACCGGCGGCAGATCCTTCTCCCACCTCGCCGCCAAGACCTGGAACACCCTTCCACTAAGCCTACGACAGACCCAAGACCTGCTGACCTTCAGGAGGCTACTCAAGACCTGGTTGTTCGACCAGTAGCAGCACCCCCCCCCCCTTTTTTTCCCCAGCGCCTTGAGACCCTCGCGGGTAAGTAGTGCGCTTTACAAATTCTGTGATTGATTGATTGATTGATTGATTGAATATGAGAAGGCAGTAAATAACAACGAACCACAGACGGGTGATGTGGGTTTCAACGTAGCTTTAATTCATTGTGTGTGAGCACTGCTTCGACTCGTTTTGAAATTCGCTCATGCGATCCGCTAGCAACAACACATGCTCTAGGAATACAGGAATTCACACACTCCCAAGAATGCCGTTTGAGTAAAGCACGTACTCTGCACTCTGTAGAAATGAACACACTACATATTGCGGTCGTAACAAGAGGGCAGCTCTATTCTCTTATAGACTGCATATATGCATAAAATGAGTGTCGGAGCGTGGAGCAGCTGAAAACATAAGTACTTGTGTTAAAGGCTGAAAACAAAAAATGTGTCAGAGTGAACAGCTGAAAGCACAAGTGCTTGTGTTAAGTGCTGAAAACAAAAACAAATGCGCATCGGAGCACGTTGCAGCTCAAAACATAAGCGCTTCTGTTAAGTGCTCAAAAACAAATAAAACAAGACGCGCGGCCAAGAAACGCGCTCTCTGGTGAGGGAGGGGGAGGAGGGGTGAGGGAGGGCAGATGGCGCTTCGCATCGATGCGAGGAATGGATGGCAGCTGTGCGCGCGTGCACGCCATCGTGAACGCAAGCTGGTCGCCAGCCGAAAGCCAGTGGGTTTGCACTTCCAAAACCCGCTTACTAAAACTCTCGGCCAGACCAGCGCAAGCGCTGGTGCAGGCCGAGACCTAAAAACGACGCTTCAGGAACCTGCCCTGCACCACAGCTTCAAATGATAATGCTCTTTCACGTCTGTTTGCTAACGGTGAGACTGCAACCTTGGATCTATATGGATAATTTGCTCCAATATTTACATCATGATGGTGATTTTGCAGCTGTTCAACTGGAATTAATGTATAGAGTGATATGTTTTTCCGGTGAATGGAATTGCAGCTGCTTTTATTTTCTATATACACTGATGATAGTAGAAATTACATCAGTGATGACATCACTGGTGACATTACATATGCGATTACCATTGACCTCACCAATGACCGCATTGAAGCCACAAACAATTGCTCTTTTCCACACCTGTTTGCTGACAGTGTAAATACAGCCTCATTTCTATATGTATTTGCCTGGACATCTAAGTGATGAAAGTAGTGTAAACGTGTGCATAGTTTTACGCCTATTATACTACCAGTTCTATATCACCCATGTTGTTTTAACCCACATTTACATAAGGTACTCCTATGTTGCTCCAGGGTGTGCAGCCCTTCTCGTCTGCGAGAGCACAGCCTCGTTTTAACCTTGGAATTTATAAGCGAGAAATTGAGACTCCTGTTAGCTCAGCAGAGAAGCCTCTGCTGTGTATCTTATGTTCAAGGTCCTTTTAAACTTTTTCCCATGAGAACCAGAGGCATCTGTCTTAGTTCCTGTTGTGTTTTGCTCTTAACCGAGTGACTTCTTCTTTTGAATGCGATTTCTAGACATGTTAGCTTTATATGCTCAATACATTTATGAGGCTGAAGCTACATTGCTTTGTTTCGTGATTACTAACTTCTTTGCTTTTTAAAAAGAAACATGTTCCAGACTTTGAGTAGGCTGAGAGAGTGATTTTTATTTAAAAGTCGTACTTCAGTCTTCCATCATGAAATAATGGATATTAGGATACATATTTTTAGTGAGTGGAACTGTTATTATCTATTTAGACTGAAGACATTCGAAATGACTTCATTGATGGCATTCCTGAACTAGCAAAGCATTGTGCTTTTCCACTTCTGCTTGCAGACAATGGAAATATAGATTTGCTTTCAAGCCGTACACTGAGGTAGTGCCCAGAGTGGCTTGTGGCAGAAGGACTGGATGTAGCTTGAGACCAAAAGGCCGTGCCCTGCAGTCAGAGTGTGAGAAAAGCTGATTATTAATTGGGGTAGTTGTGAGACCTCACCAAGTAACAATGTCATAAATTCGTATCAGGTCCCGTTAGGTTACTTCAATCTAAACCTTAGCTCAGGCCTGGGTTGCTGTGGCACAGAGCATTCAGGCTTACGTCAAAGGAAACAAGCGTAAAGCATTTATTAGGACCAAAACAGTTAAGAAGTAAGAAACACAACAAATAAAACCCCCACCCCAATTTATAAAAATAGTGTATATTTTTATCTTCAAATAGACATCGAAACAACAAAAATCAGATGAAGGGAACCATAGTTAAATTTTTGCAAGATTTTCATAAATCACTGCTTTTCACTCTAAAAAGTTTTAAATGTTTCAAAAAGTTTTGTAGATCACTGCTTTTCACTCTTAGTGGTAGTCTATGAGTCTCAAGTGCAAGGGTTTGGAGCAAAGTCAAAGTTTCAAGCAACCTGCAACAGAAGTTGGGGTCGAATATGGGTGGTGGGTTGGTCCCGGTCAAGATTTTACCTTCCTACTTAGAAACTTTTCTGTTTTTTTTTCTTGTCAAGTGTGAGGATGGTGGGGTCTCCAGTAGCTTTAGTTTAATGTCGGCAGACGGGGAAAATCCAGGGTCTGGTGCAAGCCTTGGTCCTCTGCAGCGTTCGAGTCTACTCACAAACCTGCAAGAAGTGGTAGTCTATGAGCCTTGGATTCTGTGCTTTTAAAGATGTTATCTTTGGCTTTAAGTTAGCATGTTGCAGTTCTGCGTGAGAAACAGTACACTCTAGTACTAGCCAAGGAACCAGGACCTATGAGGCACTTTTTGGAGGCTAGGACTCAATCTCACAGGCTACACCAGCAGAGTCCAGGGCAAGTCCAGTGGCTACTGGTAAGCTAGGCACTTTGCAGGTGCAGGCTTCTAGCTTTTGTGTCCCCGAAGCTTAACAGAAGCCTAGCCAACTAGCCCATGGAGTCCACTCACTAGTCCTTGGCACAAGTGGGAGCAGGTCCAGCCCTCGGGGTCCCTCGCCACAAAGTCGACAGTAGGAGCAGCCCTCCTCTTTCTGAAGTCCTGTCTTGGTTCAGCAGGTGCAGCTGGTGCAGTCTTCCTTGGTGCAGCCTTTCTTTCTGAGGTCCCCAAGTTCAGCAGGTGCAGTCCATCATTTGTGTTTTCTGAGTCCAGTGGTGTTCTGAGCATGGAAGCCAGGGTGCCACTTTTATGCCAATTGTGAATCTGTGGGTGAGGAGGACTTAATAGCCAATGAGGCTACATTTCCCACGGGGCGACACTACCAACTTTTACATCATTTCCTGTGGAGTTGGCACTAAACAGATCCACAGTGCACCTGTCTACCCAGAATGTTGGATCCCTTCTTTCCTGGGACAGAGCTAAATGCACACTCCTGAGGTGTGTCTAGTATAATGAGCCACCCTTCATAGAAAACGTGCTTTGTAACGGGTTTACCGCCTCTGGATCAG
This sequence comes from Calotriton arnoldi, assembly GCA_963921515.1. Taxonomy (NCBI): domain Eukaryota; kingdom Metazoa; phylum Chordata; class Amphibia; order Caudata; family Salamandridae; genus Calotriton; species Calotriton arnoldi. The sequence continues at coordinate 3,108,310 of CAWUFW010000531.1, read as the reverse complement.
ATGCTAGTCTGTCTATCTACACAATGGAGTGGGCAAGCTAAGGTGTGACTTACATTTGCCTCTCAGAGGCCACCACTAATGGTCCATCCTGTCAGAAGGAGGTCACGCCTCCCCCTCCAGCAGCACCTTGGTTCCCCTATCTGGGAGCGCTTCACAGCTCTTAGTCGAAAAGACAGCAGGCTGTCTCAGGTGACAACTGCTGCAGTTAATCAGAAGCGGCTACTAGAAGTTTGTGGCAAGAAAGTGGTGAGTTTGTAAAGTCACTTTCGTATTAAAAGTTACAGTAAATCCTACTTCAGCATTAGGTTGGGTTTAATGTAATGATTAATTTGATACCCTGGTGTACTATGTTTGGTGGTCCCAAATGGAAGTTAGCACTTAGCGCATGGGCTACTGAAACTTCATGTTAGCCAATGGGAACACCAGCTTTACTATAGTGAAAACAACAAATTCAAATTTTCACTGTCAGGCATGCAAAATTTAAATTCAATCTTTTTAATATCTGGCAGCCTCCCTTATGGGATGTTAAGACTTACATTCAGGGGAGAAAAGGACAGTTTGGGCAAGACAAAGGGATTATTTTGCCATGTAGAGTTGGCAGTTTAAAAGCTGCCCAACTAGGTTGTGATGGCAGACCAAGAGCCATGTTTTCACTTTGTCACAGCAGTGGTGCCACAATAAGTGCTGCCGTCCACTGGTGACTATTAACTTACTAGCCCTGGGTACACTTTGAACCACATACTAGCGACTTATAGGTAAGTTAAATATGCCAATCGGGGATTATCTAATTGCACATACACTTGGAGGGGTCGGAGCACATGCACTGGGGCCTGGTCAGTGGGGCCCCGTGCACTTAAGAGACAGAAAAACAGCAGTATCAGTGCTGAAATTGGGGGATGATTATGCAAAAAATATCCCTTTCCTTATACTGTAGAACGAGTACCTTAGCAGTGTCCTGTCCTTAAGGACAAAGGGGCCGTGCCCCCTCACCTTGTGGACATAAAGAATGTCTGTCAGGCTGAGAAGATGTCGGCCTGACAGAGACTTTACTTTCAGGTCAGGCAGCCAGGATCTAGACATGCACTAAATGCGCAGGCTCCTGGCTGCCTGTGCTGAACGTTGCTGGGCTGAGGATGTCACAGCTCCTGTGTACATTGCCTTCTCAGCTCGGCAAAGGTCCTCGATGCCCTCCCCCTCGTGACGAGAGGGAGCATCAGTGATAGCCTCATACCTGAGCGCATCAGTTTTAAGCCCTGAAGTGCCCAGGGCCGAGTCTCTATCACAGACACCTTGTCATAGAGTGGGTGGGGTCAGCAGTCTCACTGACCCCATCCTAATCTGTGACAAGGTAGGGACTGCTGCCTCCCCTCTTTGGCTGGCCTATAATAAGCCAATGAGAGGAGGCAGCAGTCTCAACCCTCCTGGCACCTCTGAGGCTTCCAACTCCGAGAGCTGCAGCAAGTAAGTGTTGTGTTTTTATTGATTGTTTGGTGCGTGCGTGTATGTATGAATGTATGCGTATTTGTAAGTGAATGGGTGTGTGCGTGTGTCTGCATGTGAATATATGGGTGTAAGTGAGTGTGCGTTTGTGTGTGGGTCCCCCTAATTTGTATATACCAGTCTTCACTAGAGTTCCTATTGTTAGAACCCGCTAAGCATACTAAATGCTATGCCATGTGGGTTGGGGGGGCAAGGGGAATGGGCACTAGGTTTGAACAAAGACCATACCCTGCGCTAAGAGCAGCCTGGCCATGGTCGAAGGGTAGTTGCATGAGGCTCTGGAGGATGGTTGCACGATGTAAGTGAAGGACACACCCTGGACACAGAGCATGAGGGCCTATGCTGTTTCAGCTCAAAGGCGCTGGTGTAGATCGTGACTACATGCTACCTGTACCCAAAGTTCACTGGGCAGGGCCATAGACTGTGGTGACTCTGGGACCAGCAGATTGATGGATGAAGAAGTGTGAGAGATATGCGCACAGTAAATGGTTTTCACCAAGCTGGTAACTTTTATCAGGGCTGTAGGTCAATTTTTAGGTCGAGCCTCGAGTAGCGCAAGCGCTGCTAGGCGAGACTTTTAGTTAGGGGGTTTCGAAAGCTGACCAGACGCTCGTGCGTCATGGTCTTTTCCCTGCAGTTACGCGCAGGACAGACATCTGTTTCCAATTATCGTGCCCAGACGCGGGCGCGATAATTGCAAACACATGCTGGCCGTGCGGGGAAAAGGCCAGGACGCACGAGCGTCTGGTCAGCTTTCAAAAGCCCAGGCTGCCGCGCTTGCTCGCCCCCGCTCCTCTCTTGTCATTATAGCTCGGCTGCACACAATACAAAAGGTATACCCTTTATTACAATACGCGTTTACATGTACACTTGTTCTGCTGAACGCAGTACTGTATTTTAGTTTTACAACCACTGTTATACTCTAGGGGATAGGAAACGGAAAGACAGAGTCAATAGAATGGCATCCGTTTGCCCGAAAAAAAGTCTTACATTGTTGTGGAATAACTCTTTGAATAGGATTTGCTATATGTTCTTAAGATACATTTGCATGTTCTATACTGTTAGAATCTCTGATGTATAAATAACTATTTGTGTTAAATAACCAAAATAGCTAGCTAATTACACCACAGAACGTGCTGCGCATTTGTCTTTCATTGCTCGATACTCCATGTATTTAGCCTTTCATTGCCCCATGATTCAGGCAACTGCGTTGCATAATGTGTTCGCCCATTGCCGCATAATGCCAGTGGTCTGCATATACTCTAACACCTCAAAATAATTTCAGTCAGTCCGTGATTGCACAGCATGTAAACTGCAGGTTTCTTGGCTTGCATTTTCGTTGCAAGTATCACACAAGGAGCGGCCCTGCCTGTGCTTACCCCTGAGCAGCAGGGACCTGGGCTGTGGGGGACAGAGAGGGGAACAGAGTCCCTGTTCTTCAGCCCTTTTCTTCTCAGCAGAAACCTGCCAATTAGGGAACCAATTACTGTCGATTGTGACGAGCTTTCATGCGTACTTGTCTCATGGGGGCCCATGCTCTCTGGCCATTAACTCGTTTCACCGAAGGCCCTGGCCTCCAATCATTAACGGCATGGGCCAAACTGGGACTGCTGACCTGGAACTGAAATGTGCGAATTCTCTGAACTCCGCAGACCCTATCACCAGTCTTCTTTCATAAACAGCCCTGCTTGTCATTTCCTAGTTCAAACTACGATTTGTTGACATCTGACTCAGGATTAACCTCATCGAGTTATGCACCTCTGCATGCAAAACAATCTGAAATCGCATTTTTACCTAAATTGTATATTACTTTAGAATGTTGTTTAACTTTCGTCACCTACCCGTTTCACAAGGTTCAATATTTTTTCGATTGGACTCTCAACAGTTGAGCTCCAAAGTTTGTTTATACCTGGGCATATGTAGATTTTGTAGATTAAGATGCCCTCCTTGTGACATTTCATTTCACTACTCATCCTCTCATACATGACTTGTTACTTTTCATGGTATTCTTTACCACTGAGCACATATTTACCTTATTCCTCATTCTTTAAAAATAGTCACCAGGAACGTAAGCGCTCTAGGCAAGGTGGCACTAGAGAAAGGCAGCTTTTCTAGGCTTTTTTAGGTCGAGCATTCGAGACCTCTTGTATATACTTTCGCACCACCACAGCATCACTCAGCACCACCACAGCATCACTCAGCACCACCACAAAATCACTAAGCACCACCTCAACACCACTAAACACCACCTCCGCATCACCAAGCACCACCACAACACAACTCAACACCACCTCACCATCAATAAGCACCACCACCACAGCATCACTAAGTACCACAACAGCATCACTAAGCACCACCACAACACCACTCAGCACCACACACCACTAAACACCACCTCAGCATCACTAAGCACCACAACATCACAAAAGCACCACCACAGCATCACTCAGCACCACCTCAACACAACTCAACACAGCCTCAGCATCACTAACCACCACAACACAACTCAGCACCACCACAGAATCACTCAGCACCACCACAGAATCACTCAGCACCACCACAGCACCACTAAACACCACCTCAGCATCACCAAGCACCACCACAATACAACTCAACACCACCTCACCATCAATAAGCACCACCACCACAGCATCACTAAGCACCACCACAGCACCACCACACCACCACCACAGCATCACTCAGCACCACTAAACACGACCTCAGCATCACTAAGCACCACCACCACAGCACCACTAAGTACCACAACAGCATCACTAAGCACCACCACAACACCACTCAGCACCACCACAGCATCACTAAGCACCACCTCAACACCACTCAACACCACCTCAAGCATTAGCATAGCCAATAGGTCTCGCCTTTGGGGCCTTATAAGTGTTTAACCATGCAACAGTTAATGTTGTTGCACCAAGGATATTATGCTGCATAACTAAATACTTATAAGGTCCCAAAGCGAGACCTATTGGCTATGCCAATGCTTGTTAGTATTTCTTTTGATCATAGTCCACTAAGCTGGTTACCACACATTGTTGTCCATTCTGAGACTTTTAGTTTAAATTCATGATCCTGAGCAGGCAAAGGTTGGGGAAAACGATAGATTTTCTGGGCTGGAGATTGTTACTATCATCCCACACATGTAAAAGCACAGTGAGTAAAAAACAATGTAATGGAATGCTACCTAGAGAAATTGCCACTTTGGGATCAATCCAAGCATTACCTCCATCATGTTTGGATTGTCTCAAAACCAGAACCGAGACAGGTTTTAGGCCAAGGTACTGAATGCTCCAATACAAGCAGGGCTCAGTAGAGAGACCTTCCATCCAGCAAAAATACCTTTGGGGAAATTATTTTTTATAGCGTAAACTTGACCCAGAGGCATCGGACCGCTATGCATAACCAACAAATGACATTCTACAAGGTCAGATTCTGTCTGTTTTCAGCCACGGGGAAATTAAGAGATCCGCACTACATCACAGGATGCGGAACCAACGCCGGGACTCGAACCTCGGATCAGTTCCCAGGCTCAAAGGCAGCAGCTCTAGCCGTAAAGCCACATCTTCTCCCTGACAGTTCCTCTAGATTGGCAAAAATGCTTCTAGTTTCTCTGACTAGAACAAATGTCGAACGTGTGTTGCTACGTGAGTGCTAGCGAGTAGACTCATAATATAATTTCTTCATAATGCAATTTCCCTTTTGGTCGAAGTCGATAATAGCTCAAATTCTTATTGTTCACCCGACTGAAAAAGTCGGCAATTAATATTCAGTAAAAGCCAAAGGCAAAATTATATAAAATGTTTTCGGCAAAAGTCAGGTCATCCAGCCTGCTCGCAGGGACACAGACCGCCTTTGAGAGGAAGAAAATAGTTTCCATTCCTCTGTGGGACCACAGGCGCCGCGTCATTGGGGTCAAAAGGCTGTGGCCTCGTTTCCCACGCACGGCGCCCATTCACGTTATGATGCGTTACTCGAGCAGATGTCAAGTCGGATATGTCACACGTTCAATTATGTCGAGACATAGGCCTGGGATCGGAGGGAACAGAAGCTCTTTTGTTTACAAATGTCAACATGCTTCTGTCTTCGCTTGCCACAACTGTGAAGTATGCGTTTGTGTTTTTTGCTGTTTTCGTTTGAAGTTAGGGGCGAAAAATGTGCTGTTTTTTAACAAGCTCTTCCTTTTTGTTACATTTGGGGGGGGCTGCCCTCCCGTCCATGATGCGCGCAGCAGGGCCTCGCTAGCGCGCCAAGTAATCACACGCTCGGTATAACAGTTAAGCGCGAACTGCCTGCGCAGCTCCGCCCATCTTTATTTATACTTGCGCTCAGGGGCTGGGACCTCCGGCACGCGCAGGCAGAAACCACTAGCCCGCTGACCGCCACATCCCATCTCAACTTAGTCCTTGACTGGATCTCATGAGTCCTACAGTTCACTTACTTGACAGGCAAAGTCTCTCAGTCGGGTGCTCGGCTGGGGGTTCTCCCTCAAGGCATACCTGGACGGGCCCCGGCGGGGGCTTGATGCAGGGATAGGGGGTGCAAGGCGCCAGTGGTGCTCCTGGGAGTTCTGGGGTCGCCTCTGGACCTACTGGCGGTGAAGCTGGTCCTGGATGGAGGCCCTCGGCCTCGTGGGGTTCTTCCTGGCTGGCGCTGTGTTCTTCGGGATCGCCGGCAATGTCAGTGTGGGAGGTGGGGTTGTCTACTTGCTTGAACCATGAGATGTTTCGGGTCACAGTTTCTTCTCCTTTCTCAACTGTCACCATGGTTCCCTTCACGTCAACTACTGTCCAGTAGCCGTGCTCATACCGAGTCCGGAATTTTCCCCCGGGCCTCCTGTCTTTCATGATGACAGTGTCTCCTCGCCGTAGCTGGCGGAACACTGCTCTTTGGGTCTGGCTGGCGGTGTTGTTGCGCTTTTCCCTTCGCCGGAGGGCGTCTTCCTCGTCGAATGGAGGGGGGGACCACCCCGGTGCAGTGGGGAGGCCATCTCGGCAGTTGCCGTTAAACATCAGCACCCAGGGTGCTTGGCGCTTTGAGCTGTGAGGGGTGCTCCGATATTCCTGCAGGAACCTCTGCAGTTGCTGTTCTGGGTCACTTTGCTCCGCTACTGCGATGCGAAGGGTTTTGTTAATTGTCCTCATAAAGCGTTCAATCTCCCCATTGACTTGGGGCCATTGCGGGGTGATGCGCCTGTGCCGGACGCCATGGTGTTGCAGGAACTCGCGGAATTCGTGCCCCTGGAACGGGGGCCCGTTGTCGCTGCGGAGTTCGTCTGGACATCCGAACATGGCGAATATCTTTTCTAGAGCGGGGCCAACATGCAGGAAGGCTGTTGAGTTCACGATGGATTAAACCCAGATCAGTTGACTGGGGGTGAGTGTTTGATTGGCTCAAACGTTCCGTCCATCATCCCCTTTTGTATCGCTTTGTTCGCCCTAAGTTGGCGGGGGTATGCCCAGACGTGGGTCCCTTGCTCACTTTGCCACTGGATTCAAGCAAGCCTGGCTGATGACGGCTGGAATGCCAGAAACCGGTCCTAGGATGCTTGTTTCCGGTCCAGGGAAGACATGGCTTGGCAGTTCGGGCTGGACTGTTCCCATGAGGCACAGGGTCAGACTGATTTGCATATGGCCATGTCTGAACTGGGGTGGTGGAGTGAGCTAAAGAATGATGATGGATTAAACCCAGATCAGTTGACTGGGGGTGAGTGTTTGATTGGCTCAAACGTTCCGTCCATCATCCCCTTTTGTATCGCTTTGTTCGCCCTAAGTTGGCGGGGGTATGCCCAGACGTGGGTCCCTTGCTCACTTTGCCACTGGATTCAAGCAAGCCTGGCTGATGACGGCTGGAATGCCAGAAACCGGTCCTAGGATGCTTGTTTCCGGTCCAGGGAAGACATGGCTTGGCAGTTCGGGCTGGACTGTTCCCATGAGGCACAGGGTCAGACTGATTTGCATATGGCCATGTCTGAACTGGGGTGGTGGAGTGAGCTAAAGAATGATGATGGATTAAACCCAGATCAGTTGACTGGGGGTGAGTGTTTGATTGGCTCAAACGTTCCGTCCATCATCCCCTTTTGTATCGCTTTGTTCGCCCTAAGTTGGCGGGGTATGCCCAGACGTGGGTCCCTTGCTCACTTTGCCACTGGATTCAAGCAAGCCTGGCTGATGACGGCTGGAATGCCAGAAACCGGTCCTAGGATGCTTGTTTCCGGTCCAGGGAAGACATGGCTTGGCAGTTCGGGCTGGACTGTTCCCATGAGGCACAGGGTCAGACTGATTTGCATATGGCCATGTCTGAACTGGGGTGGTGGAGTGAGCTAAAGAATGATGATGGATTAAACCCAGATCAGTTGACTGGGGGTGAGTGTTTGATTGGCTCAAACGTTCCGTCCATCATCCCCTTTTGTATCGCTTGTTCGCCCTAAGTTGGCGGGGTATGCCCAGACGTGGGTCCCTTGCTCACTTTGCCACTGGATTCAAGCAAGCCTGGCTGATGACGGCTGGAATGCCAGAAACCGGTCCTAGGATGCTTATTTCCGGTCCAGGGAAGACATGGCTTGGCAGTTCGGGCTGGACTGTTCCCATGAGGCACAGGGTCAGACTGATTTGCATATGGCCATGTCTGAACTGGGGTGGTGGAGTGAGCTAAAGAATGATGATGGATTAAACCCAGATCAGTTGACTGGGGGTGAGTGTTTGATTGGCTCAAACGTTCCGTCCATCATCCCCTTTTGTATCGCTTTGTTCGCCCTAAGTTGGCGGGGTATGCCCAGACGTGGGTCCCTTGCTCACTTTGCCACTGGATTCAAGCAAGCCTGGCTGATGACGGCTGGAATGCCAGAAACCGGTCCTAGGATGCTTGTTTCCGGTCCAGGGAAGACATAGCTTGGCAGTTCGGGCTGGACTGTTCCCATGAGGCACAGGGTCAGACTGATTTGCATATGGCCATGTCTGAACTGGGGTGGTGGAGTGAGCTAAAGAATGATGATGGATTAAACCCAGATCAGTTGACTGGGGGTGAGTGTTTGATTGGCTCAAACGTTCCGTCCATCATCCCCTTTTGTATCGAATATCTTTTCTAGAGCGGGGCCAACATGCAGGAAGGCAGTTGAGTTCACAACTTCCACCACCGGGTATTTTGAATAGCTATCGATTAGGGCTAGTGTGACTCGGCCGTCAGGGAAGCTTCCAAAATCCATGCTCAGCTTCTCCCAGGGGCTCTTCCCATGTTCCTCTGTGTGAATGGGTGCAGGCCTTTCGGGCCCACTGGTCACTTGACAGGATGGGCATCTCCGGACTGTCTCTTCCACACAGGCGTCCATCCCCGGGAACCAGACCTTCTCCCGCATGCAGGCCTTTATTTTCTCCACTCCTTGGTGCCCTCCGTGGGCGAGTTGTGTTGCCCGTAGCTGAAGGGATGCCGGGATGACGATGCGTGGTCCTCGGAGGAGGATGCCCCCTTGGGTGAGGCTCAGCTCATTTCTGACTCTCCACATGTGCATCAGTCTTTCTTTCTCTGTGCTTGACCAAGAGTTCGCGGAGTGTAGGAACTGACGCCACTGCCCTCCTTGGACGGCGTCCCGGACTTTGGTTATGACTGGGTCCTTCTCAGCCGCTGTGGCAACCTCTTCGAGGGTCAGTGCTCGAGGGCACGTGAGTGCCGAGATCATGTTCAGGTGGGCTTCGGTGGCGTCGGCGTCTGACTCTTCACCTTCCACTCCTGTCGAGTCGGGGTGTCTCGACAAGAAATCAGCCGGGTTCTTGGCACCGGGCCGGTAGACGACGTCCATTTCGTAATGCTGGAGCCCGATGGCCCACCGCTCGATGCGTGGACTTGGATGTGGTGCCGATCCCTTGAACAGCGGCACCAGGGGTTGGTGATCCGTGATGACGGTAAACGGGTGCCCGCATATGTATAAGTGAAAGTGTCTGCAGGCCCAGCGGATCGCTAGGGCTTCCCTTTCAATTTGAGCGTATCGCTTCTCTGTCGGGGATAGTGCTTTGCTGGCATATGCGAGAGCGGCCCATCGTCCGGGTTCTTGTTCCTGAGTGAGGACGGCCCCTAAGCCTACGGGGCTGGCGTCCACGAGTATTTCTGTCCGCTTGGCGGGTTAAAATACACCAGCGTGGTGTGGTCGAGAGGGCGTTCTTGATGGCTTGAAATGCTGTCTCTTCGGCGGGACCCTACTGCCACATGGCATCTGCTCGGGTGAGGTTTCGGAGTGGCTCTGCGATGGTGGCTAGGTCTGGAATGAAACGGCCACAGTACGTAGCCATCCCCAAGAAACTGCGGACTCCGGCCACGGTGAGAGGGGCAGAGGCGTTCTTGATGGCTTGGGACTTCCGAGGGTCTATCTGTATGCCGTCTTGTGTGAACGTGTAGCCGAAGAATTCTATTTTCTGTTGGAACAGCAGGCACTTTTCCCTTTGCAGGGTGACCCCGTGGTCCTGGAGTCTTTTCAGCGTGGCCCTCACGTGCCGGTAGTGTTCTTCTGCGGTGTGCGAGTGGATGAGGATATCATCGCTCACGTTTAATACGCCCGGTAGCCCGACCAGGATCTCCTTGACTGCGTTTTGGAATATTTCTGCGGCAGAGAATATGCTGAAATTCAGCCGTTTATACCTCCGGAGACCTAGGTGAGTGCTGAATGTGGTTATGTATCGACTGTCTTTGACTAGGGCTAACTGGTGATAACCTGCATTCAGGTCCAGCTTTGAAAACCATCTTGATCCGTTCAAGTCGGCCACAATATCATCCATGGTCGGCGTTATGTGGCGTTCACGCCGAATGGCCTTGTTGGGGAGTCGCATGTCAATGCAGAGTCTGATCTTCCCCGGTTGGCGAGGTTTCTCGGCGATCACCATGGGTGATACCCATGGCGTGGGCCCGGACACCTTCTCTATGACCCCTTGATCTTCGAGTTTCTGCAGCTCCTCCTCCACCAGCGGTCGGAGGTGAAAAGGGATCCTCCGGTGTCTTAGCGCTGTTGGTGGGACGGTCGGTTCTATGTGTAGTTGGATGGGGGCTCTCTTTACTCGTCCTAGTCCCTTAACCCCTTCGCTGCTAGGCCTTTTCCCCCCCTGTGCTAAGCCTTTTTTTGGCTATTTGGGGTAGTGCGCGCTTAGACCCCTGTAACTTTTTGACCACATAAGGTATCCACGCCAAATTTGCGTCCTTTTTTTCTAACATCATGGGGATTGTAAAGGTACCCAGGGTTTGTGGATTCCCCTGGAGGGGACCCAGAAATTAGCCAAAATACAGCAAAATTTAGTTTTTTTGGGGAAAAATGCGAAAAAAGGGCTACAGATGAAAGCGTCTTGTTTTTTCCCTGCAAATGGCATCAAAAACGGGGTTGTGGTGCTGAAATCACCATCTTCCCAGCTTTCAGGGACAAGCAGACTTTTGTCAGAAAACCAACTTTTTTTACACAGTTTTGGCATTTTTCTGGGACATAGCCTATTTTTCCGTCCATCATCTTGTGTGTCCTGAAAAGCCATACATTTCTGAAAAGTAGACAAAATTCTGAATTCATCAAGGGGTCATTTGTGTAGATCCTTAAAGTTTTCCTTATAGAAACTAACAGTTAAATGAAGGAAAAATTGAAACTTAGTTGAAAAAACAGCCATTTGTGTCAACGTTTTCACCTGTAACTTCTTCTAATTATGACAGCTATTTGAAAGCAATATACCGTTATATCCGCTGGACCTTTCTGGTTGTGGGGATATATAGGACTTGTAGGTTCACCAAGAACCCGACGAACCCAGAGCCAATAACTGAGCAGCATCTTGCAATGGTTTTTTATTATGTACCGGGTATATAGCAATTATTTTGGGAAAATGTATACATGGAAAAATTGTTATGAAAGACACCTATGTATTTCTGAAATGGGAACAAAATGTAGATTTTAGAAACAGTAGATATTTGCACATTTCCGAAATTGGGAGTACCTATACTAGCATGAGAATTATAGGTCATTTTTCAAAATGACTTATTTTTTACACATTGTCTTTCATTTGGAAGGCAGAAATGCATCGAAAGTCAATAGGTAATAACAGTTGCTCTACAATTCTGTGTTACCCTAAGTCTCCCGATAAAAATGGTACCTCACTTGTGTGGGTAGGCCTTGTGCCCACAACAGGAAATGGCTCAAAATGCAACGTGGACGTACCACATTTTCACAATGAAAAATTACCCTTTTTTTGGCAAAGTGCCTAGCTGTAGTTTTTGAACCCTACCTCTGCCGGCACCTAGGGAAACCTAGCAAACCTATACATTTTTGAAAACTAGACACCCAGGGGAATCCAGGATGGGGTGACTTGACTGCCTCCCACCAGGTTCTGTTACCCAGAATCCCTTGCAAACCTAAAAAATTGTCCAAAAAAACACATTTTCCCCACATTTCTGTGGTGGAAAGTTCTGGAATCTGCGTGGATCCACAAATTTCCGCCCACCCCGCGTATGTATTGTACGGCAGGTTGTGCTTGAACCTGTTGTGGGGCAGGTTGGGCGTTGCCTGCAAGAGCATTTATGGCAGCCTGGGGGAATGATGTTACTGCCGTCATTTGAGTGACAGGTGCAGCCAACATGATTGTGTCTGGATTGTCTTTTTTCCTATTAAGTTTCTGCTGTACCAGTTTGGCAGCGGCATTCTCTATGGCCAACTGTCTATTCTTTTCCTGTTCCTGCCTCTTCTTGCAGTAATGTATAATGTGGTCTTGTATCTCAGGCCATGGCTTACATTCCATTGCTACTATACCATCTAATTTTTCCTGCACTTCAGTGGGCAGACCCTTTTTTATTGTGTGATAAAATAGCCTTCCGTACCCTCCTGCTGCATCCCATCGTTGCCCTAACTCCTGATGCCATTTCTCTTTCATTCTGGAAAGGTAATTGGCAGGGTCTTCATTGGGTTGCATGGTCTGTGACAACAGAGCCCCAATATCGGGAACATCGGGGAATTTTCTGCGCAACTCGGACCATGCCAGTGTTCTAATCTCATTAAAGGAAACACCATCATGTTTGGTGTTTGTTTTTGTAAGATTGGCATGGACACGTGTGAAGAGATCTTCTGCAGCTTCTCCAATAAGGGAGATCATCAGGCTTTTTACATCTCCTATAGCTATGTTGTTGCCTGTGGTGTAGTTTTCAAAAGCTGCAATCCACTTTCCAGCACCCTCTGTAAGGGGTGGAAGATGTTTTTTGAGATTTTCTTTGTCTAGTGTAGACCACGGAATATAGATGGGGGGATCAGTGACATTTTTGTACAGCAGTGGCATTTGGCGCGTCACTCCTATGCGTCGCACTGTAGGTCCTGTAGAGTCATGCTGGCGGGCATATTTTTGCCAGACCTTTAAACTCTCTCTCATGTACTCATAGTCCCAATCCTCATCTCCTAATCCTTTGAGGATACATTCAACTGCTGTTGCCATGTACTGAGGCTCGAAAGAGCCTATCTCTTGGCCAAGGGAGCATTTGCGGTGCTAAGGGCTCTGACCAGCCTGCCAAGTCGTCTGAAAAGGGGTAAACTGCATAGTCTGAGCCTTCCCCTAATGTCACTATCTCATTGGGAGTGAGATCATTGCTAGTTTGTGGTACACATGGTCTGCTGAGGCTCATGTTGTGTCTATTTTTCATCCTAACGGTACGCAAGGAAGCAGAGCCCGAGACGTCATATAGTATGTCGTCTGGGCGCCCATGTGTCCCCAAGACTTTAAGTTTCTGTGCTTCGGTGGTCCTGACCTTCGCTCTTACCACTGGGTGTTGTTCCTGTGGGTGTTCACAATATATGGGGAGTTCACCAAATAAGGGATTGTGACCTTCTCGTACCAGTGGTGGTGTTGGGTAGGCCTGGTGTATGTTGGTGTCTGTTTGTGTTATTCCCGAGTCGGCAGCGTCATAGTGGTGGGGGTGCTCACCTCCTAGTGATTGTCTAGTCCCCTCCCCATTCCCACTGATACCTGTTCATGGGTGGTCCTGCATGCGCTGGTGCAGTGGGGGTGGTTGTGGTGGTACTGGAGAGTTGACCTTGTTGATCAGGTCTGCAAATGTTTTCTGCATGTTCTCTAATTTAAATGACATGCGTCTCATTTTGTCTATCTGTCCTGCGTGGCTGGGTGGTTGATGCATGTGTGACTGTTCTCTTTCGGGGTGCTCTGGCGAAATACTTTCCAGGCTGATGCTTTTGCTCAAGTCTGCAATTGGTCTCCATTTCTGGTATGGGGTGGGAAGACCTGTGAGGGGGGCATGCTGTCCCTCAGTCATGCACAGCAGTGGTGTGTTGTGGAACTCTTTGAGCTGCTGCTGAGCTGTCATAAGGCCAGATCCTCGTCCCTCACCCAAGGGTGCAGAGGAAATGAAGGGCAGGCTAGTTTGAGGTGGGGGGCACAAACTTGGGAACAGGTGCGTGCCGGTGTCAAGGAAGGGGTTGGTGTCTGTGGCTTGTTTAGTGCCGGTGTCACGGAAGGCATTGCTAGGTGTACGTGAATGGCGAGATGATGCTTGAGAGGCAGAGTCGGAGTCTTCCTCATCCTCTTCACCTGGGCGTCGTTGTGCAGTATTGACAGTTGGTGTAAATTTCAGTGATAGTTGTGCATCTATGAGGCCTGGGAGACCTGATACTGCGGTCTCCATTACTGTACCATGGGTAACAGGCATGTGTATGTTCTGACGTTCAGTCAGGCGCGGGTACACATCACCAGGGGGCATGGGAGGAGTCGGTGGTCTGTCCATGGGGTGATACGGGTGACTGGGTGATGTGTGGGAAGTCTGGAATTCCTCAGTTTGTGTAATATGTATATCTGGACCGAGGTGTGGTGAGGAAGATGCATCATTTGGTAGTGGTTGGAACCCAGCAGCCGGAGAATCATTAGTGGTACCTGCTAGATCTGGTTGTTCCTTGTGAGTGCGTTCGGTATACATACCGCTGAAGTGGTAAGGCGGGGGGGCGGAGCATTGGGTATGGCTGGGTGTGTCAAGTCAGAGTGTGTTTGAGCCTTGTCTTTGAAAATTCGCCAGAGATCTAAAGTGGCCTTTCTCTTCTGTAACTTAGTGCCGGAGTACTTAGTGTCTAGGAAGGTGGTGGCATGCTCTAGTATGATTGGATCAAAGCTCCCTTCTGACGGCCAGGGATGACTCATCGTGGAGGTACGCTTATGTAATTCACGTCAGTGCTTTAGTATATGATGTTCTTGGCCTCCAAATGTTTTTAAAACATGTTGCAGTGGGGTAGCCATGTTGGTGTGTCTAACGCAGAGCGCTCTAGGCAAGGCCTGAACTAAAGGAGTGCGTGTTTCAGGTGCTAGGGACAATGTCTCTGATGGGTTCTTGCGCTACTGCCTGAATGACAATATCATACACACCGTCCTGCAAGTCTCGCTCTTGTGCTAGAGTATAAAGAGGGAAGCGAAGTTGGCCGTCAAAGCAAGCTTCAGCAATATAACTTTGGAGTGGGTGCCTTGGCCACGTGCTAGACAGTATGGCAGTGAGTAGTGACCCGGGGGGACGTATGATAAAAAAGATGTGAAAGTGGGTGGACGTTTTATACACGGTAGAGCTCAGTATGCCATTCATGAAGAATTATTTTAAAACACAGTGCTTTGAGGGTGAATGTCGCTAGCTTAGAAAGGGATGCAATTAGGTGTCAGGCGAGGGTTCAGCATCAGGAGAGTGTTGAGTGTCAGAAGTAGGGGGAAGGGCGTCTTTTACTAGTTCCTCTCCTATGGCACTAATAATAATGTGGTATAATGTTTTCCTTAGGTCCAGTTCCTCTGGTCCGGTGTATATTCCGTTAGGGGAGAAGTCAGGGAATTGGAGCTGGTTGCGAGAGAGAGATGCAATGATCTTGCTTTGGAGTGGGTTGAGGGGGTAGGATGTGGTTAGTGTGGTGGGTATCTCCAAGCCTGGCCCTATTAAGCGGATGCGTATGTAAATGCAATCCGGTGTTTTATGAACAGAGGTACCTAAAATCCTGTTCATGGGGACCAGTAATAACTGAGGGACAAGAGTGTTCCCTGAAATGTCAGTGCTTGCAAGGTTTTTGTTCTTTGACTTTGGTGGCAATGGGGTGTGGAAAGGACGGTGCTAGTGAGAGCGTTATCTGCTGTGCATGGGTATAATCAATCCCTAGAACTTGAAATATAGTGAGAAGGACAGTGCTTGCTAAAGGTGTAACGTGGACAAAGGAAGATGGGTGACCAGTGGAAAGACCTACAACGTGATTATTGACTAGATATACAAAAATGTGAGATGCTGTGCTATCAGGGGAAGGGTCACTCATTCCCTACAGTGACTGGAGGTGCGGAGGTGGGCAGGCAGGGGGAGACACAATGAGGACGTCTGGTGCAGGCTCCTCCAGGTCCACTGAATAGTCCTGCAGGAGGGCCACGAGGAATGGGGACTGGTTAGCAGGAGACGGTGGTTGGTGTAGAGCACTGCTAGAGGCTGATGCTGATAGTGCGGGAGAGGCAGGGGCGGTAAGATTAGGGAGTGTTGCCTCTTCAGAGGATGTCGTGGAGTGTGCAGAGTCCGTATTAGACTCCACGTCTATGGGAATGACAATGGGAGAATTAGCAAAATAAACAGAGGAACTCAATGATGGTGGGGAGCAAGAAGAGGAATTGGAGGAATGGTCAGGCCACAGCAGATCCGGGCGAGTGGTGTCTGGTGGTGGCTGGGAGGAGGCGGTGGCTGAGGGAGGTAAGTCTGTGAGAGATAAGAGGGAAAGGCGTAGTTCAGTGGTGTACGTGCGAAGGGGAGGAAGGAAAGTGGACAACTTAGGACTTCTATCAGGGCCTAACTGGTGGGGCCTATCTGGGAGTGTCATGTTTGGTGGGTAGTGCAGAAATGGGACATGGAGTCTCTCACTAGATAGCAGAACGGGACCCTACTACACAAGAGGATTTGAGAAAATCCGGATGGCTAGCTCATGGAAGCTGTTAAATGTAGACTCTCGGTCTTAATGACACCCTTGCTACTTTTTCCACAGTACCTTAATCTATCTAAAAGGATTTACTCTACTCCTGAGCCAACGTTACTTGCTCTGCCCCCCCCCCTTTTGGCCCTGAGCCAATTGTCACCTGTCAACTTGTATTTGTCCAGGTGGAGGGAATCCCCTGACCCTATCAGGAGGACAGGGAATCTGTCCACGTCCTCCTCCAATCGGCAAAACAGCAATGCAGGGTAATGAAAAATGCTCTCCTTGTGCCCACCATTAACGCTGAGAAAATGAGATCAAATCAGGCACCCATAGGGCTGTGCCACTCCCCACACTCCTAATGTAAGACAAGCATTGGCAAAGCCAATAGGTCTCGGCAATGGGAGAGCTATAGGTATGGGCAATGTTAATGCATTTGTGTACGGCTCTGGGCTGCTTTTATTGATATACAGAAATGCATTAACATTGCCAACGCCTATAGCTCTTGGTTTGCTGAGACCTATTGGCTGTGCTCAGCGACTGGAGAACTATTGGCTTTGTCAAATTTCACACTATCTAAAAAGGAAGACGCAAAAACTGTATTGAATGTGGACTGAGGCTTTTGCCACTATTTTACAGCAATTTCTGGACTATGATACTGGACATATGGTGGGAATTTTGGAAAGGTCGTTTTGCCTGCGATAAAGTGTTACCAAAAAGGAACTGAAATGGCACAAACATACTAAAAACATGGAAGTGTCACAGATCAGCAAAGTGAAACATCACTTGACACAAAGTGACAACTTGTCAGGTATGTTATGCTGCCACATTACGATCTAATGCTATATACTACAACATTTACTGATACCCTGGAACAGGGGCCAACACTCAGCTGTTGATACTCCTAGCTGCTGTGAGCTGGATGAAACCAAAGTGGGAGCGTAGAAATCGTAGAGAGGGACACAGACACAACGCACACCCAGCAATAAAGTTAGACATTAAAAAAGACTTTGCCATATCCTAAGTCAATAATAGTAGCCTAGAAACAAAAGAGCGGTGTTAAGCAAGGAAAGCAGAGACACATCGATGCAGGAGAAGGACTAAAACCACACAGTTGTACCAAAGAACTAGGATGCAGTCCTTGAAAATGAACAATACAACAAAAGTGGCTGTCATTAGACGCCATGTTTTGTTTTGTTTTTAGAAGAGTAGCGGACAAATTCACGGTATTACCAATAGAGCAGGTTATCTTCTTAAGAAATACATGGTTTTGTTTAAAGCAACCCAGGATCGTCCCTCAGCCCAACACTGTTCAACATCTACATGGCCCCGCTCACACGCATCGCCAGACAGCACGACCTCAACATAATCTCCTACGCCGACGACACTCAACTGATCCTCTCCTCACCAAGGACCCCCTCGCCGCCAAATTCAACCTCCATGAAGGAATGAAGGCCGTCGCCGATTGGATGAAGATCAGCCGACTAAAACTGAACACGGAGAAGACAGAGGTCCTCATCCTCGGCTCCAACCCCTCAGCCTGGGACGACTCCTGGTGGCCAACGACGCTGGGAGCAGCCCCGACACCCACCAACCACGCACGCAACCTGGGAGTCATCCTCGACTCAACGCTCTCCATGGCCAAGCAAGTCAACGCAGTCTCATCCTCCTGCTTCAACACCCTCCGCATGCTTCGCAAGATCTACAGGTGGATCCCGACAGACACAAGAAGAACAGTCACCCAGGCCCTCGTCAGCAGCAGACTTGACTATGGGAACGCCCTCTACGCGGGAGCCCCGGCCAAGCTCATCAAGCGACTGCAACGCATACAAAATGCCTCCGCACGCCTGATCCTCGATGTACCACGCCACAGCCACATCACCCCCCACCTGAGGAACCTGCACTGGCTCCCCGTCGACAGGAGAATCTCTTTCAAACTCCTCATCCACGCACACAAGGCACTCCACAAGACTGGCCCAGCCTACCTCAACAGACGACTCCTCTTCTACGTCCCCAACCGCCAACTCCGCTCCGCCGACCTCTCCTCGCCACCGTCCCTCGCATTCGAAGAACCACCACCGGCGGCAGATCCTTCTCCCACCTCGCCGCCAAGACCTGGAACACCCTTCCACTAAGCCTACGACAGACCCAAGACCTGCTGACCTTCAGGAGGCTACTCAAGACCTGGTTGTTCAACCAGTAGCAGCACCCCCCCCTTTTTTCCCCAGCGCCTTGAGACCCTCGCGGGTAAGTAGTGCGCTTTACAAATTCTGTGATTGATTGATTGATTGATTGATTGAATATGAGAAGGCAGTAAATAACAACGAACCACAGACGGGTGATATGGGTTTCAACGTAGCTTTAATTCATTGTGTGTGAGCACTGCTTCGACTCGTTTTGAAATTCGCTCATGCGATCCGCTAGCAACAACACATGCTCTAGGAATACAGGAATTCACACACTCCCAAGAATGCCGTTTGAGTAAAGCACGTACTCTGCACTCTGTAGAAATGAACACACTACATATTGCGGTCGTAACAAGAGGGCAGCTCTATTCTCTTATAGACTGCATATATGCATAAAATGAGTGTCGGAGCGTGGAGCAGCTGAAAACATAAGTACTTGTGTTAAAGGCTGAAAACAAAAAATGTGTCAGAGTGAACAGCTGAAAGCACAAGTGCTTGTGTTAAGTGCTGAAAACAAAAACAAATGCGCATCGGAGCACGTTGCAGCTCAAAACATAAGCGCTTCTGTTAAGTGCTCAAAAACAAATAAAACAAGACGCGCGGCCAAGAAACGCGCTCTCTGGTGAGGGAGGGGAGGAGGGGTGAGGGAGGGCAGATGGCGCTTCGCATCGATGCGAGGAATGGATGGCAGCTGTGCGCGCGTGCACGCCATCGTGAACGCAAGCTGGTCGCCAGCCGAAAGCCAGTGGGTTTGCACTTCCAAAACCCGCTTACTAAAACTCTCGGCCAGACCAGCGCAAGCGCTGGTGCAGGCCGAGACCTAAAAACGACGCTTCAGGAACCTGCCCTGCACCACAGCTTCAAATGATAATGCTCTTTCACGTCTGTTTGCTAACGGTGAGACTGCAACCTTGGATCTATATGGATAATTTGCTCCAATATTTACATCATGATGGTGATTTTGCAGCTGTTCAACTGGAATTAATGTATAGAGTGATATGTTTTTCCGGTGAATGGAATTGCAGCTGCTTTTATTTTCTATATACACTGATGATAGTAGAAATTACATCAGTGATGACATCACTGGTGACATTACATATGCGATTACCATTGACCTCACCAATGACCGCATTGAAGCCACAAACAATTGCTCTTTTCCACACCTGTTTGCTGACAGTGTAAATACAGCCTCATTTCTATATGTATTTGCCTGGACATCTAAGTGATGAAAGTAGTGTAAACGTGTGCATAGTTTTACGCCTATTATACTACCAGTTCTATATCACCCATGTTGTTTTAACCCACATTTACATAAGGTACTCCTATGTTGCTCCAGGGTGTGCAGCCCTTCTCGTCTGCGAGAGCACAGCCTCGTTTTAACCTTGGAATTTATAAGCGAGAAATTGAGACTCCTGTTAGCTCAGCAGAGAAGCCTCTGCTGTGTATCTTATGTTCAAGGTCCTTTTAAACTTTTTCCCATGAGAACCAGAGGCATCTGTCTTAGTTCCTGTTGTGTTTTGCTCTTAACCGAGTGACTTCTTCTTTTGAATGCGATTTCTAGACATGTTAGCTTTATATGCTCAATACATTTATGAGGCTGAAGCTACATTGCTTTGTTTCGTGATTACTAACTTCTTTGCTTTTTAAAAAGAAACATGTTCCAGACTTTGAGTAGGCTGAGAGAGTGATTTTTATTTAAAAGTCGTACTTCAGTCTTCCATCATGAAATAATGGATATTAGGATACATATTTTTAGTGAGTGGAACTGTTATTATCTATTTAGACTGAAGACATTCGAAATGACTTCATTGATGGCATTCCTGAACTAGCAAAGCATTGTGCTTTTCCACTTCTGCTTGCAGACAATGGAAATATAGATTTGCTTTCAAGCCGTACACTGAGGTAGTGCCCAGAGTGGCTTGTGGCAGAAGGACTGGATGTAGCTTGAGACCAAAAGGCCGTGCCCTGCAGTCAGAGTGTGAGAAAAGCTGATTATTAATTGGGGTAGTTGTGAGACCTCACCAAGTAACAATGTCATAAATTCGTATCAGGTCCCGTTAGGTTACTTCAATCTAAACCTTAGCTCAGGCCTGGGTTGCTGTGGCACAGAGCATTCAGGCTTACGTCAAAGGAAACAAGCGTAAAGCATTTATTAGGACCAAAACAGTTAAGAAGTAAGAAACACAACAAATAAAACCCCCACCCCAATTTATAAAAATAGTGTATATTTTTATCTTCAAATAGACATCGAAACAACAAAAATCAGATGAAGGGAACCATAGTTAAATTTTTGCAAGATTTTCATAAATCACTGCTTTTCACTCTAAAAAGTTTTAAATGTTTCAAAAAGTTTTGTAGATCACTGCTTTTCACTCTTAGTGGTAGTCTATGAGTCTCAAGTGCAAGGGTTTGGAGCAAAGTCAAAGTTTCAAGCAACCTGCAACAGAAGTTGGGGTCGAATATGGGTGGTGGGTTGGTCCCGGTCAAGATTTTACCTTCCTACTTAGAAACTTTTCTGTTTTTTTTTCTTGTCAAGTGTGAGGATGGTGGGGTCTCCAGTAGCTTTAGTTTAATGTCGGCAGACGGGGAAAATCCAGGGTCTGGTGCAAGCCTTGGTCCTCTGCAGCGTTCGAGTCTACTCACAAACCTGCAAGAAGTGGTAGTCTATGAGCCTTGGATTCTGTGCTTTTAAAGATGTTATCTTTGGCTTTAAGTTAGCATGTTGCAGTTCTGCGTGAGAAACAGTACACTCTAGTACTAGCCAAGGAACCAGGACCTATGAGGCACTTTTTGGAGGCTAGGACTCAATCTCACAGGCTACACCAGCAGAGTCCAGGGCAAGTCCAGTGGCTACTGGTAAGCTAGGCACTTTGCAGGTGCAGGCTTCTAGCTTTTGTGTCCCCGAAGCTTAACAGAAGCCTAGCCAACTAGCCCATGGAGTCCACTCACTAGTCCTTGGCACAAGTGGGAGCAGGTCCAGCCCTCGGGGTCCCTCGCCACAAAGTCGACAGTAGGAGCAGCCCTCCTCTTTCTGAAGTCCTGTCTTGGTTCAGCAGGTGCAGCTGGTGCAGTCTTCCTTGGTGCAGCCTTTCTTTCTGAGGTCCCCAAGTTCAGCAGGTGCAGTCCATCATTTGTGTTTTCTGAGTCCAGTGGTGTTCTGAGCATGGAAGCCAGGGGTGCCACTTTTATGCCAATTGTGAATCTGTGGGTGAGGAGGACTTAATAGCCAATGAGGCTACATTTCCCACGGGGCGACACTACCAACTTTTACATCATTTCCTGTGGAGTTGGCACTAAACAGATCCACAGTGCACCTGTCTACCCAGAATGTTGGATCCCTTCTTTCCTGGGACAGAGCTAAATGCACACTCCTGAGGTGTGTCTAGTATAATGAGCCACCCTTCATAGAAAACGTGCTTTGTAACGGGTTTACCGCCTCTGGATCAGATGCTAGTCTGTCTATCTACACAATGGAGTGGGCAAGCTAAGGTGTGACTTACATTTGCCTCTCAGAGGCCACCACTAATGGTCCATCCTGTCAGAAGGAGGTCACGCCTCCCCCTCCAGCAGCACCTTGGTTCCCCTATCTGGGAGCGCTTCACAGCTCTTAGTCGAAAAGACAGCAGGCTGTCTCAGGTGACAACTGCTGCAGTTAATCAGAAGCGGCTACTAGAAGTTTGTGGCAAGAAAGTGGTGAGTTTGTAAAGTCACTTTCGTATTAAAAGTTACAGTAAATCCTACTTCAGCATTAGGTTGGGTTTAATGTAATGATTAATTTGATACCCTGGTGTACTATGTTTGGTGGTCCCAAATGGAAGTTAGCACTTAGCGCATGGGCTACTGAAACTTCATGTTAGCCAATGGGAACACCAGCTTTACTATAGTGAAAACAACAAATTCAAATTTTCACTGTCAGGCATGCAAAATTTAAATTCAATCTTTTTAATATCTGGCAGCCTCCCTTATGGGATATTAAGACTTACATTCAGGGGAGAAAAGGACAGTTTGGGCAAGGCAAAGGGATTATTTTGCCATGTAGAGTTGGCAGTTTAAAAGCTGCCCAACTAGGTTGTAATGGCAGACCAATAGCCATGTTTTCACTTTGTCACAGCAGTGGTGCCACAATAAGTGCTGCCGTCCACTGGTGACTATTAACTTACTAGCCCTGGGTACACTTTGAACCACATACTAGCGACTTATAGGTAAGTTAAATATGCCAATCAGGGATTATCTAATTGCACATACACTTGGAGGGGTCGGAGCACATGCACTGGGGCCTGGTCAGTGGGGCCCCGTGCACTTAAGAGACAGAAAAACAGCAGTATCAGTGCTGAAATTGGGGGATGATTATGCAAAAAATATCCCTTTCCTTATACTGTAGAACGAGTACCTTAGCAGTGTCCTGTCCTTAAGGACAGAGGGGCCGTGCCCCCTCACCTTGTGGACATAAAGAATGTCTGTCAGGCTGAGAAGATGTCGGCCTGACAGAGACTTTATTTTCAGGTCAGGCAGCCAGGAGCTAGACATGCACTAAATGCGCAGGCTCCTGGCTGCCTGTGCTGAACGTTGCTGGGCTGAGGATGTCACAGCTC
This sequence comes from Calotriton arnoldi, assembly GCA_963921515.1. NCBI lineage: Eukaryota > Metazoa > Chordata > Amphibia > Caudata > Salamandridae > Calotriton > Calotriton arnoldi. The sequence goes on along the minus strand of CAWUFW010000531.1, from coordinate 3,085,103 downwards.
CTGTGTACATTGCCTTCTCAGCTCGGCAAAGGTCCTCGATGCCCTCCCCCTAGTGACGAGAGGGAGCATCAGTGATAGCCTCATACCTGAGCGCATCAGTTTTAAGCCCTGAAGTGCCCAGGGCCGAGTCTCTATCACAGACACCTTGTCATAGAGTGGGTGGGGTCAGCAGTCTCACTGACCCCATCCTAATCTGTGACAAGGTAGGGAAAGCTGCCTCCCCTCTTTGGCTGGCCTATAGTAAGCCAATGAGAGGAGGCAGCAGTCTCAACCCTCCTGGCACCTCTGAGGCTTCCAACTCCGAGAGCTGCAGCAAGTAAGTGTTTTGTTTTTATTGATTGTTTGGTGCGTGCGTGTATGTATGAATGTATGCGTATTTGTGAGTGAATGGGTGTGTGCGTGTGTCTGCATGTGAATATATGGGTGTAAGTGAGTGTGCGTTTGTGTGTGGGTCCCCCTAATTTGTATATACCAGTCTTCACTAGAGTTCCTATTGTTAGAACCCGCTAAGCATACTAAATGCTATGCCATGTGGGTTGGGGGGGCAAGGGGAATGGGCACTAGGTTTGAACAAAGACCATACCCTGCGCTAAGAGCAGCCTGGCCATGGTCGAAGGGTAGTTGCATGAGGCTCTGGAGGATGGTTGCACGATGTAAGTGAAGGACACACCCTGGACACAGAGCATGAGGGCCTATGCTGTTTCAGCTCAAAGGCGCTGGTGTAGATCGTGACTACATGCTACCTGTACCCAAAGTTCACTGGGCAGGGCCATAGACTGTGGTGACTCTGGGACCAGCAGATTGATGGATGAAGAAGTGTGAGAGATATGCGCACAGTAAATGGTTTTCACCAAGCTGGTAACTTTTATCAGGGCTGTAGGTCAATTTTTAGGTCGAGCCTCGAGTAGCGCAAGCGCTGCTAGGCGAGACTTTTAGTTAGGGGGTTTCGAAAGCTGACCAGACGCTCGTGCGTCATGGCCTTTTCCCTGCAGTTACGCGGAGGGCAGACATCTGTTTCCAATTATCGTGCCCAGACGCGGGCGCGATAATTGGAAACACATGCTGGCCGTGCGGGGAAAAGGCCATGACGCACGAGCGTCTGGTCAGCTTTCAAAAGCCCAGGCTGCCGCGCTTGCTCGCCCCCGCTCCTCTCTTGTCATTATAGCTCGGCTGCACACAATACAAAAGGTATACCCTTTATTACAATACGCATTTACATGTACACTTGTTCTGCTGAACGCAGTACTGTATTTTAGTTTTACAACCACTGTTATACTCTAGGGGATAGGAAACGGAAAGACAGTGTCAATAGAATGGCATCCGTTTGCCCGAAAAAAAGTCTTACATTGTTGTGGAATAACTCTTTGAATAGGATTTGCTATATGTTCTTAAGATACATTTGCATGTTCTATACTGTTAGAATCTCTGATGTATAAATAACTATTTGTGTTAAATAACCAAAATAGCTAGCTAATTACACCACAGAACGTGCTGCGCATTTGTCTTTCATTGCTCGATACTCCATGTATTTAGCCTTTCATTGCCCCATGATTCAGGCAACTGCGTTGCATAATGTGTTCGCCCATTGCCGCATAATGCCAGTGGTCTGCATATACTCTAACACCTCAAAATAATTTCAGTCAGTCCGTGATTGCACAGCATGTAAACTGCAGGTTTCTTGGCTTGCATTTTCGTTGCAAGTATCACACAAGGAGCGGCCCTGCCTGTGCTTACCCCTGAGCAGCAGGGACCTGGGCTGTGGGGGACAGAGAGGGGAACAGAGTCCCTGTTCTTCAGCCCTTTTCTTCTCAGCAGAAACCTGCCAATTAGGGAACCAATTACTGTCGATTGTGACGAGCTTTCATGCGTACTTGTCTCATGGGGGCCCATGCTCTCTGGCCATTAACTCGTTTCACCGAAGGCCCTGGCCTCCAATCATTAACGGCATGGGCCAAACTGGGACTGCTGACCTGGAACTGAAATGTGCGAATTCTCTGAACTCCGCAGACCCTATCACCAGTCTTCTTTCATAAACAGCCCTGCTTGTCATTTCCTAGTTCAAACTACGATTTGTTGACATCTGACTCAGGATTAACCTCATCGAGTTATGCACCTCTGCATGCAAAACAATCTGAAATCGCATTTTTACCTAAATTGTATATTACTTTAGAATGTTGTTTAACTTTCGTCACCTACCCGTTTCACAAGGTTCAATATTTTTTCGATTGGACTCTCAACAGTTGAGCTCCAAAGTTTGTTTATACCTGGGCATATGTAGATTTTGTAGATTTAGATGCCCTCCTTGTGACATTTCATTTCACTACTCATCCTCTCATACATGACTTGTTACTTTTCATGGTATTCTTTACTACTGAGCACATATTTACCTTATTCCTCATTCTTTAAAAATAGTCACCAGGAACGTAAGCGCTCTAGGCAAGGTGGCACAAGAGAAAGGCAGCTTTTCTAGGCTTTTTTAGGTCGAGCATTCGAGACCTCTTGTATATACTTTAGCACCACCACAGCATCACTCAGCACCACCACAGCATCACTCAGCACCACCACAAAATCACTAAGCACCACCTCAACACCACTAAACACCACCTTAGCATCACCAAGCACCACCACAACACAACTCAACACCACCTCAACATCAATAAGCACCACCACCACAGCATCACTAAGTACCACAACAGCATCACTAAGCACCACCACAACACCACTCAGCACCACACACCACTAAACACCACCTCAGCATCACTAAGCACCACAACATCACTAAAGCACCACCACAGCATCACTCAGCACCACCTCAACACAACTCAACACAGCCTCAGCATCACTAAGCACCACAACACAACTCAGCACCACCACAGAATCACTCAGCACCACCACAGAATCACTCAGCACCACCACAGTACCACTAACCACCTCAGCATCACCAAGCACCACCACAATACAACTCAACACCACCTCACCATCAATAAGCACCACCACCACAGCATCACTAAGTACCACAACAGCATCACTAAGCACCACCACAGCACCACCACACCACCACCACAGCATCACTCAGCACCACTAAACACGACCTCAGCATCACTAAGCACCACCACCACAGCACCACTAAGTACCACAACAGCATCACTAAGCACCACCACAACACCACTCAGCACCACCACAGCATCACTAAGCACCACCTCAACACCACTCAACACCACCTCAAGCATTAGCATATCAATCAATCAATCAATCATGTCACTTATAAAGCGCACTACATACCCGCGAGGGTCTCAAGGCGCTGGGGGAAGAGGGGGGTGGTGCTGCTACTGATCGAAGAGCCAGGTCTTGAGGAGTCTTCTGAAGGCCAGTAGGTCTTGGGTCTGTCGGAGGTTGGTGGGGAGGGTGTTCCAGGTCTTGGCGGCGAGGTGGGAGAAGGATCTGCCGCCGGCGGTCGTTTTCCGGATGCGGGGGACTGTGGCGAGGGCGAGGCTGGTCGAGCGGAGCTGGCGGGTGGGGGTGTAGAAGCTGAGTCGTCTGTTGAGGTAGGCTGGTCCAGAGTTGTGGAGTGCTTTGTGTGCGTGGGTGAGGAGCTTGAAGGTTATCCTCTTGTTGACAGGGAGCCAGTGCAGGTCTCTCAGGTGGGGTGTGATGTGGCTGCGTCGGGGGATGTCGAGGATAAGACATGCAGAGGCGTTCTGGATGCGTTGCAGCCGTCTCAGGAGCTTAGCCGTCGTTCCTGCGTAGAGGGCGTTTCCGTAGTCCAGCCTGCTGGTGACGAGGGCCTGGGTGACTGTTTTTCTTGTTTCGGTGGGGATCCACTTGAAGATCCTGCGGAGCATTCGGAGGATGTTGAAGCAGGATGAGGAAACGGCGTTGACCTGCTTAGTCATGGAGAGGGTGGGGTCGAGGATGACCCCTAGGTTGCGTACGTGGTCGGTGGGTGGCATAGCCAATAGGTCTCGCCTTTGGGGCCTTATAAGTGTTTAACCATGCAACAGTTAATGTTGTTGCACCAAGGATATTATGCTGCATAACTAAATACTTATAAGGTCCCAAAAGCGAGACCTATTGGCTATGCCAATGCTTGTTAGTATTTCTTTTGATCATAGTCCACTAAGCTGGTTACCACACATTGTTGTCCATTCTGAGACTTTTAGTTTAAATTCATGATCCTGAGCAGGCAAAGGTTGGGGAAAACGATAGATTTTCTGGGCTGGAGATTGTTACTATCATCCCACACATGTAAAAGCACAGTGAGTAAAAAACAATGTAATGGAATGCTACCTAGAGAAATTGCCACTTTGGGATCAATCCAAGCATTACCTCCATCATGTTTGGATTGTCTCAAAACCAGAACCGAGACAGGTTTTAGGCCAAGGTACTGAATGCTCCAATACAAGCAGGGCTCAGTAGAGAGACTTTCCATCCAGCAAAAATACCTTTGGGGAAATTATTTTTTATAGCATAAACTTGACCCAGAGGCATCGGACCGCTATGCATAACCAACAAATGACATTCTACAAGGTCAGATTCTGTCTGTTTTCAGCCACGGGGAAATTAAGAGATTCGCACTACATCACAGGATGCGGAACCAACGCCGGGACTCGAACCTCGGATCGGTTCCCAGGCTCAAAGGCAGCAGCTCTAGCCGTAAAGCCACATCTTCTCCCTGACAGTTCCTCTAGATTGGCAAAAATGCTTCTAGTTTCCCTGACTAGAACAAATGTCGAACGTGTGTTGCTACGTGAGTGCTAGCGAGTAGACACATAATATAATTTCTTCATAATGCAATTTCCCTTTTGGTCGAAGTCGATAATAGCTCAAATTCTTATTGTTCACCCAACTGAAAAAGTCGGCAATTAATATTCAGTAAAAGCCAAAGGCAAAATTATATAAAATGTTTTCGGCAAAAGTCACGTCATCCAGCCTGCTCGCAGGGACACAGACCGCCTTTGAGAGGAAGAAAATAGTTTCCATTCCTCTGTGGGACCACAGGCGCCGCGTCATTGGGGTCAAAAGGCTGTGGCCTCGTTTCCCACGCACGGCACCCATTCACGTTATGATGCGTTACTCGACGAGCAGATGTCAAGTCGGATATGTCACACGTTCAATTATGTCGAGACACAGGCCTGGGATCGGAGGGAACAGAAGCTCTTTTGTTTACAAATGTCAACATGCTTCTGTCTTCGCTTGCCACAACTGTGAAGTATGTGTTTGTGTTTTTTGCTGTTTTCGTTTGAAGTTAGGGGCGAAAAATGTGCTGTTTTTTAACAAGCTCTTCCTTTTTGTTACATTCGGGGGGGGGGCTGCCCTCCCGTCCGTGATGCGCGCAGCAGGGCCTCGCTAGCGCGCCAAGTAATCACACGCTCGGTATAACAGTTAAGCGCGAACTGCCTGCGCAGCTCCGCCCATCTTTATTTATACTCGCGCTCAGGGGCTGGGACCTCCGGCACGCGCAGGCAGAAACCACTAGCCTGCTGACCGCCACATCCCATCTCAACTCAGTCCTTGACTGGATCTCATGAGTCCTACAGTTCACTTACTTGACAGGCAAAGTCTCTCAGTCGGGTGCTCGGCTGGGGGTTCTCCCTCAAGGCATACCTGGACGGGCCCCGGCGAGGGCTTGATGCAGGGATAGGGGGTGCAAGGCGCCAGCGGTGCTCCTGGGAGTTCTGGGGTCGCCTCTGGACCTACTGGCGGTGAAGCTGGTCCTGGATGGAGGCCCTCGGCCTCGTGGGGTTCTTCCTGGCTGGCGCTGTGTTCTTCGGGATCGCCGGCAATGTCAGTGTGGGAGGTGGGGTTGTCTACTTGCTTGAACCATGAGATGTTTCGGGTCACAGTTTCTTCTCCTTTCTCAACTGTCACCATGGTCCCCTTCACGTCAACTACTGTCCAGTAGCCGTGCTCATACCGAGTCCGGAAGTTTCCCCCAGGCCTCCTGTCTTTCATGATGACAGTGTCTCCTCGCCGTAGCTGGCGGAACACTGCTCTTTGGGCCTGGCTGGCGGTGTTGTTGCGCTTTTCCCTTCGCCGGAGGGCGTCTTCCTCGTCGAATGGAGGGGGGGACCACCCCGGTGCAGTGGGGAGGCCATCTCGGCAGTTGCCGTTGAACATCAGCACCCAGGGTGCTTGGCGCTTTGAGCTGTGAGGGGTGCTCCGATATTCCTGCAGGAACCTCTGCAGTTGCTGTTCTGGGTCACCTTGCTCCGCTACTGCGATGCGAAGGGTTTTGTTGATTGTCCTCATAAAGCGTTCAATCTCCCCATTGACTTGGAGCCATTGCGGGGTGATGCGCCTGTGCCGGACGCCATGGTGTTGCAGGAACTCGCGGAATTCGTGCCCCTGGAACGGGGGCCCGTTGTCGCTGCGGAGTTCGTCTGGACATCCGAACATGGCGAATATCTTTTCTAGAGCGGGGCCAACATGCAGGAAGGCTGTTGAGTTCACAACTTCCACCACCGGGTATTTTGAATAGCTATCGATTAGGGCTAGTGTGACTCGGCCGTCAGGGAAGCTTCCAAAATCCACGCTCAGCTTCTCCCAGGGGCTCTTCCCATGTTCCTCTGTGTGAATGGGTGCAGGCCTTTCGGGCCCACTGGTCACTTGACAGGATGGGCATCTCCGGACTGTCTCTTCCACACAGGCGTCCATCCCCGGGAACCAGACCTTCTCCCGCATGCAGGCCTTTATTTTCTGCACTCCTTGGTGCCCTCCGTGGGCGAGTTGTGTTGCCCGTAGCTGAAGGGATGCCGGGATGACGATGCGTGGTCCTCGGAGGAGGATGCCCCCTTGGGTGAGGCTCAGCTCATTTCTGACTCTCCACATGTGCATCAGTCTTTCTTTCTCTGTGCTTGACCAAGAGTTCGCGGAGTGTAGGAACTGACGCCACTGCCCTCCTTGGACGGCATCCCGGACTTTGGTTATGACTGGGTCCTTCTCAGCCGCTGTGGCAACCTCTTCGAGGGTCAGTGCTCGAGGGCACATGAGTGCCGAGATCATGTTCAGGTGGGCTTCGGTGGCGTCGGCGTCTGACTCTTCACCTTCCACTCCTGTCGAGTCGGGGTGTCTCGACAAGAAATCAGCCGGGTTCTTGGCACCGGGCCGGTAGACGACGTCCATTTCGTAATGCTGGAGCCCGATGGCCCACCGCTCGATGCGTGGAGGTGGGTGTGGTGCTGATCCCTTGAACAGCGGCACCAGGGGTTGGTGATCCGTGATGACGGTAAACGGGTGCCCGCATATGTATAAGTGAAAGTGTCTGCAGGCCCAGCGGATCGCTAGGGCTTCCCTTTCAATTTGAGCGTATCGCTTCTCTGTCGGGGATAGTGCTTTGCTGGCATATGCGAGAGCGGCCCATCGTCCGGGTTCTTGTTCCTGAGTGAGGACGGCCCCTAAGCCTACGGGGCTGGCGTCCACGAGTATTTCTGTCCGCTTGGCGGGGTTAAAATACACCAGCGTGGTGTGGTCGAGGAGGGCGTTCTTGATGGCTTGAAATGCTGTCTCTTCGGCGGGACCCCACTGCCACATGGCATCTGCTCGGGTGAGGTTTCGGAGTGGCTCTGCGATGGTGGCTAGGTCTGGAATGAAACGGCCACAGTAGGTAGCCATCCCCAAGAAACTGCGGACTCCGGCCACGGTGAGAGGGGCAGAGGCGTTCTTGATGGCTTGGGACTTCCGAGGGTCTACCTGTATGCCGTCTTGTGTGAACGTGTAGCCGAAGAATTCTATTTTCTGTTGGAACAGCAGGCACTTTTCCCTTTGCAGGGTGACCCCGTGGTCCTGGAGTCTTTTCAGCGTGGCCCTCACGTGCCGGTAGTGTTCTTCTGCGGTGTGCGAGTGGATGAGGATATCATCGCTCACGTTTAATACGCCCGGTAGCCCGACCAGGATCTCCTTGACTGCGTTTTGGAATATTTCTGCGGCAGAGAATATGCTGAAATTCAGCCGTTTATACCTCCGGAGACCTAGGTGAGTGCTGAATGTGGTTATGTATCGACTGTCTTTGGCTAGGGCTAACTGGTGATAACCTGCATTCAGGTCCAGCTTTGAAAACCATCTTGATCCGTTCAAGTCGGCCACAATGTCATCCATGGTCGGCGTTATGTGGCGTTCACGCCGAATGGCCTTGTTGGGGAGTCGCATGTCAATGCAGAGTCTGATCTTCCCCGGTTGGCGAGGTTTCTCGGCGATCACCATGGGTGATACCCATGGCGTGGGCCCGGACACCTTCTCTATGACCCCTTGATCTTCGAGTTTCTGCAGCTCCTCCTCCACCAGCGGTCGGAGGTGAAAAGGGATCCTCCGGTGTCTTAGCGCTGTTGGTGGGACGGTCGGGTCTATGTGTAGTTGGATGGGGGCTCTCTTTACTCGTCCTAGTCCCTTAACCCCTTCGCTGCTAGGCCTTTTCCCCCCCTGTGCTAAGCCTTTTTTTGGCTATTTGGGGTAGTGCGCGCTTAGACCCCTGTAACCTTTTGACCACATAAGGTATCCACGCCAAATTTGCGTCCTTTTTTTCTAACATCATGGGGATTGTGAAGGTACCCAGGGTTTGTGGATTCCCCTGGAGGGGACCCAGAAATTAGCCAAAATACAGCAAAATTTGGTTTTTTTGGGGAAAAATGCGAAAAAAGGGCTACAGATGAAAGTGTCTTGTTTTTCCCTGCAAATGGCATCAAAAAGGGGTTGTGGTGCTGAAATCACCATCTTCCCAGCTTTCAGGGACAAGCAGACTTTTGTCAGAAAACCAACTTTTTTTACACAGTGTTGGCATTTTTCTGGGACATAGCCTATTTTTGCTATTTTTTGTGCTTTCAACCTCCTTCCAGTTAATGGTAGAAATGGGTATGAAACCAATAATGGATCCTGAAAAGCCATACATTTCTGAAAAGTAGACAAAATTCTGAATTCAGCAAGGGGTCATTTGTGTAGATCCTTAAAGTTTTCCTTATAGAAACTAACAGTTAAATGAAGGAAAAATTGAAAATTAGCTGAAAAAAACAGCCATTTGTGTCAACGTTTTCACCTGTAACTTCTTCTAATTATGACAGCTATTTGAAAGCAATATACCGTTATATCCGCTGGACCTTTCTGGTTGTGGGGATATATAGGACTTGTAGGTTCACCAAGAACCCGACGAACCCAGAGCCAATAACTGAGCAGCATCTTGCAATGGTTTTTTATTATGTACCGGGTATATAGCAATTATTTTGGGAAAATGTATACATGGAAAAATTGTTATGAAAGACACCTATATATTTCTGAAATGGGAACAAAATGTAGATTTTAGAAACAGTAGATATTTGCACATTTCCGAAATTGGGAGTACCCATACTAGCATGAGAATTATAGGTCATTTTTCAAAATGACTTATTTTTTACACATTGTCTTTCATTTGGAAGGCAGAAATGCATCGAAAGTCAATAGGTAATAACAGTTGCTCTACAATTCTGTGTTACCCTAAGTCTCCCGATAAAAATGGTACCTCACTTGTGTGGGTAGGCCTTGTGCCCACAACAGGAAATGGCTCAAAATGCAACGTGGACGTACCACATTTTCACAATGAAAAATTACCCTTTTTTTGAAAAGTGCCTAGCTGTAGTTTTTGAACCCTACCTCTGCCGGCACCTAGGGAAACCTAGCAAACCTATACATTTTTGAAAACTAGACACCCAGGGGAATCCAGGATGGGGTGACTTGACTGCCTCCCACCAGGTTCTGTTACCCAGAATCCCTTGCAAACCTAAAAAATTGTCCAAAAAAACACATTTTCCCCACATTTCTGTGGTGGAAAGTTCTGGAATCTGCGTGGATCCACAAATTTCCGCCCACCCCGCGTATGTATTGTACGGCAGGTTGTGCTTGAACCTGTTGTGGGGCAGGTTGGGCGTTGCCTGCAAGAGCATTTATGGCAGCCTGGGGAATGATGTTACTGCCGTCATTTGAGTGACGGGTGCAGCCAACATGATTGTGTCTGGATTGTCTTTTTTCCTATTAAGTTTCTGCTGTACCAGTTTGGCAGCGGCATTCTCTATGGCCAACTGTCTATTCTTTTCCTGTTCCTGCCTCTTCTTGCAGTAATGTATAATGTGGTCTTGTATCTCAGGCCATGGCTTACATTCCATTGCTACTATACCATCTAATTTTTCCTGCACTTCAGTGGGCAGACCCTTTTTTATTGTGTGATAAAATAGCCTTCCGTACCCTCCTGCTGCATCCCTTCGTTGCCCTAACTCCTGATGCCATTTCTCTTTCATTCTGGAAAGGTAATTGGCAGGGTCTTCATTGGGTTGCATGGTCTGTGACAACAGAGCCCCAATATCGGGAACATCGGGGAATTTTCTGCGCATCTCGGACCATGCCAGTGTTCTAATCTCATTAAAGGAAACACCATCATGTTTGGTGTTTGTTTTTGTAAGATTGGCATGGACACGTGTGAAGAGATCTTCTGCATCTTCTCAGATAAGGGAGATCAGCAGGCTTTTTACATCTCCTATGGCTATGTTGTTGCCTGTGGTGTAGTTTTCAAAAGCTGCAATCCACTTTCCAGCACCCTCCGTAAGGGGTGGAAGATGTTTTTTGAGATTTTCTTTGTCTAGTGTAGACCACGGAATATAGATGGGGGGATCAGTGACATTTTTGTACAGCAGTGGCATTTGGCGCGTCACTCCTTTGCGTCGCACTGTAGGTCCTGTAGAGTCATGCTGGCGGGCATATTTTTGCCAGACCTTTAAACTCTCTCTCATGTACTCATAGTCCCAATCCTCATCTCCTAATCCTTTGAGGATACATTCAACTGCTGTTGCCATGTACTGAGGCTCGAAAGAGCCGTCTCTTGGCCAAGGGAGCATTTGCGGTGCTAAGGGCTCTGACCAGCCTGCCAAGTCGTCTGAAAAGGGGTTAACTGCATAGTCTGAGCCTTCCCCTAATGTCACTATCTCATTGGGAGTGAGATCATTGCTAGTTTGTGGTACACATGGTCTGCTGAGGCTCATGTTGTGTCTATTTTTCATCCTAACGGTACGCAAGGAAGCAGAGCCCGAGACGTCATATAGTATGTCGTCTGGGCGCCCATGTGTCCCCAAGACTTTAAGTTTCTGTGCTTCGGTGGTCCTGACCTTCGCTCTTACCACTGGGTGTTGTTCCTGTGGGTGTTCACAATATATGGGGAGTTCACCAAATAAGGGATTGTGACCTTCTCGTACCAGTGGTGGTGTTGGGTAGGCCTGGTGTATGTTGGTGTCTGTTTGTGTTATTCCCGAGTCGGCAGCGTCATAGTGGTGGGGGTGCTCACCTCCTAGTGATTGTCTAGTCCCCTCCCCATTCCCACTGATACCTGTTCGTGGGTGGGCCTGCATGCGCTGGTGCAGTGGGGGTGGTTGTGGTGGTACTGGAGAGTTGACCTTGTTGATCAGGTCTGCAAATGTTTTCTGTATGTTCTCTAATTTAAATGACATGCGTCTCATTTTGTCTATCTGTCCTGCGTAGCTGGGTGGTTGATGCATGTGTGACTGTTCTCTTTCGGGGTGCTCTGGTGAAATACTTTCCAGGCTGATGCTTTTGCTCAAGTCTGCACTTGGTCTCCAGTTCTGGTATGGGGTGGGAAGACCTGTGAGGGGGGCATGCTGTCCCTCAGTCATACACAAGCAGTGGTGTGTTGTGGAACTCTTTGAGCTGCTGCTGAGCTGTCATAAGGCCAGATCCTCGTCCCTCACCCAAGGGTGCAGATGAAATGAAGGGCAGGCTAGTTTGAGGTGGGGGGCACGAACTTGGGAACAGGTGCGTGCCGGTGTCAAGGAAGGGGTTGGTGTCTGTGGCTTGTTTAGTGCCGGTGTCACGGAAGGCATTGCTAGGTGTACGTGAATGGCGAGATGATGCTTGAGAGGCAGAGTCGGAGTCTTCCTCATCCTCTTCACCTGGGCGTGGTTGTGCAGTATTGACAGTTGGTGTAAATTTCAGTGATAGTTGTGCATCTATGAGGCCTGGGAGACCTGATACTGCTGTCTCCATTACTGTACCATGGGTAACAGGCATGTGTATGTTCTGACGTTCAGTCAGGCACGGGTACACATCACCAGGGGGCATGGGAGGAGTCGGTGGTCTGTCCATGGGGTGATACGGGTGACTGGGTGATGTGTGGGAAGTCTGGAATTCCTCAGTTTGTGTGATATGTATATCTGGACCGAGGTGTGGTGAGGAAGATGCATCATTTGGTAGTGGTTGGAACCCAGCAGCCGGAGAATCATTAGTGGTAACTGCTAGATCTGGTTGTTCCTTGTGAGTGCGTTCGGTATACATACCGCTGAAGTGGTAAGGCGGGGGGCGGCGGAGCATTGGGTATGGCTGGGTGTGTCAAGTCAGAGTGTGTTTGAGCCTTGTCTTTGAAAATTTGCCAGAGATCTAAAGTGGCCTTTCTCTTCTGTAACTTAGTGCCGGAGTACTTAGTGTCTAGGAAGGTGGTGGCATGCTCTAGTATGATTGGATCAAAGCTCCCTTCTGACGGCCAGGGATGTCTCATCGTGGAGGTACGCTTATGTAATTCACGGCAGTGCTTTAGTATATGATGTTCTTGGCCTCCAAATGTTTTTAAAACATGTTGCAGTGGGGTAGCCATGTTGGTGTGTCTAACGCAGAGCGCTCTAGGCAAGGCCTGAACTAAAGGAGTGCGTGTTTCAGGTGCTAGGGACAATGTCTCTGATGGGTTCTTGCGCTTCTGCCTGAATGACAATATCATACACACCGTCCTGCAAGTCTCGCTCTTGTGCTAGAGTATAAAGAGGGAAGCGAAGTTGGCCGTCAAAGCAAGCTTCAGCAATATAACTTTGGAGTGGGTGCCTTGGCCACGTGCTAGATAGTATGGCAGTGAGTAGTGACCCGGGGGGACGTATGATAAAAAAGATGTGAATGTGGGTGGACGTTTTATACACAGTAGAGCTCAGTATGCCATTCATGAAGAATTATTTTAAAACACAGTGCTTTGAGAGTGAATGTCGCTAGCTTAGAAAGGGATGCAATTAGGTGTCAGGCGAGGGTTCAGCATCAGGAGAGTGTTGAGTGTCAGAAGTAGGGGGAAGGGCGTCTTTTACTAGTTCCTCTCCTATGGCACTAATAATAATGTGGTATAATGTTTTCCTTAAGTCCAGTTCCTCTGGTCCGGTGTATATTCCGTTAGGGGAGAAGTGAGGGAATTGGAGCTGGTTGCGAGAGAGAGATGCAATGATCTTGCTTTGGAGTGGGTTGCGGGGGTAGGATGTGGTTAGTGTGGTGGGTATCTCCAAGCCTGGCGCTATTAAGCGGATGCGTATGTAAATGCAATCCGGTGTTTTATGAACAGAGGTACCTAAAATCCTGTTCATGGGGACCAGTAATAACTGAGGGACAAGAGTGTTCCCTGAAATGTCAGTGCTTGCAAGGTTTTTGTTCTTTGACTTTGGTGGCAATGGGGTGTGGAAAGGACGGTGCTAGTGAGAGCGTTATCTGCTGTGCATGGGTATAATCAATCCCTAGAACTTGAAATATAGTGAGAAGGACAGTGCTTGCTAAAGGTGTAACGTGGACAAAGGAAGATGGGTGACCAGTGGAAAGACCTACAACGTGATTATTGACTAGATATACAAAAATGTGAGATGCTGTGCTATCAGGGGAAGGGTCACTCATTCCCTACAGTGACTGGAGGTGCGGAGGTGGGCAGGCAGGGGGAGACACAATGAGGACGTTTGGTGCAGGGTCCTCCAGGTCCACTGAATAGTCCTGCAGGAGTGCCACGAGGAATGGGGACTGGTTAGCAGGAGACGGTGGTTGGTGTAGAGCACTGCTAGAGGCTGATGCTGATAGTGCGGGAGAGGCAGGGGCGGTAAGATTAGGGAGTGTTGCCTCTTCAGAGGATGTCGTGGAGTGTGCAGAGTCCGTATTAGACTCCACGTCTATGAGAATGACAATGGGAGAATTAGCAAAATAAACAGAGGAACTCAATGATAGTGGGGAGCAAGAAGAGGAATTGGAGGAATGGTCAGGCCACAGCAGATCCGGGCGAGTGGTGTCTGGTGGTGGCTGGGAGGAGGCGGTGGCTGAGGGAGGTAAGTCTGTGAGAGATAAGAGGGAAAGGCGTAGTTCAGTGGTGTACGTGCGAAGGGGAGGAAGGAAAGTGGACAACTTAAGACTTCTATCAGGGCCTAACTGGTGGGGCCTATCTGGGAGTGTCATGTTTGGTGGGTAGTGCAGAAATGGGACATGGAGTCTCTCACTAGATAGCAGAACGGGACCCTACTACACAAGAGGATTTGAGAAAATCCGGATGGCTAGCTCATGGAAGCTGTTAAATGTAGACTCTCGGTCTTAATGACACCCTTGCTACTTTTTCCACAGTACCTTAATCTATCTAAAAGGATTTACTCTACTCCTGAGCCAACGTTACTTGAACATTCAACTCACACATGGTCTTCTCCACCTTAATTGTGAGATTCCCACTGAATTGGTTCATAGCTGTCTTAAACTCTAGTACAATCTTAGGCTATCTCAGCTTATGTTGCATATTTTGTGGTATTACAAAGGCTTGCGGGAAAAGGCAGCTGACTTATGCCCCTGAGTCACAGTCCTAATTTTGTACAGGACACAACTGTGGGTCGCAGATGGCAAGGGTGCGACTACCTCCTTGGGGTAGGTCGGGAGGTGATTTGGAGGCAGCGGCACAGCCCTCTTTTGGCCCAGGTCAAGAGATTGTATAGATGGTGGAATGACGCAAACCTGCCTGGTCTTTGGGCAAAGCCAGTAGAGACGCAGTCACCTCATGCAAACATCATTTCATTTCAATGGGGACAAAATTCCATGGGCCATATTTTCCTGAGTCTATTAAAATAAAAAGAATTAATCTGCAATGGCCCTCTCCACGTTGAGCATTAGAAATTTAAAAAATTAGTCTGTCCTTTTTAAAAAATAAAAAAAAGCTTTTCTCCGGTTGTGTTGAATGAACTGTCTGCTCCAGTGTCTTCCAGTGGCTTCATTGATGCCAGTGATGATGTAAATAGTGATTTGATATGTGATGTCAATAGTGATTCAATCAATCTCATTTGTGATGTCAACTGTGAAGTCATGTGTGAGGTCATAAACAATGCATAATGGTGTTAGAGTTAAGGATGTAGAACAGTGTGCCCAGATGCACCCACTTGCTTCTGCTGCTCTGCCCCCCCCCCTTTTTGGCCCTGAGCCAATTGTCACCTGTCCACTTGTATTTGTCCAGGTGGAGGGAATCCCCTGACCCTATCAGGAGGACAGGGAATCTGTCCACGTCCTCCTCCAATCGGCAAAACAGCAATGCAGGGTAATGATAAATGCTCTCCTTGTGCCCACCATTAACGCTGAGAAAATGAGATCAAATCAGGCACCCATAGGGCTGTGCCACTCCCCACACTCCTAATGTAAGACAAGCATTGGCAAAGCCAATAGGTCTCGACAATGGGAGAGCTATAGGTATGGGCAATGTTAATGCATTTGTGTACGGCTCTGGGCTGCTTTTATTGATATACAGAAATGCATTAACATTGCCAACGCCTATAGCTCTTGGTTTGCTGAGACCTATTGGCTGTGCTCAGCGACTGGAGAACTATTGGCTTTGTCAAATTTCACACTATCTAAAAAGGAAGACGCAAAAACTGTATTGAATGTGGACTGAGGCTTTTGCCACTATTTTACAGCAATTTCTGGACTATGATACTGGACATATGGTGGGAATTTTGGAAAGGTCCTTTTGCCTGCGATAAAGTGTTACCAAAAAGGAACTGAAATGGCACAAACATACTAAAAACATGGAAGTGTCACAGATCAGCAAAGTGAAACATCACTTGACACAAAGTGACAACTTGTCAGGTATGTTATGCTGCCACATTACGATCTAATGCTATATACTTCAACATTTACTGATACCCTGGAACAGGGGCCAACACTCAGCTGTTGATACTCCTAGCTGCTGTGAGCTGGATGAAACCAAAGTGGGAGCGTAGAAATCGTAGAGAGGGACACAGACACAACGCACACCCAGCAATAAAGTTAGACATTAAAAAAAGACTTTGCCATATCCTAAGTCAATAATAGTAGCCTAGAAACAAAAGAGCGGCGTTAAGCAAGGAAAGCAGAGACACATCGATGCAGGAGAAGGACTAAAACCACACAGTTGTACCAAAGAACTAGGATGCAGTCCTTGAAAATGAACAATACAACAAAAGTGGCTGTCATTAGACGCCATGTTTTTTTTTTTTTAGAAGAGTAGCGGACAAATTCACGGTATTACCAATAGAGCAGGTTATCTTCTTAAGAAATACATGGTTTTGTTTAAAGCAACCCAGGATTTTCAATATGAGAAGGCAGTAAATAACAACGAACCACAGACAGGTGATGTGGGTTTCAACGTAGCTTTAATTCATTGTGTGTGAGCACTGCTTCGACTCGTTTTGAAATTCGCTCATGCGATCCGCTAGCAACAACACATGCTCTAGGAATACAGGAATTCACACACTCCCAAGAATGCCGTTTGAGTAAAGCACGTACTCTGCACTCTGTAGAAATGAACACACTACATATTGCGGTCGTAACAAGAGGGCAGCTCTATTCTCTTATAGACTGCATATATGCATAAAATGAGTGTCGGAGCGTGGAGCAGCTGAAAACATAAGTACTTGTGTTAAAGGCTGAAAACAAAAAATGTGTCAGAGTGCACAGCTGAAAGCACAAGTGCTTGTGTTAAGTGCTGAAAACAAAAACAAATGCGCATCGGAGCACGTTGCAGCTCAAAACATAAGCGCTTCTGTTAAGTGCTCAAAAACAAATAAAACAAGACGCGCGGCCAAGAAACGCGCTCTCTGGTGAGGGAGGGGGAGGAGGGGTGAGGGAGGGCAGATGGCGCTTCGCATCGATGCGAGGAATGGATGGCAGCTGTGCGCGCGTGCACGCCATCGTGAACGCAAGCTGGTCGCCAGCCGAAAGCCAGTGGGTTTGCACTTCCAAAACCCGCTTACTAAAACTCTCGGCCAGACCAGCGCAAGCGCTGGTGCAGGCCGAGACCTAAAAACGACGCTTCAGGAACCTGCCCTGCACCACAGCTTCAAATGATAATGCTCTTTCACGTCTGTTTGCTAACGGTGAGACTGCAACCTTGGATCTATATGGATAATTTGCTCCAATATTTACATCATGATGGTGATTTTGCAGCTGTTCAACTGGAATTAATGTATAGAGTGATATGTTTTTCCGGTGAATGGAATTGCAGCTGCTTTTATTTTCTATATACACTGATGATAGTAGAAATTACATCAGTGATGACATCACTGGTGACATTACATATGCGATTACCATTGCCCTCACCAATGACAGCATTGAAGCCACAAACAATTGCTCTTTTCCACACCTGTTTGCTGACAGTGTAAATACAGCCTCATTTCTATATGTATTTGCCTGGACATCTAAGTGATGAAAGTAGTGTAAACGTGTGCATAGTTTTACGCCTATTATACTACAAGTTCTATATCACCCATGTTGTTTTAACCCACATTTACATAAGGTACTCCTATGTTGCTCCAGGGTGTGCAGCGCTTCTCGTCTGCGAGAGCACAGCCTCGTTTTCACCTTGGAATTTATAAGCGAGAAATTGAGACTCCTGTTAGCTCAGCAGAGAAGCCTCTGCTGTGTATCTTATGTTCAAGGTCCTTTTAAACTTTTTCCCATGAGAACCAGAGGCATCTGTCTTAGTTCCTGTTGTGTTTTGCTCTTAACCGAGTGACTTCTTCTTTTGAATGCGATTTCTAGACATGTTAGCTTTATATGCTCAATACATTTATGAGGCTGAAGCTACATTGCTTTGCTTCGTGATTACTAACTTCTTTGCTTTTTAAAAGAAACATGTTCCAGACTTTGAGTAGGCTGAGAGAGTGATTTTTATTTAAAAGTCGTACTTCAGTCTTCCATCATGAAATAATGGATATTAGGATACATATTTTTAGTGAGTGGAACTGTTATTATCTATTTAGACTGAAGACATTCGAAATGACTTCATTGATGGCATTCCTGAACTAGCAAAGCATTGTGCTTTTCCACTTCTGCTTGCAGACAATGGAAATATAGATTTGCTTTCAAGCCGTACACTGAGGTAGTGCCCAGAGTGGTTTGTGGCAGAAGGACTGGATGTAGCTTGAGACCAAAAGGCCGTGCTCTGCAGTCAGAGTGTGAGAAAAGCTGATTATTAATTGGGGTAGTTGTGAGACCTCACCAAGTAACAATGTCATAAATTCGTATCAGGTCCCGTTAGGTTACTTCAATCTAAACCTTAGCTCAGGCCTGGGTTGCTGTGGCACAGAGCATTCAGGCTTACGTCAAAGGAAACAAGCGTAAAGCATTTATTAGGACCAAAACAGTTAAGAAGTAAGAAACACAACAAATAAAACCCCCACCCCAATTTATAAAAATAGTGTATATTTTTATCTTCAAATAGACATCGAAACAACAAAAATCAGATGAAGGGAACCATAGTTAAATTTTTGCAAGATTTTCATAAATCACTGCTTTTCACTCTAAAAAGTTTTAAATGTTTCAAAAAGTTTTGTAGATCACTGCTTTTCACTCTTAGTGGTAGTCTATGAGTCTCAAGTGCAAGGGTTTGGAGCAAAGTCAAAGTTTCAAGCCACCTGCAACAGAAGTTGGGGTCGAATATGGGTGGTGGGTTGGTCCCAGTCAAGATTTTACCTTCCTACTTAGAAACTTTTCTGGGTTTTTTTCTTGTCAAGTGTGAGGATGGTGGGGTCTCCAGTAGCTTTAGTTTAATGTCGGCAGACGGGGAAAATCCAGGGTCTGGTGCAAGCCTTGGTCCTCTGCAGCGTTCGAGTCTACTCACAAACCTGCAAGAAGTGGTAGTCTATGAGCCTTGGATTCTGTGCTTTTAAAGATGTTATCTTTGGCTTTAAGTTAGCATGTTGCAGTTCTGCGTGAGAAAGAGTACACTCTAGTACTAGCCAAGGAACCAGGACCTATGAGGCACTTTTTGGAGGCTAGGACTCAATCTCACAGGCTACACCAGCAGAGTCCAGGGCAAGTCCAGTGGCTACTGGTAAGCTAGGCACTTTGCAGGTGCAGGCTTCTAGCTTTTGTGTCCCCGAAGCTTAACAGAAGCCTAGCCAACTAGCCCATGGAGTCCACTCACTAGTCCTTGGCACAAGTGGAAGCAGGTCCAGCCCTCGGGGTCCCTCGCCACAAAGTCGACAGTAGGAGCAGCCCTCCTCTTTCTGAAGTCCTGTCTTGGTTCAGCAGGTGCAGCTGGTGCAGTCTTCCTTGGTGCAGCCTTTCTTTCTGAGGTCCCCAAGTTCAGCAGGTGCAGTCCATCATTTGTGTTTTCTGAGTCCAGTGGTGTTCTGAGCATGGAAGCCAGGGGTGCCACTTTTATGCCAATTGTGAATCTGTGGGTGAGGAGGACTTAATAGCCAATGAGGCTACATTTCCCACGGGGCGACACTACCAACTTTTACATCATTTCCTGTGGAGTTGGCACTAAACAGATCCACAGTGCACCTGTCTACCCAGAATGTTGGATCCCTTCTTTCCTGGGACAGAGCTAAATGCACACTCCTGAGGTGTGTCTAGTATAATGAGCCACCCTTCATAGAAAACGTGCTTTGTAACGGGTTTACCGCCTCTGGATCAGATGCTAGTCTGTCTATCTACACAATGGAGTGGGCAAGCTAAGGTGTGACTTACATTTGCCTCTCAGAGGCCACCACTAATGGTCCATCCTGTCAGAAGGAGGTCACGCCTCCCCCTCCAGCAGCACCTTGGTTCCCCTATCTGGGAGCGCTTCACAGCTCTTAGTTGAAAAGACAGCAGGCTGTCTCAGGTGACAACTGCTGCAGTTAATCAGAAGCGGCTACTAGAAGTTTGTGGCAAGAAAGTGGTGAGTTTGTAAAGTCACTTTCGTATTAAAAGTTACAGTAAATCCTACTTCAGCATTAGGTTTGGTTTAATGTAATGATTAATTTGATACCCTGGTGTACTATGTTTGGTGGTCCCAAATGGAAGTTAGCACTTAGCGCATGGGCTACTGAAACTTCATGTTAGCCAATGGGAACACCAGCTTTACTATAGTGAAAACAACAAATTCAAATTTTCACTGTCAGGCATGCAAAATTTAAATTCAATCTTTTTAATATCTGGCAGCCTCCCTTATGGGATATTAAGACTTACATTCAGGGGAGAAAAGGACAGTTTGGGCAAGGCAAAGGGATTATTTTGCCATGTAGAGTTGGCAGTTTAAAAGCTGCCCAACTAGGTTGTGATGGCAGACCAAGAGCCATGTTTTCACTTTGTCACAGCAGTGGTGCCACAATAAGTGCTGCCGTCCACTGGTGACTATTAACTTACTAGCCCTGGGTACACTTTGAACCACATACTAGCGACTTATAGGTAAGTTAAATATGCCAATCAGGGATTATCTAATTGCACATACAATTGGAGGGGTCGGAGCACATGCACTGGGGCCTGGTCAGTGGGGCCCCGTGCACTTAAGAGACAGAAAAACAGCAGTATCAGTGCTGAAATTGGGGGATGATTATGCAAAAAATATCCCTTTCCTTATACTGTAGAACGAGTACCTTAGCAGTGTCCTGTCCTTAAGGACAGAGGGGCCGTGCCCCCTCACCTTGTGGACATAAAGAATGTCTGTCAGGCTGAGAAGATGTCGGCCTGACAAAGACTTTATTTTCAGGTCAGGGAGCCAGGAGCTAGACATGCACTAAATGCGCAGGCTCCTGGCTGCCTGTGCTGAACGTTGCTGGGCTGAGGATGTCACAGCTCCTGTGTACATTGCCTTCTCAGCTCGTCAAAGGTCCTCGATGCCCTCCCCCTCGTGATGAGAGGGAGCATCAGTGATAGCCTCATACCTGAGCGCATCAGTTTTAAGCCCTGAAGTGCCCAGGGCCGAGTCTCTATCACAGACACCTTGTCATAGAGTGGGTGGGGTCAGCAGTCTCACTGACCCCATCCTAATCTGTGACAAGGTAGGGACTGCTGCCTCCCCTCTTTGGCTGGCCTATAGTAAGCCAATGAGAGGAGGCAGCAGTCTCAACCCTCCTGGCACCTCTGAGGCTTCCAACTCCGAGAGCTGCAGCAAGTAAGTGTTGTGTTTTTATTGATTTTTTGGTGCGTGCGTGTATGTATGAATGTATGCGTATTTGTGAGTGAATGGGTGTGTGCGTGTGTCTGCATGTGAATATATGGGTGTAAGTGAGTGTGCGTTTGTGTGTGGGTCCCCCTAATTTGTATATACCAGTCTTCACTAGAGTGCTATTGTTAGAACCCGCTAAGCATACTAAATGATATGCCATGTGGGTTGGGGGGGCAAGGGGAATGGGCACTAGGTTTGAACAAAGACCATACCCTGCGCTAAGAGCAGCCTGGCCATAGTCGAAGGGTAGTTGCATGAGGCTCTGGAGGATGGTTGCACGATGTAAGTGAAGGACACACCCTGGACACAGAGCATGAGGGCCTATGCTGTTTCAGCTCAAAGGCGCTGGTGTAGATCGTGACTACATGCTACCTGTACCCAAAGTTCACTGGGCAGGGCCATAGACTGTGGTGACTTTGGGACCAGCAGATTGATGGATGAAGAAGTGTGAGAGATATGCGCACAGTAAATGGTTTTCACCAAGCTGGTAACTTTTATCAGGGCTGTAGGTCAATTTTTAGTATTTCTTTTGATCATAGTCCACTAAGCTGGTTACCACACATTGTTGTCCATTCTGAGACTTTTAGTTTAAATTCATGATCCTGAGCAGGCAAAGGTTGGGGGAAAACGATAGATTTTCTGGGCTGGAGATTGTTACTATCATCCCACACATGTAAAAGCACAGTGAGTAAAAAACAATGTAATGGAATGCTACCTAGAGAAATTGCCACTTTGGGATCAATCCAAGCATTACCTCCATCATGTTTGGATTGTCTCAAAACCAGAACCGAGACAGGTTTTAGGCCAAGGTACTGAATGCTCCAATACAAGCAGGGCTCAGTAGAGAGACTTTCCATCCAGCAAAAATACCTTTGGGGAAA
This sequence comes from Calotriton arnoldi, assembly GCA_963921515.1. Classification (NCBI taxonomy): domain Eukaryota; kingdom Metazoa; phylum Chordata; class Amphibia; order Caudata; family Salamandridae; genus Calotriton; species Calotriton arnoldi. The sequence goes on along the minus strand of CAWUFW010000531.1, from coordinate 3,063,029 downwards.
TTATTTTTTATAGCATAAACTTGACCCAGAGGCATCGGACCGCTATGCATAACCAACAAATTACATTCTACAAGGTCAGATTCTGTCTGTTTTCAGCCACGGGGAAATTAAGAGATTCGCACTACATCACAGGATGCGGAACCAACGCCGGGACTCAAACCTCGGATCGGTTCCCAGGCTCAAAGGCGGCAGCTCTAGCCGTAAAGCCACATCTTCTCCCTGACAGTTCCTCTAGATTGGCAAAAATGCTTCTAGTTTCTCTGACTAGAACAAATGTCGAACGTGTGTTGCTACGTGAGTGCTAGCGAGTAGACACATAATATAATTTCTTCATAATGCAATTTCCCTTTGGTCGAAGTCGATAATAGCTCAAATTCTTATTGTTCACCCGACTGAAAAAGTCGGCAATTAATATTCAGTAAAAGCCAAAGGCAAAATTATATAAAATGTTTTCGGCAAAAGTCACGTCATCCAGCCTGCTCGCAGGGACACAGACCGCCTTTGAGAGGAAGAAACTAGTTTCCATTCCTCTGTGGGACCACAGGCGCCGCGTCATTGGGGTCAAAGGCTGTGGCCTCGTTTCCCACGCACGGCGCCCATTCACGTTATGATGCGTTACTCGACGAGCAGATGTCAAGTCGGATATGTCACACGTTCAATTATGTCGAGACATAGGCCTGGGATCGGAGGGAACAGAAGCTCTTTTGTTTACAAATGTCAACATGCTTCTGTCTTCGCTTGCCACAACTGTGAAGTATGCGTTTGTGTTTTTTGCTGTTTTCGTTTGAAGTTAGGGGCGAAAAATGTGCTGTTTTTAAACAAGCTCTTCCTTTTTGTTACATTCGGGGGGGGGGGAGAGGGGGGCTGCCCTCCCGTCCGTGATGCGCGCAGCAGGGCCTCGCTAGCGCGCCAAGTAATCACATGCTCGGTATAACAGTTAAGCGCGAACTGCCTGCGCAGCTCCGCCCATCTTTATTTATACTCGCGGGACCTCCAGCACGCGCCGGCAGAAACCACTAGCCCGCTGACCGCCACATCCCATCTCAACTCAGTCCTTGACTGGATCTCATGAGTCCTACAGTTCACTTACTTGACAGGCAAAGTCTCTCAGTTGGGTGCTCGGCTGGGGGTTCTCCCTCAAGGCATACCTGGACGGGCCCCGGCGGGGGCTTGATGCAGGGATAGGGGGTGTAAGGCGCCAGCGGTGCTCCTGGGAGTTCTGGGGTCACCTCTGGACCTACTGGCGGTGAAGCTGGTCCCGGATGGAGGCCCTCGGCCTCGTGGGGTTCTTCCTGGCTGGCGCTGTGTTCTTCGGGATCGCCGGCAATGTTAGTGTGGGAGGTGGGGTTGTCTACTTGCTTGAACCATGAGATGTTTCGGGTCACAGTTTCTTCTCCTTTCACAACTGTCACCATGGTCCCCTTCACGTCAACTACTGTCCAGTAGCCGTGCTCATACCGAGTCCGGAATTTTCCCTTGGGCCTCCTGTCTTTCATGATGACAGTGTCTCCTCGCCGTAGCTGGCGGAACACAGCTCTTCGGGCCTGGCTGGCGGTGTTGTTGCGCTTTTCAATTCGCCGGAGGGCGTCTTCCTCATCGAATGGAGGGGGGGACCACCCCGGTGCAGTGGGGAGGCCATCTCGGCGGTTGCCGTTAAAGATCAGCACCCAAGGTGCTTGGCGCGTTGAGCTGTGAGGGGTGCGCCGATATTCCCGCAGGAACCTCTGCAGTTGCTGTTCTGGGTCACTTTGCTCCGCTACTGCGATGCGAAGGGTTTTGTTGATTGTCCTCATAAAGCGTTCAATCTCCCCATTGGCTTGGGGCCATTGCGGGGTGATGCGCCTGTGCCGGACGCCATGGTGTTGCAGGAACTCGCGGAATTCGTGCCCCTGGAACGGGGGCCCGTTGTTGCTGCGGAGTTCGTCTGGACATCCGAACATGGCGAATATCTTTTCTAGAGCGGGGCCAACATGCAGGAAGGCTTTTGAGTTCACAACTTCCACCACCGGGTATTTTGAATAGCTATCGATTAGGGCTAGTGTGACTCTGCCGTCAGGGAAGCTTCCAAAATCCACGCTCGGCTTCTCCCAGGGGCTCTTCTCGTGTTCCTCTGTGTGAATGGGTGCAGGCCTTTCGGGCCCACTGGTCACTTGACAGGATGGGCATCTCCGGACTGTCTCTTCCACACAGGTGTCCATCCCCGGGAACCAGACCTTCTCCCGCATGCAGGCCTTTATTTTCTCCACTCCTTGGTGCCCTCCGTGGGCGAGTTGTGTTGCCCTTAGCTGAAGGGATGCCGGGATGACGATGCGTGGTCCTCGGAGGAGGATGCCCCCTTGGGTGAGGCTCAGCTCATTTCTGACTCTCCACATGTGCATCAGTCTTTCTTTCTCTGTGCTTGACCAAGAGTTCGCGGAGTGTAGGAACTGACGCCACTGCCCTCCTTGGACGGCGTCCCGGACTTTGGTTATGACTGGGTCCTTCTCAGCCGCTGTGGCCACCTCTTCGAGGGTCAGTGCTCGAGGGCACGTGAGTGCCGAAATCATGTTCAGGTGGGCTTCGGTGGCGTCGGCGTCTGACTCTTCACCTTCCACTCCCGTCGAGTCGGGGTGTCTCGACAAGAAATCAGCCGAGTTCTTGGCACCGGGCCGGTAGACGACGTCCATTTCGTAATGCTGGAGCCCGATGGCCCACCACTCGATGCGTGGAGGTGGGTGTGGTGCCGATCCCTTGAACAGCGGCACCAGGGGGTGGTGATCCGTGATGACGGTAAACGGGTGCCCGCATATGTATAAGTGAAAGTGTCTGCAGGCCCAGCGGATCGCTAGGGCTTCCCTTTCAATTTGAGCGTATCGCTTCTCTGTCGGGGATAGTGCTTTGCTGGCATATGCGAGAGCGGCCCATCGTCCGGGTTCTTGTTCCTGAGTGAGGACGGCCCCTAAGCCTACGGGGCTGGCGTCCACGAGTATTTCTGTCCGCTTGGCGGGGTTAAAATACACCAGCGTGGTGTGGTCGAGGAGGGCGTTCTTGATGGCTTGAAATACTGTCCCTTCGGCGGGACCCCACTGCCACATGGCATCTGCTTGGGTGAGGTTTCGGAGTGGCTCTGCGATGGTGGCTAGGTCTGGAATGAAACGGCCACAGTACGTAGCCATCCCCAAGAAACTTCGGACTCCGGCCACGGTGAGAGGGGCAGAGGCGTTCTTGATGGCTTGGGACTTCCAAGGGTCTACCTGTATGCCGTCTTGTGTGAACGTGTAGCCGAAGAATTCTATTTTCTTTTGGAACAGCAGGCACTTTTCCCTGTGCAGGGTGACCCCGTGGTCCTGGAGTCTTTTCAGCGTGGCCCTCACGTGCTGGTAGTGTTCTTCTGCCGTGTGCGAGTGGATGAGGATATCATCGCTCACATAGCCCGACCAGGCTCTCCTTGACTGCGTTTTGGAATATTTCTGTGGCAGAGGATATGCCGAAATTCAGCCGTTTATACCTCCGGAGACCTAGGTGAGTGCTGAATGTGGTTATGTATCGACTGTCTTTGGCTAGGGCTAACTGGTGATAACCTGCATTCAGGTCCAGCTTTGAAAACCATCTTGATCCGTTCAAGTCGGCCACAATGTCATCCATGGTCGGCGTTATGTGGAGTTCGCGCCGAATGGCCTTGTTGGGGAGTCGCATGTCAATGCAGAGTCTGATCTTCCCCGGTTGGCGAGGTTTCTCGGCGATCACCATGGGTGATACCCATGGCGTGGGCCCGGACACCTTCTCTATGACCCTTGATCTTCGAGTTTCTGCAGCTCCTCCTCCACCAGCGGTCGGAGGTGAAAAGGGATCCTCCGGTGTCTTAGCGCTGTTGGTGGGACAGTCGGGTCTATTTGTAGTTGGATGGGGGCTCTCTTTACTCGTCCTAGTCCCTTAAACAGGTCTTCAAACTGGCTAAGCAGTTCTTTCGTCTGGTCTGCTTGTACGCTCCTGGCGAACGTCACCAGTCCCAGGTCCTCGGCTGCGTGACTGCTTATCAGCGTGTCTGCCTCCTGGTTGATGACATGGATCTCGATGGTAATCTCGGTGTTTTCGGACCGCACTGGCACAGTCATTTTGCTTCGGAGAGGTAGTGGTGAGCTGCTACCGTATGCGATGTTTTTCGTCTTTGACAGTCTGAGTTCCGGTTTGGGCCTCAGCTTGTTGTATTGCTGGATCCCCATTACTGTCACTGAGGCTCCGGTGTCAATTACCGCGTTGACTTCTGACCCTGCAATCTGTATCGTGCATCGGGGCTGGGGGTGTCTCCGACTTTTCAGGGCTTGGGTGAACAAGACTAGGTACGTCTCTTCTTCATCTTCCGATGTAGAGTCGTTACTCTGGTAGACTGTTTGCTCTTTCCTCTTCCCTCCGGGCTGTGATGCTAACGAGACACACGATAGTTGGCGGACCATCCTCCTCATCTGTTTGGGTCGGTTTCCTTCCTTACGCTGTGCTTTCTTTCTGCACACTGATGCAAAGTGGTTTGCGATGCCACAGTTAGTACATGTCTTCCCTTGCGCTGGGCAGGACTGTGGGGGGTGTTCCTCGTAGCCGCAGTACCCGCAGTGATTCTTTGGAGCTTGCGGCTGGCGATCTCGTGGTCTGTGGGTCTTGTCTCTCGTTCTGACTGCGTCAGTCCGTTCCGTCTTGACGACGGCCCCCTTTTCTGCACCACGCACCAATGCGATGTCCATCTCTTCCGCCTGTGCCGCTGAAAGGTCGTGAGAGCGTGCCAGTACTAGGATGTCATTCATTGGTATGTTCGGCTGCCTGAGTATGAGGCCTCGCAGGACTTGGCTGCGTATTCCGAGAATCAGTTGAGCTCTGATCTCTTCAGCGGCTCTATCACCCACGAGGTGAGTATCAGCTAGTACTCTGAGCCGCGCATGAAAAGCGTCTACCGATTCACCCTCTCTTTGCTTGGCTTGTCTCAGCTTGAAATGCTCGAAGTCTGGGTTCATCTGGGGGTCAAAGTGTGCGTTTCGGGCAGCAACGGCCGCTGCGTAGTCCTCGGGGGGCCCTGTGTTCGGAAGGTGCTTAAACAGCAGGTAGATCTCCTCCCCCGCGTAATGGAGCAGTAGTGAGCATTTCACTGCACCGTCCTTCTCCCTGGTGGCAATGAAATAGTTCTCCAGGCAGCCAAGCCAGGTCTGCCACCTCGGCGCTGCCGTGGTAGGGTCCGCCAACTCGCTGAACGGAGGCAGGACTCCTGAGGGGGGGTGGTGCGTGGTCGCTGGCGCTGGGGCCTGTGCTGCATTATCCTGGTCCCCCATGGTGGCAGCAGGTGGGTGGCGCTGGGCGCTGCAGCGATGGTGCTCCGCCCAAGTGATAGGCCCTGGGGGGGTGGGTGGTGGTGTCGAAACGTCAGGCTGTGCGCGGTCCGCGTATGGCGCGGCCTCGTGGCGCGTGTGCAGGCCGGCTTGGGTCACAGCACCCACGTGTGTCCTTCCTTAATGGCGTGCGTGACTCACCCTGTGTAGTGTGGGCACCGGACCCTCTGGATGGTGATGCTGAGGCGGGGATACCCGCTGTCTCCAGTTTTTCCGTGGCGTGGACCACCCAGCTGGCGAGAGCCTCACAGCTTGGCCTGGGGAGTACGCTGAAACCTTGGGCCATGGAGGTGCTTCAGCGCTACCTAGCGGGGAGCACAGATGAGAGTGCGTTGCACTGCCCTCGTCGCCAGTGTTACATTCGGGGGGGGCTGCCCTCCCATCCGTGATGCACGCAGCAGGGCCTCGCCAGCGCGCCAAGTAATCACACGCACACGCTGGGTATAACAGTTAAGCGCGGACTGCCTGCGCAGCTCCGCCCATCTTTATTTATACTCGCGCTCACGCCGGCCGGCGTGAGCGCAGGGGCTGGGACCTCCGGCACGCGCCGGCAGAAACCACTAGCCCGCTGACCGCCACACTTTTCGGCCACATTTCTGAAAAAGCATCATAAGGTGTTGCTACTTCCTCTGTAAAGTCTCATTGTCTACACAAACAATCGTTGGCAATGCCAAATGGTCTGGTTTATGAATAAAGTGAATGAAAGTGTTTTTGTGTGTAAATGATGGGGTTACGCACTCAATAACTCATCATAGATGCAATCTATCACTTACCTTTAAATTCATGGATCAATTCATCCATACACTTACTTATTCTTTCATTCACCCTCTGAAACAACCACAATAGAACATAGAAAACCTCAGCAACAGGTATATACTTTGTAATATGGAGACTCAACACAGCAGCAGGTGTCTGTCTTATGATGGTATTGGAGGTTGCGTATCGTTGTTTCCCATAATGGTTGCCTGCTTTAGAGGAAGTGGCCATGTGGAATGCGGCGCATTGCGGATGAAATGAGCGACAAGCAAGCTGCAGGCTCTAATACAGAGTAATAATAATCCGCTCTTAAATACAAAGGGGCTCATTTACAAGCCCATTGTGCCGCCGGTGAGTCACTTTTATTGATCCACCAGCAGTGCAATGGGCTTCCCCATATATACAAGGGCATGTAAAGTCACCCTGTGTGACTTTTTATGGCCTTGTAAATATGTTTCCCTTTCACGTAAAACTCTGTGTGAAAGGGCGTTCTATGGGTGTTGCTGTGGGTGTTCCCATGGAACTTGACGCATTCCGAGATTTACAATATTTTGTAAACCTGGGAATGCGTCAGAATCGGACGCCTCCCCAGGGGAGGCGCAACGAGGAGAAATGATTTTATTTCTCCTCGTTTTTGTCTCTTTCTTTGCAGCATGCATAGAAAGAGGAAAATGCCTTAAAGATTGTTTTTGTGCAGGAAGGTGTCCCTTCCTTCACAAAATCAATCATCCCCTTAGCACAGGCACCTTTGCAAAATGAGGCAAGGGTGTCTGCGCTGGGGCACGTCTGATGTTTGTGCTCTGGCGCAGGGGAGAAGGACAGGAATGCGCTGTATCTTGTAGACACTAAACATTAAAAAAAGTACCAGTACTGATAAACATTCATCAAACCACTTGCATACCTAGATCACACACCTGAATTAATATGATCGCTTGAATTTATTCAAAAATAATTTTTTTCAATAAACGTTTTTTGATGATGATGTTTATCAGTACTGGCACTTTTTTTGATGTTTAGTATATTACGGCCTAACCATACTGATTTGGGGCCGAAAACCTATTTAGTTAGTGGTATCTTGTAGGATACAGCGCATTCCTGCCTTTTTAATTTGATGCACAACAGCGCAGCAGGAAGACTTGCTGCGCTGCTGTGCGTCAAAATATTGTAAATGAGGACCCTACTGCCTTTATCATATTATTTTAACACAAAGAATTAGGATATCATTGGTTTGTCACCATAACTAACTCAGGCCTACTGTGCTGGTCATACTCCTTCCCACAGTCCAACGATCAAGTGTACCGAAACAAAATTACAACTATGTACAAAATGACAGTTGTCAAAAAAGTATTAAATCCCTATGAAGGATTACCACTGCACACTCCCCCTGGTTTGTTCCAGTGGGTCACCAACACCGAAACCGTTGCCTATTACTGTACAGGCTTTAGCAAAGAGCAATACAGCCCATCATTAAAAACCAATTGCCTTTAAAACATGCCTTTCACAATAAGTGAGTCAGGCCTACTCGCTTGGTCATAACTTTTCATTAAAACATATAAAACCTAAGGAATCTGACATAACTTTTCCAAGTGGACTGATAAGGCCTATAGCCCGTTACCATTGACTTCACACTATTTCCAACACAGGCTTAGTGAAGGGCATGTAACCGGGCAACCATCAGGCATGCAGCTATACAATTACAAATATGTACACATTTACAATTGGTAAAACCACATACAGCTCATTCCAATAGGGCCTAACAAGAATCATCACAGTAGAATACTAATCCCAGAATCTGTCAGTGGGGGTGACCAACACCTGCCCTTGCCTACTACAGTAATCTTTGAGATTACAAGTAACAAAATACTTGTCTATAGCATGTTACATAATGTGAAAATATTCCACTGCTAGTTGACTATTGGTTTTAACAAGTGCTTTTTCACAATAAATAAGTCGGGCCTACTGCCTTTGTCATAACTTTACATAATAAACTCAATCAATCAGGGGTTTATAAAGCATGCTACTCACCCGTGAGGGTCTCAAGGCGCTGGGGGGGGGAGGGGTGCAACTCCGGCTCAGTCGAAGAGCAAGGTCTTGAGGTTCATCCTGAAGGTGTGCAGGGTCGGGGAGCGTCTGATGTTAACTGGGAGCTCGTTCCAGGTCTTGGCTGCGATGTAGGAGAAGGCCCTTCCGCCTGCTCTACTTCTGCGGATGTGAGGTGTCTCTGCCAGGGCGAGGTTGGAGGATCGGAGGTTCCTTTTGGGTACGTGGAAGGAGACTCTCTCGTTGAGGTATTTGGGTCCGATGTTGTGGAGGGACTTGTAGGCGTGGGTGAGAAGCTTGAACTCTCTTCTCAACGGGGAGCCAGTGGAGGTCTCGTAGGTGTTGGGTCATGTGTTCGTGCCGTGGGGTCCCGAGGACGAGTCTGGCTGCGGCGTTCTGGATGGTTTGGAGCTTGTGTAGAAGAGTCCTGTTGATTCCCGCGTACAGGGCGTTGCCGTAGTCCAGTCTGTTGGTTATGAGTGCGTGGGTGACGGTCTTTCTGTGTTCGGGGGGTATCCATTTGAAGGTCTTTCGGAGGATGCGAAGGCAGTTGAAGCTGGTGGAGGCGATGGCGTTGATCTGGCGGGTCATGGTGAGGGAGGAGTCAAGGATGATGCCGAGGTTCTGAGTGTGGTCTGTAGGGATGGGAGGGCTCCCGAGGGCGGAGGGCCACCAGGTGTCATTCCAGGCGGATGAGGACGAGGATGAGGTCCTAGGATGAGGACCTCCGTCTTCTCTGAGTTGAGCTTCAGGCAGCTATCCTTCATCCAGGCCGCGACCTCCTTCATTCCTTCCTGAAAGCAGAGCCTGGTGTCTTCGGGGTTCTTGGTGAGGGAGAGGATAAACTGACCAGACCTAGGGCATCTGGAATAAGGTTACCCTTCACACTAATCAGGCCTTTAGCGGTCATTATTGGCTTGTAACCATTCTCAACTCGGGTCCACTGCATTGAGCATAAGGTTTTCCACAAGGTACGCATTAGAAGTACAATCATAAATGTGCAAATGTGTACAAAATTACAGTTGGAAGAATACTATCTATCCGAAGAGGGCCTAACAAGGATTAACACACAGCATAATTTCAATATCTACTTTTTTTCCGCAGGCAGTAACCAACCCCAAAACCCTTGCCTACGATGGTAATGCTGAGACTCCATATAACAAAAGACCTATCTGTAGGTTTTAATATTGAGTCACAACATACCGCACATAAATGCCTATTCAATTTAACAAATGCTTTTCAAAATAAATATATGTCTGGCCAACTGCCTTTTTATCGTAATCAGTGGTTTAAATGGGCCAGTACGCACCGGTACTGAGTACAGGCACTTCCGAATTTTCCAACCATCACTACCGGAACTTCTCTTTAGTCAGGGAGAGTACCGGTGCCCTGATCGATGGCAGACTCAGGTAAGGCATCTCTTCCATGCAGGACAGGTGTCACTATGCTTTAGAGGAGCTTGTAAGCGCACGAGCCTCTAAACTTGCCTTGTGCAGAGTCGCTGTTGAAGACTCCAGCAGTGCCCATTTGAATTTCTCCAGACTGCAGGGGGCTGAGAGGGCTTGAGTCACGCTGTGAGTAACAGGACAAGATCTACACAGGCCCCACACAGTCGATCACAGAATGCCTCTCATGCCACTTAGTTTATTCTGATGAAGTGATTAAGTACCTTTCTGTGACCAGGCCGACTTGAGAAGGATGTGACAAAGACGGTAGATGCAGGTGCGGCTCGAAGGGGCAAAAGGGAGCATTCTCCACTTTGCTCTGGTGAAATTGTATCCCAAACCTTCCTATGGGTAGTTCACATGGTGAACATTGGGGATACTTTTACTACCACTGGTGGGGGGGGAACAGGTGAAGTGCTAGGCCTGCTGCCAGCATCTCCCCTGCTCCGTCATGGTTTCCTAAGCACCAGTCCCGTACCCTCCTAGCCCGCCCTAGGATTTAACAGGGTTGACCCCCAACCTGGGATGCGATGGCCTGGTAGCCACTGGACCAGTATGTGAGTACTGTCGGGGACCTAAAGCTATCATCTATCTCAAGCAAGGAATGGCCACCTGCAGCGCTCAATTGCTTCCCGATAAAATGATCTTCACCTGCAGTTCGCATGGCTCAATATCACTTGATGTCCTGTCTGGGTCCAACCCAACACTCAAAGAAGTGCTTGCTTCCTGGTGAGGTGATGCAGCCTGACATGCTATGCTAAGAGCAGAGTGCACCTGCTCTGTAACCCCTTGGCTGCTTGTCTGGCCTTCCTTTATGCTCAGGGATACCTAAGGCAATACTTCAATTCCGACTGGTGTGACTGTGCAAGAAGTGTAGTGAGCCTTCGCCTGCATGAGTCGCCCAACAGACAAGTTGGCCCTGACTAACCTTGTGTTCTGGTGCCAGATTTGGGGAGGCGTTTCACATGTCCTATCCACTATTGGGCTGTTGTGGTGCTGCAAGGTGGGGATGCTAACCTGCCCCAAACTCTGCGGCACCACAGCTTGCGCAAGCTAGCAAGATACTAGAACATTTTGACGTTAAGTAAATGTGACACATTGGACTTGTCCCTCAAACTAAGTCAGGCACCTCTAGGTGAGGTCTGGCTCTCCCAAACTTCTACTAATCTGTACCAGGAGGCAGACAGTCCGTGGGAACAGGGGGCGAATAAAGCGCAAAGGAAGCCATGGTTATGTTTCAAGGATGCTACTCCAACCGGATGCATCCCAAGTACTGGAAGCAAAACCGAACATAAGAAACAATAATTAATAGTACCACCAATTAACTACCGCACTCAGCACGCTGCACATTTGTTCTCCCTAGCTGAGATCCCCAAGACATTGCCCAGTGACCCATGCGCGTGTCTGTGGTCAACATCGACCCCCGCTACCCATTCCGAGGGAGGGTGCCATGCGCACCAGAAAGGCCCTTACATGAAACGGATGATGGTGTAGCATCCAAGCATCCCTTGCTCTGCGAGCCAACGTAACTGTCCATGATACATTAGCAGCTGTTTGCAGCTCATTCCAACGAATTTCAAATCTAAGCACCATTGGCAGGAACGTATCGTATATTATGTAAATGACCCCTTCTAAGAACAAAATATAATTAAACAAGTATTTCCATCTATGATGGAAACTGTACTCTCAGGCTAGCACAATCGGGCCATAAAGAATAATTAACATGCACAATTAAAACAGGTGTCCTGCCGTTTAAGGTACAATTTTTTAATGCTGTGCGACCCGGTGGCGTAATGCATTATGGCCTGATCACTTGTGGCTCTCTTTAACCCTAACGTTAAATAAGGCTCGCAGCATATGCTGAAAGTAACTAATTCCTAACAGGAACAAGACCTTGCCTCCACTGCTGGGAGTTGAACCCTTGACTTTAAGGGGCTTGTCACACGAAAGGCTGTAGACCTTGCGCCTGTGCTACAGTTGCTGGCTACGCTAAGCAGGCTGGAAATGTGTTGCCCTGCAAAAGCACTGCGCCCTGTATGCAGCTAAAAGGTAATGTGCAGCAATGACAAAGCCCGTAATAAAACACGCTTACTGCCACAATAAAACATTTATAGGATTCTATTCACTTGAGACCTTACAAAATGTAATCGCAGCTGTAATATGTTGACACAACACCGCTCCCCCCAGTTGCGCCGTGGGGTTGGGAGACGCGAAAGCCGCAGTTTCCAGCGCTAGAAAAGGAAGCCGCACACACAAGAGCAGTGTGTCTCCACCTGTGCGGCGCACGCATCAATGAAAGGCCATCCACCCAATGCCCTGTCACATAGGGACCCTCCACCAGCGTGTCCACCCAAGGCAGTGGAAGCAAATGTATGGAGGGCCATCCCGAAGGAGTAGCCCGCGAAACAACAAAAGAACATACTGAACTGCTCAGGTCCCCTGCTGAGAGGGGTAGGGCGATGCCCATCCGATTGAAAACATGATGCAATGAAATCCACTTGGTCGCATGCGCCCCTCTGCTCCCCGTGCCATCCTTATGTGCATTGGAGCTTTATTGCTAGCATCCTGTAATAGTGCAGCTACACTTAGAGGCCTATCTGATCATGCATGACTCCGTAGTCTTTGAGGCTGCGGTTTGCCCCACTTCGATCACTGGGGCTCCAACCTGCCAAACTTTCAACCCACCATCAACCGAATGTAGAACAAACAGTTGAACAGTGCCACCCAGTGGCTAAAACACCCTTGAGAATAGATCGATAGCATATGCTTGTGTTTCTTACTGCCAGGATATTGCTGCCAGAAAAGGAACTTAACCCTTCCTGCAAACTGTGTACACTGGCCCGGACACCAACTGCCGAGCCGCAATGTCTGGAGCCCAAAACCACCAAATAAGGACAAGCCAATGCCAAGGCCACTCAGCCTCAGTTGCCAATGGAACAACATTGCAACTAAGGCCCCAAAACCGGCCCCTGTCCCCCGCTGCGGCACAAAATACAATCAACGACCTCCCCCAATGAGGCCCGGCAACACCCTGAGTCGGGGCTGCAGATGCACTAGTCCTGGGGACCCTCCTTGGCTGCATCAAACACCAAAAATTGCAGGGGAAAAGGTTCCATCAGCATTTGAGGCGATCAATGCACCCATAAAATGGCCTCAGGACCGCACCAGGCGAATGAATGGTCCACTACGGGCATGAAGAATGTGTGATTCCCCCATCAGTCAAGTCACTTGGGCTCCCCTGGGATGCCTGTGCTCCACGGCAATGCACCACTGGGTCAAATCGTTCACAGGGCCCGTCCAATGAGCTGAACAAAGAACTACCCCTACTGCTTTTCCTCTGGCTCCCTCCATAGTCGCCCCGCCAGCATGCTGAGCGGGGGAAACCAGGCCAGTTGTATATGAGGGAGCTGTGGCCTCCTAAACTCCAAACTGCGCCCAATCCAGATGTGTAAGGTGCCAACCTGGGGTCACGCTGCCTGCATCTCATTAAGCCTAGAGAGCATTCATTAAGTGCGCATTTCCTTTCTAGATTAATAATTCACCATTTTAACATCATGCATTCCCAAAGGTGTGGGGCACTACCCACCCGAAATGCACTTCAGCACCCCTCACTGAGATATGAAGCACCATACAAAGGCCGCAATGCAATACCAGCAAGAGAGTCACAGCTGCAAGCCCCTGCTAATTGTAACCGTTTCCCGTGCTAAGCCTTACAATGTAACCCCAAAAACCCTGCCTCCCGAGCGTGATCTGGCAGGAGAGGCTGCCGGCACTTGGCCGCAGCCGCACACATGGTTAGCCTTGCACTCCCGCAAAACTCACCACCGGACCCCCTGGAGATGCGACGCACCCAGTGTGTCCAGCGGGCAATAGATCACAAGCGAAACTGGGCCACAGCAAGAATTACACACGGCCCAGGCTCCCTCCCCGCTCCAGCATGCTATACCGGAGGGGAAAGGTGGGCTTGGGAAGCGTTGCTCCTCAAACCGCAGGCCGTGGCCAAATGCAGAGAGGACTACCACTAACCTCCCTAACGCATTATGCAGACCCAACCCGGCAGCGAAAACACACGGTGGGCGCCCCCCGCCCAACCGCGAATCCGTGATACACATGCAGGCAAAAGTTTCCCGCCCTGCGCGCCATCCCCTGGGGAGGCGGTGAGAACAACCTTAAGCTATTCCATACGGCGGTCTCCCCGGCAACGCCTTACAGATGTCGACCTCTGCGTCCATAAAGCCCCCGCACGCCCTCCCCTGGGGAGGCGGCGGCGGGAGACTACAACTCACCCTCGTACCTCGAGGGTGCCCTGGCGATGAGCCCACCCCATAACAGCGGACCCCCAGCCGCTGAAAGGCGTAGACCCCAAGCCCCAGAAAACAGCCTGGCCCGTCCTCCCCAGTGGAGGCAGAGGAACACACTCGCTTCGGGACCGTAACTCAGGCCGGGGCCCGAGCCCTACCCCCAGCTCCCCTCTGCGCCGAGGAGGGGGGGGGGAAGCAGAAGGGGCTGCAAAGCTACAATTGTGCGCCCTCAAGGCCCCCAGGCCGATAAGAAGCCCCTCCGGAACCCGCTAAAGGGCATACCTCGCCCCCGTGGCACACCACCACCCCGCTGAACTTTTGTTCGGTCCCTGTTGTGACTGCGGGTGGGAGAGAACTCAGCCCGCTACACCCCCAACGACACCCGGGCCTGCTCAACCGATCCATCAACGCAAGGCTCCGGCCCTCCCCACTGTGCCGTCAGCATAATATCCAGTGGGGGGGGTGGAAGCGTCGCTGGGGTGATTACCACTAACCTCTATTTCGGCGCGAGACAAAGACCCGACCTAATGCGCCGAAGGCAACCACTGACCCGACGCGTGAGCGGCACTTAGCCTGGCTAGACGGCGTGGATCCTCGATGCCCACTCCATACGCCGCCAGACCGAGGGCCGGGAAAGAACCAACCCCACCTGCAATGCCTCCAAGCATTCCGACCAACCAGACTGCCTGCCCTTTATTGCCCTGCAGTGCAGAGGCCACCCGGCCCAGAGCAAACCTCAAACTCCCTTCCCGGTCAGTCCAAGGCACGACTGGCAGGCCTAACTCAAACCTGGCCAATATGATCGGCAGCAGCAAAGGGCCAAAAGGTCTTCCCTGCTCCCAAACTCACCGCGCATGACGACGACCCCCTGGTCCCGGGTACACGAAAACCGAGGCGCGCTGCAGACACAGCGTATCCAGCGGGGGGGAAAGGAGACCATAACGCCGGCCGACGCGAGACAACCAGTCAAGACGGCGTGGCTGGTGAACAGAGACCGCCAGGAGGGGCAGGAGAGGCATATATGCCCTCCCCCCACCTGTCGCACCGGAAGGACGTCACAGGGCGACCTAGCTAGAGGGCTCCGCAGAACCCTTCCAGAGACTAGAGCGGGTGGGTGGTGCCAAAATGGCACTAAATGGCCGCCCTGCTGAGGTGGCCCCCTGCGGGGGCCGCGGACAGCCGCATTCACCTCCTCTTTGCTGACCTGGGTGATGACAGACTGCCCAGCCATTACCCACCAAAGCTCCCGCCCTTCTCACCCTATGGTTGCTGTTTTTAAATATTAAATATCTGGTTTTGTTTAAGGGTAGGGAGAAATGGGGTTACAAAAAGAGGGGAAGAGAAGGGGAAAAAGAAAAAGGGGGGGGGAAAAGGGAGAAGGACTGAAGAAACTTTGTAAAACAAAGATTTCCCTCTCTTAATTTCTGATGCAAACATGGAAGCCAGGGGCGGTTTGAAGGGACCCGTTAAAGAGGCAATGCCAGTCATGTCCTTGTGGGGCATAGAGCTGCAGTCGCAGTCTTTTGGTGAACGTTTTTGTGGTTGTTTCTCGTTATGCACACGAAATTTGGATAAATAATTCGTGAGTTGCATTTTAGGCATTGTCAAGCGTTATTTTTATTTTTAAATGCAGGCTCGTGGGATCAGTGTGCAGAACTTCCCTTTTTGATAAATCGTTTTTATTTAACAACATAATGCATTGTGGGATTTGTTGTTCAGCTTCAAGCGAACCAACTGGATTAAAATTTACAGTGGTTTGCAGAAGGAAATACTGGACTGGAATATATTCCCCACTAGCAAAGAGTCATCTAGTAACAGAATTGCTTGCAAAAACATATCTTATTAAATGTAGCAACCATGCCGGTACCCTACTAGTAAAAATAATGCAACCCTGCTGAGAAGTGCTTCTTTAAAAAAAAAAAAAACAGCAGTCCCCAGTGACGTCATTGTACCCTCTCATACAAAGTATGCTATCAGGGTTGGATTGGGACACAAACACATTGACCAGGGTAAAAAATAGAAAAAAAAGCAGGCACAATGCAGAAAAAAAGAAAGGCGCGTGGCCGCCATCCTGAAAGATGAAACGTGCGGTAGTGAAGCAGGCGCCTTGCTCTCATACAAAATATACAATCAGGGTTGGATTGGGACACAAACGCATTGGTTGACAAGGGTAAAAAATTGAAATACATAAAAAAGCGGGCGCCATGTAAAAAAAAAGAAAGGTGCATGGCCGCCATGCTGAAAGATGAAGTGCAATAGAAACAATTGATGGATGGAATGCTGAACAATGCAAACATTCACCCCCAGTCACAAAGATCTGGGTTTAATCCATAGTTCTTTTGCTCACCACACCACCCCAGTTTGGACGCATCCATATGCAAATCAGTCTTGACCCTGTTCCTCATGGGAACAGTCCAGCCCGAACTGCCAAGCCAGGTCCTCCCTGGGCCGGAAACAAGCATCCTGGGATCGGTTACGGGACATCACCCCTCATCAGCCAGACTAGCTTGAATCCAGTGGTGGTGCAGTGAGCACGGGACACACGTCTGGGCATAATCTTCCCACTTAGGGTGACAAAAGCAAAAGGAACAATTGATGGACGGAATGCTGAACAGTGAAAAGATTCACTCCCAATCACAAAGATCTGGGTTTAATCCATCGTTCTTTTGCTCACCACGCCACCCCAGTTTGGACCCAGCCATATGCAAATCAGTCTTGACCCTGTTCCTCATGGGAACAGTCCAGAACGAACTGCCAAGCCAGGTCCTCCCTGGACTGGAAACAAGCATCCTGGGACCGGTTTCGGGGTATCACCCCTCATCAGCCAGGCTAGCTTGAATTCAGTGGCGCAGTGAGCACAGGACCCACGTCTGGGCATACCCTTCCCACTTAGGGCGACAAATGCAAAAGGAACAATTGATGGGCGGAATGCTGAACAATGCATACATTCACCCCCAATCACAAGGCTCTGGGTTTAATCCATCATTCTTTTGCTCACCACACCACCTCAGTTTGGACACAGCCGTATGCAAATCAGTCTTGACCCTGCTTCCCATGGGAACAGCCCAGCCTGAACTGCATGGCCAAGTCCTCCCCGGACCGGAAACAAGCTTCCTAGGACCGATTTTGGGGTATCACCCCCTCATCAGACAGTCTAGCTAGAATCCAGTGGCATGGCGAGCACAAGACCCACGTCTGGGCATACCTGTCCCACTCGTACTCTGACCTATGGGAGAGTGGCAAAAGAGGCATGGGGCTGCAGACAGTCGGAGGCACTGAAGACAACCACCTACAAGGGAGAGGGGCACAGGAGACACTGTGGAAGGGGGCTCAGGAGGGATGGCACAGGAGGCAAGAGTTTATGGGGAGGGTGCACATGGTTACAGATGGGAGTTTTTAGAGGAGACACAGGACTATGGGTGAAGAGGTAAAGGAGGCAGAGGAGATGGGGGGAGCACAAGAGACATGAAGCAAGGGGGATGGACCAGAAGTGAAACGGGACAGGCTGGGAGGGGACCAGAGAAGACACCCTTCTGCCTGCTGCTCACCCTCATTTTATTGGCCCTATCACAGTGCTAATAAAAGGAGGGTTGACCCATTAAAAAAAAAAGAATTTTTTTTTGCAAGGGCTTTTGCAAAAATCAGGATTTTTATAAAAGTGCAGATTTTGCAATTGTTTTTGCAACACGCAAAAACACAAAATCCTGAAAGGGTTTGACTTGGCACCAGGTCTATAGGTTAAGCTCCCACCTCTGTCAGTCTCCCATTGGTGGAGATGCTGCACTTAGGGTGCCCCACAATATCTGAGCACAGCTTTGATGTCTCATAAAGTAAAAACCAGAGAACCCTCAGTGGAATCCTATAATTAGCAGGCTAATTGAGGGAAAACATGCAGATCTATCTAAGAAAGCAGGGGAGCAAGCATTTAGATAGCCATGCTGAGGACATGTGTCATGGTTATACAGCGGAAGCTAAGGAGGAAGGGGTTAATCACACCCACTGTTAGGGCCTTTTCCCTATAATACAATGACTGGAGCGAGATTGGTGTCGGATGGCACGTTTATCGTGACTCCACCAAAAGACTACATTACCCAGAAATCCTTGTTATACCGGGCAAAAGGGAAAACCTGGAACGATCCTGGTATTTATGTTTGCTATATAAGCCCCTCCCTTTCCTGAGATCGGGGCTTGACAATCCACTTCCGGTATCCTGTTTCCTGCATTTGCTACGGTTCGTGTTCCTGGTGATTACAAGCTCTGCAGCGCGGCGTCCGAAGACCCCTGACGGAGAGTGTAACAGCCATGCCGGCTGTTTTCTGGATAAAGGGTGTGCTTCTCCCTTCAGCGTGACGATCAGGTATTGTTGCGGGTTGTCAGGAGGGGAGAAAAGGATCTCTCCACCCGCTTTGGCGATTGACGGAGATCGTGTTGTTGCGCTGTGTTTTTTCTTTACAGCGAACAAGGATTCTTTGTTTCTGTGCACTGTGATTATAGCAGCGCACAAGGATTGTTTAAGGTGCTGTGCTTAACAACAGCGCTCAGGAGTACTTTGTTTCTTTGACGCTTCTCAGCGCAGGAAGTGCGCTACCGGGTTCGGAGCGGTGAGAGTGCTCCGTGTCGTACCCCTTGCCTCTACGTTGTGGGGGTGCTTGCGGGGACAGCCTCATGCGGTATTATGTACAATACCCGGAGGTGAATATCTCTCAAGTTATGATAGGTATTTAGGTTTCGTTTTGGTGCTTAGGGACCGAGACTTGGTTTCTCACAAACGTTTGGATTATATGATGTTTGACATTGGAATGTAAAGGCTCGCACCATGGACTTCATGCTCGCAATGGATTGCTGACACACTACTTCTATTCTGATTTATTCCTGTGCTGCTTGTGTCTGTGTAAGTCCTCAGGGTGTCCATGCTCGCTGCAGTCATTGTGCTTGGTGTCCTTGCTTCTCTGCATTACCTTCTTTCTTGTGTCTCACTGTAGTATTCCAAGGTGAAAGAAGTGGCTCCTGTCCCGAACTCTCCACACTCATCTCTTTGAACCGTGGAAGAAGACAACAGGCCTAGCAGCACTGTTTATTGTTTTCTCCATTCCCCCTTTCCCCGGGGTGTTTTCTCTCTGAGCGGTGTCTTTTGGTACACTGTGAGGGTTTACGCCAAAGGGAATAAGGGGACCTTACTTCTACCCATCGTCCCCGCTGGTTGGCATCTCAAAGGTCAGTGATATTTTTCCTGTCTGGCAGTCCCTGACAACATGCATCCCAACATTGGAGGATGCTTTCCATGGGGGATTTCAGCATCTCATCCTACATATCCTCAACATATGTCCTAGGCTGCTCATAGGGAGTTAATGGTGAACCCCTCAAAGCTTACCAAGTACTGACCAATCTCCCTGCTTCTATACCTGGGCAAGGTACTGGAGAAAATCATCAACAGACGCCTTACCAAATACCATCATCAACTCCTTGACACTGCTCCATCTGGATTCAGACCCAACCACAGCACAGAAACTGCCCTCATCGCTGCCACAGAGAGCATCCACATGATCTTAGACAGAGGAAACAAGGTGGCCCTCAATCTCCTGGACCTCTCCACAGCGTTTGGCATGGTCTCCTACCCCATCTTCATCCAATGCCTGAATTACAATGGAATCCAAGGACCATTAATTACTCTGATGGCCCTGTTCCTTCCTGACTGGCAGGATCCAGTCTGTCAGCCTGACACCCTTCACTTTGGACCCCTGAGACCTCGTCTGTGGAGTCCCGCATGGATCCTCCCTGACCCCGACACTCTTTAACACTTACATGATCCCTGGCCAGCATCATCATTTCGTGCAACATCAATGTCCTCCTCTATGCAATTGCATGCAACGTATTCTCTCCCTCAAGGAAAGAAACCCAGTACCCGCAACACCTTAACTGAATGCATGATCGAAATCCCCGACTGGATGATGACTAACTGTCTGAAGCTGAGCACAGACAAGACCGAAGTAGCAATCTTCAGAAAGAGCCCATCTCTGTAGGACTCCACCTGGTGGCGCATAGAGCTAGTATTAACACCCACCCCCACCACCAACCTCGGGATCATCATTGACTACAAACTGAACATGAGTCCAAGTCAACGACATCACTGCTTCATGCTTCCACACCCTGAAGATACTGAGAAAGATATTCCAATGGCTGCCAATCAACACCTGATTTGTTTCCCATGCCCTAGTCACAAGCAAGCTGGACTTCAGAAATGCCCTTTATGCCGGGATCACTAAGCAACTCATCAGGAGGCTGCAGACCCTTTAGAATTCAGAGGGCAAAATCACTTTCAACCTCTCACACCACAAACACATCTCACCTCGCCTCAAACGGCTACACTGGTTACCCATACACAAATGAGCACAATCAAAGTCCTCATCCACACTTTCAAGACCCTACATAACTCTGGGCCTGTATAGCTCAACAATCACACCTACTTTCACAAACCTTCTGGACTCCTCCGCTCAGCCAGACTCCTACTCGCACCCATCCCTCGGATACTCCTGCATTGCTCCTAAAGCTTAGAATGACCAATTGCTACACATCGGAGCCTCTTTGTCACTTCTTGAATTCCCCAAGAAGCTGAAGACCTGCCTTTTTGAGTAGCCTCTCTTGATCTTGCCTAGATTCACATCTGCTCAGCGCTAGGATACTCTCCTGGGTGATAGTGTGCTTTACAAATCACCATAACATAATGTTCATAAGCTTTTGTAGGTCTTTATTAATTTCTGCTGTGCAGTGATTGAACTCCCATGCCTTCTTCCACCAATAATTGCACTGGACAGACATGACACCTGCAGGCATTCACAACGAGCAGTGGCCTGGATAATGTTGTCAGTCTGCAGCCAGAAAGAGACCAGAATATAGTAATCAAAATATTATCTGACATAGTTATTGTGTCCTAAATATCTTTTACAAAAACTTCACCTCATTGTTGTTAATAACAGAAAATTTCCACCTAATGGGACAATATTTTGTAAACAATATTTAGGACTTAAGCATTGTCTCCTTGGGGTTCTACCGGTCCCCAAGGCTAGGACCAAGATGCAATATAAATTTGCGATCTTGGGACTGGTGTTGGCTAAGCGCCGCATTGCAATCCATTGGACCCAACCTGCGCCCCCTCGGCTACCCAAATGGACGGCAGACATGCGCGAATGGGGAGTAGCAGAGGAGAGACGCCTACGCATAGTTTGCACGGACGAGAATGCTGACCGAGACCTGGAGACATGGAGGATACTACTGGAGAAACTGCAGACTATTGGGCAGACGGGTGGGGACACAGATGTTCTCCCACAGACGGGGACCCCTGACCCATGGGCTGGAGGCGATGACAGGCACCCCGATTGCTCAGACTCCATTAGCCAGCACGAGCGAATGGCTTTGGGGGCGGGGATGCCTAACTGGCTTCGGCAGGGCAGGCATGTGTTACTGAAACAATTTGCTAGCAGCGATGAAAACCTCCGTACATTTAGGACACCGTGAGTGGAGCCTTAGGGCTTGGCCCTGTCAACTTGTTACCGAGTACATTATAGTTCCATCCAGGGAGATGGACGGAATGGACATAGATGTAGGATTAAGTCAATCTGTGTTATTTGGGGATATGTTACGCACTGCTCTGTCAATTGCTGTCTAGTTTTTAACAGTTAAGTCTTATTTGATTAATATATAATTTTAGCGGTTTTGGTTGCACTCTATGCCATGGCGGGTATTTACCCCACGCACTGCAACTTGATTTATCCCCCTCTATGCACCATGTGTTTCTTGAATGTGATCGTACTGTATGTTGCTGCTATACATGTCCCGAAATAAAAACAAGTTAAAAAAAAAACAATATTTAGAACATCTTATGTCTGTTAGACAGTATGTTTGCTAACTTTTTTCTGAAGTACAACCCTAGGCATCTTTCACATAGTCTCTTGTATCACTAATTTTATCTGCTTTTCTTCCCATCAGCTGACACCTGTTGCGCCATGTGGAAGTTTAGCGATGTTGTGGCAATTAGCTGTATTGTTTATTTCAGGTCAGCACTCCAGGCGAAATTGTTACACTTGCATTTGGAGGATCCATTTTCCAATTTACGGAGTACGGGGTGGTGCAGAGGCTTATAACCTCCATTGATATGCATGTGAAAACAGGGACCCCACAGGATTGGAATGACTTCCTTCTCAATTAGGAGTAGTAAATACTCAGCGAACGTCAGTGCCCTGCTTGCATATGCAACCGCCGTTATTATTCTAGAGCAGAAAGAGCCACAGGGACTTTATGTTCACAACTAGCGACATAACTTTGCTTAGATCAAAGTAGGCAATGATGGAGACAGCAAACAGGCCAGGTATAATAGCGTGGTTCCCTGATACCCTTCGGTCCATGCTACTCTGCCCTTTCTTTGAGATATTCCCACAGTGACTCGGTGAGGGTGGCCATATTGGGGGGTAAATCACTATTGTACTTGGCAATTGTAGGTCACTATGCTCAAGAAACATATGACTTCTAGGACTTGTGTGAGAGCTGCATATTGATGTATTGCCTCTTCCGAGGATCCTCAGACACTCCATTCACCGTACAGGTGTGCACAAGAAATTCCAGTCTGGACTTTCCTAGTCCCGAGTAATCCTTTTCTCCAGGAACCTCTTCAACATGTCTATAGGTACTTGCTGTATATGAGAATGTTATCCATGTTAATGAGTCTTTGCATAGCAGACAGGATCTGTGACAGATGATATGGCCTCTCTCTCTGTGGCCAAACACATGAGGTAAAATGAATAATGTCTTAATAATCCCTTTAGAGATAAAGCTGGGGCTACCTGACATTGAGGTCTACTTTGGAAAATCAGCAGGTCCTACTGAGGTCAGTGATGATGTTGTCCATGATTCGCAACTCCTACTTGTTGGCTTTGTTGAAGACCCAGGTTTCCACACTTTCTGGCAACCAAGAGTTGTTTATGCCTGTTGGTGACCACAATCAGAGATCCCAAGGCAGCATTGTATTGCATGTAGACACATTCAACAAGCATTGGCATAGCCAATAGGTCTCGCCTTTGGGACATTATAAGTGTTTAGCCATGCAACAGTTGATGTTGCACCAAGGATATTGTGCTGCAGAATTAAATACTTATAAGGTCCCAAAGGCGAGACCTATTGGCTATGCCAATCCTTGTTTTTATTACTATCACCCCCACCCCTGCCTCACCACTTTTTATTTGCAGCAGCCGCTACTAATCAAATCCTGAACTAAAACACATTTCTATCGTCCTCTCTCTCTGAAAACCGGAACATGTACTAAATTCACTGAAATCTGTTGAGACAAATGGTGAAAATCCAGAACTGCCCCCTACAAATCTGGCAGGCCAGGCCACCCTATGCAAACCTCTGTGGCCCCTTCTGCAGTCCAACAGTGTCACAGGGGTGCAGAACCTGTGCCCCCGGGGCACTGTGTGTAAAATGACCCCTGGCCTGTGTTTATACATTTGCACTAACATGGGAATGACTCTGCTACAGCACTACTAGCATTTTAGGGGTGTGCCTGACATGTGACTGCCTCTTCCCTAACCCTACTGGCCTTTCCAAGGTGCTTCGGGCTTGACATGCAACTGTCATACAGAGTTTTCAAGTGTCTCCTTTCCATGCATGAGAACCTCAGCCGGTCCGAGTTTCCCTCTGCATTTTTTGACTTGTAGTTCTAATTTTGTATTGGAAACAACAGGACTACAAATCCCAGACTGCAACGGAAAAATCAGAACTGGATGCAGTGCTCACTCATGGAACTAGGAAACATGAGATCTCTGGTGATGTGAAACATAAACATGTTTCGCTATCCCCACTATGGCTGGTCTTACATTTCTGCATCTTTATTAAAATAGAGGTTGGGGGGGGGGGGGGCAGGGTTGTAAAAGAGGAATCGAAGCAGTACATTCCACAGTCTCTTTCACGTAAATCCAGTTAGTGGTGATAACATTAAAATGAAAAAAATGCTTTCCGGCTACATTCTCTTAAAGTGTTTATTTTCCTGAACTCACATTGGAAATAGATAGCCGCGACCAATCGCTGTCTCCATGGCTCCACAAAAGGGAAGGCTCTTTAGCGTCCGAGACGAAACTGCCTTGTCATGTCTTTAGTGTGGCGCTGTGCGCGCTTCGTGGCACTCGGTGGCGCCAGCTGCTTCCGTGCCATCATCTCGCTGCAGTGGGCCAGGCCGGGCTCGGTGTGAGCTGGCTGTTGCTAGGGAAACCCGGCGATGTTCCCCTTTGAGTAAACACGTATCTTAAAGCCATCTTATTTGGGCAATGGAAATGAAGGACGCATTTTTGCCACTTCGCTGTAAAGTCTGGCTCCCTCTCTCGACGGAAGCCACCCCCTCCCTGACCGAGAAAAGGCCCCTTTTCTCTGTGTGCGAGGTAAGTACACGAGGCCACCGCCTGGGGAGACCAGCCCTTTGCGAGTGTTGTTAAGGCACTATTCGGTCTCCAGATAGTGTGCATCCAGGCATTGCAATGCCTCGCACGCCGCTCCATAGAAGGTGTTTTCACGCTTTCCTGTGGATTGGTGGCTCAGTGGACTAATGCTCTGCAGTGGCCTGTGTTTGAACTCATGGCCACAAGTTCAAATCCTGGCGGAGCCTTTCATCCTTCTGAGGTCGATACCATTGAGTTGGGTAACAATAACGGTCTCTTATTCAGCGCCAAGATGCCCACAGGTGTACGTGCGCTTTACAAATACACCGATGTTATGTCTCGAGCCCCCATGCGTGGCTGCTAAGTAGCTCTGATTTACAGCTGAGTCACAGGACGGAGTGGTATAAAGAGTACAATTTTCTCATATGTCAACATTTTCAGGCGGAGAACAGCCCTGCGTCTGCTGCCTCTAACTCAACGCTTTAATCAAGTGCTGAGGGCCCATTAATGCATGCGTGAGCGTTCGGAATGTAAAATACTATCTGTAAATAAATATACGCCGTGATCCCTGACAAGAGTCAATAGAGAATTACGCTGTGATCCCTGACAAGGTGAATGTAGAGAGGGGGCAAAGAGAGGGAGCAAGCCAGCGAGGGAAATAGAAAAAAAAAACAGTGAGAGAGGGCGGCCGCGCGCGAGAGAAGCAATTAACGAATCCGATCGCGCTAAGGGCGCCTGTAGACGCTGAGGGCATGTCTGGCGTTTCCCTTGCGGGAGCGAGCAGCAAGGCGCGATAATTGCTAACAGATGGCGCCGCTGCTCGCTCCCGCAAGGAAAACGCCAAACGTGCACGAGTGCCCATAGAGAGCAGTGCAAACATGCACGAGTTTTAGCAAAAGTGCTGAGCGATGCCAAGAGGTCTCTCTAAGCAGCGCTTGCGCGCTGCGTAGGCGAGATCTAAAAAGAGCTCAAATTAAGCCTTAGCCGAGAGTCAGAGAGTTTGCAAGAAAGACTGCAGTGGCTCTTCTACACACATTATGAAATGAATGGGTGTATGGTGGCCTAGTGCTCCTAGCTTTGTCCAACATTATTTGGAAATTCCACTCAATGCTGCTGCTCACAGATCCGTTATGTGCTTTAATCTAGGAATATTCCCTTGTTGAATCAACACTGTGGGCACATAGCACCACAGAGGTAAAACAGACTGTGCAGATTGTGCAGGAAAGAATGTGTATGCTGTTATCAGCGAATTTGTTTAAATTTATATATTTTTTTAATAACATTGCAATTTAAATTATGGCTGCTGCTGTATTTAGTCTGGTTATAGACTATTGCTTTCCTAGTTTTTCATGTGCGACTTTAAATTCTGATATTTATTTTGTCACTCTTCTTTTTTTTCCATACACATTTCACACAGAACTCTAGGTTTTTTGTGTCCTTAACTTTAGACATGTCTCACTCTACACTGGATAAACATTCCAGACTACTTTTCTCCTTAGTATCAAATTCTTAAAACATGTAATAAAGAACATACCTATCTGTTGGGACGGGAATGCCCTCTGCAAGGTATACAGGCATGTACCCCTGCCTGAGCGATCCAACTGAATGTAAAACTGGGATCCAGAGTTTATACTGGCCCAGCTAACATGCTAACCCAGGAGGTATGCTGAGGCCTAGGCCTGTCTATGGAAATGCAAAGGTCCAGAACCTCATCTGTGACCTTGAAGGCCACACAAAGTGCGCCCTCTTTTGTTGACATGGGACTACTTTCCCTGTCCTTTGTTGTTGACATCAGGGCCGGACTGGCCGTAGCAGGCACCGGGCATTTCCCTGGTGGGCCGCCAGGTTGGGGGACGGTTTTAGGCCCCTGGGGGGCTGTTTTTGTTACCGGGGGCCGGCAATATCAGCCCCCTGTAACAACATCGTCCGAAACCGGCCCTAGCAAACAGTTCGGCCACACCTCCCTCCTCGCACCAGGGGGGCCGGCCGAGCAGTTTGCCAAGGCCGGTTTCGGTTCTGATCCAGCGGGTTACTAGCAACAAGCATTCATACACTAAATACTCACCTGGGCCCATTCATTCACGCTAACTAGTAATCACTGCTGGTGGGAGTCAGTTGTACTCTTTATCAAAATCCCTGCTACCAATTACCTTTTCTGATTGAAGAGTAATGACTTACCAATGGACCTTTGATAACTGGGGTTGATATGAGATCATACAAAACATATTTTCATTTAAACACCTGAAATAACCACTGACTCAGGAAGTTTTAAAATGTTTATCTAAGATTATTCAGCAGAGTAAAATACAAACCACATGGTACTTTATCGCATAACAAGGAGGAGGCACCCTGTATAGTCACCTATTAATCACCAATGACGGCCCCTCTGAAAGTAGAAGGTAGAGACAGCAGTACAACTAAAAGTTACGCATTTATAGTTACCTAAAGGTGTGAAAACCAAACCCCTTAGCCAAGGAGTTGGAAAGAGGGTCCCCAAGAAAGGATGAAGACCAAGACCTCCGGACCAGGTTCAGGACAGGATAGATGACTTCTCTACCAACGACGCCTGCGTCGTTCCCCTCTCTGACACTTCGTTCCTCCTCGTGATTCTTCCGCGTCTCCCTCTAGTGCAGTCCGCTGCCCCCACTTCACGACCTCTTCGGACAGCAATTCGGTTTGCTCTGTTCCCTCTGTGGCAGCATCTGAGCTCTAAGCACTCAGCCCCTCGCGCTAACTAATTAGCTAATTCTATATCTATTATACCCTTCTACGCCCATGTACCTCCCATTAATGTTTCAAAATTATGGGCCCACTAATTCTGATTGGACAGGGACAGGGGGTTGATCCTCACACATGTCATTTTAGTTCAATTTTCATAAGCCCATTGTTTTAGAATCCCGCCCCTCTCAAATAATACATTTGCTTTATTTCCCACCCGTTTCACACCGATGTTAATACAAAATATATACAAAATGTATAATTTTATAGGACATTTAGTTGAACTCTGAAGGTGATCAGCGGGTCATGTCCTTGGACATCCTCGAAGTTGACTTCATCGCTTTGCTTTGTTAGTTTTCAGAGCGCATGCGCAGGTCACATGGCTCTCGAGCTGCTGTTTAGCCAACCCAGGCCCAAAATACGAACTAATAGAAAGTCAAAGAAGAAACATATTAAAATCAAAAATAAATGCTTTCACTGTATAACTCCTATTTCTACACTAATCCCGTTTATTTATAAATGTCTATCCCGCGTTAATAGCTTTAGAATACCACATTATTAATTGCAGCAATGCGAAAGCTTTAGCATGTGAGAACATTAAGCAGCCATTTTAGCATACACTGCGCAGAAGCAAAAGATTCCCTCCAAGCAAAGAAAGACGTCATACCACGTGACATGGTTGACACATGCGCAGTAGAATTCCCGCGTTTTAGCGGCCATTTGGATTAGACAAGGATTACTTATTAGTGGAAAACACATAGGCAAGCATCTTCTAGATAAAAATGTTGTGTTTGCACATTATTAATAAAGACATTACAGGGGTTTTAGTACAAATTAATTAATACTGTGAGAGGATTGCTTCCGAGCAAATCTCATTGTGAGTCCTTGCTCCATCAATCCCCTCTCTGATGGCGTTTCTGAACTATCAAAACTACCTACAACCAGATGCCAACTTTAGCATATTTCACTCACATTTTCATTTTTACACTGTCCATTCTTATCTTTTCCCTTCAGTCTCTTGTAAATTTCACTTCGCAGATCTTCTAATTCAATCTCTTCAAATTTTCTTTTCTTGCCTTTTCCTGTCACCCTATATGTTTCTTTCTTTTTACAACATTTGCACCATATCATTATTGACAATACTGTTATTGCTATCCCTACTAAGGGTACTAATATTTGACCTATAAGTCCTTTCCCTACATTCCCTAATTGATGTAATGCTATTTGTCAATCTTTCCCATACACTATCAATTTCCAGTGGTTTCAGTTCCTTCTCAAGTTTAGTAATATTCTTTATATATGTTCCGATTTCTGTACTTTTGTCCGGAATATACGTGCAACAATGTTTTGTTTTCATCATTTTACAGACTCCGCCCTCTTTTGCTAACAATATATCAAGAGCAAGTCGATTTTGCATAACCATAGATCTAATCGCAACCATCTCCTCATTAATCATTAGAAATCCTCCAGCAGTATCCGTTGATAAACGATCAACCACTGTAGACAATTTACATATTCTCCTTGAGTTCAGAATTACTCCCACTGAAGGTATCAATGCACCGAATATATCACCTACGATTTCTGAAAAAGTAGCTCTCTTGCTACGTGTTAGTCCACTATTATTTTCATTGCTCCCAGTGTTCCTTTTAATGTGATATATTTTTGGAAAAACTATTCCAAAATAACAACTTTCATACCACCGTGCAGGAAGCTTAAAGTAAGCCTTATTCCCACACACAGAATAGATTCCAGGAAAAACTGAATCCGTTCCTCCTTTTAGTCCCCAACCTCGAAGAATTAAGAAATTGTGTTCACATTCACTGGTACCAATAAAAACATTGTTATATTCTGTCATTAACCTATGAAGACAAATTTTCCCTGTCTTTACAAAATCTAGAGCCACAGCAGCTTGAGCCCTGCCAGGTGTGTAAATACCCTCTTTCTCAACCCAAGGTGGAAGGGGAGCTTTATGCTCAGACGCTTTCTTTTGGAAATTCTGTCTTCTATCTTCAACTAAATTAAAAAATATCTTTTCTTCTTCACGTAATGAACATGTTAGATTGCTTCTATGTGCATGTGTTATGTCTATCGACTTCATTGTTAAGAAAAATTCTCCCATAAATTGTGCATCTTGACTACTAAGTACTGGGTTCAAATTCTTCCGAATAGGACCCTCTGAAAATATCACATCTATATTTGAATAATAATACTGAAGTTTCCCTGTTCTATAAAATAAACTAGTTAGTACACTACATCAGTGGTTCCCAAACTGGGGTCCGCGGACCCCCAGGAGTCCCTGACACATTCCCAGGGGGTCCGCAGGCAGCTGTCTTAAAAGCAATGCAAAGTTCCTTGTATAATCTGCAGTTTTGGGGGCGGAGCTTGCCCGGCTGGGAGATGGCTGCGTTCTTGTAGAGCTCCGCTAACTGCCGCCACGATCCGTTCATTATCCGGCCATTACCCTGCTGTGCCCGCATTGCCCGCACCTGCCTGACCTGCCTGATGGTTTGCTGACCCGGTGGGGCGTAGATCTCGCTCCGCTGCCCTCTCCTTCGCTGGATGCTGCTGGGCTTGGCGTTTGCGGTGTGGCTGGGCCCTTGATCCGCGGCCTGGATTTTGGTGCTGGCCGGGTCCCCCTCGGCCCGGGTCGGACTTGCTGGGGCGGGGCTGACCGCTCTGCTCCCGCCGCTCCGCCTCGCATGGTGGCGGCTGCAACCCGCGGCCCCCTAGCTCCATCATCATCGCTGGGAACGACGGCTGCTGCTCCGCGGCTTGCACTCTCATCTCTCCCGCCGAGGCCCGTTCTGCTGCGTTGGAGGTCGCATCGGGGAGGTGCGTAGCTGCCTGGACCCGACTGCTTCTCCCGGCGGAGCGGCCATTTTGCCTGTTGCCTCAGCGGATCCGCAGTAAGGTACGGACTTGGATGATTTTGCAGCGGAGGGTCTTCTCCTGCTTGGCGCCGCCTTGGGCTTCCCCTGCTGGCTGTTGGACCTGGGGCGCTCTCGACGGTGGAGACACACACTGGCTGTGCCGGCCATATTGCCTGTGACCCGGCTGCCTGCAGTTGGCGCTCCCTCCTTCTGACCACACTTGGGGGGCGATCTCCTACCTCTGGCTCGCTGTGGCCTCCTCACCACTGCTGTCTAGTGCTCTTGGTCCTGCGCTGCCCTAGTGTTAATCCCTTTCGCTGGTGGAGGTCTCGGGATTGGGAGCGGTCCGCTAATCCTCCCCTGCTCTGCACTTACCTGCCATTTCCTCCATCATGGGCAAACCTGACAAATCTCAGCCCAAGCTGCATTTCGAACAGCGCAAGTCCAGACGAAACGAGGAGGGGCGGACGGGCCCCCCCGAGGTGGATGCCCCCACTGATGACCCTGTGGGAGATATCAAACAGATCATTGCGTCTATGCAACAGGGACTTACCGCCATAGACTCTAAAATCGATGCGTTGGTCTACAGGATGGATAGGGTCTCTGAACGTGTAGACAAACATGCTGAACGCCTGGATATGGCGGAGCGCCGCATCACTGAGGTGGAGGAGGCCCAGACAGACGACGGTGATGCGCGGAAACGGATGGAGCGCACTCTCTCAGTCTTACAGGACAAGGCGGAGGATCTTGAAGCTCGGTCACGCCGCAGCAACCTGCGTATTATTGGTCTGGCGGAGTCTACGGCGACGGGGAACATGGAACAGTTTGTGGAGCGCCTGCTGACATCTCTACTGGGTGCGGATACCTTCTCCCATCTTTTCGTGGTGGAGAGGGCGCATCGCTCCCTTGGGCCTCGTCCCCAGCCGGGCACCCCTCCCCGCCCCATCATTGCCAAACTGCTGATCTACCGGGACAGGGATGCTGCATTGCGCAAGGCACGGGAGCTGGGCCCCCTGAGGTATCAGGGCTCGGGTATCTCCCTGTTCCCTGATTTCACCCTCAGAGTTCAGGAAGCGCGTCGGCAGTTTGGCGCCTTGAAACGTAAACTACGTGACCAGCATATTGAATATACTATGCTATACCCAGCCCGTCTTAAAGTCCTCTTTGATGGAAAGCCCAGGATATATTCGGACCCTCAATCCCTGCAAAAGGCCCTTCGCGACTGAGAGAAAACTGGCACACGCTCTCAAAGTCAGCAGGCCTCTCCCCCGCAGCCTGACGCTGTCAGATCCCTTGATGATAATGACTGAACAGCTTGTAGTTTTTCCTATAAATGCAACTTTTGTCTCCCTCTTACGTTACTGTTGGTATAGCATAGTGGTGGGATGCTGCCTGTTGGCCTGTTCTTGTTCCTAAGATGTGCGCAATGCTTCCGATGTGGCCATGTTGTTGCGCAGATTCCCTCTTCCCCCCCACTAGGGTTTGCGCCTCTAGCTTGCGCTGCCAGGTTGCCATACCTTTCCCCGGCGGGTCTTCCTTCCAGTGTTGCCCTGCCCCTCTACTGAGCAGGTTGCTCTAGTTATCCGCCCTCTCTCCGAGTGGGAGGACAAGGATGGCAGTGGGGTTGTACTGTGCATGCGGTGGTTTAGCGGTAGGCTTGTTCAGTTTGTGTTGCTGGGCAACATCTGCCCCCCTGCGTTAACCGCTGTTCTACTGTTTTGGGTTGGGTGTTCTGGGGGGGGGGGTTGGGTCTGTTGATTGTGTTTTTTTTTTTTTTGATGTGTGGGCTGGTTGGGCGGGTATTTGTCTTTGCAGAGTTGGGGATTGCAAGGAGTGGGTGGGGGGTTGTGGCTGGATGGGTTTATATTGGTATGTTTTTGTTTTTTCACCTTTTCTTTTACAGGTCATCGTCCATTTGCTCTGCTCCTTTCTTTGTAAGGTGGAAATGTCGTTCGGGGTTTGCACCCTGGACTGATGCTAGCTTCCTTCGCTTCTTAACCAGCTTACATAATGGGGCATAGGGAGTGTTTGAAGCTATTGACGTGGAATGTAAGAGGTCTTAATGACCACAGAAAAGTGCGCAAGATTCTGGCCTGCTTAAAACGGCGGGAGGTGGATGTGGCTTTGCTACAGGAGACGCATTTGCATCCAGGCAGCGGCCTGTTGGCTGGGAGCCGTGTGCTGGGGGATTTCCACGCTGCTTGCTTCACCTCACACTCTAGGGGGGTTCTCACCTGGGTTAACCCCAAATCTAAGCTCCAACTGGACAGATGCGCTGGGGACTCCTCTGGACGTTATGTAATCACTCGTTGCTATAGCCCTCTAGGGGACCTGCTGGTCGTGAACTCCTACGGCCCTAACTATGACGATCCACAGTTCTATCTGACTCTGTTCCAAGTTATTAAACAATACTCCCCGACGACTGTGGTTTGGGGGGGGCGACTTTAATTGCGTGCTGGACCCTCTCTTAGATAGGTCCAAGGGGCCATGCAGGGCCCCTTCTGCCACGGCTAGGGCGATTATGGATGTATCCGCGCAGTTGCAGCTGGTTGACGTGTGGAGAGCCCGCTCCTCGGTTAGTGATGGCTTTACGCATTACTCCGCGCCGCATGACGTGCACACGCGTATCGATTATTGGCTAATTTCGCAATCCTTGCTGGCTGAGGTTCAGAGCTGCGAGGTTCTGCCCCGTACATTTTCAGATCATTCTCCTATCTTGTTGTCGCTATCTACTCCTTCGCGTGGACCCCCTCCGTTTTTGTGGCGATTCCCCCCCTATTCGCTGTTAGACGCGGTTTTCAAGGCGGAATTGCAGGAGGCGATCACAGAGTTCTTTCTGCTTAATATCGGTACAGTAGATTCCTTCGTCACTGTCTGGGAGTCGTTTAAGGTGTATATACGGGGCATGGTAATTAGCAAACATGCAGGGGTCCTGCGCTCTATCCGGGGTAGGCTCCGGCTCTTGGAGTCCCAGCTTGTTGTATTGGAGGCTGACCTGGTGCGCGCACCTAGGCCACAGCTCTGTGAGCTTTTGCAATCCACGCTGGCTGAATTTACTACGGAGGCCGACAACGAGGTTAAACATATGGGCAAATATGCCACAGCTAGGCGCTACGGCGAAGTGGACCGTCCGGGTTCTGTCCTGGCGGCCCTGGCGAGACGACGGTTCGTCTCCAAAGGAGTTCCAATATTGACTGACGCCGACGGTAGATCCTGGACAGACCCGAATGACGTTACCCAGCAGTTCCGTAGTTATTATCACGAGCTTTACAACTCGAGATTGTCCCCTGGTGAGGAGGATATCTTACACTATTTGGAGGAGATAGAATTACCTTGGCTCCAGGATTGGCAGAGGGAATTTTTGATGCGTCCCGTAGAGCTTGCGGAGATCAAATTAGCTTTGAGTTCAATGCGAGAGGGCAGTGCTCCTGGGCAGGACGGACTCACGGTGGCTTTTTACAAGGCTTTTAGTGATTTGCTGGTCCCCCACTTAGCCACTTTGTTTCAAGCGGTCGGGGCCGAGGGGACTCTGCCTCAGTCCATGAGGGAGGCCCTAATTGTCACCTTGCTGAAACCTGACAAGGACCCGCAGAGGTGTTCCTCCTATCGCCCTTTATCTCTCCTCAATGTGGACACGAAGATCTATGCGAAAATACTTGCCAACCGCCTCTCCCCGCTCTTGCCCCAGCTGGTCGGGATGGAACAGGCGGGGTTTATCCCGGGTCGCACGCTCACGCACCATCTCCGTACGGTGTTTGGTGCCCTGCAGCACACTCGCCTGGACGTCTCTGCAATTGCGGTTTTTCTCGACGCCGAAAAGGCATTTGACTCCATAGAGTGGTCATTTCTCTATGCCGTGCTGCGCCGCATTGGAGTGGGCGAGATCTTCTTACAGCTAGTTCAGGTGCTCTACCACTCACCTATGGCGCGCATCCGTGTCGGAGATGTGGTCTCTGACCCTATCTGTATCTCACGGGGCACCAGGCAGGGCTGCCCCCTCTCCCCCCTCTTATATGCACTGGCGGCTGAGCCTCTACTGCGGGCCCTGCGGGAGTACCACAGCCATAGAGGACTCTGTTTCCCTGCTTATAACTTAATAGTGTCCGCATATGCGGATGACACTCTCTTATATGTCAGAGACCCGGACACCAATCTGTCCCCGATTATTCGTGAGGTCCTTCGCTTTGGTGGGCTGTCGGGCTGAGAATAAATTGGGATAAGTCCTTAATTTTCCCGTTAACGCCGGGCACTACACCGGTGAAATTGGAATATCCATTACAGTGGACCACAGATCCGGTCCGTTATCTTGGGATACAAGTTCACTCGGACGCTGAGCTGGTGATTCGCGCCAATTATGGGAGGGCTATCGCCAAACTTAGTGATGATGTAGAGCGCTGGATCCGCCTTCCGATCTCACTAGTGGGTAGAATCTCCTTGATGAAAATGATAGTGCTGCCCCGTTTTCTTTTTTTGTTTGTTAATATCCCCATTGTAGTCCCTCGACACTTGTTTAAAGAGCTGCGGAGGCTATTGATCAAACTGGCTTGGGCTGGAAGGTCGCCCCGGGTTTCCATGGACACCCTAGTGCTGCCATGCTCGGCGGGTGGTCTGGGCGCCCCAGATTTTGAGCTATACTACCGGGTGGCGCAGGCGTCTCACGCCCGCGCTTGGGTCCACGGCCCTCATAACCTCCCCCATCTCCGCATAGAGGGTGGAGCCGCAGCTCCGGCGCCACTGCCTTGTCTCTTATCCAAACCCCCGGACAGGCGCTGTGGGATCCTTGACTCAGTGAACACGGTAGTACATGCGTGGCACACTCTTCTCGGATTGTTCGCCGGCGCGCAGCTATACTCGCCCCGGTTGCGTATAGGATGGTGTCACTGGATAGCCTGTAGCTCGGACCCCGGTGTAACTCGCTCCTTGCAAGGGATTGGCCTTTTGATGATGGGCGACCTTTTTAATAATGGCGTAATGCTAACTTGGGAGGAGGCAATCGTTGGTAAAGTTTTCCCCTCTGCCCTGTCACAATTTCAATTCTTCAGAATAAGGCACACTCTCCGTGCGGTACTTGGAGACGGCCTGGAGGAGCCCATGGATATCCCTCCCCTCTCCATTTTACTTTGCTCTCAGTCCCCAGTCAAATTAGTTTCCAAACTTTACACCTCTGCTTTACAGACCAGGGTGGCCTCCCCCTTGAGGGCCAGATTGGCATGGCAGGCTGACCTCGGGCAGCAACTCCCGGATGACGTATGGTCTTTTTGCTGTGAAATGTCCCGTAGGGTTTCTCTGAACGGCAGGCACAGACTAGCCCACTTTAAGTTTTTGAACAGGGTGTATTACACTCCGGAGCGCCTCTGCAGATATGGGCTACGGGAATCGGACTGCTGCGAGCGCTGCGGCGTGCCTGGTGTGGGCTTTTATCACTTGGCGTGGGACTGCCCCCCTGTTTCCGACTACTGGGTCCAGATTTTCGCAGCTCTGTCGAATATTGTAGGCATCCCAATTTCCCCTGACCCAATGATGGCGCTATTAGGGTATGTGAAGCCCTTAGTCAAAACGATTCGCAGGCTGATCGCTATGGGGCTGCTTCTTGCTAAAAGGCGGCTCGCTATGAGATGGATGAGGGGCCCTCTCCCAACGTTGGCTGAATGGAACAACGACATGATATACTGCCACACCCAGTCGGAAGTGTACAGCGAGCTACTACCGCCTTCCGCTCGCCCTCTGAGCTTTTGGGGTCTCTTTGTTCAATACCGGGCAGCCACCGAAGTGGGAGTTGATGCTCTAGATGATTAATGCTGTATTATAGTATTGTATATTCTACCCTGGCTGCACTGCTGTTGAGAAGCGGTTGAGCTTCTGCGTCCCAGTCTTGTGTACAACAGGTCATGGCTCTGGTCCCCCTCTGTCCTTGGGGAAGTAACTCCTGCGTACTGCTAGCACCTCTCCTATTTTCTGTAACACCAGCTCGTTCCACTGTCTATCAGTCTTGATCTGGCCTGTAATGTGGCACTGATGACCTTTTATTTTGTATTTGGGTGGGTCTTTATGATTTTGAACTTTGTTTATGTTGTTTTTCTTGCAAATCTACAAATAAAGAAATTAAAAAAAAAAAATGCAGTTTTACGACAACAATAAAAGTGTCAAGATAACTCGAGTGATTAATGTACCTGCTGGAGAGAGATGGTAGGTAGCGCAGAGGGTTAATATGCCTGCTCCAAAGAACGTGTACCATGCATTTTTAATAAAACAGTATTTTATGTGCATAGCTTAGTGGGTTACTGCTTTTGTCACAGAGATTCTTTTGTTACTGTGCAGTTCATAAGTTACAATCATAATCTAGCACCGTCAGCTATGAACTGCCGTCAAAGAGCTGCATACAAACTGCATGGTACAAGTTAGTATGCCATCTTTTTCTCCCAGTCTTTCATTATCCTGATGCTGCCAAAAAGGTATGTTTGGGTAGAATTAAATTGTTATAATTAAAGTCGACGCTAACCACTGTGTTACGTTCTGAAACCAGATTTTGTGCTTCTCCAAATCAAGCACTCTTAAAAATGCTTACCAGTATGGATGACATGTGAATCCTACACCTTGAAGTCCCCTTTCCCCTATGTAACATTTTCTATACACTGATTTACACACGTATGATTCATTGGGGAGATTTACTAAGCTTTTGCGCCATGTTTGAGTCACAAAAGTGACACAAAATCTTTTTTTTGTTATTTACTTTCCAGCACTAAACTTGTTTCCATGCAACCACCCAAGGTTTCTTACGCTAAACCCAATTTACTAAAAACAGTAGATTGGGTTTAGCGTGAGAACACTGCGCCCTTTTCAACTAGGCACAAGGAAGGAGAAATTCTTTCATTTCTCCTTTCTTTTCCGACTTTGCATGCGTGCTGCACTGTGCAGCACGCCTATAAAGTGGGAAAAGCTTTCCCTCGTGTCTAGCATAGTATTTTATAAAGGAAGGGTACCTTTCCTGTACAAAACCTATGCTACACTCATGCACACACCTTAGCGCTACAGCGCTAAGGTGTGTGCATGGCGCGGGGCTACTGAAATCAGCGCCGGCGCAAGAGAAAGGGGAGGAGAGAGCCATAGCTTTGGAAATATGGTGCTCCCCTGCTCCCTCCCTGTTGCCCAACGTAGCGCAGCCTCGCGGGGAGCTGCGCTGCATTGCGCAACATTTTTGTAAATCTCCCCCATTGTTTCTGTATGTGTGTGATGTAAAGTGCTCTGACACCCTACACTAGTATGAGAGATGCTATAAAACAAATGAAATACATGTGACAGAGGTGCTATGGGAAGAAGAGAGGTACTGTTGGAGGATGATAGGGAGGGATTCATGGAAGAGCCCCAAAAAGATTGTTGTATTGGTGCATAGTAAGGTCATCATTTACTATGCTTTGAAAGCGAATACAATTCAATATATAATTACAAATGTGTTGTAGAATGCACCATTTTTCCCCAAATTTTCTTGGTGGGAGAGCCCCCCAAAGTCCGCTTTGTAGTGGCCAGGCTCACTCACTGCACTTGGTGTGCACCGTACGGGGACTGGCCTGACAACATTTGCCAGGGCTGCTTTGGGTTCCAGTCCGGCCCCGTCAGGAGAAGGAGCCTCATACTCTAAAATAAAGCCAGATATTGAAAAGTTAGTCGCCGAGATGCAGCACCAACCTTCCTATTAAAATGTTTCGATTTTGCAAATTTTTTCAATATAGAATACTAAAAGCTTTAGTAATTTGGGTATCTGTTTGGTGTGCACACGTGTGTTTATTTTTTCGAATTACAGTTTTAATGTTTGAAATTTAAATCGTACGAATTGCTTGGGGGTCCTCGGCTCCCAGTAGTGACTCAATAGGGGTCCTCAGGAGTCAAAAGTTTGGGAACCACTGCACTACATGATATACCATAAGTTAAAGGCAAATGATGATAGGTTAGACCTTCTGCTACTGATTCAGGTAACTTCATACAGACATAACAATCACTAACATCCATTGTATCTACATACTGAAACAATAATTTAGTAAAAACATTTAGGCTAGTATCGTTATCTGTTACAACGTGATGAAAATCTGGTTCATCTTCTGCTTCTATTTCTACTCTATCACTTTTCAGGTTATCTAGCCTTCCCTTGGTATCGGTTTTATTCTTTTTGTCCATTATCATAAGGTAAGGAATTGCTACAATCACAACTAACCACACTATAAGCACCATTACCAAACTACATATGCATATAGCACAGCATCTTTTACAACATTTCCGTTTCGGTCTCCCAGAAACTCTGTCGTCAGCCATTTTTCCCAAGAAGATTTCTCTTCTTTTCTTTTTCCTTCAAAAACTTAACGTTATCAAGGTGGTTTCACTTCTTTTTCATAAGTCAGTTATGCACTTGTTCCTTCGTCACCACTTTCACTATTCTCTGAACTTTCACAGTCCTCGAGAATTATATAAGTCCAATCAGGACCTTTAAACTTATTGTTCGCGATTTTCAATCTTTTGCTTTTTCGTTTTTCAGTCCCACTTGTTTGTCCAGATAAGCTTGTTACTTCATTTACTTGTTCTGGGTCTTCACTTCGTGTTACTATATGATATTTTACTCTTTTAATAACACTAGGCCAATGATCACCCTTTCTGACTTTCTTGGTTTGCACTGTACCTTCACCTTCTGAGTCTTTTCCAAATACTCCTTTATTCACATTAATGTGTGGCACAATTTGTTTGTCTTTATTTTCAGTTTCCCTCTCTATCTGCTCTCGTTCAGGTCTTATTGTTGTTTCTTCATTTGTCTGAATGTGAGTCTCTGCTAACTGGCCCTGTTCAGGATTGACGTTTTCATGCTTGATATTTTCTGGTTCGATGTTTTCTTGGTTTTCTTCTTCCTGAACGTGTTTTTCTTGTCCTAACTGGTTCTGATCAGGGCTTATTGCATTCTGTACTTCTGCAGCCTGACCGCGTTCTTCTGAACCTGTCTGTCCCTGCTCAAACCCTGTTGTTTCGTTGTTAGTTTGAGCCCATTTCCTTTTCCCTATCTGGGCCTGCTCAAGTTCTTTTATAGTTTCAACTTCCCTATCCTGAGCTTGTTCTTCTTCACCTATCTGGTCCTCTCTAATTTCCTCTAATCTAGCTCTGCTCCTTGTTTTGATAAAGACTTCAGGTATATCAACCACTGGTATCCAGTCCTGACTTGTGCTCGGTTGCTCTTCTTCAGCTACTTCTGAATCTAACACTTGAGATTCTTCGGCTGTACAACCTTCTGCTTCCTCAGCTATTGCTGCTGACTGAGGATCTCTCTCTTCAGGAGCTGGCACCCTTTTGGTGTGGCTTACATGAATCCAATTAGGTAAACCTGCACATTTCACTGCTGTGTTTGTAACCAATATAACCTGACAAGGTTCGCCCCACCTGGGTGATAAACAGGTTTCTCTGGTGTGATGCTTCACTACCACCCAATCTCCGGGGTTCAGATCATGCTCTTGTTCAGGCTGCCTGGAAACTGCGTCTTATCCAACCTGGTGAGAGACAGAACGCACTAAGTCAGCCAATGCTTTGCAATAATCTAGAACCATATCATCAGTTATGTTCAGCAGTTTATTGCCAGGTACATGGGCTTGTCTCATTGCTCTTCCCATGATGATTTCATGCGGACTCAATCCTGTATTTCTATCAGGAATGCTTCTGAGTCCCATTAAGACAAGAGGCAACGCATCTGGCCAATCTAACGATGTGGATGCACACATTTTTGATAATCTTGATTTTATTGTGCCATTCATTTGTTCAACCACTCCAGAAGCCTCTGGGCGGTATGCACAGTGCAATTTCTGTTCAATTTTAAATGCTTCACAGATTATTCTAATTACATCGTTATTGAAGTGACTTCCTCTATCTGATTCCAAAGTTACTGGGAAACCGAACCGTGGAATGAGCTCGCGTAATAATAGTTTTGCAACTGTTATGCTATCATTCCTCCTGGTAGCGTAAGCCTCCACCCACTTTGAAAACAGACACACTATGACAAGTACATATTTCAGTCCTTTACATGGTGGTAACTGAATGAAATCTAACTGCAATCTCACAAATGGGCCTTCTGCCTTTCCGATTTTTCCCAGTCCAACTACTGTTTTCCTTCCTGGATTATTCATTTGACAAGTTAAGCACCTCTGGCAAAGGCTCTCTGCTGCAGCCCTAAACCTTGGATTGTACCAACTTTGTCTGAAAAGTCTAATCATGGCATCTCTACCTACATGTGTGTCTCCATGATACATTCTGGCCATTTGTGAAATCAGGCAATCAGGCATGACTGGTCTGCCATCTGAATAAACCCACACATCATCATCTGTTCTTCGAGTA
Source organism: Calotriton arnoldi (assembly GCA_963921515.1). Classification (NCBI taxonomy): domain Eukaryota; kingdom Metazoa; phylum Chordata; class Amphibia; order Caudata; family Salamandridae; genus Calotriton; species Calotriton arnoldi. The sequence goes on along the minus strand of CAWUFW010000531.1, from coordinate 3,022,771 downwards.
CACCCTATTTTCATCCAAACATCCTTTTCGCTCTCTTCAGCATCATCCTGCAATCATCTCACATCATTCCATGTTTCAGGTGTTGAACATAGCATAAGTTGGCAGCTGATTCCCATTCTTTGGATTTTTCTGTTTATTGCCATTCTATTTCTGGCACAGTGTTGAGCGATTAGATCTGCATATCTGTTGCCGGCTACCACCCAATCATCTCCTGACTGGTGTGCGGCACATTTCACCACTGCCAATTCTTTTGGTGATTGTATTGCCTCCAATAATTCCTTTACAAACTGCCCATTCTTGATTGGGGATCCTGAAGAAGTCATGAAATCCCTCTGCATCCACAGTTGGCCAAAATCATGCACAACCCCATAACCATATTGGCTGTCAGTAAATATGGTCACTTTTAAATTTTTCCCAATTTTGGAAGCTTGAATCAAAGCAACTAATTCAGCTACTTGTGCAGATTTGACTCCTGGTAAATAGGATGCTTCAACTATTCCAGTATGTTCACATACAGCATAAGCTGCACTCAATTTGCCATCTTCATGCCTTAGGCATGAGCCATCTACAAACAGCTCCCTGTCTGGGTTCTTAAGAGGCATTTCCTGTATGTCAGGGCGCGGCTTGGTACACAATTCTGTGACTTCCAAACAGTCATGTTCTGTGTCGTCCCTGGCTTCTTCACAATATGGATCTGGTAACAATGTTGCAGGATTTACAACTGTGCATCTAGCTATGGTCACATTCTCAGCTCCTAGAATTATTCGCTCATATTTTGTCATCCGACTAGGGGTAAGATGCTGGGTTCTGGTTCTTGTCAACAAAATCACAACTGCATGTGGGACGAACACTTTGACAGGGTGTCCCATTACTATTGACTCACTTTGTTCAATGCTCATACAGGTAGCAGCTACTGCTTTAAAGCAGCCTGGCAATGCTGCAGCCACTGGGTCTAATGTAGCAGAAAAATATGCTATAGGACGTCTGTCCAGTTCATGTCTTTGTGTTAAGACTGAAAGTGCACAACTTTCTCTTTCATAGCAAAATAATGTAAATTCTTTTGTATAGTCAGGCATGCCCAGGGCAGGTGCCTCACACAAAGCATTTCTTAATTTTACAAATGCACTGGCACTTTCATCATCCCATTCAACTGGATCCTTTGCTTTCTTTTTGGTTAACTGAATTAAAGGCTTTGCTAGTAGCGAAAACCCTACAATCCATTGTCGACAGTATCCTACTATTCCAAGAAACATTCTCACCTCTCTTTGTGTTACTTGCATTTTCATTTGTTTAATTATTTTTATTCTCTCAGAGGTTATTCTTCTCTTTCCTCTCTCAATTTGGTGTCCCAAATATTTAACTGTCGTACAAAATTGTAACTTCTCAGGTGACTCTTTGTGACCTTCCTCAGCCAAACGATTGAGTAATGCAATTGAGTCGGCAACACAATCATCATGAGTTCTAGATGCAATTAACAAATCATCTATATACTGAACCAAGACTGAGTTCCTGGGCATTACTAATTTTTCTAGGCACCTTTTCAGTATCTGATTAAAAATGGAGGGACTTTCTGTGTACCCTTGAGGAACACGATTCCACACATAAACGTGATTTTCAAATTTGACCGAAAACAAATACTGACTATCTGGATGCAATGGAATTGAGAAAAATGCTTGGCACAAATCAATTAGGGTAAACCATTCTGCGTTCCATGGTATTTGGTTTAGGATTACTGCAGGATTTGGTACTATAGGACAACAAGGTACCACAATTTTATTAATTTTCCGTAAATCTTGAACAATCCTATATTTCCCACTAGGCTTTTTCAAACCCATGATTGGCGAATTACAAGGGCTACTCATAATTTCTTTTAATATACCTTGTTTCACCATTCTGCCAATTTCTTCAGTAACTCTTGCTTTTACTTCAGCACTCATTTTTATACTGTCTGGTATTTGGGAAAATTGCACATTCTTTTACAGTTATCTTTACTGGGTCTATGTTTGCCATCAAACCTACTTCTTTTCCAGTAAAATCCCATACTTTTGAACTCACTGTAGTTTATAACTATTCTGGTAATTCATCTTGGGTTATCAAGGAGAACATTTCATCCACCTCTGTACCTTGCTTGGCTATCATGAATTGTAAACATGATCTTCATCTGGGGTCTGTATTGCAACACCATCCGGTGTGCAGAAAATAGTGCAATTCATTTTGCACAGTAAGTCTCTGCCCAATAAATTTACTGGACTAGAATCACACACCACAAATTGGTGCATTTCTCGGAAGTTTCCGATTCTTACTTCCATGAGTTCGGTAAGGGGTGTTCTAATCTTTTGATTTGTTACTCCTACAACTTGGATAGCATCTCCAGAGAGAGGGAGGTCTGGGATGTCTGCTGTTCTTACAGTAGAACGGGTAGCACCAGTGTCCAACAGAAAGGTGATATCATTACCTTTTACTTTCCCTTCAACATATGGACCTGACTGATCTACCGGCAAGGATGCGCCAAGTACGCACTCCTTCTCCCCTCTCTTAGGCACCGTCATTGATAATCATATGGATTAAAATCATCCTGTAAAAGAAACTGTGAAGTTACATATTCATTCTTACCACTTCCTCCTTGATATCCGACGTCTGTACCGTGCTTTGCTCTGCTTACATTACCCTGTATAGGGGCAGGTGGCAACTGACTCTGATGACTTACACTCTGCTGTGAGTCATTCTGCGTCTGTGAATTTAAATTATGATTTGGGCCATTATTATTTTGAATCTTTTTACATTTGTTCTTCCAATGCCCCAATTTTCCGCATCCATGACAAGGAAATTTCTTTTTAGCCTCTTCTCTACTCATTCGTCCTCTTACCTTTCCACCATTTCCTGTGTCAGCATTCGATCCAGATTCTTTTCCCTGACTTTCAGATGGATTATCTAAATTAATTCCCTGTCGCTCAGCCATTTTCACTTGAGCCCACATCACCTTTTCTTGTAGTTTCTTGTGTCTATCCTCAATGTCATCCCCACAGTATTTAGCATATTTCAAAATCTCATCGATAGGCTTTCCCTGCCAGCATAACATGTGTTGCTTAATCATCTGACAAATCTCTGGTTTTAGACCATAAACAAATCGATAGACAAACTGACTCATATTTTTGTCTCCAGTATCTTCAAAACCACTATACTGTTTGAACACTTGTAATAGACGTTCATAATAAGCATGTACCGATTCATTTGCTTCTTGGGTAGTTCTGTCTATTTTTACCCAATCTGTTTCTTTGGGTGGTATCTTCCCTTTCAAGTAAGTAATTACCTGGTGATACTTTTTCATCACATCATTTGATGGGGCACCTGTCTTTGGATCCCTAGGATACTCTTCACTAGGCCAGTCGATTGTAATTTTACAGTCTGTCCATAAATCGGCAGGTACCACTATGTCAAACAAACCATCTAGGTCCTTTAACAAAACCTTTGAAACCTTCACAAACCTCTCAACCTGCTTGTACCATTCAATTGGTTTTTCTCTCAACTTTGGAAAATCATTTGTGAATGACAATGTCTTGTCTACTCCATGGGACATGGACATAGCCTCCTCCTGGAACCTCTCGCATTGGACACAACTGTTCTACCTTTCCTGTTTCCTTCAATAAATATTCAGATGTCGTTCTATTCGAACGTGCTTCTTCCTTTTTCTTTGTCCATCTAGTTTTCCATTTATCTAATTCTCCCCATTTCTGTAAAACTGTCATTAATTCTATAACTTGTAATTTTCTGCCAGATGTATTCATATTTTCTAAGTCTTTGTCAGTAAATTCTGCTCTATATGGTCTCTGCAACACTTTTGACTTCCTTATTTCAATTCCCATCTCTGAGGCCAAATCCGCTAACTTTTCATGGAATATTTTTACATTTCTGGTTATGCTCCTACATACGAACAATAGTTCTTCTTCACTGTAGGTATTTAGACGATCTACTCCTACATTTCCAGCTATCATTTCTTCTAACTCGACTTTTAATTTATAAATGTCCAAGATCTTTGGGGGTGAACTCTGTCTGTCTATTCCTTGTGCCCATCTTTCTAAGTCTTCTGGCGTTACTACGGTTGCACTTTTAGTTCCTGAAGAGGTTATTATATTTACATCCTTTGAGCAACCAGGTGTGACTCTTCTGGGGGTGCTATTTGCGGATTCTCGAATAGGCAAATCCATTAGGGAAATCATAGATTCACAATCAATGATATGATCATCGATTATTACAGCTTCATTTTTAGGGATATCCATAGGTGTAGTCATAACTATAGGCTTCGGGCAATTTACTTTGTCTCCGTATAAAGGGACCACGGGACCAATGGTTACAGGTATAGTCAGAGATTCAGGATGTACATTCAACTGTGTTATTTTCTGTACTAATTCTGCTCTGTTTCTGTCTAAAGCCTCTCTTTCCTTATCCTGAAGTACCCTATTAACTGGTGGATTATGCAGTACTTGAGGTACTAACGGTGTTCTCAAAATTGGTGCACTTGGAGTACATCCAACCAACTCTTCCTGGTATGGTGGTGGGTTCTTTAATATCTCTTCCATGAACTCATCATCGGATTCTCCAAACCCTGTCATGTGTTTAGTCTTTTCTTTGCGTTTGCTCCCTAGCTGCTTATCAGCCATAAATACTGGATACAAACCCTCTGTAATCATTGCTCGTCTCCACTGTTTCATCTGACTTTATCTTGTCCCATTCTGGTATCTAGGGAAAAATCCCCTATAGCCCCTATTACTCCTGGGTCTATCACGCTCAAAGGCTTCTGTTTCCCATTCCTCTAGGGCTTCGTACTGCGTTAGTCTTGGTCTGGGTTCTAATTCATTCATTCTCATTCTTAAATTTTGAAGAACTCTCCCATTGAATGTACCATTCTCTGGAAGAGCTAGTACTCCATCATCTTTTGTATATTCTATCCAATTTTCTAACCATACACAAGTATGATAACCCCTCTCCATCATCATGAATGAGGCGGGCGTTTTTGCTTGTGGAATGAGAAATCCTTCCCTAGTTTTGATTGGCTTATCTTTCTTAAAATAATTTTTAATCTTTTGTAAGAATGACAATTTTCTCTTTTCTCCGTACATTTTGGGTAATTATCTATTTATGGAATTATATTCTGCAAAACCTATGAATCTCCTGTCTGGACGTGTTCCTATCAAAGTCGGATCGTTTTTCCACATACAATTTTCACTGTCCACTAATATTTCAATTTCTATTCTGACAACCAATCAAATTCCAGCTTACATTTATCTCGGGACCAATCCTAGCGCAGCTTTTCTGTGACGTCTATTCACTCTCTCTGACGACCCCTCCTTTACAATCTGCGCTTCTCTGTCCCTCGCTGTGTCGACCAATCCCAGCGCGGCACCTGTGACGTCAGTATTACTCCTGACAGCTGACCCCTCCTTTACAAGCTCGCTCCACGCCCGCTGTTTCAGCCAATCCCAGTGCGGCGTTTGTGACGTCAGCTTCTACTCCGACAGCTGACCCTCCCTTTACAAAAATCTTATGCAAACTTTAATTCCTCAACACTTTTCATTAAAATTTTAATAACAACATAAAACATTCGCTATCTTGTCAGTTTCCCTAAATTTAAAAGGATAGATTTTCTCACACTTAGTAAAACCCTTCCGTTTACTAGACATACACTACGAGCAAAACCCTTCCGTTTACTCTTCACGTAAGCTTCAGAAATACCTGCTACTCCTTCAATGTTACCCTTTCTAGGTGATATAACATCAAAATTTCACCAGCGTATTCCTTTGCTGTCACTCATACACACACAGAGTCCCTAACAAGTACTGATAGCCCTGCTTAACTTTTCAGTACTATTTCTGCCTGACAGATAACCTCACTGCAGTATGGTTTCCACTTACCATCCGCTATTCAGTTTCCCCGGGGATTTCTAGACAACATAAAACAAAACTTTTAAAAACGGATGTTAGTTCATAAAAATAAAATTCTCATTACCCAGTTGACAAAGTATAACCATCCTCTGATAGCCAGAAAACTGATCCAGCGGGTTACTAGCAACAAGCATTCATACACTAAATACTCACCTGGGCCCATTCATTCACGCTAACTAGTAATCACCGCTGGTGGGAGTCAGTTGTACTCTTTATCAAGATCCCTGCTACCAATTACCTTTTCTGATTGAAGAGTAATGACTTACCAATGGAGCTTTGATAACTGGGGTTGATATGAGATCATACAAAACATATTTTCATTTAAACACCTGAAATAACCACTGACTCAGGAAGTTTTAAAATGTTTATCTAAGATTATTTAGCAGAGTAAAATACAAACCACATGGTACTTTATCGCATAACAAGGAGGAGGCACACTGTATAGTCACCTATTAATCACCAATGACGGCCCCTCTGAAAGGAGAAGATAGAGACAGCAGTACAACTAAAAGTTATGCATTTATAGTTACCTAAAGGTGTGAAAACCAAACCCCTTAGCCAAGGAGTTGGAAAGAGGGTCCCCAAGAAAGGATGAAGACCAAGACCTCCGGACCAGGTTCAGGACAGGATAGATGACCTCTCTACCAACGACACCTGCGTCGTTCCCCTCTCTGACACTTCGTTCCTCCTCGTGATTCTTCCGCGTCTCCCTCTAGTGCAGTCCGCCGCCCCCACTTCACGACCTCTTCGGACAGCAATTCAGTTTGCTCTGTTCCCTCTGTGGCAGCATCTGAGCTCTAAGCACTCAGCCCCTCGTGCTAACTAATTAGCTAATTCTATATCTATTATACCCTTCTACGCCCATGTACCTCCCATTAATGTTTCAAAATTATGGGCCCACTAATTCTGATTGGACAGGGACAGGGGGTTGATCCTCACACCATGTCATTTTAGTTCAATTTTCTTAAGCCCATTGTTTTAGAATCCCGCCCCTCTCAATTAATACATTTGCTTTATTTCCCACCCGTTTCACACCGATGTTAATACAAAATATATACAAAATGTATCATTTTATAGGACATTTAGTTGAACTCTGAAGGTGATCAGCGGGTCATGTCCTTGGACATCCACCAAGTTGAGTTCATCGCTTTGCTTTGTTAGTTTTCAGAGCGCATGCGCAGGTCACATGGCTCTCGAGCTGCTGTTTAGCCAACCCAGGCCCAAAATATGAACTAATAGAAAGTCAAAGAAGAAACATATTAAAATCAAAAATAAATGCTTTCACTGTATACCTCCTATTTCAGCACTAATCCCGTTTATTTATAAATGTCTATCCTGCATTAATAGCTTTAGAATACCACATTATTAATTGCAGCAATACGAAAGCTTTAGCATGTGAGAACATTAAGCAGCCATTTTAGCATACACTGCGCAGAAGCAAAAGATTCCCTCCAAGCAAAGAAAGACGTCATACCACGTGACATGGTTGACACATGCGCAGTAGAATTCCCGCGTTTTAGCGGCCATTTGGATTAGACAAGGATTACTTATTAGTGGAAAACACATAGGCAAGCATCTTCTAGATAAAAATGTTGTGTTTGCACATTATTAATAAAGACATTACAGGGGTTTTAGTACAAATTAATTAATACTGTGAGAGTATTGCTTCCGAGCAAATCTCATTGTGAGTCCTTGCTCCATCAGTTCCCAGTCCAGCCCTGGTTGACATGAAATGGTGGTGGCAGCCCCTGGTTCAGCACAGCATACGATGGAGAGTGGATACAGCTTTCCCAGACAGTGGAAGTGTATTTCCTGCATATCAGTGACTGGAGGGTTGAGACCCAGACACTGAAGTGGGGGAGGATGGAGACAGGGTTACCCTTAGAAATTCTATGAGGACCTTTTTGCAACAGATTGCTGATTAGATATTTTTGAGCACTGTTATCTGGTGGATGGTAGTGTAGAGGGGTGAGTCCGCAAATTCTATTTTTAAAGTTGAGAACATTTCTAGGCATGGCCTTTCCTTTTGCCTATCTCTGATTGGCACTTCAGTAACGCTGGTGATAGCCAGATGCAGAGACTTCACACTTCATTGTGCACTTGTTTTGGATCCTGCTTCTTGGAGCCAACACCTTCATTAACTCCTGTGACAGCCATCGCCTTGCACAAAGGCTGTGTGTAGGAAGGTGGAATCTGACTATATGGTTGCCCCCACTTTTTTTATGGTGTTTTGCTGGTTTATGACTTAGTTGGACTGGGATCCTGCTATTCAGGGCCCCAGTCTATCTGCTCTCTCTAAATGACATGGAGTGCACTCTAGGTGCACTAGTGATTGGTTACTGTGGTGCCTTATGAGTCCCTAGTATATGGTACCTTAGGTGCCAAGGGCATAGGTACTTCACAGGCCTACCAGGGGCTGCAGCATGTATTATGCCACCCCTGGGAAGCAGACTAAATCTGACACCACAGGCCTGCTACTGCAGCCTGGGTGAGGTGGTGCTAGCACCCCTCACTGAGATATAGGTTTCCTATATCTCTCCTGCACACACATATAAACCTATCAGTCACCCCTAAGGCAGGCCCTATCAATCCTGAGGGCAGGGTGCTTGGCTTCTATGTGAGGGGGTGCCTCTGCCTGAGCAGGGCCCCTCTGCAGCTCTCAGAGCCTATTCTCTGGTGCTGTTTGTGGATGCGGTTAAACCATATACTATTTAAGTGCATTATATCCTCGCGGTAAATGCTAACTTTGGAATGGCTGCATCAAAACATGTCGTGTTTGGTGTCAAACATCTTGGAATACTACCCCCCGCCAATCTTGGCGGCGGGGGTAGCATTCCACCCTTCTAGAGGGATAAGACATGTACCTGCTGTGGAAACGCGGTAGAATCCTAAAGAGCCCTGGCATCACAAAATGGATGCCACCAGTCACAGACACTGGGCTGCCCTCCTGCTGATGACCGAAACTCACAGTGGAGGAAGCCCAACAATAGGCATCCTGTCACAGGGAGGTGTAACCACCTTCCAGACAGGGTTTAGTGTATTGGGGCTGGGTGGGTGCACTCTTAGAGTGCTTTGAAGTCCTGCACTGGGGGAGCAGAAGGCTCCTCTGTGCATATGCCAGTTCAAACCAGCTCAGGGGCTACCTGCCCCTGCTCTGGCGCGAAACTGGACAAAGGGAAGTGGGTGTAGCCACCCCTCCCTTGACCCTCCCATAGGTGGGGTCATAGAGCTAGTCCATCCCCTCTTTTTAGTATAAGAGGGGGAACCTTGCCATTGCAAAGCAGATAACCCCTGGACGACGCTCTACAGAAGAATCCTGGCCCTTCGACGTTCCACTACCTTTGGAAGACAGAAGAATCTCCCTTGGAGTCAAGGAGTGACTCCCCTGCTTGGCAGGCACCAAAACGACAACGACGGTCGCAAACTACGCTGCTCCCGCCGGAGTCCGAAGTCCCTGCAGCCCAAGAAGTGGATTTCCTGACCTCTCCCAGGCCATCGTGAGTCCCCAGCGAAGCTGAGGCAAGTGGACCCCACGAGTAACGAGGAACCGCGACCCCTGGGTACCGTGCACTATTGTCGAGTGCAACCCCTTCACAACGTTCCACGAACTTGTGCTTTGGACCACGTGTGGTCCCGACCTCCAGCAGGAATCCCTCCGAAGATCAGAGGCCTACACCGTCCCGAGTGACCGTGGGCCCCTGTTGAGTGATTCCGCCCGAGGTGTTTTCGCGATCCCTTGCCCGCTGGCTTGTGGGTCCCCAGAAGACTTCCTAAAGAAACCAAAGGGCTCCCCTGGTTGCTCCAGGCCTGCCCTGACTTACCCTCGCTGGGTGAGTTCCACAGACCTTGCTGGTCTGCGCCATCGACTTTTCTTCATCTCCCCGAGACTTGCGGCTGCCAAGGCTTGTTGGCTCCGATCGAGTTGCCGACACCGCAGTCAGCTGCAGACGTCGAGGGACACACCGAATCCAGCTCCTGGTCGTCGTCGACGCCTCCTGGACCACGTGGCTGAAGAGTCAAGGCACCTGCAACCGACCTGAAGCGACCGACGACGGTGGGCATCCATCTTCCTTGCCCCGGGTCACTGCCAAGTGACTTTGAACACTGTCCCCTCTGCTTTCAGGTCATCCTTCTTCAGAATCCAGGCTTGGATTCCACCGGACACTTCTTCAGCTCCCGCAAGCAGCAAGTCTTCTTTGTTCGCCATTGAAAACGACGCCGCGACCCGACACCAAAGGACACCTGTGCACCCGGCTTCCCTGGGTGAGGTAACTCCAGCACTACGGTGCTCCTGTGGGTGTGGGCCCTAGAACTACTTACCCTGTAAGTGACTTGCTTGTAGGTTCTCCCGAAGTATCCTAAAACTCTTTATTTCCAACCGCGACTTGCCCCATTGAAGTTAACGGCGATTCGCGCCTGTGTATCCACACTGCACGCGTCCCCCGTGGGTCCTTTACTTACCTGCCTTGGGTGGTTTCGTGAGGCCCCAGCACTTCTGAAGGCCCTAGGCCTTGTCTCCTTGCAAGTCGTTGTTTCTAAGTCTCTTACTTAGTATATGGTCTGGTACGCCCCTAGGGCCCCAGCCATATTTTGTGCTTAACTTATTGTGAAACGTTGATTTGTGCATATGTTTGTCTTCTAATCTCATAAAGAGATTAGTAGAGAGTTATTTAGAAATAAATACATATATATTTGATATATATACCTGTGTGGTGTCTTTTCATTTGGTGATTCAAGAGATTATATGGTAAAACAAGCTGCTTTACATTCCTCCGAGACTTAGCCTGAAGGCTGCTCTCCACAGCTACCACTAGGATAGCTTTCTTTAAAAGGTTGTCTTAAACCTATCTACCATAAGAGTCGATTTGCCCTGGTGCAAGGTGTCCACTTTAAGTAGTGAACAGCATATACCAGGCCAACTTCTCACACTGTGTATGCATTACAGCCAGAAAATTACATTTCAAAAGGAACCACCTCAAACCTATTTGAGGACCTTAGACGGTGGATTCCTATTGCCTGTCTGGAAAATGAGTATAAAAGTGGGACCTAAAGCATGCCATTGTGTTCTAGTTCCAAGTTCTTCTTCATCAAGGAAGGGAGTTCTCGGCAGAGTATTCTAAGAGCTGCTGTGAGACCATGGCTGGGGTCTGCATGACTCTTAGTCATCCAGAGGCGAGTAGATATCACCTGAAGTCTGCACAACCTGCTGGAGTTGATGTGGGCCTGTCTAGAACTTACAAGCTTGTCTGCTTGGTCAGTGGAGAAGGGATTGTACCTGGCCCTGCATCCGATTTCATAGAATGTGCTTCATATGGCGAACTGCATGAAGAAACTAAAGCTAGAACAGCATGCCGTCCTGCATTCCTTCAGCACACCCAAATGGATTAGTGCTTCTGCCCGGTGTGCAGGGTGTCCTGCAAAGGGCCATTATCGCTGCCAAATCTGAAGACCTACCTCCATGGCATGGGGGATGAATTTCAGAAGATAAGCACTCAATGATCAGGCCCTATGTGCTGATCCCTCAGTGGTGTGAGTGAATGGGTGAGCCCGTCACCTGTAATCCAAGAGCCGTCATAAGTAAGTAAGTGGAAGGCCTGCCCACGCCCAGAGGCTGCAACTCTCGAAGACAGACACTCACCAAGCAGGCCTGGGGGGCTGATCACCTCAATGTAGCCCCTGTGAGGAGTGAGGCCGCTGCCCAAAATTCGATTCGGCAAAGACATAGAAAACACTGACTGTTCAAATCCAAGAAGCACATCATCCAGTGCTATTAAAGCTGCATCTCCTCTGAGCAGGCATCACAAGGCCTGAGCTCGAAAGACTGTGAGACTGTGGGCCTGAATTAAATCTCGGTGGACGGGTTACTCCGTCACAATGGTGACTGATATCCCGTCCGCCGAAATACAAATCCCATAGGATATAATGAGATTTTGATTTCAGCGGGCGGGATATTCATCACCGTTGTGACAGAGTAACTTGTCCGCCGAGATCTAAATCAGGTCCTGAGTCTGAAATGCACAAAGATAATCCTGCCAATCGGAAGTTAAACATTTTTCCAGTGTGAACTCTTTGGCTTAAGAACTATTTGAGCTGATCTATGAATTGCTAATGTGATAATTGCTTACTGAACTAGCAGGTTCTCTATATCCATGTCTGTGAGAATTCGACATGGATACTCGGGTGGCACCCTAGAGTGGGATAGGGTACCATAGAGGTTGTTGTGCTTGACTAAAAGCCCATAGATCAAATTATATACCCTTTAGCTGTTACCCTATCTAGGGGTGAAATATTTTGTTGGGCGTGATATTAAAGTGCTTTCTTTCCCTAAGGCCACACACTTGGCTGCACAGTGATATAATGTGTCTATTGTTTGACTGCTTTTGTTCTGAGTCTCTCCTCCCCCCCCCCACACTACCTTCCTGAGGAGCCTGTGACTGCTTGCCCTCAATATCCCATGAGTCCAGTGCAGAAGGGTTGTACCTGGAACAGTTTGCAGAGCCATAGTATGGCAATTCCCTTCGACGCAATGGCAAGCAACCCTAACCACCACGGTTGTGGTGCAGAAACCCCTGTCTGCCCAAAGGCCTTCTTGAATAGGGTCTGACACTGTCATACTGTTGACTTTACACTGAGCGCAAAGTCAGACCTTTAAGAGGGAGATCTCATTAAAGTGACTGGCGAATCAACAGGTTTTGGAGGGTAATATAAGTTTGAAAAGAGGGCGACCCCCCAGTAAAATTTAAGCAAGCATTTTGTTTGTCAGCTGAATACGAATGAAAAGAGCGTGATACCCGCCAACTGAGGGCGAGTTGACCGGTGTAAAGGAATAATGACATTTTGCTTTCTCAGTCAGCCTCAGCCTTCCCACCATGCTGTAAGGGTGACCATGTCCTCTAGGCAATTACGGACAAAGTCTCCAATCCTAACTTTTTAACCTATAAATCATTGCTATCAAATGTGGTAGTAAATAAAGTTGAATAGAAATAAATCAAGACAACATCAGCCAGAAAGCATTAGGTTATCACAGAAAAGTCCAGGACTGGATACAGTGCACGTAGTGACCAGGAGAGAGGTTGTCATGCTAGATAGCAGCACGCTATTGACCAGTGCTGTTTAAAGGAAGAAAATGTGTTTTATTATTATTATTTATAATTTGCTAAGCGCTAGTGCAACCAACGGATGCTTCAAAGTGCTAGCTAGAGTTACCACTGGCAGGGTGTCGCTTTCCATTCTTTCAGCCCTGTATAAGCTGTTAAAGAGTGCCTGTCCGCGGCAAGCATTTATTTCCTGTGTGACTGGAAGACACTGCAGCACAGAAGTGCTTCTGCACAGCCAGGGTTCAGGAACACACTCACCTTAAGAGATGCTAATAAGGAAAGTGGGTACCTAGGCTACATTAAAACAACCTTCCATGTGTGAATGAAAACTATACTGGGGACCTCCTCCTGGGAATGTGCCATTGTTGTACTGCATTCAGACTAATTCAGAGTTCTTACATGATGTCAGATTAGGCTGCAGAGGCACAGAGAGAGCATGATTTTGCCAAGATCAAACATTTTGGTAATTTAGGAAACCCGAGACTGCAACAGATCACTACTTGATGGAAAGGATATACATTTACCACCATATTTATATTTTGGTGAATTTTGGTAAATAGGCCAATAAACTGGGTGCTGTCTCCCCATCCATCTAGTGTAGTTTTTTGGAACCACATCCAAACAAGCATTTGCAATGCAATAGGTCTCGCATTTACCCGATTTTGAGCTATTGACATTGCAAATAACAATGCCTTTTATTTTTGTTTTCGTTTTTAAAACGTAAATAAAAGGCATTGTGATTTACAATGTCAATAGCTCAAAATCGGGTAAATGCGAGACCTATTGCATTGCAAATGCTTGTTTTATTTCTAATTGCTCTTGGACTTGGACACGGAGGGACCTGGCACACTTAAATCCTGGAGCGCAAGCTATATCTTGTGGAGGTATGGCTCAAAACCATACTGCAGGGGGGGACCTTACTCTAATAAGAATCGTACCTAAGTAGGCAGTCAGCAAAATGCCCACAGGCACATTAACCCTTTAAGGTATTTTGATTTGAAACTGTGACTATGTAGGCAAAAGACACATCTCTTCAGCAAGTGCATTACCCGCCATAATTATCTTATTATTAATATTACCAATGTATTATTAGCTGGAATTCGTGGAAAAAAAGATTTCGGGACGGAAGAAGGGCAGCAAACATTGTCGTTCCAGTTCAGTAACTAAGCCAGCCCTGTTTGTCTGCCTTCTCTTTATTATCCTGCAGGCCTGGCTGCTTCTGTCTTCCTGTTTTGCAAACATTACTGTATGCTTGTTTAAAATGTGTATGATGCCCTGAGGAGTATTCCCAGCATACAGGGACACAGCAGGTATATCTTTCCTGCGCGAATTAAAATTCACCCGTTTAGCTTTTCCTGAGCACTTCGGTTATGCTCAGATGGGGCAGCACCCTAGCTGGACTTTGGGAGGGAGAGGGAAACATCTCTCAACTTTTTGTGGAAATACCTAATCCCCAGGCCGGGCCGTACTAACCACACATCGTGTGATTTCAAATACTGTGTGTATTTTTGCTGCTCTGTTATATGTTTTTGGATGTGTGTGCCTCACACATTCCTTTAATGGTGCTCGCAGGGTGTAGTGACGCGTAGCAGGCCGGCTTGACATGCATTGTGGGCGTTGGATTTTTGTCCTTGAACATTTGTAAACATCAGAAAGTTTTGGAAGGAAACAGACCAAATGAAGACATTCCATAACCAGCATTGTCAATGCCAATTGGTCTGACTTTAAAGGGAAGTGCCTCCGCAGTCAACAAGGGGCTTAGGCATTCAATAAGTCATCATACATGCTCTCTGCCACTCAGCACTCATGCGTCCATTCATCCACCCACTGACTCATTTGTGCATTCACCCATTTATACAACCACAATATACTCACACACAATCATATGCAAGATAAAAGAATAAACTTGGGGAGGGAGAGGGAAACATCTCTCAACTTTTTGTGGAAATACCTAATCCCTAGGCCGGGCCGTACTAACCACACATCGTGTGATTTATGGGGAGCTGCGCCGTCACCAGAGCTCAGACATGTTATACTTCTCCCAGGAGTTACAGAATAAATCAGCATAAGGCTGATAACAATCCCAAGGCTGAACGTGACACAAACTCTGACTTGCAGAGAATTCTCATTAGTACGGAAATGAAGTCTCAAGAGACATGCCAGAAAATGGAACCTTTTTGATGTTCAGGAGCTGTTGATTTATTATTTTCACATTGTACCCAGATCGTCACAGATAAGCTCATCGATGGCTGCACGCGTTTCATGTGAATTTTTATGGGCATCCAGTAACGGTCGCCTGCGTGAAATATGCAGCTTTGCCTAAAGCAAGTAACGAAGGAGAAACAGCAGCGAGGAAGGTAGATTGTCGGCCTATGGGCCTGATTCAGGGGTCGTGGGCATCTAGGAGGGGGCTTGCAAATAACATTACAAAATAAACACTTGCCGAACCCTGGCTCTGCTCCGGATGTCTTCTTTGTCCACTGGGGCAATACAAGAGACAAAATAAATAAACACTTGCCGAACCCTCGCTCCGCTCCGGATGTCTTCTTTGTCCACTGGGGCAATACAAGAGACAAAATAAACAAATAAACACTTGCCGAACCGGCGCTCCGCTCCGGATGCCCTTCTTTGTCCACTGGGGCATCACTGTAAGTTTGAGCTATTGGCGTTGCACATAATAATACAACGCCAATAGCTCTTACTTCAGTAAAGCAAAACCTATTGCATTGCATAGGGTGTCTGGGCGCTTGTTTTCAGAGACAGCAATAGAGCAATAAAAGCAACCACTCGGGGCACAATGTTTATAATGTGCTGCATTGAGCAGGATATCGGCGGGTGGGGGGCCTTCGTCCAAGTAAAAATGTATCGGCTGCTGTAAGGATAATTAAGGACAGCCCAGTGGAAGCGGGTTTTCGAAGCGCTTTTTGTAAATATAAAGCGTGACCTAAGCAGCTGTAGCCAAGACGGGGGGAGCAAGGGCCGCCGCCATAGTTAATGCGCGGCATGGCACGCTGGTGAAAAAAACTAGCAAGGAGGGGCTCTGGAAAAGAGACTCGACGTGAGGCTCTTTAAATTTAAAGTGAAAGCGCTTGTTGTACACGTTTGTGTAATAAAGGGAGCCCACTTCCAGGGAGCTCAGGGAAGCAAAAGGGAGGAAGGGGTTAAGGGTGGGTGACTCGGTGAGGGAAACCAAGATAAACCTTCTAAAACAAGCTGTCACCAATGCGCGAACGCAGCAGAGTGTTTATTTTTGCATCGCGCTTTCACTTTAACAATAGCAGTTAAAGTGAAAGCGCGATACAAAAATAAACACGCGGCTGCCTTTGCCAAAGCTGAATATAAAGGCGCCGCGCTGATAATGTATGCAGGTTGGTGGTGGGAGGGAAGTGCACGGAACAAAACAGGCGCACATCAGGTAGGAAGGAGAAAGTCCTTTCAGAAATAAAGTAATAAATAACATACAATTTAGAGCGCATAGCGCTGCAGCCGCCATTGTCCCCATCAGTGTCCATTTAAAAAAACAAATAGTGCTCACCCACCAGATAAAGCCCACTGTGTAACGCCGCAAGGAAACGATCCAGTCGGGATGGGCGGGGCCAAAAGGAGACAGGGCGGTAACAAAGAAGCCTCATTTTCAATCGGAGGCCAGCGTTTAGCATAACTGATGACGCCAGCCAATGAAAATGATGGGCGGGGCTTCAAGTCCCCTTCAGAAATCTTATCGATTACAAGACGCCTCGCAGAGCGAGGACCGCATGCGCGCTCCAAGGCTAGGCGAGACCTAAAAAGGAGCGTTTAGATTCTACAGACTCCCCAGCATAGCAAAAAATGAGAGTAGAAGAATAAGTTTAACATGTGATTATTTAAGAGCAAACAATTTCTCTAAATGGAGAAGCCGGAAATAAAAACCATAGCTCCTCGTTTCACTGTTTCCAGTTAGCCCACTACTAGGGTGGCACTGACAGTGATGGCAAGGCCAAGGTACTACCCATTTCAAGGAAATATCATTGTGTTGTGAGCCCTGCCCAGATTCATAATACAGTTCTTATTTCCAGCATATTTATGGAAATTGGTAAAGGTGCAAAAAGATGTATAGATTCCTTGTTACATAGCTAAAATATGAACACACTGGACCATATGTGGTGGTGATGTATGTTCCTTCCCAGTGAATTGTCCACCTTGTAATGGGTCCTGTCTGGGTTTTTCTATAGCACTCACTACTGTATTGAGCCTGTTTCTAAGATCCCCCAATATTTTCATGTAATGGGATAAAGGCAGAAGTAGATTGTGACACCTTTTTGGGGGTCTGGGGAAGCAGGTGGTTACTGGCAGTATGCGTGGTCGATAGCTTTCTTTACAGTTGTCACTCTAGTTCATCCCATTTGCATAAGAGAGGCATTCATTTTGTGAGTTTGTCTGTCAAGAGATGCAATGGCAAGCAGATAAGGCTTATTCCAGAAGGAGGTAAAGGGCATTGTAAGTCAAATGCAGTCTGACACAGTAACTGCACTTGATAACCTCAAGTTACATCTTTTAACAAGCATTGGCATAGCCAATAGGTCTCGACTTTGGGACCTTATAAGTGTTTAGCTATGCACCTGTCCTCGCAAAGTGCTTAAATGGAACCAAGCCCCGCCTACTCTGCCGACACCACCGTCCTGGAAGAGGGGCCGCCTGCGAGGCGGAAGAATTGTTCTACGAGAGACATTGATACTGGGCCGGAGCTGCACAAGCAACACAGGCAGGATGTGAAGCGTCAGTGTCTAGCGTCTGTGACTGGTGATCACACCTGCATGGTCAGTCACACACTGACCAGTGCGATGGTGCAGTGGGCCGAGCACCTGCGGCTGAGATCTGTGCGTAACTCGCAGACTAGTGCTTTTGATTTCCACAGGGCCAACTCAGCCTTTCAATCTCCCAAGGTCGATAAAAACGATAACCTCTTTTAGCAATAGCTATGACTTAAGAGCTAAGGCATGATAAAAGTGTTGGAGTCTGTGCTTTAAGAACGGTAAGCATCGCGGCCACTGGCCAATGTGGTAGGTGTTCCTGCATGATAGATGATAGATCAATAATGGCTTATGTAATATTCGACCTGCTGGTGGCGAGCCTACATACCTCTTCCAAAGTATTATATTTGCATTGAACCCAAGGAGCGGATACACGTACGGGCCCGCCAGCATCCACGTCGTCAGAATGGCAACAGTCAGCAACCTCTGACTGGATCCCTCTGGTGATGCATCCCTGCCCGGATTACAGCTGCCTGGAGCCTCTTCCCTTCTGAAGGATTAGACGTGAATGAGCTGCCGCTAAGACGGTGATGTGAATCGTGAAGCAAGGAGCGGACTACTGGCCCCGCGAGACCCAACGGAAGGCCGGATGCTCCTATCTATTAGGCCGCATTTCTATAATAAGTATATCATCAGTTCCTTGCGCAGGAATTATGCAAATTTTATCCTTCACTCCATGGGATTTATGCTTTTCAGCGCGATGTGCAGCGCGCGGACACGTTAACTTGAAGCATGAGCGACATTTGTCTTTATTTAACGCTACACTGCTCTTCTGCACTTTGTGGTTCCCTGTAAATTGGTTTAAAATTCATATATGAAACATTCTCACTGCTGCATAAAACCAACCTTGAAACCCAGCCTTTTAACTATTGCACGACCGTGTCGTAGATGCATAGAGAAAACAGCCCTAGCTTAAATGGCGAAACATTAAACGTCAGTTTTTAATTGACAGAGAGCCTCAAAACTTGGGGGTCGAATACCAAGGCTGCACAATCTTGATACTACCCCGTGCCTCTTTAATCCATAATTACAGATAAAGCGCTGCTTGACACAACAAGCCCGGGAGTGGTGCGCGCGCTGTAAGGAATTTAAAGAATGCAGCTGGCACACTGCGGGCCGCTGCTCGCTCCTGAGACCCCTAGGCCATGGGAGTGAAAGTTTTGAGGAAAGGCGGGACATGCACCCGTCTTTGGCCATTTGCGTGTTTTCATTATTGAAAGCCACACGCAAAGGCCAATGGGATGTGTGGGAGGAGGCAGACCCACACGGAGAAGTCTCTTGGAAGTCTGAAGTGATTCCAAGAGGCCCTCTCCTAGAGCATCGCATGCACGCTGCACTAGGCGAGACCTAAAAAGGCCTGAAGAGGAGGTTTTTTTAAAGAAACCCTAAAAAGGAGTCCTGCAACTCTTAGTCACCTCGCACAGCAACACATGTCTTCTGATATATCCGCAAGCACAAAGTGTCTCAGCGCACAAAGCGTGTCACGAAGTGCTAATGGAATGTTGGTCATCCTGATGGTAGCACTTAAAATGCCTTGCATTACAGTCAACATCTTTACTTCAGAAATACTTTATAATGATCATAAACGATTGTGACAGACACTACTATAAAACATTTCTTATCCACATAAAGTATGGTTCTGGCTTTTGCTGTGGATGGGGTGCACAATAAACCTGTCTCCAACTTACCTGTGTGTTCTTCCTAATTTGGTGGATAAAGTCTTGCTTTACCTCAAAAACAACAATATATGGGATGCAGGTGCACCTCAGCATAGAAAGCGTGCAGCCAGGGAGGAGAATTTAGAAGCCCGAGGGACTGCGAAGTTTAACTTGACCCTCGTTGAACCTGGAGAAGTTAATTTCAAGTGTAGTGATCAACTGGGGAGAGGCCATGAGTTGATAAGGTCTCCTTGCAATAGCCTCTCCTGAATCTAATGCTTTGGAGGTAATGACCTAAGAATGCTACTTGTATACTGGGTCACAAGCTCAGTGGTCAGCGAGAGTGCATCGCATTGAGCCTTCACATTCAATACACACTGGAACTCATTGTAGGCTGTGTGTGTTCCAAGCACAGTGTTTCAAGGTTAGCGGCAATAGGAAGAGGCCTGGGTACTGGCGCCACTGATCCAGCGGGTTACTAGCAACAAGCATTCATACACAAAATACTCACTTGGGCCCATACATTCATACTACGCTAGCAATTTCCGCTGGTGGGTCAGTTGTACTCTTTATCAAAATCCCTGCCACCAATTACTTTTCTGATTGAAGAGGAATGACTTACCAATGAATCCTTTGCTAATTAGGAAGTTTAAAATGAGTGACGTTCATTACTATTCATAATCCTGAAATAATCACTGAGTCAAGAAGTTTTAAAATGTTTATCTAAAGATTTAGCAGAGTAAAATACAGAACCACATGATACTTAAATCGCATATCAAGGATGAAGCATAATAATCAATTATCAATTAATGACGGTCCCTTAGGAAAGGAGAAGATAGAGACAGCAGTGCAACTAAGGTTTGCATTTATATTTACCTAAAGTGCGAGAACCAAACCCCTTGGCCAAGGAGTTGGAAAAGATAGGACCCTGGAAGGATGAAGAGCAAAGACCTCCTCCCGGATCAGGACAGGACCGGTGACCTCTCTACCAACGACGCCTGCGTCGTTCCCCTCTCTGGTACTTCGCTTCTCCTCGATTTCTCCCGTGTCTTCCTTTTAAGGTAATCCGCCGCCCCCACCTCAGGACCTCTCTGGACAGCGGTTCAGTCTGCAATCGATCTGCTCGTCATGGATCTCGAACCTCTAACTCTCTCAGCGTCTAGTCTCGTCCCTCTAGTCCGTGTGTTGCGCTATTGCTAATGTCAACGCCAATGCTAACTAATTAGCTAATTCTATATCTGTTATACCCTTCTACGCCCATGTACCTCCCCTAAATGTTGCAGAATTATGGGGCCACTACTTCTGATTGGACAGGGACAGGGGTTGATCCTCACACCATATTGATTTAATTCATTTTCTGAAAGCCCTTTGTTTTAAAATACCACCCATCAATTTTAATACATTTGTTTTATTTCCCACCCGTCTCACGACAAAGTGTTATATTCTTCAGGTACATTGTTACATTTTTGTGAGAACATTTATGTACAACAATATTGGCCATCAGGTCATGGCCTTGGATGACGTCCAGGTTGACTTCATCCTTTTCTCTTTCTGGGCAGCCTTCAGGGAGCATGCGCAGAACCATTGTCACTCGAGTTTTCAGTTCACCAACCCCAGGCCCAATTTACGAACTAATAAAATCAAAGAAGAAAATATTAAAATCAAAAATAAAATGTTTCACTGTATACCCACTCTTTCTACTCTATTCCCATTTAATTATAAATTCTATCCCGCATTAGTAGCATTAGAATACCATAGTTTAATTGCAACACAAGAGCAAGCTGTAGCATGTGAAAACATGAAGCAGCCATTTTAATGCACACTGCGTAGAAGCAAGAGTTTCCCACCAAGCAAAGAAAGACGTCACACCACGTGATATGGTTGAGACATGCGCAGTAAAGTTCCCGCGTTTTAGCGGCCATTTTAGAATAGACAAGCGTTACTTGTTAGTTTAAACACATAAGCAAGCTTCCTTACTACTTATGTTGGTGTGTGTATTTATTAGTACAAACAATACAAGTTTAATACATTAATACTTTTGAGAAGATTGCATCTGAGCAAGTCTCATTTGTGAGTCCTTGCTCCATCAATCCCCTCTCTGATGGCGTTTCTGAGCCATCAATTACTACCCACAACCAGTTGCCAACTTTTAGCATAATATAGTTTCACTTTCATTTTTACACTTTCTATTTTTCACATCCCCTTTCAGTTTCTTGTATAATTCACTTCTTAAATCTTCAAGTTCGATTTAATCAAACTTTCTCTTCTTTCCTTTTCCTGTTACATTATACGATTCATTCTTTCTACAACATTTGCACCATATTGTTATTGACAGTACTATTATTGCTATCCCTGCTAAGGGTACTAATATTTGACCTATAAGTCCTTTCCCTACATTAGCAAACCAGGTACCAATTGACCTAATACTATTGGTCAATCTTTCCCATACACTATCAACTTCCAGTGGTTTCAGTTCCTTCTCAAGTTTAGTTATATTCTGTATATACGTTCCAATTTCTGCACTTTTATCAGGTATGTAAGTGCAACAGTGTTTCGTCTTCAATAATTTACAGACTCCACCCTCTTTTGCCAATAAAATATCAAGAGCAAGTCGATTTTGCATTACCATAGATCTAATCGCAACCATCTCCGCATTAATCATTAGAAATCCTCCAGCAGTGTCAGTTGATAAACGATCAACCACTATAGATAATTTACATATTTTCCTTGAGTTCAGAATTATTCCCACTGAAGGTATTAATGCACCAAATATATCCCCTACAATTTCTGAAAAACTAGCTCTTTTTCTACGTGTTAATTCACTAGTATTTTCATTGCTGCCAGTGTTTCTTTTTACGTGGTATATCTTTGGAAATACTATCCCAAAATAACAACTTCCATACCACCGTGCAGGAAGCCTAAAGTAAGCCTTATTCCCACACACATAATAGATTCCAGGAAAAACTGAATCTGTTCCTCCTTTGAGTCCCCAACCTCCAAGAATTAAGAAGTTGTGTTCACATTCACTGGTACCGATGAAAATATTGTTATACTCAGTCTTTAACCTATGTAGACAAATTTTCCCTGTCTTTACAAAATCTAGAGCCATAGCAGCTTGAGCCTTGCCAGGTGTGTAACTACCCTCTTTCTCAGCCAAAGGTGGCAGATGAGCCTTATGCTCAGAAGCTTTCTTTTGGAAATCTTGCCTTCTACTCTCCACTAAATTCAAAAATATCTTTTCTTCTTCATGTAATGAACATGTTAAATTGCTTCTATGTGCATGTGTTATGTCTATTGATTTCATTGTTAAGAAAAATTCCCCCATAAACTGTGCATCTTTACTACTAAGCACTGGATTCATATTCTTTCGAATCGGAACCTCAGAAAATATCACATCTATATTTGAATAATAATACTGAAGTTGCCCTGTTCTATAAAATAAACTAGTCAGTACACTACATGATATGCCATAGGTTAATGGCAAGTGATGATACGTTAACCCTTCTGCTACGGATTCAGGTAGTTTCATACAGACATAACAATTACTAACTTCCATGGTATCTACATACTGAAATAATAATTTTGTGAAAACATTCAGACTAGTGTCGTTATCCGTTACTTCATGATGCAATTCTGGTTCAACTTCTGCCTTTAGTTCTACTCTATTACTTTTCAAGTTATCTGTCCTTTCCTTTGTTTCATTGTTAATTTTTTTATCTATTATTATAAGGTAAGGAATTGCTACGATCACAACTAACCAGGGGCGGTGCGTCCATTGGGGCCCTGGGGCGTTGCCCCACCTGGCCCCAAGTGGCACCGCACGGCACGCAAGCAAAATAGCAAACTTTAAAGACAAGTACTCGCTCCGCTCAGGCAGGCATTCAATCGGCGCTGAAGGGGGTGGGCGGGGCTGGCTGCGGCAGCAAGGAGGGTGACTGACAGCAGCGCTTACTAAAGCGCAGCTGCAATAGTGCGCATGCTCGATTTTGGGCTGGTCATTTTTATGACCAGCCTGAACATGCGCACTACAGCCACCTCCTAAGGACCAGCGACCAGGAGAGCGAGGGGGGAGTCGGGACCCGAGAGGCCGAGGGTTGCTTCATGCAGCAAACCCCGGTCTCTAATGGGCGGGGCGTCTCCGTGCCCTAGCCAATCCTGGCGCTGCTAATGCATCGTCTGGATTGGCAGCCTGAGACACCACGCAGCCTGAGGGCTGTTGTTCAGAAGGCGCGGGAGCGGGACCAGCCCAGGACAGAGCAGAACAGAAGGCGCCAAGCAGCCCCCAACGTAGGACCCCGGCCCAGGTCACCCGGACAGGTAAGTTTGCTTTATTTTAATCTCCGTCATTTTATTTTAAGCTCCCCGCACGACCCTCCCCGAGTATGCGAGCCGCCACTGAATTTTCACTAATAGTTGTTAAAATGACAAAATGATGAAATAGAATTGCTGAAGGTTGCACCATGTTATGCTGCATAATTCGCCCTTATTGCCACACGTTGTCATCCGTGCCGCATAATTGGGCCTCCCAATGCCTCGGGCTTGCAGTGGCTGTGGTAATAGGTCCGCAAAGGTAGCATGCTGTGGCTGGCAGCTCCCGGGTCCTCTGTAGTTCTCACCATATCTTGGAAGCCAGCCCCAGCCGGAGGCGACCTGGTGCCATAAGCCCCTATGGCCACATTAGCAGCTCTCTAAGTGGAAGCGGTTCCTGCTGTCACTCCATACTGGCTCACCCCGTCCTATGCCCTGAGGAAAGTGTAAGTACAAATTGAAACCGTAAATTGTATTTAAGAGTGCTGAAGAACCTGAGCGAAAATAAACAAACCGGCCCGTTTTTTTAACTTTTCCTGCTGTTCGGGCGCATTTGGGTCTGCATTCTCTGAAAACTTTTCTGTTTCGCTAAACTTCCATTCGTGTCTGTCACCAGGCTTTCTTTATAGCGCCTTAGTGCCAAGACCTCTGGGTGTCAGCTGCTCTTTACAAATAATACGTAATAATAATAGCTTTAAAATACCCTCAAAATGGGCCCTCCTTTGCATATCGGACCTGATATCACGGGGTAGGATGATTAACTTCGTTATTGCCCAGCGGTACAGTCAATTATTCTATACCTAGAATACATGTTAACTTTTGAATGGGTGTTATTATTATCACTCTACGCAGTTGTAGATATTTAATCAACATAAGAATGATGAAAGGCGGAGTTAGCTATGCTGGGGCTCAGCGGGTCACCTGTGGGTCCCATAGAGACCTCTGAGGCGGGCCTGTAAACCGGTGACTATCCTAGTAGTCTGTGAGGAGTCTCTTCCCTGGGGATGAAGGCTCTCAGAACCATTACATTGTGTGAGAGGGGTTCAGATTATAACAGTTAATCAAGTCAGGCATTTCCGTGAACATTGTGCACACCTCTGTGTAGCTGAGGTGAGCTCTGTGCTTTGTGGATCAGGCCCACGCGTTGGGAAGAACGTCACACTTAAAGCTGGAGTTGGGACAGACCCTCATGTCAGTGGGAAGCCGAGTTAGTGCTGGGCGCCGGGCACAGATGAATTGTATTGTGCATGTGCATCAGGGCTCGTTTTTCACGTTTAAAAGAGTTCGGTGACATGTGCACATAGGCCAATGTTCAGCGTAGTGAGAATCGTGTGCCTGCTGCACGGACAGGCACAGATAAGCATGCACCTGCAACCCAGTGCCCTTTCCCTTACTTGTGCTTATGCCACCTTTGGTGACGTGATCTAATGCTTCCTATTGCAGTTTTTATTGGCTCTGTCATTGTTGCATCCCTAACCGCTCAGCGTCTGCTGCAGCCATATCCCCTCCTGCTGCTCTTTGCCTGTCCTGCAGCAGCCTTATATGCCCCTGCAGCTCCAGCCCCACTGTGGCTCCAGACCCCCTGCATCTCCAGACCCCTGCATGTCGCTATTCTGGGACAATTTCCTGCCGGTGTCGCATATCTTCGTGCCTGCCGTTGCCCAGCATGCTGCCAGCTGCCCCCTGCCCCAATGCTGATAGTTTGCTTCCTGCGTGTAGCACCACAAGCCTATGGTTGACCCAGTCCCCGTGTCTTCTTCTGCAGGGGATGCTCCAATCAGTCACCCTACTGGCTACATCCGCATGCCAAGGGCCTGCTGCCCAGTACCACCCTACTTCTTGCCTCCCTTGTTCCCGTTTCTTACAGCTCCTGCCCGAAGCTCCTCCTGACTGTTGTAGTCCGCTTGCATCGCTGTAGCATCAGGCCCAGTGCCACTGCCCGCACCAAGCCCCTTTCCCCGTTCTTTCTGTATCCTCACACACCCAATCAGCTAAAACTCTTTGCTTGTGTCTGCTGCAGCCGCTTGACTTTACGTGTGAAAATGAGAGATGGACTCGTCATTCGCTCTGTTTTTAAAGTTGGCTTTATTTTGATATTACATGTTAATTCTTTACTAATGCATGCTGCAGGTTGGCCATTGTTTGTAGCTTGTATGCTTTGGCTGGGGTACAGTGGTTGCTGGTTCAGATTGTGAAGTGTCCACATTTCCTAGCACCAATAGGATTGGCTGTCAGACTTGTTGAGATGGTGCTGTACTCTTTCAGCAAACCTACACTGGTAAACCCACCTTGCTGCACTGGTTGGTATTCCAGATAGTAAAACAACTGTATGCCTGCTTTAACGAGAGTCCATCTAATAAAGATCAGGTTTCTAGACTGCAGTTCAGAGAATAGAACTCACTAATTTGGTACCCAACGTACCACTGAGTCTCCCATTATGTTGTGCTCACTGCATGATGGAATCCTTCCTCCTTGCTTCTCCTGACACATTGTACAGTGGCCTATTGGAATTTGTGTGTACTCCACTATATTTATTTTTGTTATTATTCCTTGTCACAGTGATGCAGAATCTCATACTGAAGCACAAGCGTCCTATTCACTAAATTCAAACACCATGTCCTTTGGTAACCAACTCGCATTTTTAATGTGTGGTATCATCAGTTAAGAAAGTTAAAGTTCTGCTGCATATTAATATTTGATTTTAAGATAGGTTTAATTTATAACTTTAACATAGATGTTGCTAAACTTTCGAATGATGCATGTGAAAGTGAAAATAATAAATCTGAAAAACAAACATGAACAATTTAGGTCTCTCCTTTTTAAATACCTCTGGGTGCAGGGAATGAAGTGTTCATATAAAGCTACTTTATCAGCTCCTGGGAATAAAGTCATGCATTTATCTACACATTAGCCACCGTATGGAAATCGAAAGCACAAGAATTTCCAACAAACACTGCCCTGCTAATTAGCTGTGTATCAACCCCAAACTGGAGTACCCCCTCCAAGACTGAAGAGGGTGGTTCAGCTGCATCCCTATTCATTTCTTTCCATTCTGTCTAGATAACTGCTCAGGGTGCCAATTAGTGAACACTACTAAAGTTGTGGATCCCTGCAATCTGCACAGTGGAACACGACCAGAACCACATTTCATGCAGAGCACTTAACTGCTTCTAGAAATATTTGATCAATTCTGCACAAGCGATCAATAAGTCATTTCACCATCTGAATACCAAAATGTTCAGTTTTACCATTTTGACAGTGGTTTCACATTTTGTGAACTGTAACAAGTACACTGGTGAATGGCGATTCAAGAGCTGCTTGTCCTTCCTTTCCGAGGAGAGAGGCAAGTTATGTAACTACAAACTCATTCCCTCTCACAGTAGGGGCAGCAGCTGCTAATCATCATTTTGAAGGCTTTATATTTTCCAATTATTGCTGTTCAGTGTTTCAGAAGCAATGTAGAGTCTTTTTCTGTTCCCTTCTGAAATGATTCGCATATACCTGCAGTATGCACAGTAATAAACCATTCCTTTGGCCTCTGTGCATTTTAGTTTCTCTGAAATCTCAATATAAGAGATGGAAGCCTTCAACCCCTCTATAAAAAGCTGCCCAATGTTCTATTAGTCTGTTTGTGACATCTCTAGTCACCTGTTACAAGGAAAGGATGTAGATACCCAACTGAAATAACTTATAACACTTCAATACTCATGCCACAGTGCCTCCTGCCAGCGCCAGCAGACAGCTTGAAAGGCAGACCATGGAGCAGAATTAAAGCTGCTGTTTGAACATTGAAAGATACAACCAGCTTTTCTGTTCTTCTAACTTTTTCTCTGAAATGAACAATCATTGACTGTTTGCACGTCTATAGTTCAGAATAATAAGGGGCATTTACCAAAATGTTACTGATCAATATGAACTTTAGCTATTTTTTAAACTGACTTCCATTAAACTGCATATATTACGTTGTGGCAATAAATTACTAGGTGTGTACTGGTGTGTTTATTTTCACACTACAGGTTCCACATTTATTCTACTTATTTGCAACCACACTCTTTCATATGAAAGACTCTGGGCACAACATGCCAAGGATATAATCCTTTTGATGAGAGTACTGGTGTTACTTACTATGTTGTTCAAAGTGCGTAGTAGGGGGGGGGGAAATCGGTCCCAATCCCTTACTGGCCGTGTAAATTGAGTCAAAATTAGGTGAAAGACTTGTCATGTACAATCGCATAATGTTTCATATTTGCCAGTGTTTGTGAAGTGATTTGGTATAACCCTGTAGCAGAGAATGGGCAGGAAATAGGCAGACTTAATGGGTTGTACCTGTATTGACTGTTTTAACAGTGCACCATTTTATAAAACGTGCAATATGTTGATGGAAAAGTAATGGTTGTATTTATTTAAACATATTTTAATACCCCTAACTACTTCCTGGCTTTTAGAATGCAGCGTGGTGTTTCAGAGGTACAAGCTTGAACATTTGAGATGGAAAGGGGAGGAGGCTGAGTGTCTGACTATCTGCATTATAATTCCTAATCTAAGATCCGTTTGGGTGTCTCTGCTTTACAGTTTCAAGACTGAGATGTGTCTGCTTGTTAGTTGTGTATTTGTCTGTCTACTTGGCAATCCCCAGTAGAGAAGTGTGTGTACACCTGTGAGTGAGCATGGGTCTCTGTGGAGCTGGGTGAAGGTACAAGAGCAAAGCTTTGTGAAGTGAGGGAGGGGAGGGAGGTGCAGTGACCGATCTATGTTTATTAGGCCCAGCACTAATTGCTTTATTAACCTTCCTGCTTCCTCAAATTTGCTTAAAAATGCACCGTTTGTCCACTCTTTTTTCAAAATTTTGTTGGGGGGAACCCCCCAAAAACCCCGTAGGTTGTTCGAGCTCGCTCGCTGCGCTCGCTCGCCGCAGTGCAGCACGACAATAATGTTACGCCCACCACTTTCAAATGTCACCAGCCGCCCCTGCAACTAACCATACTATAAGCATCACTACCACATTGCATATGCATATAGCACAGCATCTTTTACACCCTTTCTGCTTTGGTCTCCCAGTAACTCTATCGTCAGGCATTTTTGACAAGGAAGATTGCTATTCTTTTCGTTTTCTTCAAGTTTCTTTATGTTCTCAAGGTGGTTCTATTTCTTTTTCATAAATCAGTTCTGCACTTGTTCCTTCGTCACCACTTTCACTTGATTCTGAGCTTTCGTAATCTTCGAGAATAATATAAGTCCAATAAGGACCTTTAAATTTATTGTTCACAAGTTTTAGCCTTTTGCTTCTCCGTTTTTCGGTTTTACTTTTCTGTCCCGTTTGGCTTGTTACTTCGTTTACTTGTTCTGGATCTTCACTTCTGGTTGTTATGTGGTATTTTACTCTTTTAATGACACTTGGCCAATGATCACCTTTTCTTGATTTTTCTGTTGGCGCTTTCTCTTTATTTTCTTCTTCAGAAATTCTTTTATTTTCAGGTGGTGTTACAGTTTCTTTTTCTTCAATTTCAGTTTCTTCTTCTATTTGTTCTTTTTCAGGTCTTATTTGTTTCTCTTCAGCTGCTCCACTGTGAGTCTCTAGTAATTGATCTTGTTCTTGATTTACATTTCCATGCTCGAGTTTCTCAAGATCTTCTTCTTCTGTGTATTTTTCTTGATCTAACTGGTTCTGATCAGGGCTTATTGCACTTTGTACTTCTGCAGCCTGACCGCGTTCTTCTAGACCTGTCTGTCCCTGCTCAAAGTCTGTTGGTTCTTCTTTAATTTGAGCCCAGTTTCCTCTCCCTATCTGGTCCTGCTCAGGTTCTCTTATTGTGTCTTCTTCTTCTTCCTGAGCGATACAAAAGGGGTTGATGGACGGAACGTTTGAGCCAATCAAACACTCACCCCCAGTCAACTGATCTGGGTTTAATCCATCATCATTCTTTAGCTCACTCCACCACCCCAGTTCAGACATGGCCATATGCAAATCAGTCTGACCCTGTGCCTCATGGGAACAGTCCAGCCCGAACTGCCAAGCCATGTCTTCCCTGGACCGGAAACAAGCATCCTAGGACCGGTTTCTGGCATTTCAGCCGTCATCAGCCAGGCTTGCTTGAATCCAGTGGCAAAGTGAGCAAGGGACCCACGTCTGGGCATACCCCCGGCAACTTAGGGCGACCAAAGCGATACAAAAGGGGATGATGGACGGAACGTTTGAGCCAATCAAACACTCACCCCCAGTCAACTGATCTGGGTTTAATCCATCATCATTCTTTAGCTCACTCCACGACCCCAGTTCAGACATGGCCATATGCAAATCAGTCTGACCCTGTGCCTCATGGGAACAGTCCAGCCCGAACTGCCAAGCCATGTCTTCCCTGGACCGGAAACAAGCATCCTAGGACCGGTTTCTGGCATTTCAGCCGTCATCAGCCAGGCTTGCTTGAATCCAGTGGCAAAGTGAGCAAGGGACCCACGTCTGGGCATACCCCCGCCAACTTAGGGCGACCAAAGCGATACAAAAGGGGATGATGGACGGAGCGTTTGAGCCAATCAAACACTCACCCCCAGTCAACTGATCTGGGTTTAATCCATCATCATTCTTTAGCTCACTCCACCACCCCAGTTCAGACATGGCCATATGCAAATCAGTCTGACCCTGTGCCTCATGGGAACAGTCCAGCCCGAACTGCCAAGCCATGTCTTCCCTGGACCGGAAACAAGCATCCTAGGACCGGTTTCTGGCATTTCAGCCGTCATCAGCCAGGCTTGCTTGAATCCAGTGGCAAAGTGAGCAAGGGATCCATGTCTGGGCATACCCCCGCCAACTTAGGGCGACCAAAGCGATACAAAAGGGGATGATGGACGGAACGTTTGAGCCAATCAAACACTCACCCCCAGTCAACTGATCTGGGTTTAATCCATCATCATTCTTTAGCTCACTCCACCACCCCAGTTCAGACATGGCCATATGCAAATCAGTCTGACCCTGTGCCTCATGGGAACAGTCCAGCCCGAACTGCCAAGCCATGTCTTCCCTGGACCGGAAACAAGCATCCTAGGACCGGTTTCTGGCATTTCAGCCGTCATCAGCCAGGCTTGCTTGAATCCAGTGGCAAAGTGAGCAAGGGACCCACGTCTGGGCATACCCCCGCCAACTTAGGGCGACCAAAGCGATACAAAGGGGATGATGGACGGAACGTTTGAGCCAATCAAACACTCACCCCCAGTCAACTGATCTGGGTTTAATCCATCATCATTCTTTAGCTCACTCCACCACCCCAGTTCAGACATGGCCATATGCAAATCAGTCTGACCCTGTGCCTCATGGGAACAGTCCAGCCCGAACTGCCAAGCCATGTCTTCCCTGGACCGGAAACAAGCATCCTAGGACCGGGTTCTGGCATTTCAGCCGTCATCAGCCAGGCTTGCTTGAATCCAGTGGCAAAGTGAGCAAGGGACCCACGTCTGGGCATACCCCCGCCAACTTAGGGCGACCAAAGCGATACAAAGGGGATGATGGACGGAACGTTTGAGCCAATCAAACACTCACCCCCAGTCAACTGATCTGGGTTTAATCCATCATCATTCTTTAGCTCACTCCACCACCCCAGTTCAGACATGGCCATATGCAAATCAGTCTGACCCTGTGCCTCATGGGAACAGTCCAGCCCGAACTGCCAAGCCATGTCTTCCCTGGACCGGAAACAAGCATCCTAGGACCGGTTTCTGGCATTTCAGCCGTCATCAGCCAGGCTTGCTTGAATCCAGTGGCAAAGTGAGCAAGGGACCCACGTCTGGGCATACCCCCGCCAACTTAGGGCGACCAAGCGATACAAAGGGGATGATGGACGGAGCGTTTGAGCCAATCAAACACTCACCCCCAGTCAACTGATCTGGGTTTAATCCATCATCATTCTTTAGCTCACTCCACCACCCCAGTTCAGACATGGCCATATGCAAATCAGTCTGACCCTGTGCCTCATGGGAACAGTCCAGCCCGAACTGCCAAGCCATGTCTTCCCTGGACCGGAAACAAGCATCCTAGGACCGGTTTCTGGCATTTCAGCCGTCATCAGCCAGGCTTGCTTGAATCCAGTGGCAAAGTGAGCAAGGGACCCACGTCTGGGCATACCCCGCCAACTTAGGGCGACCAAAGCGATACAAAGGGGATGATGGACGGAACGTTTGAGCCAATCAAACACTCACCCCCAGTCAACTGATCTGGGTTTAATCCATCATCATTCTTTAGCTCACTCCACCACCACAGTTCAGACATGGCCATATGCAAATCAGTCTGACCCTGTGCCTCATGGGAACAGTCCAGCCCGAACTGCCAAGCCATATCTTCCCTGGACCGGCACAGGGTCAGACTGATTTGCATATGGCCATGTCTGAACTGGGGTGGTGGAGTGAGCTAAAGAATGATGATGGATTAAACCCAGATCAGTTGACTGGGGGTGAGTGTTTGATTGGCTCAAACGTTCCGTCCATCATCCCCTTTTGTATCGCTTTGTTCGCCCTAAGTTGGCGGGGGTATGCCCAGACGTGGGTCCCTTGCTCACTTTGCCACTGGATTCAAGCAAGCCTGGCTGATGACGGCTGGAATGCCAGAAACCGGTCCTAGGATGCTTGTTTCCGGTCCAGGAAGACATGGCTTGGCAGTTCGGGCTGGACTGTTCCCATGAGGCACAGGGTCAGACTGATTTGCATATGGCCATGTCTGAACTGGGGTGGTGGAGTGAGCTAAAGAATGATGATGGATTAAACCCAGATCAGTTGACTGGGGGTGAGTGTTTGATTGGCTCAAACGTTCCGTCCATCATCCCCTTTTGTATCGCTTCTTCTTCTTCCTGAGCTGCTTCTTCTTCACCTATCTGATCTTCTTCAATTTCATCCAAATTTGCTTGACTTCTTGTTCTGTGGTAAATTTCAGGAATTTCCACCACTGGTATCCAGTCCTGACTTGTGCTCGGTTGTTCTTCTTCAGCTTCCCTGGAAACTCGGACCTGAGATTCTTCAGCTGGGCAACCTTCAGCTTCCTCAGTTATCGGTGCTGTCTGAGGATTTTCTTCTTCAGGGTCTGGTACTCTTTTGGTGTGGCTTACATGAATCCAATTAGGAAATCCTGCACACTTCACTGCTGTGTTCGTAACCAGTATGACCTGACAAGGTTGGCCCCATCTAGGTGATAACCACGTTTCTCTGGTGTGATTCTTCACTACCACCCAGTCTCCGGGACTCAGATCATGTTCTTGTTCAGACTGCCTGGAAACTGCGTCTTCTCCAACCTGGTGAGAGACAGAACGCACTAGGTCAGCCAATCCTTTGCAATAATCCAGAACCATATCATCAGATATATTCAGCAGTTTATTTGTAGGAACATGTGCTTGTCTCATGGCTCTTCCCATCATTATTTCATGTGGACTCAATCCAGTGTTTTTATCAGGAATGCTTCTGAGTCCCATTAAAACAAGAGGCAATGCATCTGGCCAATCTAATGATGTTGATGCACACATTTTTCCCGGTCTGGATTTTATTGTGCCATTCATTTGTTCAACCACTCCAGAAGCCTCTGGACGATATGCACAGTGCAATTTTTGTTCAATCTGGAATGCTTCACATATTATCTTAATCACTTCACTGTTGAAATGCTTTCCTCTATCTGATTCCAAAGTTACTGGAAAACCAAATCTAGGAATGAGTTCACGTAGCAATAACTTTGCGACTGTAATGCTGTCATTCCTCCTGGTAGGGTAAGCCTCCACCCACTTTGAAAACAGACACACTATGACAAGTACATATTTCAGCCCTCTACATGGTGGTAACTGGATGAAATCAAGTTGTAATCTCATAAATGGACCCTCTGCCTTTCCAATTTTTCCAAACCCAATTATTGTTTTCCTTCCTGGATTATGCATTTGGCAAGTTAAACATCTCTGGCAAAGACTCTCTGCTACTGCCCTAAACCTTGGATTGTACCAATTTTGTCGGAAGAGCCTAATCATTGCATCTCTCCCTACATGTGTGTCTCCATGATACATCCTGGCCATTTGTGACAGTAGACAGTCAGGCATGACTGGTCTGCCATCGGCACAAATCCATACATCATCGTCTGCCCTCTGAGAACATCCCACTTTAATCCATGTACTTCTTTCACTCTCATCGCCATCATCTTGCAATCGTTTCACATCATTCCATGTTTCAGGAGGTGCATACAGCATAAGTTGGCAGCTGATTCCCATCCTTTCAACCCTTTTATTAACTGACAGTCTGTTTTTGGCACAATGTTGAGCCACAAGATCTGCGTATCTGTTGCCGACTACCACCCAGTCATCTCCTGACTGGTGTGCGGCTACATTTCACCACAGCCAAATCTTTAGGTGATTGTATTGCCTCCAGTAGTTCCTTTACGAACTGTCCATTTTTAATGGGGGATCCTGAAGAAGTCATGAAATCCCTCTGCATCCATAGTTGGCCAAAATCATGCACAACCCCGTAACCATATTGGCTATCTGTAAATATAGTTACTCTTTGATTCCTCCCAATTTTGCAAGCCTTTATCAATGCAATCAATTCAGCTATTTGTGCAGATTTGACTCCCGGTAAATAGGATGCTTCGACTATTCCAGTTAGTTCACACACTGCATATGCTGCAGTTAGTTTTCCATCTTCATGTCTTTGGCATGAACCATCAACAAACAGTTCCCTGTCTGGTTTCCTGAGGGGCAGTTCCTGAATATCAGGACGTGGTTTTGTGCACAACTCTGTGACTTGTAAACAATCATGTTCTTCTTCATCATCTTTAACTTCCTCATGATATGGGTCTGGTAGTAAGGTAGCAGGATTTACTATCGTGCACCTTACAATGGTCACATTTTCAGCACCTAGTATTATTCTTTCATATTTAGTCAGCCGACTAGGAGTAAGATGCTGAGTTCGGGTTCTTGTCAACAAAATCACAACCGCATGTGGAACAAACACTTTTACAGGGTGTCCCATTACAATTGACTCACTTTGTTCAATACTCAAACAGGTAGCCGCCACTGCTTTTAGGCAGCCTGGCAATGCGGCTGCCACTGGGTCCAATGTAGCAGAAAAATATGCTATAGGACGTCTGTCTAAACCATGTCTCTGGGTTAAGACTGAAAGTGCACAATTTTCTCTTTCATGACAAAATAATGCGAATTTTCTTTTATAATCAGGCATGCCTAGGGCAGGTGCTGCACACAAAGCATTTCTTAATTTTACAAAAGCTCCTACGCTTTCATCATCCCACTCAACTGGGTCCTTTGCCTTCTTTTTTGTCATTTGTATTAAGGGCTTTGCTAACAGTGAAAATCCTAGTATCCATTGTCGACAATAACCTACTATTCCAAGAAACATTCTCACTTCTCGTTGAGAAACAGGCATTTGCATTTTCTTTATTAATTTTATTCTTTCAGCTGTTATTCTCCTTTTGCCCCTCTCAATCTGGTGTCCTAGATACTTAACTGCTGTTGTACAAAACTGCAATTTTTCAGGTGAAACTTTATGCCCTTCTTCAGCTAAATGATTTAATAAGGCAATGGTGTCAACAACACAGTCTTCTCTGGTGTTAGATGCCACCAGTAAGTCGTCTATATACTGTACTAAAACTGAGCTTCCTGGCATCACTAGTTTCTCTAGGCACTTTTTCAATATCTGGTTGAAGATGGAAGGACTTTCCGTGTACCCCTGAGGAACACGATTCCATACATAGACTTTGTTCTCAAATTTAAATGAAAATAGATACTGACTGTCTGGATGCAAGGGTATCGAAAAGAATGCTTGGCATAAATCAATCACAGTAAACCATCCTGCACTCCAAGGTATCTGGTATAAAATTACGGCAGGATTGGGCACTATAGGACAACAAGGTTCCACGATCTTATTTATTTTGCGCAGATCCTGAACAATCCTATACTTTCCACTAGGTTTCTTCAAACCCATGATTGGTGAGTTACAAGGGCTACTCATTACCTCTTTTAATATTCCCTGTTTTACCATTCTGTTTATTTCCTCAATGACTCCTGCTTTTACTTCTGCACTCATTTTGTACTGTCTGGTGTTTGGGAAAATTGCACCTTCTTTACAGTAATCTTAACTGGGTCTATTTTGGCCATAAGTCCTACTTCCTTCCCCGTGAAATCCCATACCATGGAATTCACTGTAGTTTTCAGTTCTTCTGGTAACTCGTCTTTTGTTATCAAAGAAAACATCTCATCTACTTCTGTGCCTTGCTTTGCAATCATAAATTTATATACATGGTCTTCATCTGGGGTCTGAACTGCCACACCATCCGGCGTGCAGAAAATTGTGCAATTCATTTTGCATAACAAACCCCGGCCCAATAAATTTACTGGACTGGAATCACATACTACAAATTGATGCATTTCTCTAAAGTTTCCGATTTTTACTTCCATTGGTTCGGTAAGAGGAGTTCTAATCTTTTGATTAGCCACCCCCACAACTTGGATAGCTTCTCCAGAGAGAGGAAGGTCAGGGATGTCTGCTGTTCTCACAGTAGACCTGGTAGCACCAGTGTCCAAAAGGAAAGTAATATCATTACCTTTCACATTTCCTTCAACATAGGGACCTGACTGATCTACCGGTAAGGATGCACCAAGTATGCACTCCTTCTCCCCCTCTCCTAGGCACCGTCAATTGTTATAGGTACAAAAATCGTCCTGTAAAAGAAATTGTGATGTTACATAATCATTCTTACCACTTCCTCCTTGATATCCGACGTCTGTACCGTGCTTTGCTCTGCTTACATTACCCTGTATAGGTGCAGGTGGCAACTGACTCTGAGGATTTACACCCTGCTGTGAGTCATTCTGCGTCTGTGGATTTAAATTTTGATTTGGGCCATTATTACTCCGAATCTTTTTACATTCATCCTTCCAATGCCCCAATTTTCCGCACCCGTGACAAGGAAACTTCTTTTTAGCCTCTTCTCTGCTCATTCTTCCTCTCAATTTTCCTCCATTCCCAGAGTCACCATTCGTTCCAGAATCTTTTCCCTGATTATCACTTGGATTTTCCAAATTAATTCCCTGTTTCTCAGCCATTTTCACCTGAGCAGACATTACTTTCTCCTGTAATTTCTTGTGCCTATCCTCGATGTCATCTCCACAATATTTTACATATTTCAAGATTTCATCTATTGGCTTCCCTTGCCAACATAACATATGCTGCTTAATCATCTGACAAATCTCTGGCTTCAGACCGTAAACAAATCGGTAGACAAACTGACTCATGTTTTTATCTCCAATATCCTCAAATCCACTATACTGCTTAAATACCTGCAATAAACGTTCATAGTAGGCGTGTACCGATTCACTGGCTTCTTGGGTAGTTCTATCTATTTTCACCCAATCTGTTTCTTTTGGTGGTATTTTCCCTTTCAGGTAAGTTATCACCTGCTGATATTTTTTGATGACATCGCTTGACGGGGCACCTGTCTTTGGATCTCTAGGATACTCTTCACTGGGCCAATCAACTGTGATTTTGCAATCTGTCCACAAATCGGCAGGTACCACTATGTCGAACAAACCATCTAAATCTTTCAACAATACCGTTGACACCTTCACAAACCTCTCAACATGCTTGTACCATTCAATCGGCTTTTCTCTCAACTTTGGAAAATCATTCGTAAATGACAAAATATCCTGTCTGTTCCATGGGACATGTACATATCCCCCTCCTGGAACTTCTCGCATCGGGTACATTTGATCTCCTTTCCCTGTCTCTTTCATTAAATATTCAGAAGTTGTTCTACTGTATCGTGCTTCTTCTTTTTTCTTTGTCCATCTAACCTTCCATTTATCTAGTTCTCCCCATTTCTGCAAGACTGTCATTAATTCCTTTACTTGTAATTTTCTTCCAGAGGCATTCATGTTTTCCAAATCCTTATCTGAAAATTCTGCTCTATAGGGTTTTTGTAATACCTTTGACTTCCCTATTTCAATTCCCATCTGTTGAGCTAAGTCTGATAATTTCTCATGAAATATTTTTGCATTTCTTGTGATGCTTCTGCATACGAACAATAATTCTTCTTCATCGTAGGTATTTAGGCGATCTACTCCTACATTTCCTGCTATCATTTCTTCTAATTCAACTTTTAATTTATAAATGTCCATGACCTTTGGTGGTGAACTCTGTTTTTCTGATCCTTGGGCCCATCTTTCTAAGTCTTCTGGGGTAACTACTGTGGCACTTTTCGTTCCTGATGAGGTTATTATGTTTACATCTTTGGAGCAACCAGGTGTTACTCTTCTTGGAGTACTATTTACAGAATCTGGAATGGGTAAGTCCATTAATGAAATCATAGACTCACAATCACTAAAGTGATCCTCAACCATTACTACTGCTTCAGGTTTAGGAACATTCACAGGTGTAAGCATAACTAGAGGCTTGGGATAAGTTACTTTGTCACCGTACAATGTAACCACTGGACCAATTGTTACAGGTATGGTCAATGAATCAGGATGAATACTCAATTGTGTTACTTTCTGAATTAATTCTGCTCTGTTTTTATCTATTGCTTCTTTTTCCTTATCGTGAAGTATTCTAGTAACTGGCGAATCGTGCAATACTTGTGGTACCAAGGGCGTCTTTAGCAAGGGTGCACTGGGGGTGTATCCACTTGTCCCTTCCTGATATGGTGGTGGATTCTTTAATATATCTTCCATAAATTCATCTTCAGAATCTCCAAATCTAGTTAAGTGCTTTGTCTTTTCTGTACATTTACTCCCTAATGATTCTTCTGCCATTAATATGGGATACAGACCCTCTGTAAGCATTGCTCTTCTTCACTGTTTCATCTGACCATCCCTCGACTCATTTTGGTATCTAGGAAAAAATCCCCGATAACCCCTATTACTTCTGGATCGGTCACGTTCAAATGCCTCAGTTTCCCATTCCTCTAGGGCTTCGTATTGAGTTAATCTAGGTCTTGGTTCTAGGTCATTCATTCTTAATCTCAAATTTTGAAGAATTCTCCCATTGAAAGTACCATTCTCGGGAAAAGCTAGTATTCCATCATTTTTGCTATATTCCATCCAATTTTCTATCCATACACAAGTATGATAACCTCTTTCCATCATCATGAATGAAGCGGGTGTTTTAGCTGGTGGAATGATAATTCCTTCCCTAGTTTTGATTGGTTTATCCTTTTTAAAATAATTCTTAATCTTTTGTAGAACTGACATTTTCCTCTTCTCTCCGTACATTCTGGGTAAATATCTTTTTATGAAATTATATTCGGCAAAGGCTAGGAATCTCCTATCCGGACGAACTCCTATTAAAGTTGTATCACTTTTTAACATACAATCTCCACTATCCAGTAGGATTTCAGCTTCTATGGTAACAACCAATCAGATTCCAGCTAACTTTTGTCTCTAAACCAATCCTTTTAGTGACGTATTTTTTGTCAACCCCTCCTTTACAATCTGCGTTTCTCTGTCCCTCGCTGTTTCAACCAATCCCAGCGCGGTACCTGTGACGTCAGTACTATTCCTGACTACTGACCCCTCCTTTACAAGAGTCTTTCTACGCCCGCGGTTTCAACCAATCCCAGCGCGGCGTTTTGTGACGGCAGCTTCCTCTCCGGTAACTGACCCTCCCTTTACAAAATCGTGCGTAAAACTTTATATTCTCTACGCTTTTATTAAATTCAGTAACAACATAAAACATTCGCTATTGTGTCAGTTTCTCTAAATTGAAAAGGATAATTTCTCTCACACTTAGTAAACCTTTCTGTTTACTTATACATATACTATGAGTAAAACCCTTCCGTTTACTCTTCACACAAGCTTCAGAAAATACCTGCTACTTCTTCAATGTTACCCTTTCTAGGTGATATAACATCAAATTTTCACTAACATATTCTTTGGCTGTCACTCACACGCATAGAGTCCCTAACAAGTACTGATAGCCCTACTTAACTTTTCAGTACTATTTCTGCCTGACAGATAACCTCACTGCAGTATGGCTTCCACTTACCATCCGCTATTCAATTTTCCCTGGGGATTTCTGGACAACATAAAACGACTTTAAACAAATAACAGATGTTAGTTCATAGAAGTACCATTCTCATTACCCAATTAACAAAGTGCAACCATCCTCTGATAACCAGAAAACTGATCCAGCGGGTTACTAGCAACAAGCATTCATACACAAAATACTCACTTGGGCCCATACATTCATACTACGCTAGCAATTTCCGCTGGTGGGTCAGTTGTACTCTTTATCAAAATCCCTGCTACCAATTACTTTTCTGATTGAAGAGTAATGACTTACCAATGAATCCTTTGCTAATTAGGAAGTTTAAAATGAGTGACGTTCATTACTATTCATAATCCTGAAATAATCACTGAGTCAAGAAGTTTTAAAATGTTTATCTAAAGATTTAGCAGAGTAAAATACAGAACCACATGATACTTAAATCGCCTATCAAGGATGAAGCATAATAATCAATTATCAATTAATGACGGTCCCTTAGGAAAGGAGAAGATAGAGACAGCAGTGCAACTAAGGTTTGCATTTATATTTACCTAAAGTGCGAGAACCAAACCCCTTGGCCAAGGAGTTGGAAAAGATAGGACCCTGGAAGGATGAAGAGCAAAGACCTCCTCCCGGATCAGGACAGGACCGGTGACCTCTCTACCAACGACGCCTGCGTCGTTCCCCTCTCTGGTACTTCGCTTCTCCTCGATTTCTCCCGTGTCTTCCTTCTAAGGTACTCCGCCGCCCCCACCTCAGGACCTCTCTGGACAGCGGTTCAGTCTGCAATCGATCTGCTCGTCATGGATCTCGAACCTCTAACTCTCTCAGCGTCTAGTCTCGTCCCTCTAGTCCGTGTGTTGCGCTATTGCTAATGCCAACGCCAATGCTAACTAATTAGCTAATTCTATATCTGTTATACCCTTCTACGCCCATGTACCTCCCCTAAATGTTGCAGAATTATGGGGCCACTACTTCTGATTGG
Organism: Calotriton arnoldi; assembly: GCA_963921515.1. Taxonomy (NCBI): domain Eukaryota; kingdom Metazoa; phylum Chordata; class Amphibia; order Caudata; family Salamandridae; genus Calotriton; species Calotriton arnoldi. The sequence goes on along the minus strand of CAWUFW010000531.1, from coordinate 2,981,989 downwards.
ACAGGGACAGGGATTGATCCTCACACCATATTGATTTAATTCATTTTCTGAAAGCCCTTTGTTTTAAAACACCGCCCATCAATTTTAATACATTTGCTTTATTTCCCACCCGTCTCACGACAAAGTGTTATACATTCTTCAGGTACATTGTTACATTTTTGTGAGAACATTTATGTACAACAATACTGGCCATCAGGTCATGGCCTTGGACGACGTCCAGGTTGACTTCATCCTTTTCTCTCTCTGGGCAGCCTTCAGGGAGCATGCGCAGAACCATTGTCACACGAGTTTTCAATTCACCAACCCCAGGCCCAATTTACGAACTAATAAAATCAAAGAAGAAAATATTAAAATCAAAAATAAAATGTTTCACTGTATACCCACTCTTTCTACTCTATTCCCATTTAATTATAAATTCTATCCCGCATTAGTAGCGTTAGAATACCATAGTTTAATTGCAACACAAGAGCAAGCTGTAGCATGTGAAAACATGAAGCAGCCATTTTAATACACACTGCGCAGAAGCAAGAGTTTCCCACCAAGCAAAGAAAGACGTCACACCACGTGATATGGTTGAGACATGCGCAGTAAAGTTCCCGCGTTTTAGCGGCCATTTTAGAATAGACAAGCGTTACTTGTTAGTTTAAACACATAAGCAAGCTTCCGTACTACTTATGTTGGTGTGTGTATTTATTAGTACAAACAATACAAGTTTAATACATTAATACTTTTGAGAGTCCTTGCTCCATCACCACAATGGGGAAACAAGACTTGGTGAGCAGACACCTCTGAGCAGCTGGAAGATCCCAACTCACTATAGAAAGGACATCTGCCTCAGAGTGGTGATGTTGTATGTGGCAGCCATATTGTTTGTCTGGAATGCTAGCTATCTAGGTTACAGTCAAAAGAGAGGGTACTCTAGATCGATTTCTAGTTGGATCACAAGGCAGGCACTCAGAAGAAAATCCCACTGCGAAGCGTTTTACTCCTTAAGGATACAGAGTGAGAGCCCACTGCAGAGCTCTATGTGGAAAAGAGAGCCATGCCGGGCAGAGCACGATGGCAGGCACACCTCTTGTTAACATTGTTAAGGTATTTACGATAAAAAGAAAAATGTTGCGAGGTGGACGTTGTTGGTCATAATACCAGATTTGTTAGGATAAGCCTATTGCCACATGGTGACAGGCCCACCATTGACTCCGAGGACTGGGGCCTTCAAATTGAGGTGAAACAGGTTTGTTGAATACATCAACAGGTTTTCAAGAATAGTCCTGTTGCCATATGGTGACAGGTGTACCATAGGCATCTTGCTACCTGGTGACAGACACACCACTGACTCTGAGGACTGCATGCCCTCTGCTGTCAGTTCCATAGGCCAGGGGGCTCTTCTGTTGCAGAGGAGACAAGGGAAGGAACAGCTCATTGCATGTACCTCCAACGCCCTTGGTGGTGCTGAGTACCATTACTCCATAATTGAAAGGGAGGTGTTTGTGGTGCATTGGGCTCAAAACCTGTCTAGGAATTGAATTGGGGGCACAAGGTTTAACGTCAGCTCCTATCACAAGCCATTGGTGTCGGTCATCACAAAGAAAGAGTTGGACTGTGTGTTATCTAGAATATTGAGATGGATCAATGGGTTGCAGGAATTCTTTTTCAATGGAGTATATACCAGGGTTCGCCCACCAGATCTTTGTGCCCAGGTATGTTTATGAGGGAAAGAAGGAGCACAATGACTGCACACTCACTTAACTGAGCTAGCCAAGGATGAGACATTGAGTCAAATTGCACAGAGTCTGGTAGATGGTAAGTTGGTTAAAAGTGACCTTCACAAGTATGGAAATTCATACTAGTTGGTGAGAAATTAATTGGTTTAATATAGTAACATCCTATCAAGGGACACCAGATAAGTCTCTACTGAATGGGTGCATGAGAAGCTGTTAAGTTTGACCCATGAAGTACATTTGGGTATTGGGAGGACTAAAAAGAGATTTCACTATATTAAGAATGTGGAGCGCATGATTAGAGAGTGTATGGAATGTAACAATAGCAACAAAGGTCTGAAAGTGAGACAACTACCTATTGGATGCTGTGAATTGCCAACTTATCCCTTGGAGGAGGTGGCAATTGATCTTGTGGGTCCCATCTGTGGAGAACACATCACCGTTACCCCTTATTTGATTATTCTCATGGTTCTATGTTCCAGATGGATTGAAGTTGCATGTGTAAAAGACATTACCACGAATGCAGCCATTAGATGTTTGGAGAATATCTTTAGATGGGAAGCTATCCCAAGTGTCTCCTCTCGTACAATGGCATTCATTTCTACTCCATTGCTGATGAAAGTTATCTGGAGGAGTGAGGAATTAAGCATGAGAAATCTTTCACAGAGTCAGTGAATTTCTTAGATCTTAAGGTCTTTGTGGCAGACAATAAGATTTGTACGGCTCTATACAGAAAGCCTACGGCTAGGAACTCTCTCCTCCATGAAACAAGCAACCTCCAACCACCCTCAAGTGGAACATTCCATTTGCGGAGTTGCTCCACTTGAAGAGAAACTGTACTAGAGAGGGAGATTTTGAAGAATCAGCAGCAGAAGCTATCAAAAGATTTCAAGCAAGAGGGTACCCCAAGAAAGTACTAAATAGAGCATTAGAAGGAGCCAAAATTAAGTCCAGACAAAGTCTCCTTTTGGATAATACTAATAAGAATGTTCAGATTGATCGCTATCTTTTCAAAGGATACAGGAACCCGTAAGAAGATTATCCGACAAAATTGGCATATTCTAAAAACTGATCCCATAATTAGTATAACGGACAGGAAAGATAGGTCTATTAAAGATCAAATAGTACAGAGCCATTTATCATCGGAAAATACAGAGTTTAAGATTCGAGACATTGTGGGGTTTTTCCCTGCATGAAGTGCAAATCGTGCAGAAACAGCAAGAAGGTGCTCACATATGAGGTACCAGGGTGTAAGAAACCAAGGATAATAAATAAATTCATGAATTACAACACCCCATATATCATTTACTGTCTAATATGCCCATGCCAATTAAAATATATTGGCAGTACTATACATTAGACCAAATGAGGAATCCTTGAACACTCTCGAGCAATTGCAAATAGGGACCCAACATATCCCATTGTGAGACATTTTGAGTTGCACCACAACAGTAACAGAAATCTGTTGCAATTTTTCTGCTTAGATCATGTACCCCAGAGCAAAAGAGGAGGGGATAAAGTGTCCAAGTTAGGACGTTTGGAGTCTCGCTACATACTAGACTTAATGACCATGGCACCGCTTGGCCTCAATAGTAAAGAGGAACTTGCATTACACCTTGGTTAAGAAAGGTTTACAGCTAAGTGCTCTTTCGCCCTTAGAATAGATCTCCAATTTTGGATAGAAATATTGCAGCCTCCCTACTTCTCCTTTCAAATGCCCATTCAGGGCTCAATCATGTGCAGAAGAGATGTATGTCACCCTGGCCATTTAGTGCCTTACCATGTGGAGAACAGGTGTATGACACCGTGAATGATTTTATTAGCCTCATATACTTAGTGGATGAAAGGGATAATATATACATGGTTACATGAATTGAATATATGTGAGATTGTGTAAACAAAATGATTTTCTAATGTCCAAGGCGTTTGCACTTTAATTATCACTGTATATTAATATGTGTGAATTGAATAATGGCGATAAATGAAGGATTTCTTCGCATGACGATTGATTTAAGGCAGTCATGCATCGTTCATGTTTGATACAATATGGGGGCCGCTACTATGAGAATTTTGATGTGCATGTAATGTTTGTCCTTTGTTCATTTTGATGAATTGTAACGCCATCTGATGCAGGATCCATTCAGATGTGCTTTATAAAGGAAAGTATGGTGCATGTTAACTAATGTTGACAAAAGCGTCTGCTGAAACGCTGAATAAACAAGTATTTGTTTCCTCTCCCGTGAGTGCTGACCCTTCTTGGAAGTTTGGAGTGTTTTATATATATATATATATATCTACACACACATATATATATATAGTAAATGTGTGCATATATATGTCGCAAATGTGTGCATAAATATATATGCGTGGTGGGATTCATCTTGTGCTCTATATATGTGTATATATATATATGTGTATATATATGTGTATATATATATATATATATATATATATATATATATATGCTCAAAAAGAGGCACTGAGCACTCGTGGGATATTAATGATTTATTCTGAGCAAATGCATTTCGGCCCTCTGCTTTCTTCAGTGCTCATTCAGACTTCATTGAAAGTAACGCCTGTTTAAATTACTTCAGAGACAATTTCATTGGTGCAACGTTAAAAATGGTAAGCAACAAAGGACTGTCAAAGTTCTTGGAACAAATGTCTATATTTATGGCAGCCATGTCAGCATGTATATTTACTGCTCAAACCAGATGGAAAACACTTCGTTTTGCCTTCCATTTATAGTTCTTAAGTCTCTCATAGACAATGCAATGTATGTGTGTATATATATATATATATATATATATATATATATATATATATATATATCTTTATCCAATTGCTCTGCAGCAAGGATGCACTCTACAAGAAGTTGGTTTCCAAACCTTTTAATTTTCATAACCGGCAAAGCGTCTGAGGGTTTCTGTTGCCTGACGCGTTTCGAAGCATTTCAGCATCTTTCTCGAAGGCAGTGCTGGAAAATTTGCGGGAATGCTGACGTATTGCTTTTAAATTGACATCCCATCATTGATTGGTCTGTAGTAGCATTGCTATAGTAGGTAAGTTTGCAGTGTATTCTGGGCTTTATAGTATACGTCAGTCTTTATTTATTGTTCCTCTCGTGAGTCTCACAAATAATCACAATAATTACACTTGTTTAACCCACAGTGGGTCCCAGGCAGCAATCCGGTTATCTGTGATGAAAACTGCTCGTACCATCCAGGCGCTGGAATGTTACCAGCTCCCCCGGCCCCTTCATTTCAGGGTGGTGCAACCTTCACGGCCGAAGCCGCCGTGTTTATTTCTTTATCCAATTGCTCTGCAGCAAGGATGCACTCTACAAGAAGTTGGTTTCCAAACCTTTTAATTTTCATAACCGGCAAAGCATCTGAGGGTTTCTGTTGCCTGACGCGTTTCGAAGCATTTCAGCTTCTTTCTCGAAGGCAGTGCTGGAAAATTTGCAGGAATGCTGACGTATTGCTTTTAAATTGACATCCCATCATTGATTGGTCTGTAGTAGCATTCCTATAGTAGGTAAGTTTGCAGTGTATTCTGGGCTTTGTAGTATACGTCAGTCTTTATTTATTGTTCCTCTCGTGAGTCTCGCAGATAATCACAGTAATTACACTTGTTTAACCCACAGTGGGTCCCAGGCAGCAATCCGGTTATCTGTGATGAAAACTGCTCGTACCATCCAGGCGCTGGAATGTTACCAGCTCCCCCGGCCCCTTCATGTCAGGGTGGTGCAACCTTCCTGCCGAAGCCGCCGTGTTTATTTCTTTATCAAAGTGCTCTGCAGCAAGGATGCACTCTACAAGAAGTTGGTTTCCAAACCTTTTAATTTTCATAACCGGCAAAGCGTCTGAGGGTTTCTGTTGCCTGATGAGTTTCGAAGCATTTCAGCTTCTTTCTCGAAGGCAGTGCTGGAAAATTTGCGGGAATGCTGATGTATTGCTTTTAAATTGACATCCCATCATTGATTGGTCTGTAGTAGCATTCCTATAGTAGGTAAGTTTGCAGTGCATTCTGGGCTTTGTAGTATACGTCAGTCTTTATTTATTGTTCCTCTCGTGAGTCTCGCAGATAATCACGGTAATTACACTTGTTTAACCCACAGTGGGTCCCAGGCAGCAATCCGGTTATCTGTGATGAAAACTGCTCGTACCATCCAGGCGCTGGAATGTTACCAGCTCCCCGGCCCCTTCATGTCAGGGTGGTGCAACCTTCACGGCCGAAGCCGCCGTGTTTATTTCTTTATCCAATTGCTCTGCAGCAAGGATGCACTCTACAAAAAGTTGGTTTCCAAACCTTTTAATTTTCATAACGGGCAAAGCGTCTGAGGGTTTCTGTTGCCTGACGCGTTTTGAAGCATTTCAGCTTCTTTCTCGAAGGCAGTGCTGGAAAATTTGCGGGAACGCTGACGTATTGCTTTTTAATTGACATCCCATCATTGATTGGTCTGTAGTAGCATTCCTATAGTAGGTAAGTTTGCAGTGTATTCTGGGCTTTGTAGTATATGTCAGTCTTTATTTATTGTTCCTCTCGTGAGTCTCGCAGATAATCACAGTAATTACACTTGTTTAACCCACAGTGGGTCCCAGGCAGCAATCCGGTTATCTGTGATGAAAACTGCTCGTACCATCCAGGCGCTGGAATGTTATCAGCTCCCCCGGCCCCTTCATGTCAGGGTGGTGCACCCTTCACGGCCGAAGCCGCCGTGTTTATTTCTTTATCCAATTGCTCTGCAGCAAGGATGCACTCTACAAGAAGTTGGTTTCCAAACCTTTTAATTTTCATAACCGGCAAAGCGTCTGAGGGTTTCTGTTGCCTGACGCGTTTCGAAGCACTGCCTTTGAGAAAGAAGCTGAAATGCTTCGAAACGCGTCAGGCAACAGAAACCCTCAGACGCTTTGCCGGTTATGAAATTAAAGGTTTGGAAACCAACTTCTGTAGAGTGCATCCTTGCTGCAGAGCAATTGGATAAAGAAATAAACACGGCGGCTTCGGCCGTGAAGGTTGCACCACCCTGACATGAAGGGGCCGGAGAGCTGGTAACATTCCAGCACCTGGATGGTACGAGCAGTTTTCATCACAGATAACCGGATTGCTGCCTGGGACCCACTGTGGGTTAAACAAGTGTAATTACTGTGAGTATCTGCGAGACTCACGAGAGGAACAATAAATAAAGACTGACGTATTCTACAAAGCCCAGAATGCACTGCAAACTTACCTACTATAGGAATGCTACTACAGACCAATCAATGAGGGGATGTCAATTTAAAAGCAATACGTCAGCATTCCCGCAAATTTTCCAGCACTGCTTTCAAGAAAGAAGCTGAGAATGCTTCGAAGCGCGTCAGGCAACAGAAACCCTCAGACGCTTTGCGGTTATGAAAATTAAAGGTTTGGAAACCAACTTCTTGTAGAGTGCATCCTGCTGCAGAGCAATTGGATAAAGAAATAAACACGGCGTCTTCGGCGTGAAGGTTGTACCACCCTGACATGAAGGGGCCGGGGGAACTGGTAACATTCCAGCGCCTGGATGGTACGAGCAGTTTTCATCACAGATAACCGGATTGATGCCTGTGACCCACTGTGGGTTAAACAAGTGTAATTACTGTGATTATCTGCGAGAGGAACAATAAATAAAGACTGACGTATACTACAAAGCCCAGAATACACTGCAAACTTACCTACTATAGGAATGCTACTACAGACCAATCAATGATGGGATGTCAATTTAAAAGCAATGCGTCAGCATTCCGCAAATTTTCCAGCACTGCCTTCAGAGAGAAGCTGAAATGCTTCGAACGAGTCAGGCAACAGAAAGCCCTCAGACGCTTTGCCGGTATGAAAATTAAAGGTTTGGAAACCAACTTCTTGTAGAGTGCATCCTTGCTGCAGAGCAATTGAATACAGATATATATATGTATATATATATACATACTCACAATCACCTCACAGATGAAGAATGTGTACTCACGGTGTCCTGTGTGTGTGTGTGCGTGTGTGTGTGTGTGTGTGTGTGTGTGTATATATATCAAAACAATACTCTTTCAGGCATAGAGTGACGCATAAATTATGCAAAAAAGAAGCAGAGAACTCTGGGTGGTTCTTAAGTTTAGGTGGAAAGCAGCTCCTGTATAGAGCACTCTCAACACCAGCGACACGATAGATTTGCTCACCTCAAATGTTTGCTTTTCTATTAAAGTCTTTAAGCATAGGATTAGCCCAGTGCCATCCATGCCGAGATAGAAAGGGACAAAAATCTTTCTGCCATTTCTACAGCAAAGTCTTTAAGCATAGGACAAGCCCAGTACAGTCCATGCCGAGCTGTAAAATGACAAAAGCCTTTTACCACTCCAGGCACAGTATTACAGCTTTGAATTGGTAAAATAGCAACCAAGCCAATCTGAAATGAATAAAAGCAACCCCAGACACGTGTTTCTCTCTCATTAGAGCTCTTCAGAGAGGTATAGCTTTGTCCAGACACAAGGGAGCACCCAGTATAAATCAAAACAATACCCTTTCAGGCATAGAGTGACGCATAAATTATGTAAAAAAGAAGCAGAGAGCTCTGGGTAGTTCTCAAGTTTAGGTGGAAAGCTGTTCCTGTATAGAGCACTCACAACACCAGCGACACTCTAGATCTGCTCACCTCAAATGTCTGCTTTTCTATCAAAGTCTTTAAGCATAGGATTAGCACAGTGCAACCACGCTGAGATAGAAAGGGACAAAGTCTTTTGCCATTCCTACAGCAAAGTCTTTAAGCACAGGACTAGCCCAGTGCTGTCCATGCTGAGCTGTAAAATGATAAAAGCCTTTTACCACTCCAGGCACAGTATTACAGCTTTGAATTGGTAAAATACCAACCAAGCCAACCTGAAATTAATAAAAGGAACCCCTGACATGTGTTTCGCTCTCATTAGAGCTCTTCAGAGAGGTATAGCTTTGTCCAGACACAAGGGAGCACCCAGTACAAGTCAAAACAATACCCTTTCAGGCATAGAACGACGCATAAATTATGTGTATATATATATATATATGTGTGTGTATGTGTGTATATATATATATATATATATATATATATATATATTATTCACCGAAGTTCTCCATTCAGGGAGCCATGGGCCTCACAGAGCAGCTTCCGCATCCGGGGAATGGAGCCCCCGTCAAAGAATTAGATGAACAGAAAGCGCTGAAGCCAACAGTGCAGTTCCAAATGTTTAATAACAGCATGCAAATTTTTGTTCCTAACCCTGACGCGTTTCGGCTCGGGTATGAGCCTTGTTCACAGTTGACAAAGGTTTCCTTGTCGAGGTAACCGCTCTTTATTTGCAAACATGATGTCATCTGTGGCTTCAGTGAAATACAAATCCCAGATTGCACCACAATTGATTTAATAATTTCGTAATTCACATTGCAAAATGTTAGTCATGGTGAGATACCTTCTTGTAGCGGTGCGAACGAATGTTCATTAATAGCATTACTGGCAAAATAATAAGCCTTTCGTTGCTTTAAAATGTCTCATTTAGGCAAACAGCTGCCACTCACATATGGAATTCAGCAGGCGAGATGAGGTGGCATGATACCCCTCTACTCCTCTTACTTCTCCGAACTTCAGGAATCCTAGGTAAATCCTTTTTGCTGAAAGGCGGCAAGCAGGCCGTGCCCCCAAAGTCACTCAAATGATTTACCGAAGTTCTCCATTTAGGGAGCCATGGGCCTCACAGAGCAGCTTCAGCATCCAGGGAATGGAGCCCCCGTCAAACAATTCGACAAACAGAAAGCGCTGAAGCCAACAGTGCAGTTCCAAATGTTTAATAACAGCGTGACAGCATGCAAATCCTTGTTCTTAACCCTGACGCGTTTCGGCTCGGGTATGAGGCTTGTTCACAGGTGGCAAAGGTTTCCTTGACGAGGTAACCGCCCTTTATATGCAAACGTGATGTCATCTGTGGCTTGAGTGAAATACAAATAACAGAATGCACCACAATTGGTTTAATAATTTCGTAATTCGCATCGCAAAATGTTACAGTCATGGTGAAATACCTTCTTGTGCCGGTGCGAAAGAATGTTCATTAATAGCATTACTGTCAAAATAAAAAGCCTTTCGTTGCTTTAAAATGTCTCACTTAGGCAAACAGATGCCACTCACATATGGAATTCAGCAGGCGAGATGAGGCGGTACGATACCCCTCTACTCCTCTTACTTGCCCCCAACATCAGGAATCTTAGGTAAATCCTTTTTGCTGAAAGGCGGCAAGCAGGCCGTGCCCCCAAAGTCACTCAAATGATTCACCGAAGTTCTCCATTCAGGGAGCCATGGGCATCACAGAGCAGCTTCAGCATCTGGGGAATGGAGCCCCCGTCAAACAATTCGACGAACAGAAAGCGCTGAAGCCAATATATATTCACTGAAAAAAAACAAATGTTACAGTTATTATAGTTAGGCTCAGATTTCACTCGTACAAAACCAGTGAAATTCAGCAGTTATAGTTAGGTGAGCTAACTATAACTTGCGCCCCCACAATGCACTGCTTATGACCTCACATATTACATTGCTCATAACATGGTCAGTGACATCACTGATGACATCACTGATGACATCTCAAATGACATCACTGATGATATCATCCAGTGACTGTGAGTGTTTTTAAAAAGTTTATGAGTGTTAAATGTATATACCAAGTTGTATTAGTGAATCAGTGGGTGTATGAGTGCCTGTATGGATGATTCAGTGGGTGTGTGACTGTCTGTATAAGTGAGTGATTAGGTGTCTCAGTGAATGTATGGGTGAGTGACTGGTTGTGTGAATTTTTGTATCAGTCTGTCAGTTGGTGTCTAATTGGCTGTATGGGTGTGTGAGTGGGTACGTGAGTGGCTGTATGGGTGATTGATTGGTTGTCTGAGTACCTGCATGAGTGTCTGTGTGGGTGGGTGAGGGGGTGTGTGACTGCCTGTATGGATGAGTGAGTGGGTGAGTCAGTGGCTGTATGGGTTAGTGAGTGTGTGTGCATTGCTGTGTGGGTGAGTGAGTGGTTATGTCAGTGGTATATGGGTGAGTAACTGGGTATGTGAAAGGCAGCAAAGGTGAGTGATGGGGTATATGAGTGACTATATGGGTGAGTGAGTGAATGTGAGAGTGGCTGTATGGGTGAGTATGTGCTTGTGTCAGTGACTGTATGGGTGAGTGAGCACCTGTTAGTATATGTATGAGTAAGTAAGTGGATGGGTGTGTAACTGTATGGGTGAGCAAGTGTCTGTGTGATTGACTGTATGGGTAAGTGAGTAGGTGTGTGAGTTTCTCTATGGGTGACTGACTCAGTGTGTGAGTGTCTGTATGGGTGTATGAGTGGATATGTCAGTGGCTGCATTAGTGAGTGAGTGGATTTGTGTGTAGATCTATGAATCAGTGAGGGGTGTGTAAGTACTGGTATGGGTCTGTGAATGGGTTTGGGAATGGTTGTGTGGGAGTGGGTGTATGAAAGGTTCTATGGGGGCGTGAGTGGGTGCGTTGGTGATTTTTGTGGATGATGTCATCAGTGTACCCTCTTTGCCAACATGTTTTGGCCCACTCCAAGAGCCTGATCGGGTCTGGGGCCTTTCGTCAGGGCTGTGTTTTATTTGTATCCCTGCTCTTATGTGCACGCACACCATGCACACTCGTGAGGCCTACAGCTCTCACCTTTCTTGGTCTTTTGTCCAGAGGTGTGTCCTGCAAGACAGAAAGGTCACGAGGTGTCATTTTTACTGGGTGAATATCCTGAATTACATTCAAGGTCTATAACAGATCTATACACTGCAATTCCTATGACACTGTCAAACCCATCTGTTTATATACATCACTTTTGACACTAACTATATCCCTATAAGACCATGACTGTGGTGCTCCCAAGTGAAGTGTAGAGTGGTTTTTATATTTGTTTTTATTCTAATTTCCTATAACACTTGGTTGTTACCCGGTTTTTGGATGTGGGTCCAAATCAGATAGGTTTCTTGTGCTGTGTGTGATGACTAATTCAGGAAACCTATATAGTGTCTCACATGTGCTTTTTTTTTTTTTAAACAAATTCTTACCCTCTAGTTAATAAAGACAAAGGTCATGCGGTTCTTGCTAGTGGTGCCGTCTTGTAGTCACACTCTTTTTAAGGAAGGAAAGAAAAGATGGGGTCGGGGGGTTACAAGAACACAAATGGTGGGTAGTCTATTGAGTTTGTTAGAAAAACAACGATGCCAATTATCACTTATTGTCTCGAAGTTATCCCCTCATTCCATACTTACATTACTTTTACTTTTACTTTTACTTTTAGGTCAAGCCAATAAGGAGAGCCTACCTCCATGTACCAGCCAACCTGCCAGTGGTCGTATCATTAATTCCTTTGCATGTGCTCCTGGCGGGGGTGTTTTGTGCTGGCGGTTTCATATTTTACCTGTACTCTGTTAACCCTCAGGCACTTTCTATGTGGAGGGCTATGATTTTTACATAATCCTAAAGTGACTCCCCTGCTGGGTTTGTCATGTAACCATACTCCATTCGTTCATGTTTGGGGTATGCTCTCGCCAGAGGCCATATCTGGTTATTGCTGTGATATCTATAATGTCGGTTTTGGCTGTAAACTAATGCGCTCACGACAAGCTTACTTATTTTCGTTAGTCGTATGATACACAGACTCTCATTCAAAATTGCCCATGTGAGCATGCTCAGCAGCATTCTCGTAGTCTACTTAAAGTGCTTTTACATTCGTCCGAATAGCATTCTTTCTCCCATTCACGCCTACTTACTTCCTCAAAGACAGGACAGAGCCGGGTGACTAGATACAAGGCGGTGGTCTGCTTTTACCCAGTTTCCTGTCGTGGAGTCTCCGGCGTCTTGCGTCAGACACACGCCATATCGGGAATGCTGGGAAATGGAGTCTCTCGACTCGGGACTCGTTATCCTCATGTGTTGTACTGTGTCGCTACATGGGTAGAAGTTTTTCTTGTACATCAAAGAGTTCTGACCAACCCGTAATTTTGGGGATATTGTGACTATTTCCCATCTATTTCAATATATTTTCTTCATATATTTATCTAATGGGACTACAATTTTTGTTTGTTCAATAAAGTTAGTTATTCAAATACACATGTTCCTAAAGCAGGTCTGTTCTCCTAATACCTAGGGTATCTAGTAGCAAAGAATATTATTAGTCTGTACTCTGAATTCATTATATCGGTTCTTGTTTATTTTACTATATCCTCTAGCGGGGTAACCCGTTTTTTTCCAGTAAAGTCCGTTTTTTCAAATGAACATGGTCATGCGGTTCTGTCTCCTTTCAATATGAAATGGATAGGGGCTGGCACCTTGTGATAGTTTGATTGAAGCTGTTTTTTACTTGGTTGTGCTCATTCGGTGGATCACTTTTTGTTATTGTTCGCTGGTGGCCCTCTTTCCCCCTCGGTATTTTGGCTACATATTATCATCTTTCAAATACTAGGCTGGATCTTTATGATAATGATGTCCAGGGGATTTCTTCATTTAATCCCTCTGTGGTGCTAGAAAGCCTATATATCCATCTCGTTTCTAGTTTCAATGGCTGTTTCTTGCTGGCTGTTGCTGGTAATTTTTCAATCACCGACCATGTGAAGTCATTTTCTGCGTGTCTCGCTGTGCAGAAGTGGCGCATTAGTTTCGTGATCGTTTTTCCGCATCTGAACGTACTTCTGTGTTCGTTGATACGTATCCTGACTTTCCTGGTGGTCATACCCACATATCTCAAATTGCACTTGCATGTGATGATGTAGACTACATTGGTACTATTGCAATTTGTGTGTTTTGTGAGTGTCCAAGGGGTGCGTAGTCCCAGATCTGTTTCCTTGGTGGCTTTCATTAGGGGGCAGATATTACAACTGCCACAAGGGTAATGTCCAGTCACCTCGGGTAGATTCCACATGGTTTGTATTGTGCGGTCACCGGTTTCAGTTTTTTTAGGTCGGGTGTGTACCAAGAGGTCTTGGAGTGCTTTCCCCCTCTTGAAAGCAAACATAGGTTTTTCCAGTTTTAAATTGGCTGAGTTCAGGGTCTTCTAATGTCGTTGAATTATTTTCTTTACTGTGTTTGCGTGTGTACCATACGTGGTCACAACCACCGATCTGTTGTTTTTAGGTTTCTCATGTGTTTCCAACAGTGATTCCCTTGAGTTGTATCTTGCTCTCTTCATAGCTCTTTTGACTAACCATTTGGGGTAAGATTTTTCTTCCAGTTTATTTGCCAACTTCGTAAGTTAGTCTTTCAGTGCAATTTCTCCGTAACCTGAGAAATTGGCCAACCGGTAGGTTACCCCTGAGTGCCTTTGGGAGGAAGCTGTTGTAGCGTAGTAAATTGTTTACATCTGTAGGTTTATAGAAGACTTCCGTTTTCAACTCCTCGTTTTCAGACCAGATTTTCAAATCAAGGAAGGTGATGGATTCCTTGCTCATGGTTATTGTGAATATCAGGAATTGGTCCCTAGTGTTCAGCCATTCCAGAAATTGTCTTGCTTCTGTCTCTGTCCCCCTCCATATTACAAATATGTTGTCTATGAATCTCTTCCATATTTGTATATTCATATGGAAGGGACTGTTGCTCCCATATATGTTCTTTTGTTCAAAATCATGAACATACAGGCAGGCTATACTGGGGGCAAATGTGCTCCCCATAGATTTTCCGTGTACCTGTAGGTAGAAGTAATTTTCAAACTAGAAATAATTCCTTGTAAATGCCAAGTGTGCACAGTCTAGGATAAAGCTCTAGGGTGTGATGGAATTCCACTCTTCCTCCTTCAGTAAGGTGTCTATCACTAGCAAGGATGCCTCTTGTGGTATACCCGTGTATAGGGCCTCTACGTCAAGTGTGATGAAAATATCCGTTCCTGTGTTGAATCTGAGGTCCTGTAGTAGTACCAACATGTCCTTTGTATCTTTCAGGTAGGAGGGCATTTTCCTTACCAGTGGTCTCAGGAAATAATCAGTAAATTTTGACAGAGGTTCCAAGACGGATCCGATGCCTGAGGCGATCGGTCTCCCTGGAGGTGGATTCTTGTTCTTATGAATTTTATGGAGTATATAGAAGTAGGGTATCCTAGCTGTGTCTTCTTTGATGAAATCCGCATCTCTTGTTGTTATCCAGTTTTTTCTTTAGCTTCATTTACCATGGATTGGATATCCTCTGAAATCTCCTTTGTTGGGTCCCTCTGCAGTTTTTTGTAATTCCTTTGGTCATTCAAGAGTTTTTTACATTCACTGCGGTACATCTCGAGTGGGATTATCACTGTGGCTCCTCCTTTGTCTGCTGGTTTTATGATGATGTTTTTCATGCTGTCAATCTCCTTAATGGCTTTGCATTCTGCATGTGTCAAATTATTGAACACGTGTGTTGTTGTGTCTCAATTTGTCAACCTCCATGGTTACAGCCTTTTCAAAGGCTAGTAAAGCCGGTGGCATCGTGTGGTTCGGCTGATTGAAATTTGATCTTTTTTTCAGTCCTGTGTTGCTGTCTTCCTCCCTTGGGGATATTGTGGTTTCATCTGCGAAACAAATCAAAAGTCTTAATCTCCTGAAGAACTCTGCCAGTTCTATCCGTAAAATTAAGATATTGGACCTTGCTGTTGGTACAAAGCTGAGTCCTTTGTTGAGTACTTCTTGTTGGGTTTCTGTGAACACTACTGTGCTCAGGTTAACTATTCCCGAGGGTTTCTGCTTATGCTCGGGCATGGTTACTGTTCTGGTGTCTCCTGTTGTTGTACCTGCCACTGTACTTTTTGTCCTCTTCGTTTCCCTCTTCCTTGGGTTTGGCCTCTCCCTAAAAAGGCACCTGGAAGGGTTGCAATTGATAGTCGAAATGTGGGGCCTGGAGGGGGGGTTGCGTATAGGGCCCCCATCCATAAGGTTGTGTTTGGAATGGTAGAGTAGGTTGGTAAGAGCCTCTGTTTCTGCGTGGGCGTCCTCCTCTTTTCCTTGTGTTCCATCCTCTTCTGGGGCCCTCTCCCGATGAATCGCTGGAATATTTCTCGGATCCGGTGCGCTCTGTATCAGAGAATTCTGATCTATCTGACTCTCTGGGTTTGTAATCTGCTTTAGAATAAGGGAAGATTCCCTCAAAGCTAAAGCGCTTTAGATCCTTTTGGAATTTGTTTATTTTTGCTTGAGTCAGGTACTCCTTGTGTTCATTGATGGTTTTGTTGTTTTCGTCAAGTTTTTTCTTGAATGTGGTGATAGTCATTTGAGTTTTAACCCGTTTTCCATTGTCTTGATGTCAACTAATAGGGCATCTGATAGTCTATTTGCAGTCTGTATGATCAAGACCAGCCAGTCCCTTGTGCATTTCCATGCTACAAGAGACCAGCTGTGTCTGAACTCTGGATCATTGAGGAAGATCCGGGGGGTATTAGAGACTATTAGACCGTTTGGGGCTATATTGCCTCGAAGGTATTTGGTCATAATAGCCCCATGTAGTAATGTTTTCAATTGTGTTAGTTTCAACTCGGTGAGTGATTCCCAGTCACCGGTGTTCGGGTTAGTTTGTGTCAAAGATGATTCAGAAATTAGGGATGGTGCTGATAAAATCATGCCACAAACTTCAACAGCACACCACAAATTAAACTCCACTACATACCACTCCACAACACAAAATACCATTCTACATAATAACACTCCATAACCCACAATCCCACTCCACATAATTCCATTACACTCAATACCACATAATTATTATCCACATACTTCCACAGCACACCATGCCACATAATTCCACTACACTAATCCACTACACACCACACAATTACACAATGAACTGATCCAATCCAACCCACATAATTCCACTAAACACCACATATATACACTCCATAAAACATAAGTAAAAGACATTGCCATTTATAATACCAGTAACTCTAACTCAAACAAATGTGAGACCTATTGCATTTCCAATGCTTGCTGCTTTTAGCCAATACTTTTGTTAGATTGAGGAGGGCCCGGTAGCTTCTCCAACAACATAATTTTGCAAAAACCACGATAAACTGAAACAAGTATGACAGAGCCAACAGGCTGGTGGTGAAAGCCAGAACTAAAGTTTTTTTCCCAATTCTTGTTCTACTTGCAGGAACATAAAACAAGCACATACAGGACAGGAGTGTCTATTATCTACACATGTGTTATCATTGATAATATCTTTAATCTTTTTTAGAAACTTCACATTTCCATTATTGATGATGCCCAGACATCATAATTAATATAGACCAAATATATAAATTATCCAACCCATAATTACACGGGAGTGTACATTAGTAATACACTCTGAACCCGGTAGATGGTAGCTGTTGCTTTGGATCCATAGAAGAGCAATCTAATTGATCATAATGAATTTACTTATGATGAGGAAGATGGAGGGTTGGAATAAATAAATTGGAGTTGAACATAGAATATTGGATGACTCATCTTTGATACTATCGTCTGGGATCCACTCAATTACAACGCAAAGCCTAACTAGAGATGATACATCTGGTTTTGAGCATTTACTTACAACCCTGATGAAGTCCGTTCAGGACGAAACGCGTTGACTGGGCTGAATTCGTGTTTACATCTACAAAAAGAATACAAAGAAATCAAGATTCCGTGACTCCTGTGCATTACTAATGTACACTCCCGTAATTACGGATTGGATAATTTATATATTTGGTCTATATTAATTATGATGTCGGGGCATCATCAATGATGGAAATGTGAAGTTTCTAAAAAAAGATTAATGATAATATCAATGATAATACATGTGTAGATAATAGACACTCCTGTCCTGTATGTGCTAAGTAGTTTTGGGTAGTGATTCGTTGGCGGTAGAATCACAAACAGTTGAGTGTCTGGGTCTAACTAATGAACTAATACGGATAAATACTAGTGCGACTGTCCTATAGCCCTACTGCCTTTCTTTGTCTTATAAAATAACATAAAACAAGCATTGGCAAAGCCAACAGGTCTCACCTATGCAAGAGCTATTGGCTATGCCAATGTGTCTTAGCCATGTTCTACACCATTGTGGCTACTGTTCAGCATAGCTAAAAGTTAGTGGCCTTAAGGAGAGTGGTGAAGAGTGGAATAGAGTGTCGTAGAGTGCAGTGGAGTGTCATGGAGTTTCGTGGAGTAGAGTATCGTGGAGTGGAGGGGTGTAGGGTGGAATAAAGTGTTGTAGAGTGCAGTAAAGCGTTGTAGAGTGGAGTGTCATAGAGTGGAGTGTTGTGGCGTGTTGTAGAGTGGACTAGAGGCATAGAGTGGAGTGGCATAGAGTGAAATAGTCATAGAGTGGAGTGAGAGAGTGAAATGACGTAGAGTATAATGGCAGAGTGGAGTGAAGTGTCGCAGAGTGAAGTGTAGTAGAGTGGAGTAGAGTGTTGTAGAGGGTCACAGAGTGGAGTGGCATATACTGTCATAGAGAGGAGTGGCGTAGGGTGGAGTAGGGACGTATTGTGGAGGGGCGCAGAGTTGAGGGGCATAGAGTGGAGTAAAGTGTTGTAGAGTGGAGTGGCGTAGAGTGGAGAGCTGCATAGTGGAATGGAGTTGAGTGGAGTGGCGTAGCGTAGAGTGAAGTGTCACCGAGTGGTGTAGAGTTTAGTAAACTGGCATGGAGTGGTGTAGAGTAGAGTTTTATAGAGTGGAGTGTCATAGAGTTGAGTGGCGTGGAATGTCAGAGTTGAGTGCCTCTGAGTGGAGTAGAGTGGCCTAGCGTGAAGTGGCGTAGAGTGGAGAGTAGTGTGGTGGAGTGGAGTGGACTGGAGTGTTGTGTTTTGTCGTGGAGTAGAGTGTTGTAGACTGCCCCAAAACTCGGGAGTCTCCCCCTTACCCAAGTCAAAAAGGAAGATCATCCTAGAGTCATTCTGAAGTCATCTGATGACTTCAGCCAGGCTATTCCTGCAATTATCTGGGTAAGTCATCCGAAGCCATCCTGAAGTATGCCTATAGGGCAAAATATTTTAAAGAGATGATTCTATAGAGTCATCACAAAAACTACCCCAGGATGGTGTCCTGATTACTTCAATTGAAAATGCGTGATGATCTTGTACTACTTAAGGAATACTAATTGACAACTTCAGGATGAGTGTGAACTATTCCAGGATGATTTCAGGACAACATCAGGATTACTGTGGATAACTTCAGGATGGTGTCCTGATTACATCAATTAAAAATGCGTGATGATCTTGTACTACTTAAGGAATACTAAGTGACAATTTCAGGATGAGTGTGAATTACTCCAGGATGACTTCAGGAAAACGTCACGATTATTGTGGATTACTTCAGTGTGATTTTATGACAACTTCAGAATGAGTGTGGATTACTTTTAGATGACTTGATGACTACTGCAGGATGAATGGAATTTACAATTAATATACACAAGGGGAGTGGGGGAAGCACACTATGATCTATTCCCTAATCAATGCATAACAACCAAGAGTACCCAGTGGAATCATTTAGAAGTAACCCCCATTCGTAACAACCAAGAGTATCCACTGAGCGGGCACTCTTGGTTATTACAAATGAGGATTACTTCTGAATGATTCCATGAAATGCTCTGCATACTTGTGGATCACTCCTCAAAATGTAAATAGTGGCGTATGGTTGGATACTTTCTTGAAGACTGTGACGCAAGCACATTCTCCGAATGCCATTTTCTCCACCAGGATTCCTCAAGTATAATTTAAAAACACAAATGTGAAATTAATACATGGGAGAAACACGGTGTCCCTGTAAAAATAAAATGGTTTGGGTTTAAAACATGTTCCTTCTTTACACAAGGTGGAGAGAGATATAAAATGAATTTGTGAAGAAAGTAAGTATTGGCAGGAATGTCAGTTTGCATGGATTAGCAGCCTTGCAACTTATGACATTTTCCCATTGTGTCTTGTCTTCATTTGAGGACAAGTGCATTACCCTAAGTTTTGATATGTTGACCTGTAGCAATACACAGAACAAAGAATTGGTTGAAATAAAATGGATCTGAAATTGCTTGCAATTGTAAGCTTTTATTTACCCACAGCATGTCATTGGCCTCAAAGAGAAATTGGACTCTGTACAAGATAACATTAAAAAGTAAGCAAAAAGAATTTTATAAATTCAACAAAACAAGCAACTCTGTTGTGCTCCCAGATTCAGAGTATGTTGTCCTCTTTTGCAATTGCAGATCATTATGGCAAGATTCCCCCTTATAGTTTGCTTGTTGAGAGGTAGCCAGCTTGCACGGAGACTCCATAACATTCTAAAAAGATAACAAAAACATAGATAAGTACCCTTGCTTCAACAAAGTTACGTTAGGTTTTCTTTTAGACCGGCTGCCTTCATAAATCACTGGATCCCCCTTCAGCATAAAGGGTGCCTTATCAGATGTTTTTAACTTAGCTTATGGTGCTTGTGTCAAAGGTGCACATGTGAAATCAGGCCATTTATCAGATAGAAGGTGAAGAAAGAAAATGTAAGAGTGAAGGGACAAGTTAGATTCAGAAGAGCAATCCAGGAGTTTCAGAATGTTGTTAGAAAAACCAGTTTTTTTCTCAAAAGACTAAGGAATCTGAGGTTTCAATCTCTGACCGCAAACATTGTCCATAGTGTCTTTAAACACTGCCCATATAACATATAGGATAATTGCAGATGTACAAAAGTTGAAGGCAGCAAGTGTGTTTTCCCAGTTACCAAAAGCTATCACAATATGTCACCAGTGCAAACATGAATTAAACTATCTTCGGTTCAACATATGCAGGCTTTTAGATGGATATTGGAGGGAGTTCCATTGAACTATGCTTGCAGCATGCCTGCCTGGGGGGGAAAAAGTTAAGAGACTGCCCTGGTGACCAGTACATAATGGGCAATCAAACAAAGGGGGCCCCTATCTAGGCAAATAAAGGTAGTGGGATCATAGGGGAAACATGGAGCAATCAAACAAGAGAAAATCCCCTACCTATTTCTTTAATAATATGCTAAACGTCATATGATATAAACATGTGAACAGTGCTGAAAGAAGAAAAGGCAAAAATATAACAAAATAGATTTATTTTTTCAGTGAAAGTACAAAAAACTCAAATGTAGTACAATTTTTTTTTTTTTGTATAATTATTAAATAAATACATATACATAGACCCACCACTCATGCAACAACTCACAGCTACACACATACTATCATACTTCTTTCATACAAACAACTGACCTGCATACACTAACTAAAACAAAGCAAAAAGACAATGAATGATAATATATTCGATAAATATCATGAATCTAATAAACAACATTCAACTGATCATAGAAGTATCACAAACGCCGACGCGCGTTTCGGTGTACAAGCCAAATGTGGCGAAACACCTTCATCAGGGCGTGGATACCACGACAGGGGGGTCGTGGGGAAATTTCGGTGAATTGAACAGCTGACTAATAGGCTGTATCAGAAAATGCCGTGCATAGAAACTCGATGGCGTAATTTAAGTACGGTGTTCCACGGGAAAAAGGCTGACTTGGGGTGTTGATAAAATTCAAATGACAGACAGAATTTCTGAAGTCCGATATTCAGTAGGAGATATAGAGACGCTGGGGGCAGGAAAAGACTCGTCTGGCCCAAGACGTTAGTTTTAATAAAGCACCCAATAGTTGCAGTCCAGCAGACAAAGGTGTCCCGGGACTCATACAGACACCCGCTGGGCGTCCCTCGCTCAGGATAGAACGGAGGAGACTCAAATAGGGCTGGTCATGGCGGCGACATGATGGTGGTTACTTCGTAGCTGATGAGAGAGTACATAATGGCCTACAAGCAAGTGTTTGGACCAGGGATGCAGATAAAAGTCCGAAGTAAAGCTGGAAGCACTGTGCTCTCAGTGCTGTCACCAGGTTTTCTTGTTTGAGTCCTGGATTGCTTGCATATTTGGAAAGAAGTGACTGAAGGAGTAAAAAAGCAATACAAAACAGCAATAAAGGAACACTTCTTCTATAACATTACTTGCTAGGGGACGACTTAAGCCTAAAGGTTTTATCACTCAAAACAAATGTTTAATGTTCATTACTGTTTTTACACAAACAATTTGCAGCTTTGACCTGAATGTTGGTTTCCAGAAAGGGAAATAGGTTATTTGGAATATCTTACCAAATCAAGCATCAATTTTCAGTTGATCCTTGTCCAAAGCTCTCCTCAGCACACAATCATTTAAAAATGAATAGGGGCCCATAGAACCTCCACCAGCTGCTGCATATCATTCTGCAGATGAAATGAAATGAAATGAAATAAGGGATTTATAAAGCGCACGGATACTCACAAAGAGTGTCCCGGCGCTAATCTCCAAAAACCACCAGACAGGACCCCAACCCACCTACCATCGTATTATTGTTGGAACAGCCATGTTTTAAGTTGTCTTCTAAAGGACAGCAAGTCCTGAGTCAGTCTAAGATGAAGGGGCAGGTTGTTCCATAGGCAGGCCGCTTGAACCTGGAAGGAACGACCTCCAATCCGAGAACGAGTGAATTTTGGAATCACCATCAGGGATTGTCCCGAGGACCTTAAGACACGTTGAGGCTGATAGTGCTGGATCCTGCTTCTTCGATAGACCGCACCCGTATCGTAGAAAGCACGATAGGCAAACACCAAAGCCTTAAACTGAATCCTTTTTCTCACCGGGAGCCAGTGTAGTGCTTTCAGGTGAGGCGACATGCGCGTTCTGGGGCTAACCATAAGAATAGCTCTGGCTGCGGCATTCTGAACAACCTGCAGCCGATTGAGCAAATATTCAGGGAGCCCCAGATACAAGATATTTACATAATCCAACCTGGATGTAATTAAGGCTTGCACTACGATCTTCCGGGATTCAACCGGGAGTAGAGGAAGAAAGTTTTTTGCCATTCTAATCAGCCCGATACAGGTACCAGCAACAGTTTGGATATGGGACTTCATTGATAGACTAGTGTCCAACTTAACTCCCAAGTTTTTTACTGTGCCGACTGGAGCAGCAGGAGGAGACATGTCGTACGGCCACCATAAGCTCCAGTCGACGCATGGGGACATCCAAAAACATAATTTCTGACTTTTCAGGGTTACACTTAAGTTGATTAAGTTGCAACCAGGAAAAAACCTCCGTTAAGCATCTATTTATCTCCATTGCATGAAAATTCGCCCCTTTGTCACACGTGAACAGTAGTTGAGTATCATCAGCGTAAGAAATAATCTTCGCTCTGTGTGACTCAGCCAGACATGCAAGTGGGGCCATATAGATGTTAAAAAGCGTAGGGCTCAAAATAGCGCCCTGCGGGACACCCACTTGCATTGAGGGAATAGCAGCTGTAAAGGGCGGGGACCAG
This sequence comes from Calotriton arnoldi, assembly GCA_963921515.1. Classification (NCBI taxonomy): domain Eukaryota; kingdom Metazoa; phylum Chordata; class Amphibia; order Caudata; family Salamandridae; genus Calotriton; species Calotriton arnoldi. The sequence continues at coordinate 2,958,938 of CAWUFW010000531.1, read as the reverse complement.
ATTTCCTGCTGCCGCTCAGACAGAAAAGAGGCAAACCAATTGTACACCGCGCCTCCAATGCCGCACTCGGCTAACCTGCACAAAAGCCGGTCATGGGGCATGGTGTCAAAGGCCGCGGACAAGTCCAGCAGTATCAACACCGCACTGCCCCCTTTATCCACCTGAGATTTAATGGTCTCCGAAACCTCAAGAAGAGCAGTCTCAGTGCTAAGAGAAGGTCTAAAACCTGACTGACTGTCATGGAGAACATGGTTTCCTTCAATATAATCTGTTAGCACGGAGTTGACAGACCTCTCAAGGACCTTGGAGAAAAAAGGCAACAGTGAAATGGGCCTATAGTTAGAAGCAACCTCAGGGTCTGCAGTGGGTTTCTTTAGGAGGGGAACAATTTTTGCCTTTTTCCAGCAGCTGGGTACCATTCCCTGGCCAAGCGAAGAATTAAGAACTGAATTAACCGCAGAATTTATAGGTTCTGCGATATTCTTCAGGATCCTAGCTGGACAGGGATCAGAAGGAGAACCCGACTTCAATGTTACCATAATGTCAAGAGACTTTTCCGAGGAAATGGGAGGAAATTGGGTAAGATCAAAATACAAAACATTATTATACATGCCATCATATATAGATGCTTTAAAAAATAAAACTTAGTTTCTGGATGGCTATTTGACATTTATAAGCCCTATGTATAACATTGATCCAAAACTGGTGCATTAGTGCCAGCAATACACAGTAGCCATGTCAAAAATGTACTCCAATACCAGATTTTCCTTTTTGCAGGAAATCTACAATGCTTGTCAAAGGACACAGTTCAGCCTGCAAGTGTTAAATAGCCCACTGATTTCCACACATAATTCAACTGTCCTACAGTGCAGTAGTTTTTTTTTTTTTTTTTTTTTTTTAAAGGTACAGCATTTGGTGAACAGAAACCAATTTCTGAGCTATGCAGGAGAGGATAAAAAAAGAAAAGTGCCAGATAATTAAATACTTTGGGTCATGTGGTCATGAAATTGTTGCTACTTACTGGGTTTTAAAAGATAAGTTTCACTTACCTTTTTAGCAACCATTCTTTTTTTTTTTTTAAGTTTAATAAGCTTTATTGAACCGTAAAAATCAATAACATACATTACAGGCCTAGAGAGTAACAATGCATAGAATATCTTATAAGCAAAATAGCGTAGGCAGCAAATCATAGTAGAAAGCTATTTATATTTTGGGAAAATAAGGTAAAGGAAAGAGGGGGAGAGGGGAAAGACGGGGTATGAAATATATTTATAATCATAAAACACTAAATAGATACCAATGCTGTGCTCATATGAATCATTAAATATAAGGAACAAATAACTGTTGAGTAAAAACTTCGCAAAATAATAGAGGAAGAGGAAAGATAAAACAAAGAGGAAGGAATTCAAGGGGGTTGGAAATTTTCAGAACGATAATGAGAAACATTAATTGAAACCGTATTTAAATAAGTAGTTAATGGCAACCAAAAGACATCTCTATTTACATGTATATTGCATTGGGAGGCATATGCCACATCTAACCTATGGTATTGACATACAGTGTTCCACCATGCCTTGATTGAAAGTTTGGTCAAACATTTCCAATTCATCGTAATTTGTTGAAACGCTAGAGCCAACATAAGATCAAACAACCCTCTTTCATAGGCAGGTAAAGAAATGGATTCTGATAAACTTCCCATAAAGAGAAGAATATTGGATATAGGTGTGTGGAATTTAAAGATTTTTGACAAACGATCCCAGATTTGTGTCCAAAAAGAAAGAACAGGGGGCATGAAAAAAGGAGATGTGAGAGATCTGCCGATGGAAAGTCACAGGACCAACATTTCTTATTGTCTATGTGCGTGAAGTTAGCTATAGAAATGGGAGTGAAATATAATCTGTGATATAGAAAAAACATAGATTGAGTGGTGGAAGCGGATCTTGAGATCCTCAGCGACCGAGCCCAAATTCCATTCCATACATCACTGCTCCACTGAAAACCTAAGTCTGATTCCCAAGCAAGTTCCACCTTAGTTTTTCTCGTTCTGGATTTGAGGCGTAAAAGAATTTATAAATTGAAGAGGCCTTTGGATTTGATGTTAAGATTTTAAGAAGTGAGTCCTGAGTGATTGAAGCATCATCAGAAGGAAGGGAATAAAAGATGCCTAGGAGTAATTCCATAAGTATGGAAAATTTATGTAAAAAAGACCGAGGGCAATTGAATGTAGTCTGAAAATCAGGAAAAGAGCAAGGAGAGGTGCCATCAAATAAATCGTTAACCCAGGCAATCCCCATCACCCTCCATGAGGCCCAATACAAAGGTCTACTATTAATGGTTATAAGACGATTATGCCACAAAGGAGAATGCAGAAAGATATTCCTGGATATTAATTGTGGTTGAAAATGGGGTTTTAGCAAAGAGCAAGTGTGTTTAAATAGTGGAAGGGATGTGAGAATATTTTTGACAGTAAAAGAAAGAACTTCCTTGGTCGAGAAAGGAGTAAACATACAACGTTCAATAATGACCCATAGAGGAGTAAAAGGAGAGTATTCTGTAAGAAGCCAATGAGAAGCTTGTTTTAAGCTAAAAGCTTTATGATATAGTCGAAAATCTGGAAAGTTTACCCCTCCTACAAGTCTCGGTTTCCTGAGGTGAAGTAAAGAAATTCTGGATTTTTGTTCTTCCATAGAAATTTAGAAAGAAGAGAGTCTATTTTTTTAAAAAGGTTACGGGGATACAGATAGGAATCATTGAAAAGTAATATAATAAAATAGGAGTAATCATCATCTTAATGGAGTCAAGACGACCCCACCAGGAGAGAAAAAGAGGATTCCAGGATGAGAAGAGTTTGGAAATACGATCTAGGGCTACATTCATGTTCAGTTTAACGGAATCAGTAATAGAATTGGAAAACCAAATACCAAGATACTTGATTTTAGAACTATTCCAATGAAAGCCAGTAGATTCAAATTGTTGTTTAAGGCAAAACTTTGTAAGTGGTAAAACTTCCGTTTTTTCAGAGTTGATCTTATAGCCTGATACCGCTGAGAAATCGGAGATTTCTTGTAATAACGAGGAATAGAAGAATCTGGATTGGAGATGAAAAGCAAAATATCATCAGCATAAGCTGATAATTTCAGATGATGATCTCCATATGGAAATCCAAAAATAGAGGGATTTTGACGAATACGGGAAAGGAAAGGTTCAAGAGAAAGAACAAACAGAAGGGGAGATAATGGACAACCCTGCCTAACACCTCGATGGAGTGAAAAATGCTGCGAGACTTGACCATTCACGATGGTAGAAGCAGAGGGGGTAGAGTAAAGAAGAGAGATAAGAGAGATGAATTTAGTACCAAAACCGTGCCAACGAAGAGATTTAAACAAAAAGGACCAATCCACCCTGTCAAAAGCTTTTTCCGCATCGATGGAGATCGCCGCGAGAGGAAAAGATAAAGAGGAGCTTTATTGAGAACATTGAAAAATAGACGCGAGTTATCAGAAGTTAGTCTGCCTTTAACAAATCCACATTGTTCGAGGCCTATTAAATGAGGGAGGAAGGATTCAAGGCGCAATGCTAAAAGTTTAGCAAAGATCTTATAATCAACATTTATCAAGGAGATGGGGCGATAGTTTTTGCAAAATTTGGGATCTTTGCCTTCCTTATGAATAATACAAATAGAGGCTTCTAGAAAAGTACCACTTGCTGCACCCGTGGAGCAAAAATGTTGGAAAAGGTTAAAAAGTTTTGGTAATAACAGATTGGAAAAATGAAGATAAAATTCTACAGAAAAACCGTCAGGACCAGGGGATTTATTCTTTTTTAAGGAATTCAAGGAGGAAGATATTTCCTGTAATGAAAGATCCGTGTCTAGAGAAGTGAAATCTAGACCAGAAGAGGAAGGAGGAGGAATAGTACTAAGGTACTCATTAATGAGTGTATCAGTTGGAGGCGACTCAGGAGTGTATAAAGCGCTATAAAATTTTGTAAATTCTGCTAATATATCTTTATCTTTGAAGAGGTGTTTACCATCGGTAGATTGAATAGACTCAACCAACGTCTTCTCCCTTCTAGATTTTAAATAATTAGCAAGAAGTGAGCCAACTTTATTTCGACCACCATAGTATCTGGCACTGCTACGAAGCATAGTGAAGGAAGCGTTATCAGTAGAAATTTTATTAAATTCCATCTTAGCACGAATAAGTTGTTGCAGAGTAGAGTCCGATGAGGAGGTATAAAACCGATGCTCTAAGTGTTTAATGGAAGATAATAAAGCTTTATGTTTATTAAAGGACTTTTTCTTTTTCTTAGAAACAAAATCTATAATAAAACCTCGAGCAGCGGCCTTAAAACTATCCCACACCGAAACAGGAGATATAGAGGAGTCTTCATTAATAGAGAAAAATTCTTCAGCAAAGGAGGTAAAAGAAGAGGAAAAACTGGATCTTGTAAAAGATAATTATTGAATCTCCACCTAGACATTTTAGAGTGAGGAGGGAGTAAGTCAAAGTCAGCGATCACTGGAGCATGATCTGAAATCAAAATGGGCTCAATCGAGGAGGAGACGAGGTTTTGGGCCAAGGATTTAGAAAGAAATATGTAGTCAATCCAAGATAGGGATCCATGTGGAGGGGAATAAAAGGAAAATTCTGATTGGTCTGGATTACATAGCCTCCAGGCATCTACCAGTTGAGTCTGTGTGATAGTGTTAAGAAATTGTTTGTGAGTTTTATGGGGAATAAAACGTACCTGGGATTTGCGATCAATAAAAGGGTCTACAACTTGATTGCAGTCGCCTCCAAGTATAAAAAATTCATCATTATTCTGAAAAAACTTGTCTGTAACAGTAGGCCAAAAGAGGGATCGGGTTGAGTCGGACCATAGAGGTTGAACACAGTAAGAGGGATATTATTAATTAATAGTTTAACTAGAATCCACCTACCATCGGAATCGGTATCTTGTGTAACAACAGTGCATTTCAATTTTTTATGGCATAAGATAACAACCCCATTCTTTTTTGTGTTAGTAGGAGAGACCAATACTGAGCCAACCCAATTACGCTTAAGTTTAAGAGCTTCAGCCTCAGATAGATGAGTTTCTTGTAACAGAACTAAATCAGGTTTATATGAGGCCAAATGTGAAAGAATTCTCTGCCTCTTTATAGGATTATTAAAACCCTTTACATTCCATGTAATAACTCTAAATGAAAAAGATTAACATCGTATAAACAACAGTATATTTTTAAGCAAAGAAAATGCAAATGAGCATGAAATGAAGAATGAGCAGTTGGAAATTTGGGAGAAATAGGTGACAGTAATAAGGTGATATGATGAGGAATAAAGAAGTGAGATGAGAAAGGTGGAGAATAAAGGAGAGTTAGGAGAATAGCAAAATCTTCCAGCGTCTGTAGAAGAAGAGACAAAAAATAGTAAGAAAGAAGAAGATAGGACATAAAGAAGAGAGAGTCAGGCAGGAGAAGAAAAGAGAAGAGTATAAGGAAAAGGGGGAAAGGAAAAAGAAGAGAGAACAACAAGAAGAAGAGACAGTACATATCCAAAAAGGACGACTGAAAAAACATACCTGAGGGGACAAAAACGAAAGAAATCTGGGGCAAGAACGACACACGAAAAGATGAGACGCCCGAACACCGGGAGTCCGAACCACATCGGGACAAAGAAGAGAAGGGAAACAAAACCATGATATGGAACACGAACGGACGTACCTATAGAGAGTAACAAAGGAAAAGACGGTAAGCATCATATATACAAGAAAAATTACGCGACTATTGAACCTAACATAGGCAAAGAAGATGAACATAAGCAACATGTAAAGCCTTAATTGGACAATATTGAATGAACTACAACAAATACATAAAAATACAAAAAGACAAAAAGAGCAGCGAAGAGATAACTAATAGACCCTGAGGAGGGTCAGCGCAGTACATCATAGAACCAGAAATTGCATGACTAAGCCAACAGAATAAACCGTGTCTTAAAACATTTCAAATGTAATGAAAAAGTATCATTACAATGAAAGAAATATAAATTAATCAACCATTAGAGGGGCCAGCAGTGTCCATGTTACTTGCAGAATGCGAGCGGAGAACTTTTTTGAGTTCCGCAGGATCTTCAAAGGATCAAGTTTGATTTTGAAAAGTCACCTTAAATATGCAGGGATGGAAAAGACCATATCTGGCTCCAAGTGATCGAAGAGGCGGACGAAGATTAAGGAACTCCTTCCTCCTAGCCGCCGTAGCGTTGGAGACATCTTGAGAAAGAAACACCCTCTGACCAAGCCAAGAAATTTGTCGTTTGGCTCTAGCTGCAGAAAGAACTGAAAGCAGATCCGTGAATTTTAAGAAGAGGATGATGACTCCTCTTGGTCTGATCGAGGACGTAGAGAGCGAGGGACGAGGACCAAGCCTGTGCGCTCTCTGAATGCTGAGAGATGTGGTATAAGGCATGTCTAAGAGTTTCGGCAAGAAGGTTGTAAAAAGGAGACAGGGTCATCCCCTCCAAAGCTTCAGGTAAACCATAAATGCGTAAATTATTCCTCCTATTTCGGTTTTCCAAATCCTCAGTATGTTGTTTCAAACTGCGAACTTCCTGTTCCAAAGAAGAGAGTCTCTGGGAGTCACCCTGGACCACCGAAAGTTGCTGTTCCATTGAAGACACTCTAGTTTCCATTGTAGACCATTTCTCCTCCAGGAATTGCATCTTGTTGTTTGTTTCTTCTACAAACGGCCGCAAGGCGCGAATCTCCTCCAACAACAGCTCCATGGAGATAGGAGGGGATGTTTTGTCAGGAGAAGGAGGACCCTGCTTCAGACGTTTAGAAGCTGAAGACGACGGAGATGATTTAGATGAAGACTGTGATGAGGAATTGTGGTTGGAAGACACTCCGGCCATCTCTCCTGCGGTAAAAGATGAGTCCAGAGCGGAGGCAGAAAGAGAAGACGTTGATGAGGTACGTTTTTAGGCACAAAAACAAATTGCGGCTTGCGCAGTACACTCATATAGAAGAGTCATCAAAGTAGTGCAGAGGTCGTTGCACGAACCAGCAAGAGTCGTGATATTCAAACTTTCGCAGGAGAAGTGATGTTGGACAACCACTGGAATTATCCAAAATACTGACTCCACTTGTCATATGATGGAAGGCACGGTATAACTTATAGCTGGAAAGAGCCCGACTGAGGGCTGTTCAAAAATTATGCAGGCAAAATTATGTCCAGAATTATAAAATAGCAACCTCCAACCAGAACATTCATAGAAGAGTCATAGAGTCCATAAGAAAATGAAAGATATCTGGAAAAACACAGCACCGCATATCCTTCAGTGAGACAGCTGACAGAATATTGAGGACAAAATGGAGGGCACACTGAGGTGAATAAGCAACATAGTAGAAGCCAACCAACGCTGTGATTTAATAAACGCAGTGCACTTTTTCACCAGAAACTGGCTGCAGGCATGAGTGCAATGAGATAGGGACCGAGCGTTGAGAGAGAGAGAGAGAGAGAGAGAATAACGCAGGTAGTTCATTTTAGGAATGCGGAGGAGCCGGCAAGCACCTAAAATGGCGGATGCCTTGTGGAAAATCGTCCGCGGTTGTAAATAATGAAAGCGCAGTGCGCTTGATGCATGAAACAGCTCACCGGAATCCCGACATCGTCCGATAGCTGAAACAGATGTTTCCGAGAGGAAAGGGTGCAAAATAGCGCACCGGCGGGTCTTCAGAAGTCCCGATGACACGGAGCTTCCCCTTCAGGCGGCCATCTTGTCCGGCGCCGAAACCACGCCCCCCCTTAGCAACCATTCTTAGCTTGAAAAATTATTTCTTTAACTTGTATTAATACCAGCGCCTCATGTAGACCAGTAGCAGGGTAATCCGACGAATAGCGGTGATTTCCAGAAATAATAGACATGGAGTTATAAATTATTTATTTAGGTAAAAAAAAGTATTATGTAAATAGGCACATAACTTTGGAAATTTAACTTCTTAAGCATTCACTGTGACAGAATGTATAGTTGAGTGTCACAACTTTTCAAATGAAATGATTCCCCACTGTGTTGCATGTTAGGAAATAAATGTAATACACACACACACACACACACACAATGTTAAAGGAAACCATATGTTTCGCCCACCTACACCCACACCATGTAATGGCATATTGACTGGTGAATATAATATATTTATTACACAGTCGCCACTGTTAGTTTTAGTTAGGCCAGAGTTTCCATAGGAAAGGCATTTTTTTTTCCTTTTTAATACCTTTGGTACTGTTTCACACAAAGAACAAAATCACTTTGGCTTTGTTATTGAAAGTTATGCATCGATCCTTCAAGTGGAGGCCAGGAAAAACAAACACTGGCAAAGCCAATAGGTTCCGGCTATGCAAGAGCTTTTGGCCTTGCCAATATGTTTTAGCAATGTTGTGCACCAGAGTGGCTGATGTTCAGCATGGCTAAAAGTTAATGGGGTAAAGGAGAGTGGAGTGTCGCAAAGTGGAGTAGAGTGGAGTGTTATGGAGTAATGTAGAGTGGCATACAGTAGAGTTGAGTGGTGTGGAGAGGAGTGAAGTGTCATGGAGTAGCTTACAGTGTTGTGGAGGGAGCAGAGTGTCGTAGAGTGGAAGGGCGTAGAGTTGAGTGGCATACAGTGGCAGAGTTGAGCGGCATAGAGTGGAGCGGCATAGAGTGTTGTGGAGTGGTGCAGAGCAGAGTGGAGTGGCGCAGAGCAGAGTGGAGTGGCATAGAGGGTGGTACATGGAGTAGAGTAGAGTGACGTAGAGCAGAGTAGATTACAATAGAGTGAGATGGTGTGGAGTGGAGAGGAGAGGTGTATCAGAAAAGAGTGGAGTGAAGTGGCATGGAGTGGCATAACAGGAGTTGCGTAGAACTTTGTAGGGTGGAGTAGTGTCGTAGAATGGCATAGAATGGAGTAGAGTGTCAGTGGAGCAGAGTTTAATAGAGTAGAGTATCAGAGTGGGGTATCGTGGAGTGGAGTTGAGTAGAGTGGCCTAGAGTGAAGTGGCATAAAGTACAGTGGTGCAGAGTAGATTGGATTGGAGTGCATACATTTTGAGTAAATTGGTGTACAGTGCATTGGCGTAGAGTGGTGCAGAGTAGTTTGCAGTGGTACAGGGTACAGAGGAGTAGTGCAGGATAGAGTGCAGGGTCGTAGAGTGGTACAGAGAGCAGTGAAGTAGAGTATGGTGGTACAGAATAGAGTGGCGGAGAGTGCAGTGACATAGAATGCAATGGTGTAATGTGATGCAGCGTGCAGTGGCACAGAGTAGAATGTTGTATAGTGTTGTAAAGTGCAGTGGTGCAAAGTAGTTGGCATAGATGCAGTGGCAAAGGGTGCATTGGGTTTGAGTAAAGTGGTGTAAAGTGCATTGGAATAGAGTGCACTGGTTTACAGTACAGTGGCATAGCGTAGACTGCAGAGGCATAGAGTGGTGCAGGGTAGAACACAGTGTCAAAGAGTGGCTTAGAGTGCAGTGGTGTAGAGTGCAGTGACGCATAGTAGAATAAATAGAGTGGCGTAGAGTGCAGTGACAGGGTACAATGGCGTAGAGTGCAGTGGCTTAGAAGCATAAAGTGCAGTGAAGATTGGTGTACAGTCTATTTGGCTTGAGTAAAGTGGTGTAGAGTATATTGGAATACAGTGCGGTGGCGTAGAGTGGTGCAGAGTGGAGTGGCACCGAGCAGATTGTTTCAGTGTAGAGTACAGTAATGCAGAGTAGATTAGAATGGCGTAGAGCAGATTGGCATAGAATGCACTGGCATACAGTGAAGTGGTAGAGAGTAGAGTGCGCTGGTGAAGAGTGCAGTGGCATAGAGTGCAGTGTTGCGACGTAGGGTACCATATAGTGGAGTGGCGTAGAGTGAAGTGGTGTATAGTAGAGTAGTGTGGAGTAGACAGCATTGGCTTAGAGTGGAGTGGTGTAGAGGAGAGAGGGGTGGAGTGATGCAGAGAAGAGTGCAGTGACATGGAGTGGCATAGTGTGGAGTGGTGCAGGTTAGTGCAGTGGAGTGGTGTAGAGTGAGTGGGATAACGTGGAGTATGCATGGCGTGGTAGCATACTACCATTACAGACAACACATCTTCAATTGAAATGCCCATTACATTTGCACTGACATACAGTTTCGCTGATAAAAAGTATGCAGCGCACAATGTATAGTAATGTCATCACCTAGTGTATTGATTTGATCGTCAGCACAATTCATTTACAGGCATTTGCATTTCTATGAATAAGAACTCAGTAGGTCAATGTGCCTGCTGCCAATAGCCTTATGGAACATGCAAAACAGGGTTTGCATTCTGGCATGTTTAATTCGGACTTTTATCCACCTTATGGAGCCTTTATATTTAAGAATCCTTGCGTACTGAAAAGACTTGCAGTATATTTTGTGTAAAGAAAAGCTGCCAAGAATTATGGTAGCCGAAAGAAACATGGTAACTGTCCATATCTCTTTTGCAAATATTTTTTAGGCAGTTTTACATAGCTCAAACTCAACCTGATAGTATACGAGCGTTTTACATGAGTACCAGTCACGTTACACAAAATAATATTCATGTGTTTTAAGGTCTGGGAAAATTAAGTGTTTTGCCCAGAAGCACAGGCTGTTGAGCCCACCCCAGGACTGCATCCTGGTTACCCTGCAGTTCCAAAGCCGGCAGCTTAGGCCGTAACGCCACATCCATCTTTCCCCAATCACCATGAAAATACCTTCCCTGCAGCAGACCAAAAATAAACTTGTGCAATACGTCTGAAACGAATATACGACGTTACATCGCGGTGTTTACACCGCGATACCTTTACAACGCAGGCATTACAACGCAATTCGTTACAACGACTTGCGTTGGAGGGCGCTGGACTTAGGAATAGTATGATTTACTATTCCAACTCCAGCCTACGTTACAGTAGGGAAGGTGTTGGAATAGTAAATCATACTATTCCTTAGCTTAGAGCGCCATCCAGCGCAAGTCATTGTAATGACTTGCGTTGTAATACCCGCGTTGTCAAGGTATTGCGGTGTAAACACCGCGATGTAACCGGTTTCCCGTCTGAAACCAACCTAAAACGAGAAAATACTATCATTTATGCATTTTTATTTTGCCAGTGTATTTTACATCATGTCAGCTATTTAACATCAGAGCTCTTTAAAGAACCCACTTCAAGTAAACTGAGCTACAAGAATCACATAATCGGGAATTACATAACTATATACCAGTACATTTCAGAAAGCCGAGCTAGCCTTTGCTTTAAAACGCACAAATTAACAGCTTTTCTTTATTAGGGACATTTTACTTACTGATACGAACCTCCAAACTGCGAGAGAAAAATTCCCCGATACTTGTTACCATCAATTCGATCACTGGCTGCTGAAGTGTTCCGTCCCTGTGGCCAGGAAAGTTTTGAAAGCAATGAAATAAACATGCAAAGCGGGCGGAATTGCCATAGTTTCTTCTTCAAAGACCTCAACAACTTCCATGGGCTCTTGGAAACAGTACAGTAAAGTGACGTCAATTCCGGCCACGCCGGATCTGCGTGTAGCTTAAAATATATTGAGATTCTATAGTTTTCTACAGAGTGAACTCTGCCCGAAGGCATGATTGAAGTTCCTTTCATAAGCCCCAGAATTACAATTGTGCCTAAGTCTGATATAAGCAGGAGGAAACCCCTGTTTAAAAACGCTTGAGTAAATTGCAGTGTGTTATCTTTAACCAACCCCCCCCCAATTCTGTGATGAAGTCCAGAAGGAGGCAGGTGACGCTGGCCCCTGTTTGCAGATCTCCTCGGTGCTCACAGCTCTGTAGTGATGAAGCAGGCACGAAGGTGATGATTTCACATCTTTATTTGTAGTAGGCTACACGGCAGACAGGAGACATAGACAAATCTCCATCCAGCTCCAACTGCTCACCAAACCTTTTTGAATACATCAAACCCAGCAACAAAGCAACCAGGCAACCATAGAACATTCTAACCATCATGACATAAGCATAAGAACATTGAGCTGCAACATAGGGCTACAGCACTAAGTAAAGTATTGTAGAGAATATAACATCCTCCTTTCTCAATAATACAAAAAAAATAAAAAACAAAAATGAAAACAAAAGAAAACAACAAGCCAAAGAGCATAAGAAAATGTACATAACAAAGAAATCTAAACACGGTATCTGCTGGGAATAGTTCTAGATCTCACACTTCTCCTAACAGGAACCTCAGGAGGCACAAAACCATCATGACTTAAAGAAGAGTCAGAAACACCAAATGGTATGTTCCTGACTTTAACAATCTTACTTACATTCCCCACTTTCCTCCCTCAACTTGAACAGCATTCCTTCCCACCCTGGTGACAGAGATGGGTGCTCCAAATTTGCTTTGTCCCTTTTTAACATGTATGGGAGATTTTACACGCACCAAATCTCCCACGGCAACAGGAACAGTCTTAACAGCTTTCTTCCTGTCGTACCATGATTTTTGTTTAGACTGTGAAATAGAAACATTTTCTCCGGCCAAATCCATGAGAGATTCAACATCAGATATGGTCTTAACCCACTTATTCATCCAAGCATGTTTAAAGCTAGTGTTGGCCCTCCTACCCCTTAAAAGTTCAAAGGAGATACTTTGGTCGTACAATGGGGAGTCGTCCTATAGAACCAAAGCATGCTATCTAATGACTTCGCCACATCACAATTACTAGACTTGGCCCATTTGATACAGTCACCCACCACTCTATTCATGCGTTCAACAAGACCGTTAGACTGGGGTGATAAAGGGAACTCCTTACATGTTTAATGTTACATGACTGTAGAAAAGACTGAAAAATAGCACTTACAAATTGTGTCCCATTGTCCGTGACCATTGTCTCTGGAAACCCTTCCCTCATGAACACCTCTTTAAGGAAAGATCTGACAACAGCAGAAGAGGGATCCTTGACAAGTTTGATTTCTGGCCATTTTGACCCATAATCAACAAGCACCAAAATAAAACGAGAACCACCAGACAAAATTTCAAAGGGACCCATTATATCCAAGCCAACTTTAGTCCAAGGTCCAGATGGACACTCGATAGGAAGGAGAGGTGGAGTTGACACTTTCAACCCCTTGTCAGCTGTATGGCACACAACACACAAATCAACTACATCATTGATTTCAGAATCCATAGAGGGCCACCAGAAAAACTCTCGAATACGTCGCTTAGTAAGAGTAGAACCCAATTGGCCATCATGAGCTTTCGCAATAATCCCTTTTCTAAGGCTCTGCGGGGAATAAGCTTGTCTGAGCGTAGTAAAACTCCACCTTCCAGAGAAATTTCCGACTCAACCTTCCAAAAAGGTTGGAGACATGGAGAGAGAACACGTTCTCTGGGCCACCCACACCTGACAAATTCACAAACTTGCTGCAAGACATCATCATTCTTAACAGCACTCAACCAGTTCTCCTCTTTGCCAAGATCATGTTCCTGTAAATCAAGTGCAGCTACAAAACAGTCATCAGAGTCATCTTCACAAGAGTCAAGGAAACCATGTTCCCCGTCATCCTCATTAAAGGAAAACTTGATAAAAAGTCAGCTCTGATGTTCCTACCACCAGAGACATGGACTACATCGAATTGATACTGCATTAGGTGAGACACCATCCTGAGAATCCTTGGGGAACAACATTTACTGGTGCCAGCACCAAGTATATTGACCAAAGGTTTGTGGTCAGTCCTCAATAGGAAACGTCTGCCCCAAACCAACCTGACTGGCGTCAACAGTTATGCATGAGGGTAAATCAGGATCATAAGGTTTAAGAGCACCACTGTTTTTGAGAGATTCTTTCACATGTTGGAGAGCAAACGCACACTCATCGGACCATGAAAACTCAATACCTTTTCTAAGAATTGAGCTAATGGGACGTACAATGGTGGCATAGTTGGAAATAAATTTAGAATAATATTCCAATAGACCAAGTAAAGATTTGACTCCGGTCTTGTCCACTGGAGCAGAAGCATGGATAATGGCATCTAACAACCCCTTCCTGGGTCTAATACCTTCACTAGAAACAAGATGGCCAAGGTACTCAATATCTTCAGTGAGAAATTTACACTTCTCTGATTTGACCACAACACCATGTTCTTGAAAAATACCCAAAACTTTGCTCAGCAAGAGGTCATGTGACGGAACATCTTTGGAGTGAATCAACACGTCATCTTGAAATACTTAAACTCTGTCAATACCACCAACTAGCTTTTGCATGACACGTTGAAGGACAGAGGCAGCTGATGCTAGCCCGAAAGGCATACGCTTGTATTGGAACGTACCTAGGGGTGACACAAATGCAGTGAGGGGGCGTGATTCTGAATGTAACTCGATTAGAAGATACGCACAGGCAAGGTCTAACTTGGAAAAATACCTTGACCCCCTGACACACGCAAACAGGTCGCAGATCTTGGGTAAAGGGTGAGAATCAATCCAAATCTCTTTATTTAGCGACCTCAAATCCACACAAACACGTAACTTCCCACACTTCTTGCGTGCAACGACCAGTGGTGAGAGCCATAGAGAAGACTCTGTAGGTTCAATGATGCCTTGTTCACACAAAGACTTTAGTTCTTTTTCAAGATCATCCCTGACGCTGAAAGGCACACCCCTCAACTTGTGCTTAACCGGCAGGGCTCCATCCTTTACGATGATCTTGTGTTTGAAACCTCGTATCATTCCCAAACTATCACTGAAAACAGATGGAAACTTTTCTTTCCACTTGCATTGTTGATATTCTTCTGAGACTATAAGAACTTGTTCTTTCGTACCTTGCTTGAGAATCATGCCAAATAACCCTTGGTGGTACCAACCTAAAATGTTCAATCCTTTGAGAGCAACGTAGATCTTGCCTCTAATTTTCCTTCCCTTGAAAACTAACACATCTTCTATAAAACCCAAGAGTTCAATTTTACGTCCCTCATATGAAACGGGGGAGCGATCAGGAGGTTTGAGAGGTCTGTCTTCCCATGTTTCGTTGAATAGTTTCTGTGTTATCATTGTGATTCTAGCGCCTGAATCAACAAGTAAATTTAGAGATTTATCACCAACACCTATCTCAACTATGGGATCAACACAGTTACTAGGATCACCATCAACAGGTTCAGAATCTTGCACATCAGTAACAACAGAGACAACATCAGAATCTGATTCTTGATCAGATTCCAACACACACGCTAATCGTTTTTTTTATTCTTCAATTTCAAACATACTTTTGCAAAATGGCCTACCTTTTTCCAATAATTACAAACAACATTGGCCCCTGGACACTTTCCACCTTTCTGGTGAGGTGCATTACCACAACGATAACACATTTGTTTTGTGTTGGACAAGTTTGTCACATTTTTGCCCACAGAAGAGTTTTTACTTGCAGTATTTCTTGGTGAAGAATATCGAAAGTCAACTTGTTTACCTTTAGCATTACCTATAACAACATTTACCGATTCAAGGGCTGTATCCTCTAGTTCCTTCAGTGAAATCTGCGACGTTTCAATACTTTTCGCTATTTTGATTGTCTCATCAAGAGTGGGGTTACTTAGAGACAATAACTTTTGGCGAATTTGTTTGTCCTTGCATTGGCATACAAATTGATCTCTGATCAACTGATCTGTAAATGCTTTGAATTGACAAACAGAGGCCAGACTGCGGAGAACAGAGATGTAAGAGTCAACGTCTTCTCCTTCACCTTGACGTCTTTTAAAGAATTTATGACGTAAAACCATTAGGCTTGGTTGTTTATCAAACCTTGTTTTGAGTTTAGTAATGGTGTCTTGATAGACATCAACATCATCATCTGGAAGATGAGGTATTTCAGGAAGATGCTTAAAAATAGACCTACCCTCAAATCGCAAGGAATGGAGTAAAAGGCATTTTTTCCGCTCACTGTTGAATCTTGCAGCACCAATTGCTCCGAGGTAGGTGTTGAAAGCATCGAACCAAATCTCCCATCGAATAGGAGGTTCTCCAGGAGAATCTAAAAAAGAAGGAGGTGGAACAACAGATTGCATGGTCCAGATGTGGACGGAAAGAAGGAAGAGAAGAAAAAAAACCAGAGTAAAAGTATAGGCTGCTACCTAAAGGATGAAAAGTGAAAGATATAGCACAAGGAAAGGAAATTGAAATATTGGTGTGCGAATCACCGTGTGTAAATTCGCTTTTTTTCCTTTTTACTGTGTGGATATCCGTTGTGCAGACTTTCTAGCAAAATGTTTTTTTGTTTTTTTTGTTTTGAATTGTTAAAAAAAAAATATATATATATATAGTTTACATCAACCATCAGTACCCAGTCAATCAATTTCCTTGATGTAGAAATTTTTATCAAGCATAATAAATTGGAAACAAGATTATTCAGAAAGGAAACTGCGGGAAATTCAGTTTTGCATTCAACAAGTTTTCACCCACGACAGCTGATTAACAGCATCCCCTATGGTGAAATGTTGAGAATTAAAAGAATATGCAGCAATCCTAAGGATTTACAAAAATGCAGCTAGAATGCAAAAACAGATTTCTAGCAAGGGGATATAAATGCAGAACAATAGACGCAGCTATCAAGAAAACCAGCAGTTTAGAGAGGGATTCCTTGTTAAAACCTAAATCTGTAGATAAAGAAAAGGAAAAAGAATCTTTTCAATTGCGGCTTATTACAACTTACAATAAGCAAAAATAAAACCATCAAAAATATTGTACAACGCAATTGGCCTATAGTACTAAATGACCCTATTATAGGCAGTACTTTACCTAAATCCCTGGGTATAACCTACAGAAGGGCTCCTTCCATGAGTGGAAGTCTAGTAAAGAGTAGTCCGGAGGTTGTTGAACCAATAAATTGGCTCACGCAACGAAAGGGGTTCACAAAATGTTCAAACTGTAAGGCTTGCAAGCATGGCATAAACAAAAAAACATATAAAACCCCATTCTGTGATAAGGAAGTAGAGATCACACGTGCTCTGCATTGTAAAACAGATTATGCCATATATATCTTAGAATGCCCATGCAATCTAAGATATGTAGGGAGTACAAAACTCCCTGCAAATAAAAGAATTTTACAACATCTAAGGGCAATAACAAATCAAGATCCAACCTACCCTGTGGCTAGGCACTTCCAGGAAACCCACAATAATGACCCCAAATATCTCCTATATTACCTCATAGACTCGGTACCAAAAAACAGAAGAGGAGGAGATAGAGAAGGAATACTGCGAAAACTAGAAACTAGATATATTCTAAATCTCGACAGTAAATTCCCGGGAGGCCTTAACACTACAGAAGATCTCTACACATGTATATAGGAATCCCTTTTATAAGTCAGTAAGGGGGGATTTTTAAGATTCTAAAGCTACATCATTTTTAAATCAAATCTTTTTAGCTCATGATTTTAGGAGGGATTTGATCCTATGAACATCAATACTATTAGTCATTGGAGCTGCGACCTACATATATAAGGGGAATAAAAGGGAGGATATCCAATATCAATGGAAAGTATAAATAAAAAGATACTGAGGCTGCCACCTGACCTTAACCAGAAAAATAATGGTTTTTAATTATTTGCTATTTGCACATTTAGGTTATATTAACTTTTTAGAAGGTCACTTTTAAGGTCTATATCCGCATTGTTGAGGAAGCGGAACACATCATGCACAGGCACTTTACATTTTATTTTTATATAAACATTCTTTTAATGATAGTTAGTAGATAGCACAGGACAGGATGAGTAAAATCACAGACAATACTAAATTGAAACATTAATCATAATAATACAAATTGCATTTAAGCAAATATGATAAAAATGGTCTTTATGGGGTTTTTTGATTATAAAAAATATCTTTACATTCCGTTTATGTACATAGGACTGACTAAAACAATTTTAATTATGAATTGATTAAAAATAAATTTTAGCCTTTATTTATTAACATATATTATAATGTATGAAAATAAGTTGCTATGGTATTTGTTATATGCTTATTTATGGTTATCTCTATTCCCACCCACGATTAAAAGGCAATGTTTGACAATGTAATATGATATTGGAAATACACAAAACAAGTATATTAATTGTGGAGGAGAGGGAGAAATATAGAAAAAATGGAAATGTATCAAAATTGTAATACCTTAAAACCGCAGTATGTCTTCCATGTCCATGGTGAAGTCACCGGAACTTTGCACTAATCACTGTCACTTTAAAAGGGGAGAAAATGGTAATGAGCGTTGTCATGTGATCAAGGTCCAGGAGGGACCGAAACGCGTCATGGCCGACTAAGAATAAACATTTCCTGCACAGAAACGTGGTCCGTGTCTGCTTTCCGTTTTCCAGGACTGGTGAAAGCATTTGGAAGCAGTACGAGAGGATATATATATATATATATATATATATATATATGGCACTTCTGATCTGATGATCACACAATCTGAAATTGGAAAGGTGTGCTAATCACCGTGATCAGCTTTGCATGAATTGGAACTGGAGACTGATATGTAAATTGCAACAACTGTATTGGTGTGCTAATCAACGTGATCAGCTTTGCGTGAACTGGAACTGGAGACATAGACAAATCTCCATCCAGCTCCAACTGCTCACCAAACCTTTTTGAATACATCAAACCCAGCAACAAAGCAACCAGGCAACCATAGAACATTCTAACCATCATGACATAAGCATAAGAACATTGAGCTGCAACATAGGGCTACAGCACTAAGTAAAGTATTGTAGAGAATATAACAACCTCTTTAATCAATACCCGCTGTGCTGCATGAATAGGTCAAGGCAGTGCATCTAGGAAACGCCTTAAGGCGATGGACTTCTATTCAGACTGTGCTGTAAAAAGAGAAGGACTTGTGAACAGGCACAAGATTTAACGCTACCTAAGTTGAAGTCTCGGCGCCAGCTCAATATTCTGTGATTCTGAGCAAATCACATAAAAAAAAAAAAATCGGACCTTATGTAAAGTAGTTCTATACTAAGGGGCCGATTCCGATTCGGGCCGGAAAACGTACCGACCGACTCGGTCCGGGAATAAAGTCCGACCGACACGTACCGGCGCCGTACGACCCTGGTAGTACGATGAAATGCATGTGAAATCAGACCGACTCGGACGGAATACAAAACGACCGACCGAGCCGGACGGAAACAAGCCATCCGGCCGGGAAATCACGCGAAACGAACCGACCGACACGCACCCGGATTGAACCCGAGCGAAACGTACCCACGAACTCCGACCCGCGTAGTACGATGCTGTGCGTGCAAAACATGACCGACTCGCCCGGAGCACAAGCCGTACGACCGACACGCATACAAAACCCAGCCGAAGCAACCCAATACTACGCGACCGACTCGTACGCCGCATATGAAACCTAGCTGACACACAGCGGGAACGAGTCGGACAAGATCGCACCAGACAACTGCAGCGTCCTACTCGGACACAAGAACGACTCCTACATGCACCAAAAACACCAAGGAAAAATTAGGAAAAAAGGGCCAAACAAGCAACCACAAAGCCAATAAATACAGGGAGGAAAAAAAATGGAACAAGGACACACCTCCAACTCCACCTACATAAAGGCCACAAATCCCTACCATGATCCTTTGCAAATTCCACTGACCTGCCAGCACACAACACCATCACACAGCAACCACAGACACACTCACAGCTCATACATCACACAAGCCACACACCATTACCACACCTACAAATAGCACCCTCACACACACCCAGCTAAACCTACACTCACACCCCCCACTTGCACACACACACATCAATCACCACCACCACCCATCACCATGCCCCCAAAGAAGAACCATAAGTTCCTAGATAGTGAATTGGAAGTTCTGGTAGACGAGATCCTGAGGGTAGAGCCACAGTTGTTTGGTACATTGGTACAACAGACCCCCATGTCGCAGAAAACCAAGATGTGGGCGAGGATTGTCGACAGGGTGAACGCACAATCACCATGTTTGCGCACAAAGGAAGACATCCAGAACAGGTGGTATGATGTGCGCAGGAGGGTCCGGGACCTACTCAAAAGGACTACCTCCTCAGCCAGCACACCGGCAGTGGCCCTCCTGCAAAACCAGTATACCTCAGGCCCTGGGAGGAGAAGGTGCGGGCCATCCTACCACCAGTGAGCGTATACGGACTAACAGACATCCCAGAGCCTGGTGAGTACACAACTAATATACACAATATGGTGTGACAACACACACACATCACAGTCAAGGGGATAGGCAAACCATGCACCCTTAGCAAATACACAGCAACCAAAAGATATTCATCCCAAGATGTGAATGCTAGTCAGACAAACACAATACCTCCCATCTCATAGCGATATGTAACTGTGTCATGACATGTACAAACCTAACAACAAATACAGCAAGGCAGTGGCACAAATAGAACCAACAAACACTCCCAGATATTTAAACACCACTAGAACACCACCTCACAGGGAAGCTCACTGAAAGGAAGGAATTCTGTGTATGCTGGTCAAGTCAGTGTAGCCAATAGCATGATGGGAGTGGTAGTCACAGATATTGGTCACACCCACAATTGGCCCATCAACACCACTCTGAACCATGCTCACATCACAGGGAGTGGAAAACAACTGACAAGATGGCTGACACTGGGTACTGCTCTGGGGAGCACAAGGCCCTGCTGGGAACTGGGCACCAACAAACAACAGGACCACACTGTCAGCCATCTTGCCATTGCTGTCACACTCACACACAGTGAAGTCCACTCAAAAGGAAGGAAGTATGGGCATGCTGGGAAGGGGGTGTAGGCAATAGCATGATGGGAGTGGTAGTCACAGATATTGGTCAGCCTCACAATTGGCCCATCAACACCACCCTGAACCATGCTCACATCACAGGGAGTGGAAAAGGACTCATCAAGATGGCTGACACTGGGTACTGCTGGGGGAGCACAAGGCACCTGCTGCGAACTGTGCAACAACCAACAGCAGAACACCACTGACTGACATCCTGAAAGACAACTTGCACTCCCTGCAATGGAAGCACGCTTCATGGTGGGATAACTGGGCTGGGGGAGAAGGAGGCCCGGATGGCAAGCAAATACCACCAATGCTGGTCATGCACACACCTCAACATTCACATTGACATGCCACAGGTTGGCAGGACAATGTGCTACACCAATATCACTCTCTGACTGTCACAATTTAGGAGAATGCAATGTCCAGGCCCACATCCAGAGGTACAGTCACAACTGTCAGGTGTTTGAACAATTGATGCCAGTAGAAACATAACATACAATCTGTGTCTCTCCCCAAAACAGGTGATGATGGGGACACAGCAGCAGATGAGGAGGAGTCCCTGTCCCAGGCTCCAGGGAACACTGAGCTCACTGGTGTGGATCAGCCTCTGCACTCCTCGGATGGCGAAGAACCAGCTGGACCCTCCGGTGTGAGTCATCATGCAGCACCAGCAGGACCAACATCTGCACCCCCTGCACCCACCCCTCCAACAACTGCCAACACACAGGCCACCCCTGCCAACACGGACAGACCAAGGACCACAGATGACAACAGCGCAGGGACCCAGACCCAAACTGGAGCTGGTGACAACGAGCCCAGGAACAACACCCAAGTGGGCCCACGGTCACCTGTGCGTGCCACCGCAGGTCCTGCACGTGTCGCCAGGGGTGGTGGGAGGGTGGTAGACATAGGTCGCTCTTTGCAGAGGGGTCTGGACTGCATGATGACCCACAACTGGCACGCATCGCTGATGCGTACCAGACTAGCACCGGAGAGGTCAGCCAGGTAGTGGGGATCCTCAAGGACATACAACAGCAGCAGGCTGCCCATCATGCCCGCTTGGACTCCCACATGTCCCGTGTCGAGCACACACATGTCACGTGTCGAGACACACATGTCTGGCATGGAGTCCAAGTGGGACACATTGGAACAACTGACAGTGGTGGATAGGGACATACTGACATGCCTCTGCCAGATCAGCACAAACATGGCCACACCTCCCTGTGTGCCCACAACATCTGCTGCTGAAACAACTGCAAATGCCACAGGGAGGGAGGAGGACTCTGGCAGAGAGTCCCCTGCACCGCCGCAGCCTGCACCTGAGGGTCCCCCCCCAAGAAGAGGGGCCGTCCAAGGAGGCCAAACTGAGAGGCCGATGGCCATCTACATTCCCCAGGAAGCCAACACCTGTTCTGGAACTTTTCCTCTGTGTGCAAACTGCACGCCCTGTCAAAGCCAACCCAACTCTCCCACATGACATGGGGAGCTCTAGTTGGCCAAATTCATCAGATGACTGTGGACTTTACTCTGGACATCTCAGCTACCAAGACTTCCAAATCACATGGGAACTTTGGATTCCAATTTCTATGTACAGCACCCACCATCCTGTGCACCATTCTCACACCTGTATGTAAATAAACTCACCAATACACCATATCTGCCTCTGTTGTGATTCCAACGTGCTCTCTGTCATGGAGATGGTGATCAGAAAAATGACACTGTGCATGCTAACTGCTACAGCAAGTCCAACACCGTCATGTCAGTCATGGCGACGTGACACATATGAGGGAGACACACCACTAGGGCCACACAACACATACACACCAGGGCCATCAGACTCATCACCTATACTGATGTTGCAACTAAATACAGTGGAATGCACAGACACGCCACCTATTCACAGTCTGTCAACTAGACTACAGGTGCAGTAAGCAAATGTCAGTCAGATGTGTGACCACAGACAACGCACATCCCAAAGTGAAGCACAGGTTTATTACACATTTGCAACATGTTGTTTCCACTACAAATGCTAGCTAATCCAACCTGGCTGTGGCCACAAAGTCAAAAAGTGCAGAAGATAGAAAGTCCAGGGTGTGTGGCACATCACCTGTAGGGAAACGACTGCTTCCACCTTCCAAGTTGATCAAACAACTCCGGCAGCACCCTGTGAAGGACAGACATGACTCACAGTCAAAACCACTGAAGAACAGCACAGAACGGCAATACTCATGTCTAACACATGTCACGAGATAACTACACAAAACCAAGTTAGCATTTCAACACTGTTGGGCAGTACAGACCACCTGCAAGGACACATCGCTGCACGCATCCAGTCAAGTAGCACATGGCCACACTCAAACAGCAACAGAGCACCACACACACATATCATGCAAACTCAAATCATTGACATTACAACCCTCTGGAGACTCACATTCAGCTGAAGAAGTTGGTGATGAGCTGTGTGCGGACATCACCATCATCATCATCATCATCTTCACTGGCATCGTGACCCAGGCCAGGATCTTCCACAGGTGGCGGACGTTGGTCATCGTCATCCAGGATGAGAGGCAACTCCTTCCGCACTGCCAGGTTGTGCAGCATGCAGCAGACGATGACAATCTTGCACACCTTTGCTGGGGCATATGGGAGGGCCCCTCCTGTCTTGTCCAGGCAGCGGAAGCGGCTCTTCAGGAGACCAAGGTCCGCTCAATCACCCTCCTCGTCCGACCATGTGCCTCATTGTAGCGCATCTGGGCTGGTGTCACAGGGTTCCTGAAGGGTGTCAGCAACCACGGCATGTTGGGGTATCCCGAGTCACCTACAGACAGACAATTGCACATTAGCCGATTTGAAAATGTGTGCGGAAAACAACATAGCAGAACACACACAATGGTACAAAGTCAGTACACACCAACAAGCCAGGCACGCTGGTTCGGCATCTGTGACATCATCCTCGGGATGCGACTACTCCTCATCACGTAGGCATCGTGTGCCGAACCGGGGAAACGGGCACACACATGTGTGATGGTCATATCTGCAAGACATACCACCAGAGCATTGATCGAATGGTAATGTTTACGGTTCCGGTATGCCTGCTCATGTGCCTGTGGTGGTATCAAAGCCACATGTGTCCCATTAATGGAGCCAATTACATGTGGCATCCGCCCCAGGGCATAGAAGTCACTCTTGACGTCAGTGAGTCATTGACGTGTTGGGAAATAGATGTACTGGTTCAGGTATATCAACATTGCCCCCAAAACATTGCGTAGCACACGGCTGAACATAGTCTGTGACATCCCACTGGCAGTCGCCACAGTGTGTTGAAAGGTACCGGTGGCAAAGAAGTGTAGGGCTGCCATCACCTTCACCTTGGGGGTCAGCGCTGTAGGATACGGACGGCCAGGCTGCAAATGTGGGTCCAACCGCACTGCCAAATCCTCAATCAGCTGCCTGGTGAAGCGGTACCGTCGGATGCTGTCACGTTCCACCATCGTTGCCAGGTCTGGGAATGGTCGATGGACAGCAGGAGCCCTGCAGTGCATAGGTGAAGAAAGCAAGATTGTCAGTCACCCCAACTATGTGCGGTTCACCATACTCAATTTCACATGATACATCATTAACAAACACAAGTACTTGATGTGTGTGTCGTTCTGTTTGGACATATATGGCACCTACATGGACATCATCTAACATCTCTGTTCAACAAGTGTTGACAACAGGTTCCAGGGTGAGCTATGGGAAACCATTAGGCTGTGTCACAGTACCCATTTACTGCTCTCACGTTCCACACACATACCACAGTGACATGTCTGGACAGATGCTCCACAGGCATCACAGCTCATTGACAGGTAGATTCCCAGGGACCCTGTCTTGCCACATGGACACTGGCATGACATTGCGTATCATGTACACGTCAGATAAACTAACATGACACCCACAGGTAGTGGCCCCTGTAGCCTCTGCAGGACAGACATGGACGTCTGTGACACACACACACACAACATCAAAGTTCATGCACAAACCACGTGGATGTGGAGACTGTCTCCCATTGTGCACATGGAGTCAGAGACATGCGAAACACAACATGCACACAGACTGCGGAGGGACATCACTATTGTGGCAATGGGCCACCCTGTGACGTACATGCCTTCCCACATGTGAGCCTGGGGGTATGTGACATGTCATACCCATACACAACCTGGAAATGTGATCATGACACATGCTCATAAATGAAAAGTTGCACACCACAGTGGTCAGGTGCACAACACACAAAGGACCCTGTCCCCATGAACACGTGCACAGCCTGGGTGTGTCTGCCCCCAAATGCCACCCCAAAAACCACATGTTCACCCCCATACACAGATAAGGTTATGCTGCCAAACATGCCTTAGATACAGTGTGGACTGGGTGTGGTGTTGTAGGTGTGCCCCTGAGTCCCTGGAAAGTATATGTAGCTGGCATAGGTTCACCAGTGACCAGCATGGTGACTTATGCGTGTGACCTGTCCAGGGACACGTTGTACAGCAATGGACCGATCGGTGTGCCCGGCTGGCCCATTGCATTGTATGTGAGCTGGTACGCGTTGTAACCCGGGTACGCGTTGCACAGAAATGGACCGATCGGTGTGCCCGGCCGGCCCATTGTATTGTATGTGAGCGGGTACGCGTTGTATCCCGGGTACGCGTTGAACAGCAATGGACTGATCGGTGTGCCCGGCCGGCCCATTGCATTGAATGTGAGTGGGTACGCGTTGTATCCCGGGTACGCGTTGTACAGCAATGGACCGATCGGTGTGCCCGGCCGGCCCATTGCATTGTATGTGAGCGGGTACGCGTTGTATCCCGGGTACGCGTTGTACAGCAATGGACCGATCGGTGTGCCCGGCCGGCCCATTGCATTGTATGTGAGCGGGTACGCGTTGTATCCCGGGTACGCGTTGTACAGCAATGGACCGATCGGTGTGCCCGGCCGGCCCATTGCATTGTATGTGAGCGGGTACGCGTTGTATCCCGGGTACGCGTTGAACAGCAATGGACCGATCGGTGTGCCCGGCCGGCCCATTGCATTGTATGTGAGCGGGTACGCGTTGTATCCCGGGTACGCGTTGAACAGCAATGGACCGATCGGTGTGCCCGGCCGGCCCATTGCATTGTATGTGAGCGGGTACGCGTTGTATCCCGAAATACGCGTTGTACAGCAGTGGACCGAACGGTGCGCACACATTGGCTGGGGCCTGGCATGGCAACGGACGCGTTTTCGAAGCTCCAACGAGTCTGATGCAGTGAATTCAGTTGGCCAGCCACAACAATGTTGCAAAATCATGGGTGTCATGAAGTTGAAGATTTGAAGGATGCTGTGGGCGTGTATTAGTGCTGCTATTCCATGGATTGGTCAGATTCAGAAGATGCAAACGACTTGGACCTATCACTTTGGACACATGGGACAGTATCTGCCTCAGCAGCACACATATAATGCTGGCTGTTCCCCTGAGAGCTCACTTGCCTGCACTACATGCTCCAGGACGACATCTGCCACCAACACTGCTGCTGTTTATGCATCCTCTGGCTCCTGCAATGGCACGTACTGTGGAGAGAGCCCCAGCCTTCAGCCTTGAGGAGAACCAGGCCCTGCTGGACAGCCTCCTTCCACAGTACAGCAAGCTGTATGGGAAACCAGGGGAGCAGGTGAGTGTGCTGTCCACTGCCTCACTAATTGTGCATGTTGTCTGACTAGCAGGGCTTTCAGTGTGCACACCACTGGCTAGCATGCCCACTGAGTAGTTGTCACACCCCAAAGTGTGTAGTTACATGCACTGAACTGGTACAGTGCAGTAACAGTGCATTCCAACTAGGTTTACTTCCCATGCAATGATACCATGTAGTGACTGCTGGCAAACTGTTCATAGCCATTGTTGCACTGCCTGTGTACATCATATGCCCCTGTGATTGAGACATGTATATACAACTGTGTGATGCACGTATATGTTGCATGTGTAGTAATGGCCTTTTCACTTTGTCATCCTCACAGGTTGATGCCCACCAGAAGCAGGAAATCTGGCTGACCATCGCCCGGAAAGTAAGATCCGTGGGGGTCTACAGGCGCAGGATCCGCAACTGCCAGAAGAGGTGGCAGGACCTTCGTGGCTGGACCCGGAGGATCGCAAGGGTCCAGCTGAAGCTGTCGCCTCCTCGCAGGAGGGGCGGACACCGGACCCTGACCCCCTACATGCTCCGGATCCTGGCGGTGGTCTTCCCTGACCTGGATGGGCAGCTGAAGGACAGACAGCAGCAAGGAGGGGTGAGTCCATGACTGCACTGTGCACTTTGTCTGACATGCTATGTGCCCTCCTCTGGCCTGGTTAAACTTCCACAGTACATCAGTCATGTGGTCCAGGACCCATGTCCCTCATTTGTGACATGCCCACTTCTCCTCTGATACGCATATGTGTGGCCCTTATAGTCAGGAAATTGTGTCATTTGGGGACTGTGTCATTGCATTTAGCTTTGCTCAAGCTGGGGGACAGCATTTGTTCCCGTGACTATGTTGTGCGATTCATGGGTGGGTCAATTGCTTACACAATGCCTAAGTTCTGACATGTAATCTGGGTGTAACTTTGATATGTGGTCCGCTTGCTGCTCTGACTCACCACATGTCCCTGGGGAATTTGGCACACACCCATGCTGCTGGTGGGAACAATGTTTGGGCCTCAGGAGTATGTGTATCCAGTGTGTCACACATGCTTAGCCACCTGCCTACTGTCCAGGACTCATCCCTCTTACAGGTGGAGCTGGACAGTAATGCCTACTCCAGGGCATGCAATGCACTCTGTACTCCCACTCCCGTGTATCATCTGGCATGTTGTGATCAGTGTAATGTACCCTCAGGTGTCTGCCTCTGTCTCATTGTGCTGTGTCTTCGTTGTCAGGACTACTGGTATGTGTTTCGGTTAGGGCTCAGCATGCCATCTGAGATGTGACCATGATAGACGATACTTCTGTGACTTATAGGTGTCTGATCACTTGACTGTGCACACAGGTGTTTGCGACTGACTTTCAGGCGGCTGTATTGTCATTCACAGCACACTGTGAGGTGCTCATGTTCAGAGAGTTGTGTTTCATGTCCCCCATATGTCCAGTTGGTATGACGTGGACAAATAGTAGTACAGATGATGTGGTATTTGGGGGATGGACATGTGCACTTGTCAGTCACATAACTTGCATTCCCCATGCCCTCGGATTGTGACACAGTGCAGACTGTTGTTGGCTGGCTGCCATGGCCATGTGACTTGAGACAGTAATGTATGACTTTGCACGCATTCCTGTGTCATGGCATTCAACTTCCTGAGACTGATCCTGCAGGGGAGTGACATGTGCAACATGCACCCCATTGTGGCATTGACTATCCGGACATGGGTGCATCATGGTGTCTGGTGCTGGTATGCATCACATGCATTTCTATTTAGACTCTGGCCATCCCTTTATCCGGACACCTGCACTGACTCAGTGGCAAGAGATGTGATGTGTGCATGTTCACATACTTCACCGTGTTCCCTGCAATGTCCAACAACTGTGTAGGTGGTGCATGTGTCCACACTGGGGACTTACCATCAGACAGGCACCAGACAGATGGGTGCAAGGGCAGGAGGGGTGTGAGTCCCATGGTTGACCATCAGACTGACAATTGGCTTCCCCGAATCTGTGTGAGGACATTAGGCAATGTTCAACTAAGGATGCCAGGGCTTGCTCTGTAATGTGCTGTACTTACTGTGGTGTGTGCGGTCAGTGCAGGTGACTGATGTTTGTCTGTTTCCCTAATTGTTTGCAGATACATCCACGGCCACAGGAGGGGACAGCTCCACGGACCAGGAGGAGCAGCGGAGCCAGACTGGGTCAGCATCGGACGAGTGGTCAGAGGGACCCAGTGGCACGGAGGGCGAGGGGAGCCACACCGAGGAGTCCTCAGCACCATCCACCTCAGCTGAGGACCACAGCAGCTCGGAGGATGACTCCCTTGTGGAGGCGGGTCTCAGCAGCCACCAAAGGCCAGCTAGTCTGTCTGGCCCCGCCACCACCACCACCACCGCCCTCCCATTGGCTCCCATTCCTGAGGTCCGTGGAGGCTCCCGTACTTGGGAGCGTGTCTCCTTCGTGCCAGGCACCGCAGCCCCTGCCCCTGTGTCCCCTGCTGCCCTGAGTGAGGAGTCTGTGTACCTCCTTCGGCAGCTCCATGTAGGGCAGACAGCAATGCTGAGTGTCCTCCATGCACACACCACTCTGTTGACACAGCTGGTGTCGTTCATGGAGGGCATCTCGACGGGTATGTCTGCCCTACAGAGGAGCAATAGGTCCATGGACTCCTCCCTGACGGCAGCAGTGTCCCTCCTCCAACAGTCCCTCACCCCTCCCACCTCTGCCCCATCCACACTTCCTGCCCCCCTACCTGTCCAAAGCACATGCACACCTGCACAGTCACCCAAACACACAGACACGAGCAGCACAGACACACCCAAGAGAAAGGCAAGACGTGCACAGACGCATCCTCAGGGGACTGATACCACAGACACAGGGGACGGGGAACACACACACACACAGGCATCCACATTAACTCCGCAGTCCTCCAAATCCTCTCCCTCCAAGACCCCTTCCCTTGCCTCGCCTGCTAACACACCTACACAGCAGATCTTCCTGTGTGACCTCGGCCTCTTCCCCTCCAATCCTGCTGATCCAGCATACCGGGGGAAGAGGAAGTCCACCCACACAGAGGGGAGTGCCCCTCGCCCCCGGACACCCTCCCCCAGGCGCAGGCAGAGTGAGCCCCCCACCCGCAAGTCACCCCGGTCCCGGAAGAGCAAGACCCCGCCACCGCCCTGCAAGTCAACCACCCAGTCTCTCACCTCCATCCCCCAGGCCACCACTCCACAGGTTCCACCGCCACACCCTGCCCCAGGTTCCCCCACACACTGATACCGCATCCCGAAACTGCTTAGGCCCTCCCCCCCTGCCACTTGCTCTTCCACCCCCAAACCAGACGCTCTGCCTGTTTGTGCCACTGGTGTGGAGACCGTGTCCCCCCCCTCTGTCCTGCCCAGCTCTTCTGCCCCCCTTCCACTACCTTGGAGTCATGCACTGCGGTGGAGTCCACAACCACCCCGTCTGACTCGGGCACTGCATTGGGGACCCTGTCCACTCCATCTGACCAGCCCACTGCAGTGGTTGCAGCACCCACTCCCTCTGACTTGAGCCCTGCGGTGGTGCCAGCCCCCCCTGAGTCAGACACCTCCACTGCAGTTGCCGGTGACACTCCTGCACCCACCTCCCCTTCACTGCCTCCTTCTGGCATCCCCTGATCCTGTCCCTGCGGTGCCTGGCCTGCCCCTCGTATGCCCCTCCAAAGGGGATGTCCCCTGTCCGTACCTGTGCAGGCAAGCAATTGTTGACAAGTTGTCACACATCACCCTGTTGGGACTGTATATTTGGACTGGCCATTGGCCTTAGTTTATTTTGGACTTTTGATTTGAGTTGCACACTTGCTGAATAAAGCCTCTTTTTGTTTACTTGTGGTTCATCTTTGGAGGTACATGATGTAGATGTGTAGAATCATGCATTTGCTGTTGTAATAGTGTTCAGCTCAGGTAAATGAAGTTTTGCTGTGATGGGCTCCATGTGGTCCATGGGATATGTGTCCTAATCTAGTCTGGATCTATAGCATCCTTTGCTGCAGTCTGAGGGTGTAATGTTCAGCATTTGACACAGGGATGTACGTTTAGTATTTGTAGATTACCATCTTTGTCCTACACTGATGCACATCTGGTGGGCTTACCACTGTCCAATGTTCCTAGTACCCTGTGTGCCCGTCTCCAATGGACATGCAGTTTAGCACATCAAATTTGGAGGACTCATCTGTGTACACAGTGCAAGTTGCTTGACACGTGTCTTGGGTGTATGCAGATGACTGACGTGACACTCCTGTGCCCAGGCTGATATGAGCAGAGCCTTCAGTGTGTTGTAGTTGTTGACTCACTGACCGAGTGTTCTGCTGACATGTTTGAGTCGTGCACAGACAAGGTTTGGCACAGCTGACCTTCCACAGGAGTGGAGTGCCCTCATGGCAGTGCGTGATTCCGTGAT
Organism: Calotriton arnoldi; assembly: GCA_963921515.1. NCBI lineage: Eukaryota > Metazoa > Chordata > Amphibia > Caudata > Salamandridae > Calotriton > Calotriton arnoldi. The sequence continues at coordinate 2,928,017 of CAWUFW010000531.1, read as the reverse complement.
ATAGGCTGTGCCCATGTTGTGTGTTGTGTAGGCATGTCTGTGCGTGTTCCCTTCTCCTTTTCCTACACAGGCTGTGTCCCTACGGATGTTCCTGTTTGTGATGCTTGCTGAGTTGTTCTGTGTTCATCCAGCATCTTGGACCTGGTTACTCCGGGATGTGGGTGCATGGCAAACTAATGTTCATGAGGTTGTCATCCCTAGTTGTCTTTGTTGTCAGGGCTGGGGATGTGGGCAAACGCAGATGGGACACAGTCAGGATTCCTCTTGGCACTTGTTGGTTACACGAGTAATGTGATTTTCTGTTTGTGTATGCTTTCAGTGATTGTGACACGTTGTGTGTGTGACTGCTGCCACTCCTCAGGGTCAGAGCTGCAATGTTGGAAGTTGTCTATGTGTGTCCTTTGTGGGTCAGCTTGGCTTCTTCATTGGTGTGTGACTATGGCCAGGATCCCATTGTTTGGGGTGGATTTCACGTCATGCCCATGTACGGCATACTGTGCAGTGTGTCAGACATTCACAAGTATTGTTGACTGGCCATGTGTGATGGGTTTCTGCACCTTATTTCCCCCACCACCCCTGGGATTGTCATGGGTGCATGTGCAATGTCAGCAGTCCATGTGAGCTTCAACGCTGCACATTGGTGGAGTTCAAGGTGTGTGGCGTTCAGTGTGTGCAAATGTGAGTTGTTGCACGGCTGGGGCACTACCTCCATATGTTCCTTGGCTGGCAGGCCGTGCTGAGTGCTTTGTGCTTGTATAGGTGTGATGGTAGTTTGTTGTTCAGGACACATGGCTGTGGTTCACAGTGTGGATGACATCTACCTTTGTCATCACAGTGTGATTGTCATGCAGGCTAGTGTCACCACAATGTGGGGTCCCTGGGGGAGTGCTGTGGTGGTTCTGTCTCTTGCTGTGTGTGTTGCTGTTCCTACAAGCTTGTGTGACATGTGTAATTTGGGCTCCCTCTCATCTCACAATGCCTGTTTGCCCACATAGGGGAATCCAATCCATGAGTTACTTTTGTATGTGACTGTGTTGACATCTGTGTATCAGTGAATCTGGCCTACTCATGTGTTGTGTGTTTGCCTGGGGACACTGGCACACAACCCCCTCACCTGTTGTGTATGATATGCAGTGTGAGTCTGCCTGTTTGTGTTTGTGCTTTTGCACCACTGCATTGGCATATCTTTAGTTTGCCATTGGCTGTATGTTGTTTGTTGGCTTTCCCCTGCTGGCCCTGGGACTGCTAGGTCATCAGTCAGCACATTGATCATGGTTAGTATGTCCCATTGCTGCCATGGTATGGTATTTGTTCACCTGACATCTACAGTCTCCACAGGATATCTACATTTGTGTGTCCATTGGTGCTGATATGTGGGTCTGCATTATGATGCTCACTTCTGTCATTGTGTTATTTGTGAATGTAGACAATGTGGGCCCCCATGGCTGATGTTTGTGTGCACATGGCCAGAACGATGTGTCATTGGCACTGCACTGCTTGCCTCACACAATCTATGTTGCTATGGGACACAAGCACTACAATGCCACTGTAGTGTTTGGTGTTGTGTGGCCAGGAATAATCCCTGCAGTTATGTTTTTGCAGCTTTTACCAGGACTACACTTCCCTTTTGGGCACTGTGGTGATGGGGCTTTGGGCCCCATTGCCACACTGTTCAAAATGTGCTTCAGCTATGGAGCACACACTTCCCTTTGGGCACTGTGGTGATGGGGCTTTGGGCCCCATTGCCACACTGTTCAAAATGTGCTTCAGCTATGGAGCACACACTTACCTTTTGGGCACTGTGGTGATGGGGCTTTGGGCCCCATTGCCACACTGTTCAAAATGTGCTTCAGCTATGGAGCACACACTTACCTTTTGGGCACTGTGGTGATGGGGCTTTGGGCCCCATTGCCACACTGTTCAAAATGTGCTTCAGCTATGGAGCACACACTTACCTTTTGTGCACTGTGGTGATGGGGCTTTGGGCCCCATTGCCACACTGTTCAAAATGTGCTTCAGCTATGGGGCACACACTTACCTTATGGGCACTGTGGTGATGGGGCTTTGGGCCACATTGCCACAGTGGTCATGGTCTGCTTGCATTGTGTAGGCCACACACACAATTATGTGTGACACATGTGTTAGGGGGTCACATTGTATGTTCAATGTCATGTTCAGTGTTGTATGCATTTGACACAGACCACACACGCTTGTCATGGTGTTGGGGGCTGGGATGTAATTTACAGACAGTCCTTATGTGGGAGTATGCTAGTTGTGTCATGCATTACCCATCCTATGAGTAGGGGTGGTTGTAGTGACAGGCATCCAGCCCCCCATGAGTGGTGATGGTAGTAGTGGTAGGCATCCAGCCCCCCATGAGTGGGGATGGTAGTAGTGACAGCCATCCATCCCCCTAAGGGTGGGGATGGTAGTAGTGACAGGCATCCAGCCCCCCCTGGATAGGGGTGGTGGTAGTGGCAGGCATCCAGCCCCCCCTGAGTAGGGGTGGTGGTAGTGGCAGGCATCCAGGCCCCCCTGGGTAGGGGTGGTGGTAGTGGCAGGCATCCATCCCCCTTAGGGTGGGTATGGTAGTAGTGGCAGGCATCCATCCCCCTAAGGGTGGGGATGGTAGTAGTGACAGGCATCCAGCCCCCCTGGATAGGGGTGGTGGTAGTGGCAGGCATCCAGCCCCCCTGGATAGGGGTGGTGGTAGTGGCAGGCATCCAGCCCCCCTGAGTAGGGGTGGTGGTAGTGACAGGCATCCAGGCCCCCCTGGGTAGGGGTGGTAGTAGTGGCATGCATCCAGCCCCCCCTGAGTAGGGGTGGTGGTAGTGACAGGCATCCAGGGCCCCATGGGTAGGGGTGGTAGTAGTGGCAGGCATCCAGGGCCCCCTGGGTAGGGGTGGTAGTAGTGGCAGGCATCCATCCCCCTATGGGTGTGTATGGCATTGGTGTTGGCCATCCCACCCCTATGGTTCTGCTGTTGCTAGTGTACGTTATTTGTGCATCCCTATGTGTATGTGACATATTTCGTGTACGTGTGGTTTGCTTGTATTGTTGGTGTTTGACTTACCGTCTGCGCCGTACGCGTCCGTGCCGGTCCCGGTAATAGATGTAGAGTATAGGTAGGACCTGCGCAATGGGATTCATGCTTGGATCGTCTCGTTCGGGTTTCTCGTGTCTTCGAGTCGTACTCGTAGCAGGCTTGTTCGTCTCGTAGCCGTGGATCGTCTTGTGGCGCGAAACTGAGCTTATGTACGGCTCGCCCGGATGCTCAAACGTGCCGGACGTAGCGACGAGCTCGGCGCGTACGGAAGACGCATCGTACTAGTCCGGCCGAAAGGTGCTGTGTATTTGGTTCTGTGCGACTCGTTTCGGCGTTTACGGATCCGGCTCGGGCGGGGAACAGGAGCTGGAATGGGTAAGTACGGCTCACTCGGAATCTGGCCTGTTATGCGCATCGTACTTGTTCGTTCGGTAGAGTGTTCGAGTCGGTCGGAAAACACGCGTTCGGCTGGTATTTTTTCCGGACGAATACTGTTAGGTGCGCTTCCGGCCGACATCGGAATGACCCCTAAGTCTGAAAATGGGTTGTGACCATTTTTTTTGTTTTATGCTTGCACAATGCAAATAGTCCCCTTTACGAATCTGTGCATTTATTGCCTTCTGTGCTTCACCGATGAACAGATGGAAGTTTAGCAGTTGAGGCTTAATAATTTGCTTTCAGGTACCTATGGTTTGGTATTTACCACATGAAAAGCAGGACTACATATTCCACAATGCGTCCTAATCAGACAATGACCTATTAACGTGTGAGATCACCGTTTGTACTTCTTTTGGTTTTAAAGTATGTCTGATAGAGCAGAGTTTCTGAAATCCCCGATTTCTTATTTTTCTTATTGCCTTTTAAGTCTGTGCCACAAGTGACAGCTTTTTACTTGCAGACAGTATGGAATCTTCTTCCTGTACCCATTACTGTTTTTAAATTCTATTTGTCCTCTGTGTCACAGAGCCATGTATTGTGCCAGTTTCCAACCTACTCATTATGCTACATTTATACATGGTCTCCAGTGTCACCCTTCCTAATTGAGTGAGTTATGGTTATCCAAGGCAATGGCACTGTTAACGTTTGCCTGAGCCACATAGGGTCCATCGGTTAATATGTCGCAATATGTCCCAAAATCCAAACTGATTTCAAACAGTGAAACATTCTAGAATGTCTATTATTGGTGGCTATTGCAATACAGAACTGGGTAAAAATAACTTTTTATCTCATTTACTCTTAATTATCCATTTAATGAGTAAGAAGCAAGGAGAGAGATGTAAGAGCTGAAAGAAGACAAAGGCCAAGAAAGAGGGTGTGGGGCAATAAAAGGGGATTAATATGGTTGAAATGGGAGAAAATGTTAAGGTAGAGATGACAGAGATCGAAAGAGGTTTACAGAGGGGAAAAATGAGAACGATGAGTGAGAGAAGCAAGAAGAAGGAGATGTAGAGTAAGTGGGCAGGAGAAAAGAGCAATAGGAGTAAGAGAAAGGATGAGGAGATCATAGAGATAAAGAAAGGAAGATGGCTTGAGAGAAAAGATTAGAGAGCAGAGTAAGCTGACTAGTATAGCAAGGACTTGGAAAGAAGAGATTGACAGAGCAAATAGAATGGTCAGAATCGGAGCTGGAAATACAAAAAATGTACTCTGGGATCCCATAACTTCGGGTCAAGGTGGGGCAGTAGAAAGGGGTGGAGTCATGAAGAGTGGAGTCATGAAAAGCGGAGTCAGACTTTCAAATTATATATTTATGTTTCTTAAAACTCTGCTGCAAGGAAATTGGCACCAAGGACAAATGTGAGAGTAAATCTGTTTTGCTTACTTAATTGGTCACAAACAGGCTGCACTTCAAAACATCTGACAGGGTTTAGGCACCTGCTGCTGAAATCTTTGTGTCTAATCTTCACTTGCTGGAGAGATCTGGGTTTTGTCTAGTCACCGTTTTGACTCCTCATAAAGTAGCATTGAGGATCAATGTGTCTGCTGCAAAGCACAACATGCAACATACAGATCACAAATTTGTATTTTATGTGGATAGTTCAGTTCAATTGGTTACTGCTTTTGTCACCACAGAAATACTTTTGTTACATGCAGTTCATAAACTTCAATATTTCTGATATAGACAATGAGCTACACCAACATCAAGGAGCAGTATGCAAACTGTAAGGCATAGACTTTGAAACGTATAGTTTTTCTTCAATCTTTTGGTTTTCCAAGGTTGCTAATGTTGCTTGAATATGAAACACCTTGAAAAAATAAGAGGCGTTTGGCAAAAAAGGAACAGTTCAATTAATTAAACAGTGCAGCAGAGAAAACGGGCACAGACATAGGGTCTGAAGACTGTCTCAACTTAAAATCGATCTGACATTTTTATACTCTTCAATTAATGCCATAGAACCTCTGTCTTTGGAGCCATAAATTAATGTATTCGATGAGGGATCCAGGTGGCCTTGACCTTGCGTGGACATAATGCGGCCAGTGGGTAGCAAGTCCAGATGTCCGGCATGAGGGGCACGTGATCATTGCGTGAATTCTGTGTGCTGTGTCCTGATTAGCTATGTATTCTTAACTTCATGCAGCATCTGGCTTAATGGTGGTTTAGAAAACCGCGTACTTCTCCGGTCATGTGTGCTTTGTTGGAGCCAATCTCCCTGGATCCTTGTGGTGTCGCTGCGCCTATCTTTGGGATCAATTTGGGATTTCCTGTTCGCGCATTTGTCTGCGGGCGACGTGCCACCCCATCTGTGACCTGTCTATCACTGACCTCGGGCCTGAATCTCAGAGCCTACCTAATTACGTATTTCAGAGACGGGGTTGACGTGGAGTTGATAACGGGCAAAATTGTCAATAAAGATGCAATTTAGATTTTATACATGAATGTATCATTATTCACATTGATATCGACTTTCTCCATATTAACACAAAAAAGGATTTCCATTAGGCAGTAATAAATTCTTGCTATTAAAACAATCCCAACCACTGCGTTACATTTAAAATTCTGACTTTCTATTTTTCCAGACCAAGTACTCTTAACATATGATGCCTACAAGTATGGATGGTGTGTGACTTACACCTTGTAACCATCATATAGATGAATCTGTCATTTTTACAGTAAATGCATATCTCGTACATAAAAAAGTTGGAATAAATCAAAAACCTGCCTCCCAATTATATGTTTTCTTAAGCACTTGTGAATTGATAATCTGAGTGCCCTTGTTTCCCTCAATTCCATTGGCAACTAGGTTTTAGGCTCCAGATAGCCCGTAACCAAGATGAGACTTCAACAAAAAAGGGCTGATGGTCCCTTAAGTGAGCCCTTTGTGTTGTGCCTACCCTGATTTGCGTAATTAATATAAGTTGTTGAACATTTTAAGATTTTAATTTTTGTTCTTCCAATTATAATAAATAAGAATGATTTATGAGTAAGAAAAGGCAGTAAAAATACTAATCTGTGACTTAATTAACACATGTTATCTTATGTATGTCATTTGCTGAGCATTAGATATTACATGAAGTCATTGTGCAATAATCAGTAAATACTCCAGAAAACACCCAACCGGTCACACTTTAAAACAAAACAAACAAAAATGGCAAACATGCTCTTAAAATAAACAGTAAATCATCCTCAAACATTTAGCAACACTCTTCTTTCTGAATGCAAAGGATCCTTGTGAAGTAATCATCTACCAGTTTTGAAATCATCCTCAAATCATCAAGAAAAAAGTAATCGTGTGGAGTCATCAGACACTCATTTTCAAGTCACCCTGAAATCATCAGGACGAACCTCTTCCTGAGTAGTCATCGGGTACTCATTTTCAAGTTATCCTCAAATCATCGGGCACACGTTTCTAAGCTTTGCTGATGACTTCAGGTACTTGATGATGTCTGATCAGGGCCGGCGCTAGGCATGGGCAGTGTGGGCAGCTGCCCAGGGCCCCGCGCTCAGTTCAAAACATGGGGCCCCACTTCTGTCTGAAAGGCTGCACTTTCATAGTCAGCCCACCTGCTCCTTCAGGGCCCCTCCACAACGCGATCACATTGCCAATGTTAAGCGAGGTGTCTTGACCTCGCTGGTCAGGGCGTGGTAGCATTCCTGGGGCTGCAATGGTGGGGGGAGGGGAAAGACTAGGTAGGGGACGTGACGGCAGCAAAGTGGGCTATCAGGGACGAGGGCGGGGCAGCACCGCAATTAAAAACCTGTGGGGAAGTCTTGTCTGCCCTTTGTGTATTCCGTTTCCAGGCGACAGAAGACTCTTTTGTTTCCAAAAGGAGCCGGACATTACCAGGTAAGGACAGGTTGATGAGGGGAGGGAGCATCCAGCTCAGACTGGCACAGTAGAGCAGTGTTTAGCAGCGTGTCTCGCTACTGCTTCCAGGCACAGGGGAGGTGTTTCCTCACCCCCTGGGCCTGGAAGCACCGGATCAGGTTGCAAGGTTAGGTGTGGGGCCCCTATCACTGGGACATGGGCCATTATGCTGCGAAGTCCATGGCAGCTGGGCCTCGCAGCCCTCTATCAGGCTGCAAGGTCTACAGTGGGCCCCTTTCGAAGGGCTTTGTAGCCGTTATATAGTGCTAGGAGGCCCAGGGCAGGGGGGCCCTGTCCTTGGCCTCGCAGCGCTATACTGTTGCATAACTAGATTTTCTTACACAGAGGGACTAGCATGTTTGCTTCCCAGCCCAGGTCACCAGTGCTAAACCTAAAGGGCTGTCTAGTAAATGCAGCTAGGTGCGGAAAACCTGTTAGTTAAATTTCTTTTATTTTGCCAAGTCTTCGATTACTTTGCACTCAAGTTTTCTTTTGTTTTTGCTTGTGGGCGATGTTCTCAAAAGATGAGCATTGTTTTATTGCAAAACTACATTGTTTCTTTCGTATGTGTATTTTCTGAAATTATGTTTTAACACATAATCATGCAGTACACCCCAATGCACACCACTCCAATCCGCACTACTCCAGTCCACGCTAATCCACGCCAATCCACCTCACCTCACAACACACGAATCCGCCACACTTAATCCAATCCACCCCAGACCAATCCATACACCTCAACTCCACCACACTCCAATCCTCCCACTCTAGCCCAAAACAATCTGCCCCACTCCATCCAAAAAAATCTGCTCCACTCCATTCAGCCCCACTCCATTCAGCCCCACTCCAATCTGCACAACTCTTGTCTGCCCCATCCAATCCAAAACAATCTGCCCCACTCCAATCTGCACAACTCTAGTCTGCCCCATCCAATCCAAAACAATCTGCCCCACTCCAATCTGCACAATTCTAGTCTGCCCCATCCAATCCAAAACAATCTGCCCCACTCCAATCTGCACAATTCTAGTCTGCCCCATCCAATCCAAAACAATCTGCCCCACTCCAAAACAATCTGCCCCACTCCAATCTGCACAACTGTAGTCTGCCCCATCCAATCCAAAACAATCCACCCCACTCCACTCTGTTTTACCCCAGTCCACCCATTCAATCCTAATTCACTTCACTCCAATGCACCACAATCCACCTTACTCCAATCCAATCCACCCCACACCAATCCAACCCCCAATCCAATCTACCCCAATCCAATCCACCTCACCTCAACCCAATCCAATCCAATCCACCCCCTCCCCAATACATCCCACTGCAATCCAATCCACCCCACTCCAATCCCAAAACATCTTCCCCACAGTAATCTGCCCCACTCAATCCAAAACAATTTCCCCCACTCCAATCCAAAACAATCTGCCCTACTCCAGTCCAAAACAATGTGCCCCACTCCAATCAGCTACACTCCAATCTGCCCCACTCCAATCTGCCCCACTCCAATCTGCACAACTCTAGTCTGCACAACTCTAGTCTGCACAACTCTAGTCTGCCCCATCCAATCCAAAACAATCTGCCCCACTCTAATCTGCCCCACCCCGTAACAATCTGCCCCACTCCAATCTGCACAACTCTAGTCTGCCCCATCCAATCCAAAACAATGTGTGCCACTCCAATCCGCCCCACTCCAATCTGCCTCACCCCAGTCCACCCATTCAATCCTAATTCACTTCACTCCAATGCACCACAATCCACCCTACTCCAATCCAAACCACCCCACACCAATCAAACCCACCCCAATCCAAACTACCTCCTCTCCAATCCATCCCACTGCAATCCAATCCACCCCACTCTAATCCCCAAAAATCTGCCACACAACAATCTGGCTCACTCAATCCAAAACAATGTGCCCTACTCCAACCCAAAATAATCTGCCCCACTTCAACTCAAAGCTATCTGCCACACTCCAGTCCAAAACAATGTGCCCCACTCCAATCCGCTCCACTCCAATCTGCCCCACTCCAATCAGCTCCAATTCAAAACAATCTGCCCCACTCCAATCTGCACCAATCTAGTCTGCCCCACTCCAAAGCAAAATAATTCGCCCCACTCCAAAACGCCCCAATCCAATCCACCCCAATCCACCCCACCCCAAACTAATCTAATACACCCTTCTTTAATTCACCCTACTCCAATCCGCCACACTCCAATCCGCCACACTCCAATCCGCCACACTCCAATCCGCCACACCCCAGTCCACCCATTCCATCCTAATTCACTTCACTGCAATGTATCACAATCCACCCCACTCCAATCCCATCCACCCCACAGCAATCCAACACACCCTAATCCAATCTGCCCCACTCCAATAAAATCCACCTCACCTCAACCCAATCCAATCCACCCCCTCCCCAATACATCCCACTGCAATCCAATCCACCCCACTCCAATCCCAAAAAATCTTCCCCACAACAATCTGCCCCACTCAATCCAAAACAATTTGCCCCACTCCAATCCAAAACAATCTGCCCTACTCCAGTCCAAAACAATGTGCCCCACTCCAATCAGCTCCACTGCAATCTGCCCGACTCCAAAACAATCTGCCCCACTCCAATCTGCACAACTCTAGTCTGCCCCATCCAATCCAAAACAATCTGCCCCACCCCGTAACAATCTGCCCCACTCCAATCTGCACAACTCCAATCTGCCTCACTCCATCCAAAACAATCTGCCCCACTCCAATCTGCCCCACTCCAATCTGCCCCACTCCAATCTGCCCCACTCCAATCTGCCCCACTCCAATCTGCCCCACTCCAATCCAATCTACCCCACTTCAATCCAATCCACCTCACCTCAACCCAATCCAATCCACCCCCTCCCCAATACATCCCACTGCAATCCAATCCACCCCACTCCAATCCCAAAAAATCTTCCCCACAACAATCTGCCCCACTCAATCCAAAACAATTTGCCCCACTCCAATCCAAAACAATCTGCCCTACTCCAGTCCAAAACAATGTGCCCTACTCCAATCAGCTCCACTGCAATCTGCCCGACTCCAAAACAATCTGCCCCACTCCAATCTGCACAACTCTAGTCTGCCCCATCCAATCCAAAACAATCTGCCCCACCCCGTAACAATCTGCCCCACTCCAATCTGCACAACTCCAATCTGCCTCACTCCATCCAAAACAATCTGCCCCACTCCAATCTGCCCCACTCCAATCTGCCCCACTCCAATCTGCCCCACTCCAATCTGCCCCACTCCAATCCGCCCCACTCCAATCCGCCCCACTCCAATCCGCCCCACTCCAATCCGCCCACTCCAATCCGCCCACTCCAATCTGCCTCAGCCCAGTCCACCCATTCAATCCTAATTCACTTCACTACAATGCACCACAATCCACCCTACTCCAATCCAATCCACCCCACACCAATCCAACCCACCCCAATCCAATCTACCCCACTTCAATCCAATCCACCTCACCTCAACCTAATCCAATCCACCTCCTCCCCAATCCATCCCACTGCAATCCAATGCACCCCACTCCAATCCCAAAAAATCTTCCCCAGAACAATCTGCCTCACTCAATCCAAAACAATTTGCCCCACTCCAACCCAAAACAATCTGCCCCACTTCAACTCAAAGCTATCTGCCACAATCCAGTCCAAAACAATGTGCCCCACTCCAATCCGCTCCACTCCAATCTGCCCCACTCCAATCAGCTCCAATTCAAAACAATCTTCCCACTCCAATCTGCACCAATCTAGTCTGCCCCACTCCAATCCAAAACATTTCGCCCCACTCCAAAACACCCCAATCCAATCCAATCCACCCCAATCCAATCCACCCCAAACTAATCTAATACACCCTTCTTTAATTCACCCTACTCCAATCCACCTCTATCCAATCCACCTCACCCCATTTCAATCCACCCCACTCCAATCAAATTAATCCACCTCACTCCACTCCAATCCAATTCACTCACTATCTCAATCCACTCCAACCCACTCCACCCGATTCCACCCCATTCCACTCTTCGGCACTCCACTCCATGACTCTGCACACTACAACACTCTCTGCCACTGAACCACTGAACTCTACTCCCCTCTACTCAACTGTATGACACTCTACTCCACCTACTCCAATCAACAACACTCTACTCCAACAAATCCAGTCTATGACACGCTACTCCGACCACTCACCTCAAGGCTACTCCATGCCACTAACTTTTAACCATGCTGAAGAGCAGCCACACTGGTGTACAACACAGCACATACACATTGCCAAAGCCAATAGTTCTTATAGGCGAGACCTATTGACTTTGCCAATGCTTGGTAGCAGTGATGTTATTCTGATCCTTTGCCTAGAATATTAAGCATGTTAAGATGCACACAACTCATTGGGTACTAACGCAGTGGTGAAACGCACAATACCTATGTGGTGGTGTGTCTAAGGTATTTTTAGCTGTCATTTGAATTATCACTTACATATAATAGTGTTTCATTCCACTTTTTCTAAGTAGTTACTATTATACTATTTAATGATGCTCATATAATGGACCCAGGAAGGACGATTGTGCCTTGCATAGATTCAAACTCCTGATCTGCAGTTATACAGCCAGGATGCAACTCACAAAACTATTCTGCTATCAACCGCTTGCCTCCTCCCCAGGCTTTGTTTATTTTCAAGATTTCCTACGCCCCTTGTGCGGCACACATAGAAACAGCAAATTGCCTATGATAGTTTATGTGCAGGAAGGTCCCCCTTCCCTTCCTGCACATAAATAATCATTTAAAAAAAATGCTGTTTTGCAACTTTAATGTGTGCTGCATTAAGCAGCACACATAGAAGTTACAAAACAGCATTTCAAGATTCCCTTCAACAAAGGCACCCTTGCATAACAGGCACCCTTGCATTATGGTGCAAGGGTGCCTGCGTTGGCGTTAGGCAGCTAAATTTAGCGCTAGTGCAGGGGAAACGCAGGGCTGCATCATATTCTTGAAAATATGGTGCAGCCCTGCGTTTTCAGAATGCCGAAGCGTGGCATTATCAATGTTTGCTTGACGCTATACTTCTCCATTCTGTTGTACATATGCCCATATGTCTCTTCAGCAATGACAAAGATGATCAATAGTCCTGTGATGTTGGTTTTCTATGATGTAAATTCTTGCGATGTCACATTCAAATTAGAGGGGCCTCACATCTTCCCTTTCGCCCTGGGCCCCACAAGTCCTAGGACCGGCCCTGTGTCTGATGATGTGAAAATGACTTCTAATGTAGTTGGATGATCATCCAATTACTCTGGGATGGCTTCTAAAGTAATCCTGTTTAACATGGGACATCGGGTGTATTGGCATGTATGCGAACTAGGCAACTATATTTGATTGAATTTGTTTTCCTTTTTCTTCTTTACACATCTCTCTTAAATAAGAAATATGCGCACACTGTTTTGACATAGAACAAAACACTTATGCCTACCCTTTCATTAGTTCGTGGAGTTTCAAGGCAATTAGTTGGGAGAACAAATAAATATTATGCAGCTGCGACGTGTGACTATTGCTAAAAAAGTAATCACCAAAATGCTGTCGCTTGATCAAGACGGTTATCTTTGGTCCTGTGAAGTAAAAATCTCAAGGACCTACCCCGGGTAAATCTTTAGACTAGCTGTCAGTCATGGACACCATTTAAAGATGGCTGCCTTATGTAAGCACAGACGAAAGCAAAATTTCAAGCTCTGCACGTCGTCTTTTTTTTTTTCTTCCTTCGAGAGTCTAAAGCAATCCAAGTCCATTACGTTCTACTAGCGGACATGACGACTGCTCGTTTCCGGTTAGCAACCGCCACAAGCTGCTGGTAACCAGGAGAGGGGAAAAGAGCCTGTGACAGTCTTGCTCTCGAGGTGGGTGAAACGGACGGTTGTAATTATTGTCTGGGTTAGACTCTCGTCCCGTCAAGACTCCGCTTGTTGCAGGGGGCGCACACGCTCACGTTTTGTTGGGGGTCAGGTGCTTCCTGTACTGAAATGTTGGGCTGCATACGCTGTAGTTTCTCTTTTTTGGATGCTGTGTGGACGCATAAGTTGTTGTTCTTCCACCTGTCTCCCTTCAGTGCCGCACACGTGTTATTAGGTGCATTGATTAGTCGCCTTATAATTAACTAGGAACTGTTAGCACATAGCTGCCAAGGTTTCATATTGCTATGTGTGACATTTTCATAATTTTTGTGTAATTGTGAGTGACATTTCAACAACTATGAGTGACACTTTCTTGTGAGCAAAATCAAGCAATGTAATGGTGCTAACTTCTCGCATCAAACACACAGGACTCAGGGTAACCTCACCAACAGGCAGAAAGAACTTGTCTACCTATAAAAAGCAGGCTAAGTAACAATAGCGAAAACAATAAATGTATGCCGAAGGGGGGCAATCACCCTTTTAAGGTCCTTCTGCATGAGAGCCCTGTTCTCCGCACAGCATGCCCCACACAGCGTGGCCCGTGGCCTCCAACATGGGAGTGCAGTCCCGACTGCAAGGACTGCTAGACTCCATCACAGTGTCCTCAGCTGCTCTGATGTTGGAAGCACCATAGCCGATTAATTCAGAGCAACCAGCCCTCAGCTTAAATGAGCGTAGCTCCGCTCCCAACAGAAACTCACAGCCATCAGCAGTGAGAGCAACGGTAGCCCACGAGGCACCGCCACCATGGACAAAGTCAGGTATCCGCAGAGACAAAGAAAAAACAGGAGGAGGTGGCAGGGGAGGGAGGGCCTTTTATTGGAGGGGAAAGCTTGGCGTTTATTGGTGTCTGGTGGAGGCTGGTAAAACCAAAACTAGTGAATTCAGGCAAGGGAGGGACATAGGGGTAATGTATTAAAATCATTTAACTACTTAATAATTTCCAGTCATCTTTCTACGACCGTTTCTACAACGTACACAATCCCAAAACTGTAATGGTCAATATTGTGAATGATGCGTACCAGACACTTAACACAAAAGAGACATGAGCCCAGTTTCTTATGGATCTCAGAGGCATTATTTACATTCTGTATTATAAAATCCTGTTGAGCACTGTCCACAAAATTTGGTTCAGATGGGATAGTTAGACGCTGCGTCACATCTTATCATTGCAACCAGAACCAGAAAATGAATTACACACTCGTACTGTCCACGCATTGTTCAGATCACTCTATCTACTGGGACCCATCTTTGGAACTCACTGCCACCTCATATCAGAGTTTTCCCCTGACCTAGTGAGTTCGAAACTACCCTTACATGCTGTCTCATAAAACTGGAATGAAAGAACAACTAACGGCACTGATGACCCTGCTGGTTAAAAGCTAACAACCATTTGCGAACTGTGTAATTATTTTTGTTTTTGGCGTGCAGTTGTCAATCTGTCAAAGTACTAGAAATCTAACAGGAACACCAGATCCCCATCAATAAAGACAGCACATAAAATAACTTGCCACAATTTTAACTTGATAACTTGCTTCAGAGGTTAAGGGGTTAAGCGCTCTGATACCCACGGGTCTAGCCAGCGCTATATAAAACTCATTAAATAAAATAAATAAAACAATGTGCCTTTCAGGCATTTTAGAATGAGCACGGCCATATAATTTATTATTGGTTTTTTTAGATAGGAGAAGACACAACACAGGGCTGCTTCAAACAAGAAAAAATAACCAAATAAAGCAATCATTTCAGCCGGTGAAAACAAAATGTGTATCTTTTATTCACTAAAATGCAAATTCGCAGTGGTCTCCTCCAGTGCACCTTTGCTGTACCCGAAATAGCTTTCTCGTAAAATGCCCCTTGGTTGCGTAATTAGATCACCAGAAAAAACAGAAGTTCCTCCCACATAGAAATAACTAAAGGCCTCAGCTGAAAACAAAACTGCCCACCTGCTCAGCTGAGAGACGGCAGCGCGGATCTCAGCTGGTACTATTAATCATTATAGATTAGAAACCATCTGCAGTTTGGTAAAGGGCATCAATCGATCCTAATGACACATCCAAAGAACCATAACCAACTCCCTATCAACAGTGCACCCAAAGAACCCGCGTTGTATGTATAAGCGCTATATATAAGTGCTATATAATTGACGAATGGATACCTACATACTCAACAATTTAAAAGTGCCTTAGACCTATCATATGGAATGTACTACCTAAACTAACACAATACTTTAAAAATTCCTATTAACATATGATCCATGTGTTACCTCTTTAACAGGCCGACCAGCCTGTGATCCTGCGCACATCTTTGAAATCATGCAGCATGAACTCAGTGCCATATCTCAGTGTACGCTGCTCTCTTCTCCTGTTGAATTTTCCCACCTTGACTGCCCCTCCCTCTGACTCCGTTTCAGCACTGGGGTCCCCCACTTTACGACCCCTCAGGCTTCTTTCATAGTCACACACTGTTCACGGCTATCTATCATCCTCCTGGACCTATCAGCCGCCTTCGACACAGTCTGCCACCACACACTACGAACACGCCTTCACGACGCCGGGATCCAAGAGAAGGCCCTGGACTGGACCACATCCTTCCTTTCCGGCAGAACACAAAGCGTCCGCCTCGCCCCCTTCCGATCCAAGGCCACCAAGATCATCTGCGGCGCACCCCAAGGCTCCTCCCTCAGCCCAACGCTGTTCAACATCTACATGGCACCCCTCGCCCACGTCGCCCGACATCACAACCTCAACATCATCTCCTACGCCGACGCCACCCAGCTGATCCTCTCCCTCACCAAAGACCCTCACACCGCCAAAGCCCACCTCCACGAAGGAATGAAGGCCGTCGCCGAATGGATGAGGACCAGCCGCCTGAAGCTGAACTCGGACAAGACGGAGGTCCTCATCCTTGGTTCCAACCCTTCAGCCTGGGACGACTCCTGGTGGCCAACATCACTGGGAACAGCCCCGCCACCCACCGACCACGTACGCAACCTAGGGGTCATCCTCGACCCCACCCTCTCCATGACTAAGCAGGTCAACGCCGTTTCCTCATCCTGCTTCAACATCCTCCGAATGCTCCGCAGGATCTTCAAGTGGATCCCCACCGAAACAAGAAAAACAGTCACCCAGGCCCTCGTCACCAGCAGGCTGGACTACGGAAACGCCCTCTACGCAGGAACGACGGCTAAGCTCCTGAGACGGCTGCAACGCATCCAGAACGCCTCTGCACATCTTATCCTCGACATCCCCCGACGCTGCCACATCACACCCCACCTGAGAGACCTGCACTGGCTCCCTGTCAACAAGAGGATAACCTTCAAGCTCCTCACCCACGCACACAAAGCACTCCACAACTCCGGACCAGCCTACCTCAACAGACGACTCAGCTTCTACACCCCCACCCGCCAGCTCCGCTCGACCAGCCTCGCCCTCGCCACAGTCCCCCGCATCCGGAAAACGACCGCCGGCGGCAGATCCTTCTCCCACCTCGCCGCCAAGACCTGGAACACCCTCCCCACCAACCTCCGACAGACCCAAGACCTACTGGCCTTCAGAAGACTCCTCAAGACCTGGCTCTTCGATCAGTAGCAGCACCACCCCCCTCTTCCCCCAGCGCCTTGAGACCCTCGCGGGTATGTAGTGCGCTTTATAAGTGACATGATTGATTGATTGATATCAGCCCTCTTTATCCCTCTCTCATCAGCGCAGCCTTTCATGTGACGATCAGGGCTGCGCAATTAGGCAGATTATTGCGGTGCTCCAAGCGGCTGCATGAGACCCCCACGGACCGGCCTCTGGGGTGTGCGCCATGGTCGGGGGCCGAGGTGTACTCAGCGAATTTCAAGAGGAGCGGACTGAGGCCTTTCAGGGTAACTGAATTGAGGGAAGCAAAAGGGTCACGGGGATCCCCAGTGGTGGTGCTAGGTGGGCACTGTAGGTAGGGAGGGGATACGGGGGGCATTGGCAGAGACGCAGGTGTAAATCTGAGCGCCTCTTCAAGGTTTCCTGTGCGAAAGGCCGGCACATGCGGCTAGGGGTGTAGGAAGCCAAGTAGAAAGACTGGTACAGACTATTGACTTACTCTGTCAGCTGCGAGTACCTTTAACTGTACGGGCCAGCAACGACGACTCCCGATTGCACGGTCCAGGTCGGACACTCTGACCGACTCACGCTGCGGCTGCATCGGTTGCACTGGACTGAAGGGCAGCTCTTGAGGCAGTGGCGCAGTAGTGAGCACCACTCTCCAGCCGCGGTCCGGTCCAAATCATTAAGCAGGCGGGGCGGCGGTAGGAGCTGCCAAACAACTTTAAACTGTGTCGCTAGCGCCCGCTTGCGCTGGCCCGCTTACTCTGATTAGCTAATTAAATGATTACACTGAAACCTCACGACCTGACCTCAGCTATTGCCGAGGTGTATGGGTAAAACATTGTAGTCTGTGCAAACTGAGCCACGTCCAAGCCTGACGCAGCCTGCCAGCTAAGAACTTAGGCAGTGGAGGTGAATTAAAGGTTCTCCGGCAGACAGCTGAGGCTCTATAAATGCGTGACAACGCATTTCAGTGCGGTGATGCGGACACCACACTGAAATGCGTTAGTCTAACGCCTGATGCGTGATACTTGGCAGGGCTGTTAGCACTGAGGGTAACTTGCATACAGCGCCAGGAGTCAGAAGCAAGGCAACAGCCTGCAGTGCCCTGCAGCGTGTATCCTGCCCTCTGTCATCCACTGCCAGGGAACACAATGTGAGCTAGTGGTTGATAGGAAGGCGAGCCAACAAATTAACAGGAAGAGCCACCCCAGAGCCGAGCCAAGTGCCGTCTCTGGCTTTAAGAGTCCGTGCACGAACTGACCCTTGACAATATTTGGCATGTAAGTCATGCACATGTATTCAAATATAACATTCAGAATATGATAAGCTGCCTTCAAAATAAAACAAGCATTTGCAATGCAATAGGTCTCGCATTTATGCGAGTTTGAGCTATTGACATTGTAAATGACAATGCCTTTAATTTATGTTTTGGTTTTAAAACATAAATAAAAGGCATTGTTATTTACAATGCCAATATTTAAACTCGTGTAAATGCGAGACCTATTGCATTGCAAATGCTTGTTTTCACTTTTCCGCAAGAGTTCTCCAACATTTCTTTCTCTCGCTCACCAGGCCTTTCCGACCTCTCTTTTATCCACCTACCCTCCCTCCCTCATTCACATCTTCTCGCGTTCAATGTCTGTCGGCTCCATCTTTTCCGTTCTACTTTCCGCTGCCCCTGCCACCCTGCTTACTCCTCACTGCCTCCCAACCCGTGCACATTCTCCTCTTGTACTCTTCTTGTACTCTTCTCACTCGCTGTCCTTTCTCCATCCTTCTGTGGTAGCTCCTGTGCTCCCTCTCTCACGTGCCATTTCTACCCACACAGATTGCGTCGAAGCGCTGAGAGGTGCGGGTGGAAGGAGGACCAATGAGGAGAAAGAATGGTGTAAGCACCAGTGAGTGCCATGTCACAGCAATCAATTGATGCTGTCCGGGCCACTTCTGGAGCGCCCCTTTGCTTCAAGGGCATTCTGTCACCCCTAAATAACAGTAACCGGCCCATCAAAACGTGTCGTTCATTAATGTATGTGTTTCTGTCTGTGACGCCGCCATCTGACTGTACTTGCCTGGCTGCGTCTATCTGCCCAGCAGCGTATACCCAGCGTACGTTTCTGCTCCTGTACCATGTTTCTCGAGGTTCCTGAGCCCCCTTGACATCAGAGTAGATAGAATCAAGCCATTACCAGCTCAATGGCAAGCTAAAAAAACACATACAAGAATACTCATGCCCTCTAATCCTCTGCTGCAGCCCTGCACATGTAGCAATCCCTCCATGGTCTCGCCCCTCCCCTTCACACCCCCAACTCCCTTTGCTTCGTGCTCAGCCGGGGCCTTACACATCAGCTTGGAGCGCTCTTTAATACATGTTTGGGTGTGTGATTCCCTAGCTCAGGTTTAAACGCTGCAGCCAATAATTGGTGTTTTAAGAAGACGCGGCGGTCACTGTGACCCTTACCCCCTGAAAACTTGAGGCTCAATCCTATGAATTCCCAGACATGTCACCGGCAGGCTTAAGGGGAGAGCGGGTGGCTTAACGGCTAGAGCGGCCGACTTTGAAGCTGGGGAACCAGGCTCGAGTCTCGGCAGGGACGCTTAACATCCTGTGGTTGTGGGCAAATCGCTTAATCCCCACACCCCCTGCCTAAAATGAATGTGTCCGTCTGTAATGTACCCGGTGCTCATGTAAAGCGTTCTGATACCTTCAGGTCGAGTTCGCGCTATATAAAACTACAATAATAATAATGGAGCAATCAGGCTCGCGGATCACTGTTGTGGAAGATGGGAAGAGAGTAAAAGTCCATAAAAGAGCAGTCCATCGCCATGTTCGCGCCAGAAGACGATATGCTATACATATAGCTACCTTTTATTTAAACCACATTATTAGCACAAAGGCACTGTATGTTAGCTTTCAAGCAGGGGCCTCTGTGGTCAGAAAACATTTGTACTGCGCCATAGTCGTGCTGCTTCTGAACTTTATCTCCCTGTCATCAGTCCAATAACATATAACATTAATGAAAACCGGAAGCGGCTAACTAAAGAGCAGGAGAAGGTATTCCGGCGTTCCTGGGGGATTATCGACGGCTTCTGCCAGCGCAGCTGTTTGCGCCGGCCGGAGGAAGCCCGTAGGAGCTGTACACGGTCTGTTGACTGTGGGTCTGTGCACGCTGTGGTGTCCCTATCAAAATATGGGGGAAATACGTTCGTTTTCAGAAGCTCCTCTGGTTCATCTTCCGCCCTCCGATGGCGGTGAATTGAGTCAATAAATTGGGTATTCGTAACACCTTTCATTCGCACTGCTTAGAAAATGTAGTATAAAATGTTTATAAACCAGTGTATATTATATGCTGTATCTTCCCATCCTCCAGAATTATCAGTCAGTGAAATCCGGTTCCCAGCCACTTGGGGAGAGGCAGAGTAGTACGAAAGAGTAATGGAAAATTACCACCCTGGTGACTGTGCGATTAATGTTATTTTACTAATCTACCTCCGTCACAGCTTCTGCCGTGCAGTCCCCTCGGTAGGTTCATGCTGTGTTTTAACTTTGCCGGCCAGAGGAAGCCCGTAGGAGCTGTACACCGTCTGTTGACGGTGGGTCTGTGCACGCTGTTGTGTCCCTGTCAAAATATGGGGGGAATACGTTCGTTTTCAGAAGCTCCTCTGGTTCAGCCTTTGGATAAATAAAGTACCCACCAATTATGAAGGCAAGGGCAAAGAATTCTAGAAACAACATAAAGGAAAAAATGTCCGTTTAAATTAGTTTGCTGTCTCTGTTGAAGGAGGGAGAGGCTGGGTGAACGTTGGGGAAGCAGAGGGAGGGAGTCTGGGAGGAGGCTCACTGGCTGTGTGGAGACGACGTGGCAGCAGGGGGATCTCTTATCTTTATGGGGCCATGTGTTTGGCCCCATAAAGATAAGAAACTGCTTCACGACAGCCGTGAAGCAGGCCACTGAGTCCAAATGCAAGCCAAAGGGAGGCAACCAAAACACCTCATTTGCAATGGCAGGCCACCGTTTAGCATAAACGGTGACGCTGGCCAATGGAAATGAGGGGCGGGGCTTAAAGCCCTCTTCTCAAAGTCCTCTCTTACAAAACCCCTTGCGGGGGCGGAGCAGGGCTCTGCCCTGCAACGCCACGCGAGACCTAAAAAGGTGTTTTACTTTAACACACCAAAGCTTTTCACCTTAAATTATATCGCTGCATTCAGAATTATTTATTAAAAAGGAGAGTTTTTAAATATGTACTGGGAAACATTGGTGCTCCCGCCCTAATGATGAAGCTTACTATAAATCAAGGATTTATAAAGCGTGGCAAATCACCCTCGAGGGTCTGAAGGTGCTGTAGTAAGCTGACTGCTTTGTAGTGGTCCGCTCATTCAAACATCCAGGTCTTGAGTCCTTTCCTGAATTAAATTTGAGAGACGAGACGGTCCTGAGGTGCAGGGGTAGGGTGTTCCAAGCTTTGGCCGCTAGGTATGAGAAGGAGCATCCTCCGCTGTTGCGGATCCTGGGGGTGGCTACGAGGGAGATGGTGGCAGATCGTAGGCGTCTGGTCGATTGGTGGAAGGTTATGCGTTTGTTGATGTATGCTGGTCCTTCATTCTGCAGGGCTTTGTATACGTGGGTCAACATCTTGAACTGGCATCTCTTCTGTATCAGGAGCCAGCATAGCTTCTTGAGGTGGGGTGTGATGTGGGTATATCTGGGGAGGTTGAAGATAAGTCTTGCATCTGAGTTTTGTATTGTCTGTAGTCTCTCTTCAGGAGGCATGCAGTGAACCCTATGTAGAGTATGTTCCCATAGTCCAGCCTGCTGGTTACGAGAGCTTGCATGATGGTCCTCCTGGTGTTGACCAGGAGCAATCTGAAGATCTTGCGAAGCAGGTGGATGAGACTGCGTTTACCGGTTTCTTCATAGGTAGCTTGCTGTCCAAGATGATGCTGAGGTTGCGGGCGTGGTGTGTCAGGGCGGGGGTGAGTTGAATTCCGCAGGCCTCCAAGCGAGGTGTTGTTCCCGAAGATGAAGACTTCTGTCTTGTCTGTGTTGAGTTTGAGGCAGTTGTCCTGCATCCAGTCGGCAACGTTCACCATACATCTGTGGAAGTAGACTTTTAAAATGAGTCACTTCAGGGGTCATGTGTTCCTTATATGTGGCCTGTATTCTTACTATAGGTGAAGCAATATTATAGGCTTCTAAATCATACCCCAGAGAGGTTTTTGTACAGTGTACATCCTGAACTCTCGTATTTGAAGGTGCTTTCATCTGTGATAATGAAAAAAGGGGACTCAGTGAAATAAAGTATTTGCTTAGGATTACACAGTTTGGTTGAGTAGAGAAGCCTGGATTGAGCACAGATTTTCAAGTTTCATACTGCAATTCAGCCGTTAGATGGGTATAGCTTTCTGACAACAAAGGTTAATGCTTTGTCCTTAATTCTTGGGTGATGAGATTAGAGCATGGGTGACAGGCAGAATCCGCATTTTATTTTCGACAGTTTTATATAGTGCTTAGCTTGCCCAAAGACATAGGAGTGCGTCATAAGAGACACAGACTATATTACACTTTTTTCCCCATATGATGCTGAGCCGGGGCCGTGATTCAGACCGG
This sequence comes from Calotriton arnoldi, assembly GCA_963921515.1. Lineage (NCBI taxonomy): Eukaryota > Metazoa > Chordata > Amphibia > Caudata > Salamandridae > Calotriton > Calotriton arnoldi. The sequence goes on along the minus strand of CAWUFW010000531.1, from coordinate 2,905,508 downwards.
ATTCCCATATTGCATGGTTGGCAGGTGTAGCCACTTGGCCATATCGTCTCCTGTGGAAGCTCAGTTCGTCTTTGGCTTGAGGTTCCAAAAGGATCTTGAGCTGAGCCAGAGCCAGGCTTCTGGCTTGCGCCTGGCTCGAGATTTCAGTGTCTCACCCACTTCTATACTGCTTGTGCCATGTCTGCATTCATCAGTGGGTTTATTTCGTGACTTCGGTTTTGCACGTGTTTACAATGCCAAGAAGCATTTGTAAATGTATATGCCCCACTACCTGCTGACTGCCTCTCGGTTTCTGATGTTGATATTGTTATATATGCCCAGTTTATACCCTTATCACCATTGTTGATGTGTCAATGTGAACCCATGTGTATATTTATTTAATGAGAGATTTATAAAGCATAAACGTGACTCGAGCATCAGAGTGCGGTACAGAGAAGGGCATACTTCATAATGCGATGTAACATTTAATTTATAGGTAATTTAAATTTTAAACAAGTTGGTTACAATGTGTACTGGCAGGTTACAATGTACGAAAGGTAAAAAATAATATTTCTCTTTGGAGATATCGCACAATTAAATCACTGACATATTCGCCTAGGTTTGTGGAATATCCAATTGTGGAAAGGAATGAACAAAATCCCTTGTCCTGAAGAAGGTGGCTTAAATGATGTTATGCCACTGAAACGCGTCGACGCTTAATTAAATGTGTTAGATCTGTGGAAAGACAGCAGCAATATAAACACTTTACTCTTTTGGGTTGTGCTGTTTATAACTCCAGGATTAACAGTGTTAAGACAAATACAATTGTCTCACCATATTCCTTTCCAGGAACTTTTTGAAGTGTAATGAATTTGTTTGTTTGTGCTACCTAGGTTACAGAGATGAATTTTAATATGTCTTGCAAAAAGATTTTTTAGTAAATGTTCATTTGTACATGTTTTTAACATATCGTGTGATGTTGGAATAAAAATATATATTTTTTGAATAAGTGCTTTGGTATCCCGAGTGGAATTTTACCTAATCCTGTGTGAATGTCACAAGTGGCGACTATGTCAGTGATTTAATTGTGCCATATCTCCAAAGGGGAATATTATTTTTTACCTTTTGGTCTTTGGTGCTCTGTCCCTTTGGTACATTAGAGCCCCGCTCCTTGTTTTCAAGGTTACAATGTACACCAGGATTTGCAGGTAAGTTACAGTTGCGCATGTTGCATCCAATCAGGTTACTCTGGTAAGTTTACAGATAGTAGGGATGATTAAGCATATCTATAGTCGTCCATCATAGGTTCATTGCATTAAGTAACTTTCAAATAGTAGATATTTCGTACTCTTTTTGAAAACTCGAGAGGAGGGGTTTGTGCAGATGTTCAACGTTAATGAGTTCCATATCCTGGTCGCACTATGAGTGAAGGAGTGAGAGTGAGTACTTTCTTTTTTCTGAATCTGGGTGGTTCTGGGATTAGAGAGATGGCTCTTCTCAGTGTGCGGCTTCCACTGGACAAGGTGAGTTCCTGTGCCAGATATTTTGGTGTTCTATGGTGCATTGGTTTGCGTGTGTTACTTTCAATCTATAGGATGCAAAGTGCTTTGATAGGTAGCCACTTTGGGGCAATCCAGAGAGGGAGTGATGTCGCATCAGTATCAGCCATTGTATTCACTCTCTATAAGAGCACCAACCCAAGGCACATATGCTAGGCAGTTTCCCTGTTCATTAAGCCCAACAGCTCCCCCCAACAATAAAGGTTTACAAAACTGGTGGGAAAAGAAAATGAGCATTGGCAAACCAAAAGGAAGGCAGCCAACACCAGACCTATTGTCTTTGCCCCTGCTTGTTACATTTGAATTCAAGCAAAATATGAAACTACCTACCGATTTCGGAGACAAATATTGATTTAATGTCGCAACGCTCTAGTTCATGGATTGACCAGATAGGTTTCTTAATCTGCAACATTTCTTGGCCCCCCATCTTTAACATAGAGCCACATCCTATGTACTTTATCTAAAATAGCTGTCAACTAACTCAGGTCAAAGAAAAGTTGTGTTTTTTCCGGAAAGATCTGACCATGAGCATCTTGCTTTACAGAGACATAAATTATTTAATTTTCGTATTCCTCTTGTGAAAAACAAAAACCTGTCTGATCTTTGGTCCCTAGGTCAGTTAGGTTTATCCCAAAACTGTGCCCGAGAAGAGCCTTCTTTTCTTGATTTCCCCTAGTACAGACTTATCTCAGATTTTCTACATTGCATACACCAGCAGGCATGGGTATTGAAATCGGGAAAAAAAACACAGAACCTAATTTTAATTTGTGAGGTTTTGATAAAAAACGAATTTAACCCAAGAGTGGATTTTACAAAATGTCAGCCCAACACTACTTACCTCAACAATTTAATTGAGGGTCTGTTTGTTTAGTTCTTTGCCAAACGTTCATCAATGTTACATTAAAAATAAAAAAAGTTATGTTTTGCATTAATGAAGACATGGTTTATTTTTCTTTATAAACAGTTTGCTCTGCTTACTGTTCCATGTTGCAGAGAGGTCCATGCGGACAATTTTGCTTTGGCAACTTATTCTCAAGAAAATATTAATAGCTTTCATTCTACTTATTATATGCATGTTTCAAATTAGATCTTTATACTGCGTGTTTTACAGTTATCCCATATGTATATTTATTCCAGAAACGCTTTGTGGCGTTAAATAAAAATCCCTGGCAGCCAACTCGAAGTCTGGAACGTGTTTATTAACAAAAATCAAATACGCCAGTAATAGCAAAACAAAGCAGTATATAGCCCCCTCACCAATCTATTGAGCATATAATGCTAACATCTAGAATTCTCATTACTCTCATTCGTTTTCTTTACATAGGCAAAGAAAAAATATCATAGTTTAGAGTGAAAGTGCAGATAACAGAAGCTAAGGCAGGTAACCGTGGTTCTCATGAGAAAAAGGTTGAAAGGACTTGGAATAAGAGATACACAGCAGGGGCTTACGAGTGTCAAGGTGAAAAAAGCTTGGTTATTGCAGACGAGAAAGCATGCACAACTTGGTATTGCATAGGAGTAAATTATAAATGTGGTTCAAAACAATATGGCTGATATAAAAGTAGTAGTCTAATAGGCTTTTATTATGTATATGTTTACAGTAGTGATCTGTGTTTTCAGCAGTGATAAGTTAACCTTTGTTTTGATCAAGCACTCTCAAATTTGAAATGTGATATAGGTTCCAAGATAGTTTCATCAGACGGTTTTCCGATTTTGTCATTGTAAACAAATTGACCCAATGTAGTATTCTAAACAATTTCGTTAGTTTTATTTCTACAACATATGCAGCTTGTTACAACAGGTGCACAATAACGTAGAACATCCAAGAAAAGGCATACTATCACAGTGAGTGAAGGGAGCCAGCACACAACACTCCACACATAAGTATTATCTAGAGGCATAATGCAGTTGAAAGAGGCATGTCGTACAACTCCTTGTTACACTAAACGCAATTAATAGTCATGAAAGTCTTTAATGTTCTTTCTAAGGCCCCTACATTTTGTCAAATTTTCTGAGGCTGCCAAGACTGTACATCGCTTTCTGCACCTGCATACACTAGTCTATCTTTGTGCACCAAAGACCAGTAATCCATTGAAGGTAATTGCTCCATATGTTAGTGTGCGGTTCTGGATTGGAATGGGAATGTTCATGACAGGGATTCTGTGGGCGGCAGTTCCACTAACACTGATGTATTTGTAGTAAATAATGGGTCAAATTTGTTAGGTTGGGATGACCAGGGTGATCTCAATATAATCTTGGATCCCAACCATCCTGAGTTAGTGATAACTAGAGATCGTTTAATAAATCCAAGTCTGAATGTGGTTGGTAGTGAACAAGACCGTAATGCCTCAAATTGGGTCAACGAATTCAAGGAAGTATTTTGTGACCGCTTGGGCAAGCTGCGTGGTTTTAAACATCGCATAGTGTTAAAAACCAATGCCATTCCTGTAGTTCACAAATTAAGGAACGTACCTTTATGTCTTAGACAAGAACTTAAAAAAGAGCTTGATAAATTATGTGCCATGTCGATCATAGAACCCATAGAAGGTTCTGAATGGTTGTCCCCGATCGTTTTAGCTCGCAAGGCGGACAAATCTTTGCGTTTATGTGTGGACCTCCGCGATCTTAATCGCAACATTTGGGTGGATCGCCAACCTTTGCCCAATATCAATGAAATGTTGGCTACTTTAGATCATGCTGCTGTGTTCACATCCTTAGACATGTCAGCAGCATATCACCAGATTGAGCTGAATCATGATTCTAGACATTTAACCTCATTTGTCACACCAGAGGGTGCTTTCCGTTATATCTGCATGCCTTTCGGATTGGCATCGGCATCCTCTGTGTTTCAAAGAGTCATGGACATTTTGTTTAAAGGTGTGAGTGGGGTAACCTGTTTTCAAGATGACATTTTAATATATGGTAAAGATGACAAGGAACATGATGCTAGGGTGAGAAGAGTTTTGGAAATTTTAAGGGAAAACGGCATGACATTGAGAAGAGATAAATGCAAATTTGCTCAGTCTGGTGTAGGTTATTTGGGGCACCACGTATCTGCCGATGGGGTCAAACCTAAATTGAAAATCTTGAAAGCCATAGAGGATGCACCGGCACCTAGAGAGTAAGATCAGCTCAGGTCTTTTTTAGGATTAGTTGAGTTTTACGCCAAATTTGTTCCACAATTTGCTAGCAAGACTGCAGTGTTACGTAATCTTCTTAAAAAGAGTACTAGATATGAATGGACGAGTGAGTGTGAGTTTGTTTTTAAAGAAATTAAAAGATGCATAGTTTCTGCACATCCTTTGAAGTCCTTCAACACTGAGGATTTAAGTATCTTGATGACTGATGCTAGCAGCGTTGGTTTGGGGGCAGTATTGTTACAGAAACACTCGAATGGCAGTGAGGAGATTATAGCTTTTGCATCCCGGACTTTACGTGGAGCTGAGGCCACATATTCCACTATTGAAAGGGAAGCCTTAGCCATGTGTTGGGGTACTGAGTATTTCAAAACCTACCTATGGGGGAGAGAATTCGTTCTACGAACTGACCATAAACCCTTGGTGGATTTATTTTGTACCCGTGGCGGTGGAAGAGCTACTCCCCGCATTGCCAAGTGGCAGTATTGCATGCAAGAGTTTCAGTACAAGTTAGAACATGTTTCTGGAAAAAATAATTTTGCTGCGGACTGTTTATCTAGACTACCCGTGCAGGATGATGGTGGTTTGGATTTGAAGTTTGATGATGATTTGCTTATGGTTTGTGTGATGAGTTCCCTGGATAATGCATTGGAAGGGGCATTATGCGAAAAGAAGTGGTTAGAATCTTTGGGAAAGGATGATGTTTTGTCGAGTGTCTAAAAGTTTATGGTTCAGGGTTGGCCCAAGATTAAGGATTTAGATGAGAATTTTGTTGCGTTTGCAAGAGTAAGTGATGAATTATCTGTGGTAAATGGTATTTTGTCCAGAGGGGGTTTACTGGTTGTTCCTGAAGGTCTTAGAAGGAAGATTTTACGTCTTTCCCATAATGGTCATGGTGGCATCAGGGCGCTTAAACGTAGAATTAGGGAAGATTTCTGGTGGCCCGGTGTAGACAGAATGGCAGAACATTTTGTCAAAGATTGTAATGCTTGTGTCATTAGTGTCAAGTCCCAAGTTACTGTACCATCTCTTGTGGTATCTGATGAGCCACCGTCAGTGCCTTGGAACAAATTGGCCTTGGATATCTCTGGACCTTTTGCTGTGTTTGGAGGTACACCTAAATTTGTTTTGGTACTTATTGATTATCTATCCAGGTGACCTGAAATTAAGGTTGTTGAACGAATTTCCACTTCTGTCGTGTTGGATTTCCTTGGTGAAGTTTTTGCCAAAGAAGGTTATCCCGAGGAACTGGTCATCGATAACGGTACCCAGTTAGTGTCTGTTGAAATGTGTGAATTTCTTCAAAAGCATGGTATTCGCCACATTAGGACGTCCTTGTACCACCCCAGGAGTAATGGTTTGGTGGAGAGGTTTAATCGTGTGGTGAAAGATCAGTTGCAGTTAGCTTTAGTGAATAACTTGGGTTGGAAGAAGGTCATGAAGGACATGTTGTGGGCGTACAGAACTACCCCGCATAGTGTCACTGGTGTGTTTCCTTTCACCCTTATGAGAGGAAGAGTGTCTGGAACTAATTTGAATAGGAGTTGGATGGATCGTAAGATGATGAATAATGATGTTCTAGGAAAAGTTTTGGATGTGGGAAAGGCATTGGCTGACAGAGCCAGTGTGAAAACTTCTAGCAGAACTTTATCAGTCACCTGGTGATTGGGTCCGCATCAAGAAACCAGGTTTTGTGAGGAAGGGTTGCTCCAAATTTTCTTCTCCCAAAAGAGTGGTTGGTGTTTGTGACCGTGTGATTGTGGTGGCGGGCGGAAAGGTGTGGAGTAAGAGTATGGTTTCTGTTATTCCTAAGAATAAAACTTCTATGGTGCGTGACTGTTTGGGCGGTCGTCATGATACTATGTTCAAGCATGGCAGTTCCCATTTGGATTCCACTGTTTCTGCAGAAAAATGCAGTGGTGTTTTGTATGAGGGTACCGTTAGGATCAGAAGACCTCCCACACGTTATAGTGATTATCCTATGCATTGATTGGTGTGTTACTGTGATTCCGTATATATCATCATTATATTATTACATGCATATATCTTGTATATTTTGTTCTTGTTGCATTATTACTTTTGTGATTTCTTTTTGTTGTATAGGTTATTTCCTTTTTGTGTAAGAAGGGATATGTGTGGGGTTCTGGATTGGAATGGGAACGTTCATGACCGGGATTCTGTGGGCGGCAGTTGCTGCCTGAGGTGGATAGCTGACGATCAATAAAGTTCCTTCTTACCTTGTGAAGGTCTTTGTACATCTTTTCAGTTAGTAATGCCTCGTCTACCTACCACAAGGCCGACATTTCACTTTATATCACATTACACAACATCATAAATACCAGTTACACACTCTAAAGAAAATATAAAACTTAATTCCCCCAGAGGACTTCATTTCTTCAGTTCAAACTCTGGTACACGTACAGATAGTGGTAATACCACCTTGGCAGGCCTCTCTAAATAAACAATCTCCCCCCCTGAAAGCATTGCATGCTGCAGCTCCGCTAGTAGCAAATACTAAGGAATCTTACCCCCTAATACCAATCATGAAACAACTTCACTGCTTCCTGGTAAAGCACAGCTCACCTTCAAGATCACCTGCATAGCACGCAAGGCTTTATGTTCAGATCTACTAAGATGCCTGCAGGAAAAACTATACATCAGTGAGGGTCAAACAGAGAGAAAGAGAGATTAGCTCTGGAGATAACTTCTCTCAAAAAGGATAAGACTATTAAACCAGCCTTCTGTTGCTTAGCACCTGAGCCAAATTTGTGAAGGCATAAAACCAATCCTTAACATTCTTGTCATCTATAAAAAAAAAACAATCTCAGAACTCGCCTGTTCAAGAGATGTATCTGTAATAAGGTTATGTTGTAACTGTTCTTGTTATATGTAAAAACGGCCATTTTACATTTGGCAAGGGTTGTACTCTTTTGATACCATATATAAAAATGTCTGTGCTGCACAACTATCTCATACATCTTGAAAAGCCGTCTTGTCGGTTGTCTCAACCGGGAACCCCAGGATGACATTTAGTCCGTGAGACTCGCCCAGAAAGGTTAGATCACAGGAGATTGCCAAATAATATGGAAAAGTGCGTCTTTCTTCCCACAATCTTGAAAACTGGTCCCAATCATTTGAATTCTACTATAACCATCAAAAACAAAATATATGAAAGACATAACACTTCTTTATGCCACTAAGTCATTATGTAAAATGAACATCACTTCCTATGTTGATTAGATTGCTGATTTGGGGGCCTCCTTAAAGGGCATTAATCCTTACAACATGTAGAGCCACTCTGTCTCACACATTAAAGTGACTGAGTTCATGAGAAGCTTGTTCAAAAGTGCAGGATCACAACGCTAAATTGATTCAGCTGGTGAAGAAGAAAGGAAAGTTTAGGATACATTTTATACATACAAAACTGGGCGCCCAACCACAAAGGTTGACTCAAGCTGTGCGAGGTTGGGAAAAGTTTCCTGGAAAATATATTCACCTTAATCTAAATGGCCACTTTGAGGATGATCAAGCAGCACTTCTACTCCAAGTAGGAGTCGATGCTCAACAGATTCGATGTTTGAATGTAAGGGTAGCTTTTCTCCTTTTGTAATAGTTTCCAAGTTGGGTGTCATATTGGTAGTGATAATATATTTTGGCCTGCAGCTAGGCCAGGATGTGCACACATTTTGTAAAAATGGTAATTTGTGTGATGCAAGTGTTCAGTCTGCACAGAAAAAGCTGGTTAGCTTTGAAACTCAAACTGAAACAAGCAGCATTCACTAATGGAATTGGAGAGCTTTGGCACAGCTTGGCTGTTACAACATTACAGAGATGGTACAAATAGCAGTATCAAATATTTGAAATATAGTGAATTCAAATAGAATATGTTCAAATTATCTAAATAGTTTTGAACTGAATGCAAAATGATGAAATCTGATTCCACGATCAAAGTGAAAAGGCATTTAAATACTGGAAGAAATATCTAGAATAACTTTCCGACACCTATAACTTCAACACGCCCCCATACTCTATCTAAAGAACACTGATGAGATATTGCCTTTGATTACACTTGAAGCCAAGTTAATAGATGATAAAAGGCCAAATATCATTCATGTACAAATCCATCACAATTAGTGCACCAGACACCTTTGCTAAGATAAGGAAAATCTGGGAGGCTGATTCTGGACTGCTCGAAGAAGAATGGACCTTCGCACTGATAGCACCTAGGGAAGCGGCAATTTCCACTAGATATCATCTAATCCAATTCAAATACCTGCATAGAATCTACCTTACCTCACTTAAACTGTGGCAGATCGGCCACAGTTCTGACTCGATCTTCCTACAATTCACAACCACAGAAGGAGGTTTCATCCACACTGTATGAAAGTGCTGCAAACTATTTCTCTATTGAGAAACCCTACCTGAACCACTACAAGAAATCCTCAACCACCCGATCAAATGAACCCCTGAAATGGCCCCACTCAATGTCCTAGAGGACTAAGGATACACATTCACTATATATAAAAAAAATAATAATCTGGCACTCGGGCTTGTCCTCGCTATAAGGGATATTGCTCAGAATTAGAGGAGCTCATTAGCATTGAGTGTAAATAAATGCAAATCTCCACTTGCTTAGTCCTTGAGCATCCAGTTTATGAGGCTAGGAGATGACCCAGGAACACACTAAAATATAGTAAAGGTGGTTGCACTATCCATAGGGGATTGAGGAGAGAATGCTTAACTTGAACAAAACCAGATTGAATGTCTAAACAACGATTATCTCCAGAGACTGGAACAGAAATAATGTCCATTTACATATCTAATCTCCCATTATAAACCAGACCAATATGGCCTATTGTGTGAATTGCAAGTTATTGTTGAAAGGTTTTACAGGCCACCATCTGTTTTATTGCTCTGTAAAGTATCTTGCGTAGCAATAAAAAAAAGTTTACAATAATAATCTGACGTCGGGAAAAGTTCGGAGGTGAAGCGTTTAGATATAAACCTTTAGGTGATGAGAAGACAGAAATTAAACATTGTTGCCCCTAACACTTTACTGTGTTGATTTTGGGCCCAGCAAAATTGACCATTATTTTTGTATTAACTTTCTCATAATTTTTTGTCTCTCATTGTTAAATGTTGATATGAGGCATTTGTCTAAATACACCTTTAAATATGCTCAGGTGGAAACATTAATATTATATATATGTAGATATATATTCAATGAAAAAAGCAAAGGTTTTAGGCTAAGTTATAGTTAGGAAAACTTTAGTCTTTATTTTTTTTTATACAAACCCAACTTGGAGTTTGTGCACCACCTTCAAATGACTATGATTTGCGCACCTCCATACACAGTGTTGTCACCTCACTCGCCACACTACATTAACTAGAACTCGACCCTCAACCATGCACTGTGTTCTCACAAATGGTGTCATTTGAGATCTGATAAGTGTCGTTATCAATCAGGGATGTGGAATTCCTATAGCCCGACCGGGACATATTGTTTGGGGTCAAGGGCAACAAGTTTTCATGTGTATTGTGTCCTTGGGACAAGAAGGCCCAACCCCCTACAGCACAAACCCTTGGGCTGCCAGTTTACAGTACCAGATTATCAGAACTGGGAAAGGCATTGCCTGCAGTTAAGGTAATATTTGTGTCCATGCTGTTCTAACTTGTATTTATGGTTCATTAATGCAAAGCCTTTATTAGGGTGAGTGCTCTAAGTAAATGTTGTAAGCTCAGACTGCACTACCAACAGTGGTTCCAGTCGAGGCTATGTATAATGCTCCCAGAATGCTCTCTGATTAGATGCAAATATTTGCAGAAGCTTCAAAGCAAGTTTGATGATTCTTTGCTTTCAAACTAAAAGGTTCACAAACAAAATGCAAGAACATTACACTAAACTACTGTAAAATTTTAGGTAACATTTCTTTGCAGCATCATTTAGTAAAATGTGTTGATGTATGCTAGTATTTCCCAAAAATATTCATAATGGAAAATCAGTGTAACCAGTTTTAATAAGATTATGGGAAACATAAAAATAAACAAGCATTGGTAAAGCCAGTAGGTCTGAAATTGTTGGTTAACCTTTTGGTTTTGTCAATGCGTGACTTGTTTTGGCATGGTTTTTGTAAAACCTTATTGGTCTGGGAGCTGCCGGGCCCTCACCATTATAACAAACATTGGCAAAAGCAAAAATTGTTTTGGTCTCAAAAAGCACACATTGCCACAGTAGTTTCTGGCACTGAACAAAACAACTGTGTGTCGATATGCTTCTTGTGAAAGAACAGAATGCTGTCACTCACAGTGAAGCTAGCCGATAGACCGAGAGAGACAGAATTTTAATAAACACACAAGGTCATGGTTAACACCAGACTTAATTAGGGGCCCAATTATTAAATAAAGTCTCAAAAGTGCACCCATGTCCTTGCATTAAGTGCAGATATACGGCTTTCATGAGTTCACAATACTCAACAGAAGTAGGCCAAGAAATAGTACTCCTAGAAAATATTTGTGAACTGCATTTTAGCATGAGCAAATGTGCAGGTGTAGATTTGCTCATGCGAAAAATTGAGTGTTTGCAAGTTCGCTTTCCCTCCAACCACTTTTTTCCCAACCCTGGAAGAAGTTTTACGTCTGCCATTGCAAGGAGTGCATTTCCAACCTTTCTCAGTATGATACTCTAAGTTTAGAGAAGAGTTAGTGAAATCCCTTAAAACATGCAAGTTAGTAGGTTTGCACAGACTCAAAGGGCATTCCAACCCTGGAAATGTTGCTTACTATTACCTTCAGCCCCAGTATGTAGATCTCCAGAAACGTGGTAACATAAGAGAATTGCTAGTATTCAATCCCTACTATGGTATGAGCCATGGCATATTCAGAGAGGCTATTTCAGAGCTCTTTTATAATGAGATTGCTGCCATAATTTGTTGCCGCATTACATTGCACAAAAGGGACAAGTGGATTTTGTTACAGGACAAGTACATTTATGAAGCAACCTGCCCCATGGACAAGTAGATATTTTATTAAATTCCACACCCCTGTCAATGCTATGATTTCACATGCTATAAGTAATGTAATATGTAAGGGTATAAGCAGCGCATTTGTGAGAACACATTGCATGGTACAGTGGCAAGTTATAAGCCTTAGCCTTAACCTTTTGGTTTTTTCATTAAATTTCAATGGTTTATTTTTTAATAAAATGTGTTTCAAATCATAGTGTCAAGTGTCATTCAGTTGAGTGTTGTTAAGTGGAGCGTCGTAGAGTATAGTGGAGGACAGTGTTGTAGAGTGGAGTGAAGTCAGTGTAGTAAAGTGTTATACATTGGAGTGGTGTGACGTATAGTGGGTTGGAGTATTGTAGAGTGCGGTGGTGTGTTGTATATTGGAGGGGCGTGTCGTAAAGTGCAGTTGAGTGCCATACAGTGGAGTGTCGACTGCAGAGCAGTGGAGCGTCATGGAGTGTCATCAAGTAGAATGTCTTGCAGTAGCATAGAGTGGTATAGAGTGTTGGAGAATATAGTGTAGAGTAGTCGCGTGTTGTACTGGGGTACAGTGTCGTACAGTGGCGGAGAGTGTCATACAGTGCACTGCTGTCATATAATGGGGTGGCATGCCATAGAGAGCAGTGGGGTGGCATGTGCTTTAGTGCAGGCCTCGAGAAATCTACTCACCCACTCTTTATGGCGAGTCAGATTTTATCAGGGTGAGTTATTTGTATGGCCTACTGACCTGTTCTGGTGAGCAGACAAAGAACAGATGTTCTGTTAACTCAGAAAGTGAATGAGCAATAAAGATGCCTTTGAATCTTGTTTTTATCTTGCCATATTTTCTCTGCATTCAGAGACAGAGGTCAAAAGTCAGTTTGTGTTCTTACAATTACTTTTCTTTCTCTGACTGCAAAGTTAGAGGATTTTGTAAAGTGAACTGTCTGACAGTGGTGCTGTACACAGAGTATGAAATAAAAGGCTATAGGATGTTGGGTTTCTTTCTAACTCAACATTTAAATAGCTAATAAGTGAACTGTGTAAACATTTCAAAATATATTTCATTAGTTATGAAAGCACATTTTTTGTAATTCTATGTGATGAAAAACAAGATTTTTAATAGGATGAAAACAAATCAGAACACTTTACTTAATGATGTGCAAATAATACTTATTTTTGCTGAAACCCTAATTCCACACATTGTTTATACGCTATATAGTTTTATCAGTAAAACTGCATGTTAGTGGGAAAGTTTGTGGCAATTTTATTAGTGATGTGCTGTCTGTAAGTGACGGTGCACCACCACATCATGCTTTAGTGATATATTATTTTATAAGGCAATACCATGTGATCTGTTTGCAAGAAACCTGGGAGGAGTCCTTGAAGGGTATAAAACATATTTTATCCCTTTTGGTGGCATCGGTGGCGGGAGGGTGAAAGGTGTTCTAATAACCTTTTGTTTCTTTAGCTTTTAGCGGGAAGAAATCGATTCGGGCCGCATATAATACAGGCTCTAAAATTGACTTTTCCTGGTTTTACTACGGTAGCCTTGGTTAACTTTAACAATGCTAAATCATGGTCACTGGAGTCTACCAATGTTTACACCTTAAGTTCTATTATTGGCACACTGACCGATAAAAAAGCATGGCTCGGGGGGCGTGGCCAGCCATCATGGCCGCTCGGATGTGATTCCGATCGGCTCCGGCCCAGGCCCCATCAATGAACTAATATATAGGGTACAAACTTCGTTGCCGAATCCGGATCCAGCAGCGCCTATGTGGCGGGTAGTGTGGACAGACTCGGGAGAGCACCCAGGAGCTGCTGGGTTCCCGTTTTCAGAGGGGATTCAGCGACCTTGCCGGAGCGCCACGGAGCCGCCTAAAATGGCAGTGGAGCGCGAATTATGCTCCCGCTGACGGAGAGGCAGTGTCGGGCCTGGCTGGTCTGCGGTTCGGGAGGTGCCCTCCCCCAGAGACATTGTCGGCCCGGCAGCAGCGGACCCCCACCGACACGAATGCTTGCAGGGACAATAGAGGCATGCGGCGGACCCGTTGAGGAAGACCGGCATGACACCAGTTGGGTGCGGGGGGGGGTCTGAAGTGACGCGGCGGGGGGTGAGGATTGCCGCCCCCCCCGTGCCGTACAGTGACCTCCACTTGTTTCTAGCTGCCAGTGACAGTGCTCGGTGGGGATGCCTGACCTCCCCCATCGGGTGCCTGACCCTGCAATGGCGCCATCCGGGCACAGCGCTCCCGCCATCTGAGAGGCAGTTGAGGCTTCATGGGGCCATCGAGCAGCAGCATAAGTGTTCCCCCCCAGGGGAGATTGTGACTTCGGCGCCCCGTGGCGCCATTCTTCGGGGACAGTGACTCCATACGGCGGACCTGCGGCAGAGATATGGCCCACACTGAGGTCGATGCAAGGGGGCAAGAGAAGGCGAAGTGGGGGATGAGGGGTGTCGCCCCCCCCCTGTAACGAGAGGGTCCCACCCGCATAATAGGCACAGCCGGGAGGAGTGTGGTGAGATGCCTAAGTGTACACACTGGTTGCCTGGTTTTAAGATGGCACCCTCCAGTTTCTGAAAACCTCCATTATCGAGCGACTGGGCGCGCTGAGGGGTGAGACCAGCCCCCTCTCGCCGCAAGCAGCAGAGTCGCACTGCTTAGTTGCCCCCCCAACGGAACAGCACTGGGGGAGAGATCTTTCCAGGGCCCCGTAGAGCCCACCAGAACAGTCGGTCAGCACAGCATGGGGCCCGGTGTGGGGGGCGTCGCAAGTGGTCCTCTCCGAGGGAGCAGCAAACTCTGAGGAGGGGCGGCCGAGCGCTGGCGAGTCTCTCTGCCCCCATATGCCACCCAAAAAGGCTAACGCCAATAAGGTCTCTAACTACTTTTTCTCATTCAAGTTCCGGCTCGCCAAAGGAGGGAGAGACGCAAGGGGGGGGGCGCCATGGCGCTCACCCGGGAAGACTTGCTGACATCCCTCAGAGAGTTCAGAAAAGATCTCCGGGACGACATCAAGGCGGACATGGATGCCTCCTTTGACGCTTTCAAGGCGGAAATGAGGACCAAGTTGGTGGCCCTGCAGGCCGATGTGGATTCGGTGGGCACGCGTGCCCTAGACCTGGAGGCGAAATACCAAGAGCTGGACGACCGCTTGAAGCCGGTGGAGGACAACGCGGCGGAACTCCGAGATCAACTACGCGCAACTTTGCTCAAGTGCAAGGACCTGGAGAATCGCTCTCGACGAGACAACATATGGGTCCGGGGCCTGGAGGAGGGCTGCGAGGGCCCGGACTTGGTGGCATTCATGGCTGGCCTCTTCTCCACGGTCCTCGGCGAGGATGGCCCGGAGGTACGGCTTGAGCGGGTGCATAGGGTAGGTCCGAAGCTATCCGGCAGCGACAGGAAGCCGCGAGATGTCCTAGCGAAGTTCAGCTCCTTCAAACTCAAGGAGTTGGTTCTGCAAAAGGCAAGAGGAATGGACAAAATAACGTTTCAAAATGCCTCATGCTCTCTATTCCAAGATGTGGCGCAGGCCACTCTGGCGAGACGACAGCGGTTCTGACCTGTAACAGAAGCGCTACGAGATAAGCATATTAAATACTGCTGGACCTACCCGTTTGGTATCGCCTTTCAATTAGACAACAAACGGCTCCACTGCACCGAGGTGGAAGAAGCGGCAGAGTTGCTGGGCATCAGTCCCCCACCTTCGGCACGAGTGTCCACCTCGAAGAACAGCGACCGAGGTTCGCCGAAGGCACGGCGCGGGGGGGATTCATGGCACACGGCGAGACGGAGGGGAAAAACAGCACCGGACTGAATCAAAGGGTCCCGGGTCTTTTTGAGTCTTTTTGAGTGGTACTGCACATCCAGACTGCCCGCGGCTGGGCTGCTGCTGAGCCGGGGTCTGAGGAACTATGTTGGGGTCCCGGCAGCATTGAGAGCCCTGATGGACGCACCTTCAGCCGAGTCTGAAAGCAGGGCGGACACTGAGCGCCTATTGTGCCTAGCTGTTTGCAGGGCCGAAGATTACTGTTACGGACTCACCCGCAGAATATGAGTACCCTTACAGGTTTGCAACGGGGTTCCTGGGAGCGGAATTGGGCTCGCTCCTTGAGATGGACGAAGTGAGGCCCTCCTCTGGGACGGAGGACCCCACAATTCTCAGTTTTTGTCTTTTCTGGTTTACTATGTTTATTTTGTTGTGTATCATGGTCTCCACACTGATAAAGTTGGGGGTGGGGGGAGGGGGAGGAGCGGTGGCAGGCCACCCATCAGGGCCATGGAGGTAGAGACAAGTCCCCGACTCGGGGTTTCCACGTGCCAATATGACAGTTAATTGTCTCTCCTGGAATGTGAGGGGCCTAAATTCCCCTAACAAAAGGCAGAGTATATGGAAGTACCTCACTGATCACCAGATTTTGGTGGCTGCCCTCCAGGAAACCCACTTAAAGAGGAAGGAGGAAGCCAGATTGAAACATAAAAGATACCCCCAGATCTTTCGCTCTTCGGCCCCTACTAAGAAGAATGGGGTGGCTCTCCTCTTTCATTCCTCGGTCCCCTTTCATCTTCACGCCACAAAATCAGATACAGCGAGGAGGTTCCTGATGGTGCGGGGGGAGCTTAGAGGGCGAGCCTGTACCTTTGCCACGCTCTACGCACCTAACACTGGCCAATTGGACTTCCTAGAGAATTTTCTCAGTGTTGGAGGGGTTTGCAGTGGGAGGCATCGTACTTTTAGGAGACTTTAACCTTATATGGGACCCGATGCTTGACATGACACAACATCACAGGGCAGCGGGAGGGACATTCAGCAAAAATCTCAAATCCTCCCTTCAGCGTTTGGATTTACTAGATGCTTGGAGGGAATCCCACCCTACTTCCAGGGACTACTCCTTTTTCTCGCACTCACACAGAACCTACTCTAGAAGAGATTATGTCTTCCTCAGCCCTGCTCTTCTCTGTGGCGGATGCAAACTTTCACGCGATTTGCATCTCTGACCATGCTCCGTTGGAGCTGGTACTTAATTGGCCTAGCCCACATACAACACATAGGAGATGGTACTTCCCTAATTTTCTCTGCAGGGATAGACTTCTCAGAGACGAATTAAGAAGGGCAATCACGGAGTACTTTACTGACAATGACCCCGCCAGCACATCCTTTGCAACCAATTGGCATGCTTTTAAGGCGGTTATTAGGGGCAAATGTATTGAGTTAGCCACCACACTTAGAAACCAGCAGAAGGGGGAGCGTCTCCTCTTAGAAGAGGCACTACAGACAGAGGATAAAGCCCACCAAGAATCACCCTCGATTCAAAGCCTCCGCAAGGTCACCTCCCTTAAGGGTAAACTTAAAGCCATATACACCAACAGGGCGGAGAAATCCATACTGAGGCTACAAGCAAGAGGCTATGATAGTAGCAACAAGATAGGTACCCTACTGGCACGGCAACTCCGGGCTAAGCAAGGAAAAGACTCTATTAAACAGATAATTGACAGTGCAGGAGTTTCCCATACAGATGAAGAGTGTAAGGCGAACGCCTTTGGGGAGTTCTACCGTAACCTCTATACCGCGGAGCCAGTGGCGGTCTCCGCCCAAGAAAGCTATCTAGCGTCACTTAATCTCCCTTGGGTCTCTGCACACACTAATGAGGAACTTAGTAGGGCCTTTACGGGGGACGAAGTTCAGAAAGCGATAGACTCCTTGAAGTTGCAGAAGGCCCCCGGCCCAGATGGGCTTACAGCCCACTTCTATCGGACGTTCGCTCCTGAACTAGCGCCCCAGTTGGTGTCCCTTTTTAACGACATAGCGAGCCGCCAACAGGTAACGGGAACCATGGGGGAAGCTTTAGTAACGTAATCCCAAAGCCAGGGAAGGACCCTAGAGAGTGCGCCTCCTACAGGCCCATCGCACTATTTAATTTGGATGCCAAATTGTATTCTAAGATTTTGGCCACTTGCCTGGAAAACCTCCTTCCTGCCTTAATTGACCCGGACCAGTCGGGTTTCATAAAGGGTAGGCAAACCCATGACAATTTGCGGAGAATAACTCACATACTGGAGAAGGTCCAGAAGAAGAACATTCCTGCGGCCCTCCTCTCACTGGATGCAGAGAAGGCCTTTGATCGGGTTAATTGGGCCTTTCTCTTGCGATCCTTGAGACGCTTCAGCGAAACGTTTATTGGTATGATACAGGCCAATTACCACCTTCCCAGGTCAAGAGTGATAGTGAATGGGGCGGCCTCTGATGCCTTTACACTCTCGCGGGGGACCAGGCAGGGCTGCCCTCTGTCCCCCATGCTATTCGCGCTTAGTATCGAACCCCTGGCAGCGCGGATCAGAATGAACCCCAACATAAAAGAGGTCACCTTTGGTCCGGACGACCACAAAATCTCTCTCTTTGCCGACGACGTCCTCCTCCCTATCACGGACCCCTTGAACTCGCTCCCGGCGATCCAAGCAGAGCTTGATAGCTTTGAAACAGTTTCGGGATTCAAGGTGAACCGGTCAAAGTCGTTTCTGCTCAATCTCACCCTACCGGGGGTAGTGGTGGATCAAATAAAGAAGACTTCCCCTTCTGTTGCTCGGCCAAGGAGATCACGTACTTGGGGATCAAGCTTACTCCAAAATCGCCAATCTGTACAGGGCCAATTACCCACCTTTGCTCCGCCAAATCAAGGCCGATATGGTACGCTGGAAAACTGCCTACACCTCCTGGATTGGGAGAATAAATGCAGTAAAGATGAATGCCCTACCGCGCCTCCTCTACCTCTTCCAGGGTCTTCCGATCCATGTGGGAAGGGACATGTTTCTAGATCTCAAACAGATGCTCACGAAATTTATTTGGCAGGGCCAAAGAGCCCGTATTTCTAATCGAGTCCTGACCAGACCGCGCACGAGGGGTGGCCTCGTCCTTCCGGATTTCTGGGCCTACTATCAGGCGGCCCAGCTCCGGGTGATGACAGAGTGGTCCCTTCGAGAGTCCGAAAAGCACTGGCTACACATAGATCGTCAGATTACGGGTAGGACCATATGGGATCTCCTGTGGTTAAGGAAGCAACACCGGCCCGCCAATGCATACATAAGCACCCCCATGGCCACCACTCTTAGGGTCTGGGATCTACTCACGAAAACACTCTCCCTGACAACCTTCCCCTCTCCCTACACCCCCATACACTTCAATCCAGACTTTCCCCCGGCACTCCACGAGGGTCCGTTCTCGCAATGGAGACAGGGGGGCTGCCTTACGATCTCACATTTATTCGACAAAGGGGAACTCCTCTCGTTTGAGTGGTGCGCCAAAGCCTTCAGCCTGCAGCCCGCAGAAAGATTCCACTACACGCAGCTTAAACACTGGGTGCAGCAACCCCCGGTGCGGCTGGCCGCCACCAGGGACCTGCTCCCAATCGAGAAATTTGCACAATCCGGGGCGGCCTCCAAGGGCCATCTCCTTTTATACTCTCTAATTCTAGATCTGAGTCCTCAGTCAACTCTGCGGCACAGGGCATTCTCGGAGGTGGCCATCGGTAGACAAGTAGCGGAGAGGCAGTGGGTCCGCTTGTACAAGGACATCTCACAACATAATCGCTCTATGCACCTCCGGGAAGCACATTATAAAATAATGTATGATTGGTACCTATACCCCCAGAAACTACAAAAGATATTTCCCTCCACATCGACTAGGTGCTGGCGAGGGTGTGGTCTGTTAGGAGACTTCAGGCACATCTGGTGGGACTGCCCATCCATCCAGCCCTTCTGGAAAGAAATACTCTCACAAATAAAAGGGATCCTAGGCTACCCGATCCTGGGCACCATTGAACATAGCCTCCTCGGGCTGCGGGACCCGATTTTGAAGAGGCAAATGTACGGAGAGCGCTCCATCATGTGGCTATCCTTAAGAGCCGCTAAGATGGCTATCGCAGCGGCCTGGAAAAAGGTAGAGGCTCCCTCTATAACGCAGTGGCACGCCAGGCTATGGAGAGCATTAGCGCTCGAGCGTTTGACGGACATCAATGAAGACTCTAGGAAGGGGTATGAATACATCTGGTCCCCCTGGTGGCCTACTTGTCTGAGGGACTGCCCCCATTTGCATGTAGCCCTCGGCTGCGGGCTCTTAACTTGTTCCACATCTAATTGAAAAAGTGAGCACCTGGGGCATATACATAACAAGAAGGTGTGCGCCCTGGCCCGTGTCTGGGCCACCCCCCCTAACTCCCCCCACCCCCCCAACTTGGAGCCCGACTTGGAGCTTGTTCACCATGATACACCTGTTTGGTTTACACACTTTTGTTACTTTCTCTTTGTGTTTTTTTTCTTTTCTCTTTCTTATCCTTTGTCACAGGTTCATGCTGAAGTTCTCTTATCCTGGCACGCCCAGCTTGGGGTTAACAGTCTGGGTGAAACACACTAGTACTTCCGAGAATGGGTTCCACACCATGTCAGATTGTGATAAAATATTTTACATGACATCAATGTTGGTTGATGGGATGCTGTAGCATAGACAATTGTGGGGCTGAGTACTTGTGAACAAGCTGTGTATACCTGGCAGACAACTGTAACACTCAGCCGGTACACTGTACTATCTGTGGTAGCCATGTTTGTTTGTTCTTATATTGATATAAATTCAATAAAAAGATTTTGAAATAAAAAGCATGGCTGGGATAACTTAATTGTTGCAGGAGATTTCAACATCCATTTATGCAAGAGCCTTCCTGATTCAATTAACAATCTGTTCAAATGCACTGTGATAGAAGGTCTACATGTGGATCATTCCAGGAAGGGAACTGAGTTAAATACTATTTTTTTGTTTTTATAACCAAGTTTTATTGATTTTATAGCAAGAACACAACTACAAACATGAGCATCTGTCACCAATCGACACAAATAGGACCTGTACATAATCATTATTACATCAATCAGTTAATCCCCACATCCAAATCATAATAAGCCCACAACTTGCCCCAGATTTTATCAAATTTGCAGGTGCAGACCCTGGCTTCATAGATGGGTCGTCCCTGCTGGGCACCTTCTCCCATTGCGCCACTTGGGGGGAGGGGCGGTGAGGAATGGAGACTTCCAGTTGCAAGCTACCAGGGTCACCACTCCGCATCAATTTGAATTTGGCATTTCGGTAGACCAAGTGCAAGAATGCAATGGCCTTCGACCATTGTTTTTCATGAAATTCCTGCCCGCTTCTATCTCCCACTCGTCCTGCAAGGGCTATAATGATGTAGAACTGTGGGAAATTAGTGGCTTGTAAAACCAAGGGATTTACCTTCGGCCCTACCCTGTGGTGTAATGGGGCTTGAATGAGGGAATGTGTTTCTGCATCAGTGTCAGTTATGGACCAGTATTTGTGAAGAGTATGCTGCATGGTGCAGTGCATTAGTAACTGGGTCCCTTTGGAGATCAAACCACTCTAATAACTCATAAGACGAGATGAAGCAGCTATTTTGAAACCGATATCATACAATTTGTGGTATGCCAGTAGCTTAAATTCCCCTGACCAAGGAGACGCTAGATCCATGGAGGCCCAGAGGGGTATTGCTGAAGATTAGTATGAGAATGGAATCGGTCAGTGCATGTGACCAAGAAATCATTTAAATCATCTAATCTGAGTGGGCGTGTATCAGTGCATGTCACATCAAGAGAGAGGCTTGCAAGTCATCTGCTCAGCCACTGTAGCTGGGCAGCGAGGTAATATACCTCAAAATGAGGAGTCCCTAGGCCTCCCAGATTGATCGGAAGGCAAAGCTTGGCAAGGGCGACTGTGCGCCTCCCAGTGTGCCAGATGAATTCTCCTAACAGCATGTCTAGATTGTGGAAAAAAAACAATGGGTGGGTAAGGGGCAAGTTGTTTAAAAACATATTAAGTGGGGGAGGACCACCTATTTTGGAAGTGCTATACGTCCTATAGAGGGATGGGGAAGAGTCCTCCAAAATGCTACCTGGAAAATAAGAGCAGTCACCACTCGGTTCAGATTACCTTAAGTAGACCTCTGTCATTATGGTAGCGAAAGGTTAATCCCTGTCAACGAAGGGGGCCTACTAGCTCTATTAGTTTTTCTGTGTTGTTTGCCACAAATGTGAAGATACAGGACTTCAGAAATTTGACACAGAGGCAGCAGTGAAGTCTGTAAAAAGCCAAGCTATCGCAGAAATGTTGTCCCTGAGAGTGAAGCACAGTGTGTCCTGCTCACCTGCAGCTGCTCCATCAATGGTTACCAGGCTAAGGCAAAAAGCAAGGAGGCCAAAGCGCAGCCTTGCTTTCTTCAAATCTCAAAGAAGGGATATATGAGCTTACCCACTTGAACATGCGTGGATGGGTGTGATTATAGTATACAAATGATTCGAATGGTGCGGGTCCTCAAGCTGAAGTGCCAAAGGACCTTAAAGTGGTAGTCCCAGTGCAAGGTGTCAAAGGTCTTTTCAAGATCAATACTGTGGGCTACAGAACGTGGCCAAGCCAAGGGGGCAGCCTCCAGGAGCCTAAAAAGAAATCGGAGATTTGGCAAAGTGTTCCTATGGGGAATTAACCTGTTTTCATGTTTATGGAGTAGTTGGAGTAGGATTGGAAAGATACAGGAGGCCAAAACCTTTCCCATCCCAAAATATTATAATCTGATTTTGTGATTTTAGAATGCCTTGTAGGAGGATAGATCCCTGGCGGGGAGGAAGGTCACATGGGGTAGCATACAGTAGCTAGAGTCCAGATGAGGAGTAACAGCTCATCTGCAGTTTGAGGGGTCACCACTGGAGGAAAGCCTGGCTGCAGGGTGAGAACAGAGAAGAGGAGGCATCATCTTCGTCCAACAAGGAGGATGAAATGAGACATGTGGCAGAGTCACAGAAAGTAGCCGCTGTAGTCGGGGCGGATCGTCGGCTGTCTCAGGCCTGCTCTGGAGATTGTGCAGTTGGGGTGTAAATAGAATTATTCTTCTCCGGTCCATGATGTCTCCAGTGGCATCCTGACCCGCCTTACAGCGCAACTCATTTAGCTGGGAAGAGCCCCTCGACTCAGTCCCAAACTACCTCTGGTTCAGTGATGAAGAAGGCCTTTTGATCTATCAAGATCTTGATTCTTGTGTGGAAGAAGAGGGGCTATTTAATGCCTATGTCGCTCAGCTTCCCTTTCACTCCCAAAAAGTAAGCATGTTGGCGCTGGACGGCCTGGGTGTAGTCTGGGAAGAGTAGTACTTGATGGTTTTCGAATTCGGTAAACCCAGCTAGACCCACCACCTGAAGGACTGCGTCTCTATCTTTGTGATGTAGGAGCTGGACTATGAAAGGGAGATATGGGGCACCTGGAGGGGGCGTCTAGCCTGCACATAATGGGCCTTTTTGGCTGAGTTGAAAGAAGATAAATACTGGGTGGGAGTGAATGTTTTAATCCACTGCTCTATGAACTTCGCTGGGTTATCTGCTCCCTCAGGGAGGCCGATCACCCTTAGGTTATTTCACCTGGAGTGTCCCTCCGCGTCCTCTGTCCAGCACTCAAGCAGTTGTATTTGTTCGGTGAGATCAGCAAGTTGTGTAAAGTGCTTAGAGCTGATTGCTTCCAATCTATCATTTAGTTTATCTGGGCCCATGGATGAGGATGTAGCCTCAGATAGCTTCTGGGGTTTCTCATTAGTGGGAGCCCCAGAAAGGGCCGATTTGAGCCTTTCCAGTGCGAAGACAGTATGGAGAAGCCGATGGAAGGGGTTTAAAATGAGATGAGGTCCAGTGTCTTTTCAGCTGGAGCTGCTAATTTGAAACAATATTGTGTTGTGCATATGGCCATAGGCGCAGTCGGAACCACCGGAAAAACCACTGCCAAAACCTGGCGGTCCTCAAGGAAAAGAGAACCCAGGGTTGCAGCACGAGCAGTCCAGATCAAGACCCTCATGAAGGTGAAGGTTCAGGATAAGTGATGTATGCTTCCGGGAGGTCAATGGTTTGGCGTCGGACACTGCTGTGGATTCCTGGAAGAACTGTGGAAGCCCCACTACTGGAGCCGATGAATCAGGCCTTTGAATGTGCCTCAGCTGAGACACAGACCGGCCTGCAAGACCCAGTTAGTCTCCTTGGGAGCAAAAATCCAAGGATGCAGTACAAGCAGTCCGATTTAAAGCTCACCCAAAGGTGAAAATTCCAACAAGGTGATGTATTTTTTCCAGCAGATGCTCCCAGAGGCTAAGGCAACAGGGACGCCCGCTTCCCCAAAGATATAGTGTGAGATGCTGATGAAGATATTTGAGGTCGCTGGGGTCCTGATTGGTAGCTCCGCCGGAGAGCCAGATCTATGGGTGACACTGTTCTGCCACAGCAGCGCATTTGGTTCAGGCTGGTCCGTAGGCTGATGGGGCCCCTCCATGGTCGGGAGCGCTGAGCAGTGGGGCTCCCAAATTAGAGGAGAGCAAGGGAGGAGTGGCAAAGCATCCCTGTGAAATGTTTAAAAATGTCAAAAAATTGCCCCCGCCGAGATACTCTTTCGGGAGTGAGTCATGCGCTATAACAAGTGCTAATAACATAACAATCTAACGATGAATGTAGCTCTTCTGGGGTCGCTGCTGCAAGTGGGGTCCCACAATGGAAAGGTATTTGCCTCCACTGGCTGCACCTCCCTTCAGAAGGAGCACTCTCATGGTTATCTTCCCTGGAGAATGGTCCTCCAGGCCTCAGGTCTGCCTTCGGCCAGCAAAGGCCACAGAGACCCCAGGAGGAGCCCCCATCACAGTGTGTGACACCCGATCTTGACCCCGTAGCTCGAGGAACCCATCGGGAGCCCCACTCACCTGCTCTGTCACCCACAGGGAGCTGTCCACAAGAGACCTCACTCGTGGGCCAAGGGCAAACCCACTAATGGCCCCCCACGTCCCTGGATTAGCCCCTCTCAGGACCCGCTGAATGGAAGCCATATACGTGGCAGGTTCCAGTGATCCAATTTTGGCTTCCTGGCTATGCCCAAATCCGTTTGGAGGCTCCGTTCAGGGGCTCCCAGCTGAATGGTTCTGTTCCTGCCACAGCAGATGACCAGTTCACAGAGGATGGAGTCGGATGCGGTGGGACGAACCTTTGGATCACTGGACGATGAGAGGGAGAGCGCGTCGTTATAGTGCGGCAGCCATGTTGCCGTCGCTATCCACGCCCCCTCTTTTTGTGATTTTTATAATCCTTTCTCAGCCTTTCCAAGGTAATTGCAGACCCTCCAGCATGACCCATCTATAGCGAATTAGCCACTTATAGAGCTCCAGAATCACATCTCTATAGTTGCACCGGTCCTGCCATGTCACTGTCGCAGGGTGTTGGAATAGGGTGCCCTAACTGTCACAATGTTCTATCTTTTCCATGGAGCGGCCATGATTTCTTTCCTTAGAGGATAGCTATAAAACTTCACCTCCACATCTCTGGGTTGTTTCCTGTTTGATTTGCGCTGTGTGCCCACTCTGTGTGCTCGCTGGATTCCAAGATGGAAGTCCACACTCTATCAAGACACCTCTGAAGAGCTCTGTGACGAAGTAGATCATCTGTGGCTTTCTGTTCCTTCTTTTATGTTTTTAATGCAAATGGTTTCTCTTTAGATCGGTTTCCAGATCCTGGCACTTTGACAGCAGTCATTTACTCTGAGTCTCTATGTGGTATATATTTGTGGTGACCAATTGCTGTGTGTGTGCTGTGGCCTAAATATTAGTTTTGGTTTACTCCAGACTTTTGCCCATATTATGAAGGTGCCTCTTGATCTCTGACACACTCTTTCTTATTTCCAGCCTCCATTTCGTCAGGCCATTCTGAAATGTTTTTTTCAAGGTCCAGTTTAATTTCTGACCAGCATGTGTTAAGTCTTCTTTGGGTAGCATATTTGTCTTTGATGCCATTGTTCCTGAGTCTGTCAGACCAATCCAGCACCAAGCTATTTTGCTTGAAAATTTTCTGATTTTACAGGAGCATGATTAATCCTCCTACCTGACTTTTGTCAACATCCCTGAACAATTCTCCTGTTCTTGGTAATAGACACAAGGAGGGGAAGAGTCCGTACAACTAAAATGACTAGTTTTCTCTTGCAGCTGTAGATTCTGCAATCAAGGAGAAAGTATGCTAAGTTGTACTTAACTGAGTGATTGAATGCTAAATGGTTTCAGTTATGTACTGAAGTTCATATAGTATTTAAACACACTCCAGATTGGCTACTCAGAAGTGGATCGTCCTCCTATTCAAAATCTGCCCCATCTCTCTGCTCCCTTTTCCCGCCAAAGTCCTCGAAAAATCCATCAACCGCCAACTCACCGAACACCTGGAGAACAACAACCTGCTGGACGCCTCCCAATCTGGATTCTGCACTAACCACAGCACTGAGACTGCCCTGATAGCTGCCACTGATGACTTCAGAACCCTCCTTGACCAGGAAGAAACTGCAGCCCTGATCCTCCTCGACCTCTCAGCTGCGTTCGACACTGTATCCCACCACACCCTCATCAAGACTCTTCTTCACATCAGAATCCAAGGTGACGCTCTCAAATGGATTCCCTCCTTCATCACCGGTAGAACCCAGAGTATCCCCCTACCTCCTTTTACCTCGGAACCCAAGAGCATCATCTGCGGCATCCCTCAAGGCTCATCCCTCAGCCCCACTCTTTTCAATACCTACATGACCCCCCTCCCCGCCAACATCGTCAAAGTCCGTGGACTGAACATATCTGTTGTATTCTCTGCATGTTATTATTTGATGATCTAGCCTTATGCTGTAGCCCAATGTTCTATTGCTTGTGTCATCTTCTAATGAATATTCCACTGTTGCCTAGTTGCCTTGTTGTTGGGTTTCGCCTTGTTTAAAAAGGTTTGGTGGGCGGTTGGAGCTGGACGGTGAACTGCCTTGGTCTCTTGTCTGCCGTGTAGCCTATTGCGATTAAACTCGTCAAACCTGATTCAGTGCCTGCTTCTTCACTACAATATCCAACGCAGACAACACCCAGCTCATCCTCTCACTATCGGAAGACCCCTCCACCACAAGATACAACTTCCACAGATGCATGGCAAACATTGCCGACTGGATGAGAAACAACTGCCTGAAATTCAACACTGACAAAACTGAGGTGCTGATCTTCGGTAGCAACACCTCCCCATGAAACGACTCCTGGTGGCCCTCCGAACTAGGACCCTCGCCCACACAAACAGACCATGCCCGCAACCTTGGCATCATCCTTGACCGCAAGTTCACCATGAAAAGCCAGATCAACGCAATCTCCTCCGCCAGATTCCTCACTGTTCGCATGCTCCGGAAGATCTTCAAGTGGCTCCCCGTCAATGCCACACAGTCACCCAAGCCCGAGTCAACAGCCAGCGGGACTACGTCAACACACTCCACGTCAGAATCACCAATTACCTACTGAAGAGACTGCAGACCATGCAGAACACAACAGCCAGGCTCATCCTTAACCTCCCCAAACTGACCCACATCAACCCCACCTCAAGAAGCTTTACTGGCTCCCCATCCAGAAGAGATGCCGATTCAAGATGCTGAGCCATGCCTGCAAAGTCCTCCACAATCAAAGACAAGCGCACCTCAACCGACACATGAACTTCCACCAACCCTTCGGACACCTGCAGTCTGCCTCCCCTCTCCCTTGATCACACCCCCGCATCCGCCGAAGCAACAGTGAAGGACTCTCCTTCTCCTACCTTGCCACCAAGTCCTGGAACAGCCTCCCCCTTCACCTCCGGACCTCACCCGCTTTCTCAGAGTTCAGGAAGGAACTCAAGACCTGGCTGTTCAACTGATCCACCTGCAGCAGCAGCTGCGCTCAGCACCTGGATACCCTTGCGGGTGATTAGCCATGCTCTACAAATCCGGTTTGATTGATTGAAAATAGGATCAGAATGGTCATTGGAACAAGTATCATGGAAGCCACCAGAGACAATGATTACCTCGAACACTGATCTGTGTCATCCCAGGAAAGCATACTTGAAACCAGGACATCAAGGTACAGTCCCACAACCCCTTCCATGCTACTGTGTCCGTAAGCATTCTCTTGCAGCAGAAAGTGAGGGAAAAAGACATCTTACACCAATGCAATAATCTCTAGCCCCTATCAGCACAAATAGTCATGTAGACAGACACTTGGACATCTCACTGTAGGAAGCAAGGAGGACTCCAAAGGAGACCACTAGACAGCAAGTGTCAGCACACCCTTTCGTGATACAATACATAGTCAAATAACTCACGGCAGAAGAATGTCAAACGCCAACAAGTTATTTCCAGGAGCACTTCAATGTCTGCTAAATTCAGTAGTCAACTGGAAACGAAAATGAGAAAGAGAAATTCCGTATACAAGGGATGGCCTCACAGTGTGAACCCTTCAAAACAATGAGAGATAGACTTCTCAGAAAGCAATTCCAAATAACTTTGAAAACTGCCAGTGGCAACCTCCAGGAACAGCGCAGAACGCGTCACTACAACCCTACAAACGAATTCTACAAAATTAAGTGGTGAGGATGCTAAAGACCAGTGCAGCACCTACTTTCACTCCACCATTAATCCTCTTCCGCGCTGTGTTGTCCACCTACAGACGTGCACAGCAACAACCCAAAGTTCCTCAACATGGAGTAAGACTAAAACGTTGGCAACCTGGAAATAAGTACAACATGTGTGTGAGGTTTCAGGAAGGAGGAGCGGGAGACAGGGTTGTGGTAGGGAAGGCTTTATTTTAGAGAGTAGGCGTCTACGCGCAGGATTCAGTCTGTGAGGGGGATGAGGTACAAAGTCGGTCCTGGGTCTCCCGGCCGTCTCTTGTCCCCTTCTTCCGTCTTCCCGGGAGGGGGTTTTTTCTTCCCAGCCGTAGTCCAGGTCTTCCGCTTTCCGATTCCGAAAAGCCCGGCCAAGTGATGTGGCTCAGGACACCCAGAAGGAAAGAAGAATGTAACAGGGGGTAAGTGCTCGTGTTGATGCGTATTTCGTTAGGGAGAGGGAGTGAGGGGACACCCGTCCGCTTCCCAATCGTGACACACACTAGACAAAAGGGGAGTGCAAGTGCGGGGGTCGGGATTCAGTATATGGCTGGTAAGGAGTCAGCGCCACTAGTCCTCAGACGCCTCCCGCCTCCCTACCCAGCCCGCGAAACGACTCCGTACCTGTTTTAGCCACGCTCCTCCTGAAGCGTGGCTGGGCGACTCGTGGGTCCGGTGGCCTCCTGGCTCTCTCGCAGTTTCCCGTTCTCCCTCCGTTCGTCCAGAGTAAGCCGTCTCTCTCCTGGTCTTCCGCTCTCCGTACTCCTCTCTGCTCTCCGCTGCTCCGCTTTCTCCCGTACTGCCTCCGGTGTCAGCGCACACCGTCTTCCTGCTCCAGCCCTCTCTTATTGGACGGAGGGTTGCGTCGTCATCTGGAGGGGTGGGATCTTCGTCGGTATGGTCCCAGTTAAAGGGGCTACGTCTCCTTTCCGCAGTGTCCGAGGAGGCAGAGCCGGCCCAGTCCTCCTGCGATGAAAAAGCAAACGGGGTGGTGAAGTCCTGCACCTCCCACCAGTCTCTATGAGGGTCCGGGTTGTCCCGGTCCGTCCCCGCCCCGTGACAATGTGCTAAGCATGGTGAAATTTTTCATGAGAATCTTGTTTGCCGTCTGTGCTTGAAAAAAGTCTGAGATTGGGTTTGATTCCGATTTCGTGCTGTGGTGCAGCATGTACCAGAAATGGTATTTTTTCTTTTAGCCTCCCCCCATTATCCCTCTTGTGCACCCGCAGCAGCTGATGATTGCACATTGATATCCCAGGGTGGGTGTTTCCAGCATGCTTAGCACTCTCTAATCATCTAGTCTGGCACTGAGCAACTTGTGTGTGTTTATTTTGGGGCTATCTGCTTTCAAAGCAGTATTGCCGCACCGATTATCGTGTTCTCTGCGGGATCGTGTCATGTCCCCCTCCCCGCCCCCTCCCCCTCCAGGGCCTCAACAAATATCTTGGCCAAATTCCACATCATCTGACTCTTGTTGTGAGGGGGTGAATCGCAGCACCACATATATGAATTGGGGGTACTTGGAGGCTTGGTCTTGTTATGTTGGAAGGGAATATATTCAGTAACTGCAGTGGTGGGGAGCTCTCTCGCAGTTCCCCAGGCTGCATTCTGAGATGTCCCCCGGGATGCCTCCTCCAATCCCCACATTCTACATATGTCTCTCTGGTTTTTTATACTATGACCAAACACAGTATAACTCTTCATCACAAGCCCATATTACACTAAATTGATGATATCACGGTTGTCTAAATTCTGTGGACTAACCAGCATCCCCTTTGTGATGATGTGAGATAAGATGAAGATGATGGTCTTCTTTTCCTTGGATGCAAGCCCTGTCAGAAGCATGTCCTTTAGTCTCTCAGTCCAACATAATATAATGTACTATAATATAGTATAATCTATAATTTATATATTATAATATATAATTGATATAATATTAATTTGATTAGTGTGTTCATCATAAACATGTTGTCTTGCTGCTTATAACATATCTACTGTTGCACAGGTAAATGTTTCTCACGTACCAACTAATCCTTGATACCATTAGGAAGTTTTTATTTTGAAAAAAGGTCCAAAATCTTGAAGGTTGCGCTTAACCAGTGAAACATCTGATCTGATTAACAGTGAATCTATTTTAACGTAATTGAGAAATGTACAGATACCTAAGCTCTGTACTTAAATTACAATCAGAAGGAAAACTGTACCTTAATTTTCTTGATGATTATTCAGCAACCTTACAAGAAAATGTGAAAACTAATCATATTGTCTGTCTTTTCCTCCATAGTTCCATCCCCTGACCCATTTATGTAATTAGCTGCTCTTTGTCAGATATCACACAATGCAATGAGTCAACTCAAGTTGGAGTCATTCTTTAGTATTTGGAAGAGATCATCTTTTAAGTTCCTATTCAAACAGCAGACTGAGTAGGGTGTCGACTGAAGTTAACCAGTCCTCTTTTCTCTTATCTTTCATACTACTCCTATGCCTAACTCTTTTGTTTCATAGTCCATTGATCACCTTTTTTCCTGATTGACTCTTTATGTTCTAAAATATTTTTTCATTTTCTCTATGCAAATAAAAGGTACTATTCCATGATTTAAAATTGTGCTTTTTTTCCCTCTAATTCTGAAACTTGTTTTTAGTTTTTTTTTGTTGTTGCAGGTTTGACAAATACATATGGAATCAGATGATTTTTTAAATATATCTGAACAGTGCACTAACTACTAAGTAAAATCAATGAGGTGGTGGACGGGGTCGTGGCCTAGATGCCGAAGATGGCGGATGTGTGAGCGAGAAGCTCCGCATCGGCCGTCATTAGATCCTGATACAAAGGCCTGCTGGCGGGAGCCCAGAGACTCCGTGTGTGCAGTGGAACTGGTGAGGTGACATTGGAGCAGTGGCAGAGTGGCTTCGAGGACCGGGACGCCAGCAAAATAGATGGCTTTTGCGAGCAGCGGGCTGAGGCTTAGTGACACGCTTGGGCCCGCAACGGCAGCAGCGTAAAGCCCCGAGCGGGGCTCCGACTATCATAGGAGGAGCAGGGGGAACTCTGCAACACAATGGCAGCGGCCGGGAGGCACTGCCCACACCCCACAAGACTCAGAACTTCAAGGACCGGCGATCGGAGGTGCAGTGCGGCGGAGCCCCGGGGGGCCTAGGCCGTAGAGCACTGACGGAG
The DNA here is from genome assembly GCA_963921515.1 of Calotriton arnoldi. Taxonomy (NCBI): domain Eukaryota; kingdom Metazoa; phylum Chordata; class Amphibia; order Caudata; family Salamandridae; genus Calotriton; species Calotriton arnoldi. Next base: position 2,874,185 of record CAWUFW010000531.1, on the reverse strand, counting down.
CAGCAGAGTAAGGCCGACCGGAGAGGCAGGCAGACGAAGATCGGTGCGGAGAGCGGGGGTAAGGAGGTGGGCCCTGATGGTACTGGGACTCTCCGGCTGCCCCCCCCCACCCCTACTGCCCGGCTGGAAAGGGACTTGCTCCGGGAAGCCCAGGCGCATTTGGGTGGCCCCAGGAGGAGCGGCAGGAAACCAGGTGGGCCGCGCAGAGAGGCCCACACCCGACCGGACTTGGCGCAGTGAGATCGACTGCCCGAGGGCGAGACACGGTGGCGCTCTGGGGAACAGGCCTCAGGAGTGGGGGCCTGACGGAACGACAGCCTGCTAGAAACTTTTGCCGGCCGGGCCCCAGGTGCATAGAGGAACGCAGTCTGCTTCCCCCACTCGCCCACTCTGGGACAGGTGGGCTGCATCCTGGCTTAGCAAAATTACGGACACACCGGGAAAGCGGCAAAAGGCCTCGGGGGGGGGGGGTTGAGGGGGGGGGTGGATACGGGAAGCTCTGGGGTAAATCAACAGGGGCCACCAACAAAAGAACTGGGTAGACCTCTGCTCAGAACAGAGAGAGCAATCTCCAAGAGCCCACAAGATGAGCAGCAGAGAAATACTGGCATAGGGCGGGCCACAAATAAGAGTCCAGGTATTGTGAAGACCAACTACCCTGAGACATAGCGGAAGGCTCCCATAGTAAATCAGCGTGGATGGTGGACAGACGGAGGGAAGCCACTCTGGGGTGGAGACGCCTTGGATCTTCCTCCCCCACCCCTCTTCCTACTCTTGGTTCAAATCGCGTGCAGGCAGCTACAGACCGGCCCGGTGGTCGTTTCCACGGCAGAGGGAGGATGTGTGTCATTGTGTAGAGCCACAAGGAAAATCATTGTGTAGAGCTACCCAGAACCCTGTTGAGAGTCAGGCGGTACTCGAACTGGAGATGGGCCCAACACTGAAGAATCTATAAAAAAGGTGGACATCACGGAAGGGCCTTGTGGAAGGACGAGTGAGTCGGCAGTCTTACCGACCAATAAGTGGGGCTCCGACGGATGTTGTGGGCTGACACTCTCCTGCTGTTGAGGATCGCAGAATCCAGGAAACCTGGGCAAACCAAGGACCAAACCAGGAGGCGCACAACAAGAGGATGCTGAGACACAACAGGTGCCTGCTGGCCTGGGTGCAGAGGGCCTTAGATCAGGCGCTACATGTGCATCTGGATAAGATTCTCGCCGCTATAGCAGACACCAAAGCAACATTGCAGCAGGATATAGGAGCAGTGTCTGTGGTCCTGGGATTGCTGCAGGCGGAACACCATAAGCTTGTGGATAGAGTGAAAGAAGTTGAACACGCAATGGAAGTAATGCAACCAGAACAAACGGCCACATCACGCAGGCTAGAAGACCTGACTTCAAGAGTGATAAATCTGGAAAACAGATCAGAGGATGCCGAAGGGCGCTACAGGCGCAGTAATAATATTCGAGTGGTGGGAATTCCTGAGGGGACGGAGGGCACACACATGATAACGTTCCTTGAGGGATGGCTACTGAACACGGTGGCCCCTGGGAAGCTCACTAATTGTTTTGCTTTGGAAAGTGCACATAGGGTGCCCTCGCGCCAGCTGGCACTAGGCCGGCCGCCCCGTCCGGTGGTGGCTAGTCTACTACACTACAGGGATCGGTATATCCTCATACAGAATGCTCGCATGAATGGACCCTTTGTAATCGCAAATAGTAAAGTATCTATCTTTCCAGACTACACAGCGAAGGTGCAGTCCTTGCGGGCTTCGTTTCTGGAGGCTAAACAGGCACTGAGGTCAGAAGGCATCACATACTCCCTGTTATTCCCAGCGAAATTATGTGTGGTGTTGGATGGGGCAACGCACTTCTTCGACTCCCCAGATGAACTGTAGTCTTGGCTGGAGGTATACAAGGCTGGGGCTCCAGCACATAGATTGAGTAAGGAAGCCACATCTACTGCTAAACCGCAGCCGAAAAAATTCAGACGGTCATCCAGAACATTTCGATTGCGGAGGCCTACGGCCTCGCAGACAGCGCAGGACAGGAAGGCAGCGCTTCAATCTGTAACAGAAGTGTTAACACAACAAACTGAGAAAAGTAGTTCAGGGAAAACATCTGAACACAGTGCAGTAGAATCGGACTCTGGGGATTCAGCTAGAAGCGTGTCGGAGCTCCCGGATGTCACACCTCAGACAGCAGATACCATCATTTAAACATGAATGGGTGGGGGAGGGATCGGGAGCTGCAACAGGTACGGACAGAGATGGTGGCTTGCCTGATTGACCTCGAACACTACCTGAGGTAGGCCGGATATGAGTGTTGAAGACTGGAAGTGGGCCCCGGTTGCAGTAAGCGTGACATGAAGCATGGGGCACTCGCCACAGGAGGGACTGAGGTCCCTGCTACGAATCAAAGAGGCCATCCGCAGGGGAGCAGTAACTGATTACTCCCTTACACGCCCCTGACTAGATAGCCCTCTCTGGCTGGTGAGAGAGGACCATCTTATATTTATGTTCTTCTTTGGGTTTAACAGGTTTGGGAGGCCAGCTGTTGCGAAGCTGCCCTGGGGGTGAGGGAGTTACTTGTTTGGGGTGGTTGATGGTCCCCAGGTGGTTGTCACACTTATGGTCCATGATAACGGAGGGTAGGGGGGATGAGGGAACAGTCACATTAACTGTGGTAATGGCTGCAGGGACAGCAAGATACCACGAACTCAAAACGATGACTTGGGATGTGAGAGTGTTGGGCTCGATTGCTAAGCAACATAAAATTCATAGCTACCTAACACGTAGAGGCATACAAATTGTCATGTTACAAGAGACACACCTCACACTGGAGGAAAGTTCTAAGCTAAGACGTAAATGGCATGGACAACTCTACGCGACCACATACTCGGCATTTTCGAGGGGGACTCTCATATGGATTAGAGCGGGTATCCTGTTTGAACTAGACAGATCTCTAATAGATACGGAAGGCAGGTACGTTCTGCTTCAGAGTAGATTACTGGGCAGAGTGATTACACTCGGTTGCATATATGCCCCTAATCGGGGCCAAATTCAATTTCTCTGCAAAGTGTCTACACAACTTGCCAACTAGATACATCTCACACACTACTGGGGGGGGATTTTAACTGCGTAGTGGATGTGGAAATGGACAGATCGACTCCAGCCCTAAACAACGCTCCAGTATCCAAAGTGTCCAGAGGGTTCAGGACTTGGCTAGATAGGTGGGGTATGGTGGACATTTGGAGATCACAACATAGCAACACCAAAGATTATTCCTATTATTCACACATGTATAGGTTGCATACCAGGTTAGATATATTTGTGTGCTCGGCTCAGCTTGGATCTGCTGTCACACACACTGAATACCTTAGACGCACTATATCTGACCACAACCCACTCATATTACACATTAGCCCCATCCCAGAGCCTACATTGACACCCCACGTGGCGACTAGACCCCGCTCTACTTGGAGATGCTCCTTCTGCATGTCATTACACACCGCGGTGGAGGAATACTTTCAGTTCAATCAGGGTACTGCCAGCTCCAAATCTGTGGAATGGGATGCCTTTAAGGTAGTAGTACGGGGCCACTGCATGAGTCAGAGAGTGGGAATGCGGAGACGAATTCTACAAGACCTCACAGACTTGGAGACGCAGCTGCATGATTGTGAAGCCAAACTTGCAACGGAAGACGGCGCACAGGATAGATTACGGGAAAGGAAAATTGAATATGATAGCACGCTTGAGAGATTAAGGTGCCTGGATACACGGGAATATCAAGGGCGGGTGCATGCTTTTAGGGGGCAGAGCGGGTCGTATGCTTGCATGGCTAGTGCACCCCGACAATAGGGGATCCCCCATCTCCCGAATTCGGTTGGGAGACGATTAGATAATATTTGGACTCAAAGACATAAATGATGCATTTAGAGCCTATTATGTAACCCTATATAATGAACTTAGGCCGCTGCCGTGGGAGACGTTAGTTGATTATCTGGAGGCCCGGCCCCTGGAAATACTGGAGCCAGACAGACGGGATGATTTAGGAGGGCCGGTGACCGAGATGGAAATTAAGGTTGCAATTAAGGAACTTGCCAAAGGGAAGACACCGGGCCCAGACGGCATTCCGGTGGAATTCTACTCGATATGTGCACTGGCTCCAAAACTGAAGGCGATGTATGCTGAGGCCTGGGAGGGAGGGGTGTTGCCCTCTTCGACCAGAGATGCGCCTTATTGTCCCTCTTCCAAAAGTTAAAACAGCGGTCCCGCGCACGTCCGACTATCGGCCTCTATCGATGCTCAATTTTGATTTTAAAATTCTTGGCAAAATCTTAGCGACCAGAATATTACCATTTATGACCGGCTTGATCCACAGAGACCAAAATGGGTTTGTACCAACTAGGTCCACGTCTGGGAACCTGCAAAGGCTTTTCCATGTGTTGCACCACCCCGATAGTAACCACTATCCAGATGCCCTCATTATGTCGGTAGATTGGAGAAAGCATTCGATTCAATGTGGTGGGACTTTCTAGAAGTCACAATGGCAAAGATGGGGCTGGGGGAAAGGTGGATTAAGTGGGTGAAAATATTGTACACGCACCCTACGGCACTGGTCAAAACAAATGGAGTAGTATCGGAAGCGTACAACATATATAGAGGTACTAGACAGGGTTGCCCACTGTCCCCGTTGCTGATTGCGATTGAGCCACTCGCTGTCGCCTTCAGACAGCGGAGTCGGGATCTGGGCTTACACCTGAAGAACAGCTTGCATGTAATTTCGCTTTACGCGGATGACCTGTTGCTATATCTGCGCGATGGTGGTCGGGGAGCAGAATAGGCAATAAATATAATGGACACCTATCCGGCACTGGCGGGACTTAAGCTTAATAAAACCAAGTCAAATCCCTTCCCATTAAATAGGGAGGGCACGCTCTCGGAGGATCTCCCCTTGGGCCTGAATTGGTCCCCCTGCTCATTTAAATACCTCGGTATTCAAATTTATCATACGTTAGCAGATCTGCGGGAGGGCAATCTGAACCCGGTTTTACAGTCCTTAAAAACGTGTGTGCAGTTTTGGCGTTCCCTTAAGTTACCTCTCCCAAAAATGGTCATGCTTCCCAGGCTATTATACCACTTTGTGAACTTGCCTGTGGTGATCACGCCTACATGGTTCGCGGAGCTAAATCAGACACTCCGCGAAGTCATATGGGATGGAGGATGGAACAAAGTATCCCTGGAGATACTGCAACAAGTACCGGAGGAGTGGGGATTAGGTGCACCAGACTTCGAGCTGTACTATTTAGCGTCCCAGCTCCAATAGCTAGCCCAGTGGGTGGATGGTAGAAATCTGGAACTATTGGAAAAGGAGGGGTGGAGAAACAGTCAAAGCTGGCTAGTTGCCAAGCTGCTGCACCCAGCGGCGATGGCTCCCAAATGTAATGTGCTTCTACAAGTGACACTATATTGTTGGAAGCGATGTCGACGCACAAACATGGATCATCCCTATGCTCCGGAGATACCACTAGCAGGGATCCCATATGGAGTTCCCGTCACCCAATATACGCGACTCCAGCTCGCAGAATGGACAACGGTAGGGATAACCACAGTGGGAGATTGCTTTCACTTAGGTGCCCTAATATCCATGGATGACCTTATGTCCCAAACTGATCTCCCGCATGGGCAATTTCTGACTCATCATTCCCTGACTAAGACATTTGGGGACCTATGGCACAATAACTCACAGGAGCCGCAAACACATGGTGTGCTTCAGACAATTTTGACGTTAGGAGCGGCTAGACACTTGATTAAATGGTTATATAGGTCTCTACTAGACACATTCAAGAAGCCACTGGACCATACCCATAGGAAATAGGATGAGATTATTGGGAGAGCTTTAACAGACAAAGAATGGAGTAGGGGATTGGAAAGCCCCCAGACGAGTATCTAGGAATTCAAATTTTAAAGCAATACAGTTTAATTATGTACACATGGTATATCTTACGCCCCACAGACTGAATAATATAAGAGGCGACGCAACACAGTCTTGCCCTAGATGCGGAGTAGCGAATGTGGGGTTTGCACATATGACCTGGGAATGCACAAATTTGAGAGAATTTTGGGAGAAGGTACTGGATATGATAAAGAGAACTCCGGCGCGTACTATCCCAAACACAATAGAGGTTGGCTTACTGGGCTTGTTTCCCAGACCGAAGGCCAAAAAGATTGGCAACAGATTTATCAACCATGCACTAGTACCAGCGAGGAGACAAATAGCCCAGCAGTGGAAGTCACATATGACGCCACAAATAGAAACATTGGAGAATAGTGTTGACACCTGGGCAAAATCAGAACAGAGAGCATTGCTTCTGGAGGATGCAAGTGGAATCCGGAGACACCCATTGGTGGAGCTCTGGACAGAGGTCCTGAGAGAATGGGAGACTAGGCATACACCCGAAGTAGAAAAAAGAGAGGAAGTAGTACCAGACCAACAGGAAGATAGTTCTGGGTCAACAAGATCAATTGATGAGCAGGATTAGAATGTGAATGGAGAGGGAACCATAGTTGGGCTGAAGCCCCCTCGTGTTGGGAGAGCCTCTTCCTCCCCCAGGAGCCCCCCTATGGCACATAATGCATATATCCGACTGGACTTTCAAGTTAGACCAACCCATATCCTCCGACAAATGTACATGGAGCAAACAAAAGGTCAAAAGACACTGGGAGATACACCACCAAAATTGTTCTTATAATTTGTTAGAAGTGATTGGTTTATTGTAAATAAATGTATATCTTTGCAGATTGTTACGAGTAGCTCCCTAGAGTACATATGATAATGGGTACAGACTCCTGGTGTACGGGATTTTGCCTCCTAGATGCATAACTGCTTATGAAACATAATTGAATTTAATGAAGCTCAACTTGGCATAATAAGCATATCTTTGGAATATTGTATACGCCATGCGATTGTCTGTACATGTAAACTACTGTGTTTCTACTAAAGGGAAAAAAGCTAATAAAGATATATTTTTAAAAAATTAAAAATGAGATGGTGGACCATCCAAGAACTAGTTTCCTTTGAAAAATATGGAGTTCTTATAATATTATCTTAAGCTAGGTCTAGATGTGGAATACTGTGTAGAAAAGTTAATTTATGGTGAAATATTTGCAAAAATAATTATTCTGTTCTCCAATGTCTTTCTTTTTTTAGTTTTTAATTTATAGTTAATAGTTCACATTTTACGTACAGTGTGTTAATAACACGTTTATCTGTTCGTAGGGGCACGTTCTTAATACCAAGATGAGTGACCAAATTAAATTCATTGTTGAGAAGCTTAACAAGGATCCCTTCAAGAAGAACTATAATTTAATCACGTTTGACTCATTGGAACCCATGCAGCTTCTACAAGTTCTAAATGATGTCTTGGCAGAAATTGATCCTAAGGTAAGAAGTAGAATAATCATATTTGTAAATTTAGTAAAATTATTGCACTACGAGATTTTGGAAGTGTGTATGTGTGTTTGTTTTTTAGTTTTAGGATTGTGAATATTATAACTCATATCATCAAGTTAAATCCTTCACTCTGTACAGTCATAACTCTTAAATCTGTTCTCCGGTGTTATACTGCAGTGTTTCCTAACCTGTGGTCCCGTGGGGACTATGGCCTCAATTCACGGTGTCCGTGGACCCATATGACGTCCGACCATTATTTTCTGTCTATAATCATAAGCATTTTGATCTTCAATTACTGTATAAAAGTGGTTTCTCCTACGAGGATATTAGTTTAGTCAAGTAGCTTTAATTCTTATTCGAAGTCTACTGTATTTCTCCTGGTATACTTGATGTATGTATAAAAAAATCAATTAAGATATGTTTTAAAAAATCATAGTATTTTAAAATGTTTTTAGGTAGAAGCTGACTGCTAGTTTAGGATGAAGCATGTGCAAATGTGCAGTCACTGGTTGCGTTAAAAATGCTCCAACTTGAACTGTCAATCAGTTCTGCCTAAAAACACTGCTGAATTGCGCATGATTTTTTTGAAAATCATATGCATGTGCACACTTGGAATACCTGTGTACCAGTACCAATGACCTATGCAAGCATACACAAGTAAATTGTTCAAAAGGCCCTTCTGGCTGAACGTTTTCCATTCCACTGCTTTACATGGTCAGGCACTTACAAATGACATGTATCTACATTTCTTGTATTGGAAAACGGGCATGCCTTCACTTTTCAGCTGAGCTAAAATACTTTAACAGGTATGGAGTTTACCACTTCCCAGTAGGCAGCATGTACTCTGCCATAATGAACAGCTGGTCTTCTAGCTTTTATACAATCTCTGTAGTTGTCAACTTTTGACACAAGGGCCCCGGATGTTCTCCAGCTTAGTTCATACCAAGGACGATTGCTGCCCTGTGTCTGTCCGAGGTTACTGTCAATCCAGGTATTACTTCTCTCCGATCACTTCTTCTGAGGGCTCTCATTTCATATGATTACTTATGGATTGTGAATGTGATCTGGGTCTTATACCAGTGTGAAGTTGCTTTCTGTTTGAAGATGCAATTGCAGAGGGAAGTATATGTGTTCTGTTCATGTAGTGTGCATTTGTATGTCTTATTTATTTTTGCATTTTTGAGGTTCAAATTGTTGAAATGGCTTGGGCTCCCTGGCTTCTAGTTGTGATTCAGTGGGGTCCGCAGAAGTTAAAAGGTTAAAAACCACGATTATAGAGTCTAGGATTGAAAACTATGGCATATGCTAAAATCCTATTTATTCTGGGCTCTAATGTAAGAAAAAATATTTAAATGAAAAAATTGGAGTGAAACATTGCTTAATTTGGCTCAATTTCTAGTTCCCACTTGTTTCCGATTGTGCAGACTCACTGAAGCATTTTTACATATGACAAACTTCTGTGGCATTGGAGGGCTCTCCTTAGCTAGCCCAATGACACACCACCACCATATTCAGAGATCTCAGCTGTTGTGATGGCGATCTATCACTGAGATTGGGTCCATGAACATAGCCGAAGTACTCTCAGCGAAAATATAGTGCCAGGCAGGCCGCCAGGCTATGGCGACTCCCTCAGCAATATTTTTTCATTTTTAGAAATAGACCCCGAAAAGCATACCATAGACATTTTGCCATTTTTTCTGTTTGGGACGGTCATAATGAATACAGCAAGGAACCAAACATCTCCTGACATCAGGAGGAAGGAAAAAGCCAAGCAGAGCCAAGCAGAGTCAAGAAAAATCCAAATAGAAAGATGCAATCTTATTGAAGAGAAAAATGAATAGCAATGGTCGATGAGTGCAATGAAAAATCAGGAAACAAATGTGTTGTGATGCATCTTGCCTTTTCAAACGCTGCCTTATACAAAAGCTGCCTTCACAGGAATAAATGCTGAAATCTGTTGAATTTGGATTCTCTGAAAAACTTTCTTTTTACTGCCCACCATCTTGAAAAGACCAATTAAAAAGGATGAATTCCATGCCTATTTGAGAATTCATGATGTTTGTGAAGAGGCTCAGGTTTGACATCCAGCACATCATGCAGCATTCTGGAGCCCAGCAGCTGCCTCTTGCACTTTGTATCACCAGAAGCCGAATAGAAACCCCTCTGGGGCATCGTAAGCATGGAAGTCCTGGAGTGGCTCTGGGGGAGAGGGAGCTTTGATTCTGCCAAAGCATTTCATCCATCAATGGGCTGATGTGAATCATGTATGGATGAGCTCTTCTGAACCCATGCAGTTTCGGTGGAGAATCCTTTCCCTGGATTAAGAACTGAAATCGACCTCAATACTTCTAGGAGTCCTAAACATCTTGAACCTCATATTCAGGTTATTCCTGTATTATCACTGGGGAAGGTTCACATGGAAATTGATGATAATGATTGGAGATTAATCTTCCAGGTACCAGGCAGCTTCAACCAAAAGGCCACAGGATTGATTTTATGAGTACTCACAAATGGAACAAAAAAAAATTGTGGTCATAACACTGGCAGAGAAGACAACCAGACTTTCTTTTCAAGTAGAAGAAGAGAATTTGATCTTGACTTAAAAGCAATCTACTTCATCATGAGTTTAGAACAATGTAAACTTTCTCAAAAAAGCTATTTATGTATTTTTAGTTGAGTCAGATATGGTGTAGCTGCATGACTCAAAAGATCGTCTCAAGGAGAAAATGGAAACATTCTTGGGTGAAAACGTGGCATAACAAACGAATGGTGAAATGTTAATTGCACTAAGAGTTGCATTGTTGTACTCTGTAATGGGCAAATAAGAAGCTGAGTTATCTTGAGCTGCATTGCAGCAGCATCCTAAATATTGCTCCAGACTTAGATTAGATTGTTCTGTTTACCTATTGGATTGGGGATGATAACCAGAGGGCAAAGCCTTTTCAGTTCCCAATGCCTTCCACATCTTTCCATAAACATAATGAATATTAAGTGCATCTATCTGAGTTGATTCTATGAGGCAATCCATGAAGGCTGAAAATATCAGTCAAGATGCATGTCCTCAACTGTTGGTATCTTATGTAAAGGAGAAATATGTGCCATTGTTGAATAAGTGTCTACTGCCATCATTAACACATGGCCACCATGAGTAGGTGGAAGATCCATTATAAAATATGAAGAATTCTTATGCCATAGTTCAATAGCCTCTGGTAAAGGATGCAAATATCTAAAGGGCTTATAGTCAAAAAGTTTATGTTGGGCACTGACAAGACATGTAAGAACATATTCCCGACATAAGAATGAACAATAGGTCGCCAAAATCCTGAATCGTCAGTAGCCAGAAATGTTCGACATATGACACATCTTCATAACTTCTACTTGTAAATCCTTAGTGGGATTAAGATAGCCTGTCAACTAAAATGCTCCTCATTTTGTCAAACAAAGAGTGGGAGGGGGGGGGCAGGAGGGCAAAGGTCTTTAGTTGAAGGTCTCTTAAAATCTTTGGGTCCATCAGTTTTTGTGCAGTCGTAATCCTTTCCAGAAAAGACTGACATACTATAATACATTCTAGTGGAAAAATAGGCTGTTTATAAGTGAGGATTGATTCTGGGTAATGGTGGAACAGAACAGCTGCCAACATATAACTTGACCCAGGAATATTAGTAATGATAAAATTAAGCTGTACAAATATAAAATACAAATTGTGCTTGATGGTTGTGTTGACACAGAATATTTCTCAAACGCTGCAAACTCCGATGGGCAGTTTATATCTTATATTGTTCTTTAAAGCCCATCACAAATGTGTCTGTTCATTGGTAGCCATCTTCATAGCCAAGTGCTCCCTTTGAAAAATGAATAATTGTGAAATAAAATACAGGATGCTCCGTTTCCATCATATTCCTGTTGCTATACTGGAAGTGCTCCCTCTTGTCTTACAGTGGTGTCTGTCTCCAAAATAAACTTGAAATGCCGGGATGATGTAGAATAGAAGCGTGAACAAACATTTGTTTTAATGTATTTAGAGCTCTTTTAGTCTGAATGTCCCAACAAAATCCTTTCTTTAAATTTTCCATCTATACGATCTGAGTAATATTGCCAGTGATCAATGCAAAATCATGTAAATGAATGTTATAAGTTTGTCATCAATGATGTCATTTACATGTCATGAGTGATGCAATATGTGATATAAGCAGGGTATGGCGGGGCGCAACTTATAGTTCACTCAGTAAACTGTAACTGGTGAATATTAGTGTCTTTTTTTGTCTTTTATCTTATTTCAATAACTACCTATACCATCACTCTAAACTTTGTTTTTCTAGGTGATTTTCTAGTTTTTTTTTTTTAACGTGATGAAACAGCGAGGCGGCACATAAAATATTCCCTCTTCCCTTCTGGGAGCTCCCTTTAATGCCCTGCGTCAGCTTTTTTCTAACAATTGAAAAAACATGGTGCTCCAAGGAGGGGGTAGAAGCACCACCTACAATGAGCACAGCAGTCCCCCCAGGACAGTTAAAAACAAGCATTGAAAATGCAATAGGTCTCGCCTTTGATTAAGTTAAAGCCATTTGCTTTGCTAATGGTATTGTATGCCAAGCAAATGGCTTTAACTTAATGAAAGGCGAGACCTATTGCATTTTTAATGCTTGTTCTATTCGTCTAACTCTCCCATGTCCTCTCCCCCTACAATCCTTGCCAAACATCCCTTCTACCTGCACCTGCGACTATCTTTAGTGAGGACTGAACAGCCTTAATTTGCTCTGTAAAGCCTCGACGTGGTGGTGGTGGTGGACGTGGTGGTGGTGGTGGACGTGGTGGTGGTGGTGGACGTGGTGGTGGTGGTGGACGTGGTGGTGGTGGTGGACGTGGTGGTGGTGGTGGACGTGGTGGTGGTGGACGTGGTGTGGTGGACGTGGTGGTGGTGGTGGTGGTGGACGTGGTGGATGTGGTGGACGTGGTGGTGGTGGTGGTGGTGGACGTGGTGGTGGATGTGGTGGACGTGGTGGTGGTGGACGTGATGGTGAACGTGGTGGTGGTGGACGTGATGGTGGACGTGGTGGACGTGGTGGTGGTGGACGTGGTGGTGGTGGACGTGGTGGTGGTGGACGTGGTGGTGGACGTGGTGGTGGACGTGGTGGTGGATGTGGTGGTGGTGGTGGACGTGGTGGTGGTGGACATGGTGGTGGACATGGACGTGGTGGTGGTGGTGGTGGATGTGGTGGTGGTGGTGGACGTGGAGGTGGTGGACGTGGTGGTGGTGGACGTGGTGGTGGTGGACGTGGTGGTGGTGGACGTGGTGGACGACGTGGTGGTGGTGGTGGACGTGGTGGTGGTGGACATGGTGGTGGTGGAGGATGTGGTGGTGGTGGACATGGTGGTGGATGTGGTGGTGGACGTGGTGGTGGTGGTGGACGTGGTGGTGGTGGACATGGTGGTGGTGGACGTGGTGGTGGTGTTGGTGCTGGACGTGGTGGTGGTACTGGACGTGGTGGTGGTACTGGACGTGGTGGTGGTGGTGCTGGACGTGGTGGTGGTGGTGCTGGACGTGGTGGTGGTGGTGCTGGACGTGGTGGTGTTGGTGGACGTGGTGGTGGTAGTGGACGTGGTGGTGGTAGTGGACGTGGTGGTGGTGGTGGACGTGGTGGTGGTGGATGTGGTGATGGTGGATGTGGTGGTGGTGGATGTGGTGGTGGTGGACGTGGTGGTGGTGGACGTGGTGGTGGTGGACGTGGCGGTGGTGGACGTGGCGGTGGACGACGTGGCGGTGGACGACGTGGCGGTGGACGACGTGGCGGTGGACGTGGTGGCGGTGGACGTGGTGGCGGTGGACGTGGTGGCGGTGGACGACGTGGCGGTGGACGTGGTGGCGGTGGACGTGGTGGCGGTGGACGTGGTGGCGGTGGACGTGCTGGCAGTGGACGTGCTGGCAGTGGACGTGCTGGATGTGGTGGTGGTGGACGTGGTGGTGGACGTGGTGGTGGTGGTGGACGTGGTGGACGTGGTGGTGGTGGTGGACGTGGTGGTGGTGGTGGATGTGGTGGTGGATGTGGTGGTGGTGGATGTGGTGGTGGTGGACGTGGTGGTGGTGGACGTGGTGGTGGACGTGGTGGACGTGGTGGTGGACGTGGTGGACGTGGTGGTGGACGTGGTGGTGGTGGTGGTGGACGTGGTGGTGGTGGTGGAGGACGTGGTGGTGGTGGTGGAGGACGAGGTGGTGGTGGTGGAGGACGTGGTGGTGGTGGTGGAGGACGAGGTGGTGGTGGTGGAGGACGTGGTGGTGGTGGTGGTGGAGGACGTGGTGGTGGAGGACGTGGTGGTGGTCGTGGTGGTGGTGGTGGAGGACGTGGTGGTGGAGGACGTGGTGGTGGTGGTGGAGGATGTGGTGGTGGCGGTGGACGTGGTGGCGGTGGACGTGGTGGCGGTGGACGTGGTGGCGGTGGTGGTGGACGTGGTTGTGGTGGTGGACGTGGTGGTGGTGGTGGACGACTATTGGGTAGGAGGGTGCTGGCAGAATGCGGAAAGAGAGAAGGATCTCGAAGGGGGCATATGGGAGAGCAGAAAGAGGCCGAATATTAGAAACAAAAAACGGCGAGTAGATAGAACACCAAACAGATTTAACGGGGTGGTCCCTTCTTATAGCGCATGTGAATGTTCCTTAGCACCCCGTTTTTAGTAAACAGGGGGACCATGGGGAGATTAATTGATTAATCACGCATGATTATCGCGTGCGATTAATTGATTAATCACGCATGATGATCGCATGCGGAAGCTGGTGTTGTTCGAGTCACGGCGTTGGCTTACCAATGTGTGATTCTGGGCAAATTAGTTAATCTCCCGTGCCTTCTAAAAGGCAATGTGTTCCTGTGTGAATGTGCTTTTGTGTAATTGTAACTGGTAACTGGAACACACAACCACTTGGGGCATGAGTACGAGTTGCGCGGCATTTACCACACCCTGTAAATAACATAATAAAAGAAAATCCAGGACTGGCGTTCTACCAACATGGCGTCAGGTGACAGTCCTAGAAAGTTATGAAAGTGGAACCAGCAGCATCAGCCTTCACCAGGCCCTGCTGCGCGCCCTGCGCTTGCTCTGCTAGTTTGTAGTACTTGGCGCGTGGTAAGTAGATAAGGGCAGCATTCATCCAACCATAGAGATGAGGGAGCTGCTCCCAAGCACAGTATCTCAAACTGCACACCTAACTTATATTGACAGTTAATTCCATGCCATTGGGGACCGCAAGTGCTGAGTTCTCATATAACCAACCGTGCATTCTGGGAGTTGTAGTCCAGCAACGTCTAAAATGAAACAACTGGGCAACAGCTCTAGATGTCATCCTAAATGCAGAACTGTACCCCGGAGCTGGACTAGCAGCTCCTCTGACTAGAAGAGAATTGGTGGGTGGGGAGAGTAGTCCCAGGCGGAAGTGTGAGGCGCTGTCTTACCTCACTGGCCCATCTCCAGAGGCCTGGATACTGGGCTGTATCCGGTGGAGGTGGACAGAGCGGTGCCTGCAGCTCTTAGCAGGGGGATCCCTAGTACTCTGCACTCTCTGTGGCTTATCTGGTCCCACCTCTCCCTCCTGCGCCCCCACACCCCACAGGATGAGGGTGGGCTGCCGGGTGATCCAGCGGTCTGGATGCATCTGCGCTTGCCCTTGCCGCCGCGGTCCCTCTCTGTGTGTCCCTCTCTGCTAATGCGCAGGGAGCTACTGGCATGGGAGGGTCGGAGGAAGCCTGTGGGGCTCGGAGTGTGTGAGAGGGAAAGGGTGTACTGACATCACGCAGGACAGCTTCCCCTAAATGTACGCAGCTATCAAGTGCTGCAAATTCATAATGTAGCATGTTTTTTTTTTTTTTTGCGTTACGTGTTTTGTAAAAACTTTGGTAAAACTTTGCCTTCTAATGAAGTTCAAAGGGATTTGATTTTTTTAAATTGTAAATGCGTGAAGAGGGGCTAGAGAGGGAGGGGTTCTGGGGCGGGGGCGGCAACAGAGGGATATGAGAAAATAGGCTTTTGTTTTGCACTGTAAAGTAGATAGTAATGGTCATAATTTCAGTCATGAAAGTGCATTAAAATAACGTTGTAAATAAACAGACGCAGGGATTCTGAGTCACTTCAAACCAACCTCAACCCCCATCTTCCACTGTGTCAGACAACTAGCAGCAGCGCGCGAGCAGGCTGACCCCCAAGCCGCGACGTTACTTCAGCATAAACAGAGCCTGCAGGCTCTTTAAATTAGCATTGGGCAGATGTGTTCCAGTGTTGATATTAAAATGGGCTAAAGTCAGAGTCCTACTACTGTGCAGGGATTTCAGCACTTCGATTTCCCTATGCGAACGCAGCTCAACGTACTCCCATCCAGCCATGAGGTGTTTGTAGGTTAAGGCTTTTAGGTTGCAATCTCCCCGTCTTCCTTGAATAACAAGCGCGGTCCCGAAAGTGAAAGAGGACCGCGCTGCAGCCGGAGCATGGGGATCTCTTGTCTTTATGGGGCCATGTGTTTCTAATTAGAAACACATGGCCCCATAAAGATGAAAGTGCTTTGCGACAGACGCAAAGCAGGCAAGCCAGTCCGGGTGGGCCGGCACAAAAGCGAAAGGGAGGCAACCCAAACACCTAATTTCCAATGGCAGGCCACCGTTTAACATAAACGGTGACGCCAGCCAATGGAAATAAGGGGCGGGGCTTCAAGCCCTTTTCTCAAACTCCTCATTTACAATAAATCTCGCCAGCGAGCTGCGCATGTGCGCAGCAACGCTAGGCGAGACCTAAAAACTGTAAGTCTCATGCATCATTGATTGCGTGATCCCAGGAGAGCTTACTATTATTTTTAAAGCACTCCGAACTGCAACTGTATGCTGTTCAGTTGGAATGCAGAGACCCCTTGGTGGTGGTTCTTTGACTGCATTTTGTGGCCTGAATAGTGTTAAAGAAAAGACTCAAACACACATTTATAGTTGTTTGGAATAAAAATGCTTTATTTTAAATATTTTTTGGAACAACAATTACAACAATTATTTTTCTTAAAACGTGTTTTTATTAGCTTTTTCTATACTACAGTTGTACAGCACCAAACGTTGTACAGTCATAAGCTAAAAGAAAGGCATCATACAGTTGCCAAATTTGCATATGAAACATAATAGAGGGCAAAGCATGCGTACAACAATATATATATATTTTTTCAAATAGTATGACTGTTATCAAGGAGTATTAGAGCAATGTCAGGTACAAAAAAGGAGCTAAAACAGGACAATAAGAAAGAACATATCAGAAATGTTAAAACTTGGAGAGTGGGAGGGGCACTTGGAGGGAGAAGATGCAGGAGGAGCGCACTGCAGGTTAGAAAAGAGCCAAAGAGTTAGTGAGAAGCTGTGGTTATATCATAGCGATGGGTACCCAGGAGCAAAAGGAGAGCAATTGGCGGCTGGAAATGAGGAGTGTCGATTGGGGGGGGGGGAAGGGCGCAGAATGACCAGTTTGTGGGGGCGCGAGACAAAACCCCACCGCGTGGTCTATAGCAGTTGCACTCCACGGCGCACAGGCGCAGGTACTATGCCGCACCAGCATCCCGCTAGCATACGTCTGTGGGGGTAAAGTGTTGTCCTTAACTGTACAGGGAAGGTCTTGATAAGCTCATCCTTACTCAGCAAAACATGGTATTTCCTGAAGCTGCGGGCCTTCTCATGATGAGAAAGAGTGAACTCCGCCACCACCCAAGAAAGACTGCATCGACACCACACAACCATTGACGGGGATGCTGCACTACCACCCTAGATGGTGTACCTTGAAAGCGCTTGTAAGTGGCTGACAACCGCAGCCCAGTAAGCAGCCAATGTGGGGCATGTCCAGAGCATGTGCTGCAAGTCGGGCCCATTAGTTGACAATGGGGGCAATGGGAGCCAGCTCCAGGGAAAAGTTTCTTAATCTTCCCAGGGGGTCAGATAAGCCCTGTGGAGTATATAAAATGTTATGAGTTTCAGACTGGCATTTGAAGATATTGTGTGAGGGTGGGAAAGGGCATTCTCCCGTTCGGGGTTATTGAGTATCCTGGTAGGGTCTGTTTTTCACTTTGTCTGTAGTGTATCTAGAGGGATTTGCATGTGAGTTAGTAGTGTTCTAGTCAACCATTTGAGAATGTGCCTCCCAGTACCCATAGTATGGAGCGACTGCAGAAGCTCATGCGTTGGTGGATCCGCTACAGTTATCTGCCATCCGTGGTACAAAGTGTATAACAGGGCATTCTATGTTAAAAAGTGCTCTGGAGGCACGCCAAACTGTTCCATGAGGTTTTCAAGGGAAAGAATTGAACCGTCAGTGAAGAAGTCACCCATCGTCTCAACACCTCAAGAATGCCCGTGTTTAAGAGCGAGAGCATTACAGACATGCCACACACTAAGGAGTGGAGCAGCTAGAGCATACAGAAGGGCCTGCCTAGTGACTCTGGGAGTTCTGCGATAATGTGTACGTAAGCCAGGTGCGGGGCACATGGTGAAGCCCACTGGACAGAAGTAGTTAAGCAGACGCTCAATGTGAACGATGCCTGTGCAGTCGCAGTATTGTCTAAGTTAATGCCTGTGGACTGCCAGCATAGCCATTGAAACTGTGAGGCAAGATAGTGGTGCTCAAAATTAAGTACCCCCCTAGACCACCTTTATCGGGCAAGCGTCAAAGCTTTGCCAAATCTACCCTTCATCTGCCATTGCTCCATATCAGTTTGCCAAGTAAAGTGTCCAGGGGGTGAAAGCATGTAGCCAGTAGGTGGAGCAGCAGGTTGACAAAGTAGTAAAGCAGGCGGAGGAGCATAATCATCTCGGAGAAGGCAATTCTGCCCATCACAGACACCGGTAGCGTATGCAGGAATGTCACCTGGCCCGGAGCACCAAACAACCCTGGGTACATTCCTATCAAGCAGATCACTGTCGGAGTGGTATATGCAGAATCCTAGATATTTAAACGTG
Organism: Calotriton arnoldi; assembly: GCA_963921515.1. Taxonomy (NCBI): domain Eukaryota; kingdom Metazoa; phylum Chordata; class Amphibia; order Caudata; family Salamandridae; genus Calotriton; species Calotriton arnoldi. Next base: position 2,855,773 of record CAWUFW010000531.1, on the reverse strand, counting down.
TGATGCTTCCAGCAATGAGTAATCTCCCCTATTACTAGCAGTGACTCCGCAGTCGAGGGGCTGAGGGGAGCAAGCAAGATTTATGCCAGTTAACTTGCAGATCGTATGCTTTATAAAACCCGCTGAGGGCCTCTGCTGCGTCCTGACACCCCGCTGCTGTGTCTTTAAGATACAAAAGCAGGTTGTCTGCATACAGAGAAACTATGTCATCTGTCCCATAAGGGGGTGCCTCACTTAGCCCCCCGCACTGCAAACGAATGGCAAAAGGTTCCATTGCCAAAGCGAAGAGGAGTGGAGAGAGGGCATCCCTTTCTGGTGCCCTTATCTAGTTATTTGGGGCGCGATATATAGCGGCCTAGGCGAACGTGCGCCAAAGGGCCTGTGTAAATGAGTTGGGATAAGACTTACTTTGTGTTTCAGGCCGGGTCTGATGGCTCAGTGGACTAATGAGTCCACTGCAGGGGCCTGTGTTTTACCTCATGGTCACAGGTTCAAATCCAGGAGGGCCCACTCAGCCTTTCATCCATCTGAGGTCGATAAAGTGAGTACCATTGAGTTGGGTAACAATAAACATCTGTTATTCAGCGCCAAAATGGCTACGGGTGAACGTGCACTTTACAAGTACACGTTATGTTTCCCGAATCTCAGGTGACGTAGCAACTCCAGCAGGTAGTTCCAATCCAAGGAATCAAAAGCTTTCACCCGGTCCAGTAACAGACATGCCGATCTAGGGTAGAGCCAAGGGGTGAACTCCGTTACATGAAAGATCCAGTGTATATTCAACTAAATGAGGCAGCCCGTTATCAACCCATTTTGGTCCGGGTGAACCAGGAGAGCAAGCAGAGGCAGTATCTGATCTGTTAAGATCTTGCTCAGGATCTTGTAATACGTGCTTAAAATTGCTAGCTGCTGAAAGGATGTCAATTCTGTGATGTCTTTCCCAAGTTTTGGGGATGCAGACCAATAAACCAAATTGTGTAAACGAGAGAGAGGCAAATGTCCTTCCATAAGTGCCGCGTTATATAAGGCTTTGAGTTTTGAAGCTTAAACATCAATGTAAGCGCTGTAAAACTCGAGGAGGAGCCCATCAGCGCCCATGGCTAAAGAACAAATAGTTTCATTAATCTACTCTGAAGAGATGGGCGCAGCAAGCTCCTGCTGTCTAAATATCATGAGTAAGTGAGGCGCTTTGTGACAATAATTATTATGCATTGCCATGTGTGTGTTTATAAGGATTACTTTGGAATATGTTTTTTTAAAAAATCTTTTTATTCGCATTTCAAAAATAAGAAACACCAATACTGCGTTACAAAATACCGTTTGCGTCAGAACAGCCAAATACAACTCGTGATCAATCAACACCACAATGAAGAGATATGACAAATCCGATTGCCACAACCAATGCTCTGAGTCGGGCGAGACACTTGTATACATGATGTTCAGTCCGCCGCACCCTGTGTGTCGGCACTGGCTTGTCTTTGCAGAAACTGGCGCAGTGGCTCCCAAATGTCCCTGGGCTTAGAGGAGAGCGGCAGTTCCTCCGCATATAGTTCCAACGTTTCTTTGCAATAGACCATGTCTCTGATCCATTTCGCAACGCTTGGCGCTCGTGTACTGTCCCACGTTATGGCAACTCCTCGCTTAGCCATGAGCAGGGCAATGCGTACGAATTTCCCCAGGACTCCTTTTACTTGGGGGACATGACTCAGAAGGCACACCAGGGGTGTACACAGAATTTCCGAACCAGACATTTCTTTTATATTTTGCACCACTCGCTCCCAGTAGCAAGCCACCCTCCCACACTCCCATGCAAGATGCATAAAGTCAGCTACCATCTGCCCACAGCGTTTGCATCTGCTATCGTCCCTCAAACCAAATTTGTATAGGCGAAGGGGCGTGTGGTATGTCTGATGTATATATTTAAAATGTATGATGCGGAGGTTCCCGTTGGGGGAGAGTTTGCTAGTGAGACTACACACATGCTCCCAGTCTTTCAACGTCAGAGGTGTGGTCAATACAGCATTCCACCTTGCTAAGCTCCCGTCTGGCTTACTGACTTTCTCAGCCCGTATTGCCCTGTACAGCCTCGTGATTAACTTTTTCCCTGTGGGAGTGGTCAGTAGCAATTGAAGAGAATGGAGTGTCGGTGGTTCAGCCGGGTATGTGGGGTAATGCGTTCTGATAGCATGTCGTAAACGGTGTATAGTGAATCGAAAGAGCAGCGTGGGATTAGTAATATACTGTAGATCTGCAGGGGTTAGGAAGGTGCCGCCCGGGTAGAGGTCTTGCATGGTGGTCAGTCCCGCCTCCCTAAGCAAACGCATGGGGCCGGTTTCCTGCGTCACTGAGAGCGCCGTATGGCATTCTATTGTCATCGCAGGGGCATATAGCGACTGCTTGTTCGCAAGCTGCCCAATAGCCCGCCATGCTGCTATCGTAGTGTCAATCGTGTTTATTTCCGTTTTAGGGGTGTCACGCCGTGTATGAGTGATAATGCTGTGGAGAGGGACCGGCGAGGCGTCCCCGTCCTCAACCGCCACATGGGGTATGAAGTCATGTTTGTTTACCCAGTAGTACGCATATTGTGCCTGCGCACTGAGATAGTGTATATATATATATGGGTCCGGCATGCTAAAACCCCCCCTGGCATAGTCTAGAGTGATAGTGTCCCAAGCCACTCGGGCCTGCTTGCCTCCCCAGATCAGCCGAAGTATAGAGGTACGCAGTGTAGTGAAAAACCCCAGTGTCCGTTTTATTGGGATGTTAGAGAAGAGATACAGGAAGCGGGGTAACACCACCATTTTGATAATAGCGATGCGATCCGCCAGGGACCACGGCAGTGCTATCCATGTATCTATGTGGTGATCCAGCGTGGTACAGGCCCACCCCTAGTTCTCCCTCACCACTGTCTCGGGGTCACGATGGACCCAGATTCCCAAGTATTTGACTGGGTCTGCTGTCCATATTATCGGATATTCCAGAGGAGGTGCCGAAGTGACTGCTGTCAGGGGGATAATGATTGACTTATCCCAATTGATAGTTAGGCCTGAGATTAGTCCGAATCTGGTATATTCCCGTAGCACCCGCGCCAGATATCGCGCAGGTTCCCTCAGAAATAGAACCATATCATCGGCGTAGAGCGAAATGCCGACCGTCCGGTGATTGAAATTTAAGGCAGTCTCTCTGTGTCTCTGCCGATCGCGCACGCCAGTGGCTCCATGGCGATGGCGAAGAGCAATGGCGACAAGGGACAGTCCTGGCGGGTGCCTCTCTCGATAGAAAAAGCCTCAGACGTTAGCCCCCCAACTCGAAGTCTAGCCGACGGGTCCGTGTATAAGATCCTGATCCACCCCAGGAACAGTGGTGGGAATCCCATACGCTGTAGAATGCGAAACATGTAGTTCCATTCTATAGAGTCAAACGCCTTGGCTGCGTCAAGCATGACCGCCGCAGCGTGCAGATTAGGGTCAAGAACGTGCATCATAGCGAAAAATGGTCCGTAAATTGTGAGAAGTGGAGCGCTCCGGTATAAATCCCGATTGGTCTGGCAGGACCAAGCACGGCATTAGTGGCTGGAGTTTCGTGGCCAAGATCTTGGCTAGTATTTTTGCGTCAATGTTGATCAAAGATAGAGGCCGATAAGATTCACAGGCGTCGGGAGCCTTATCTTTCTTTAGAAGAGTGATGATAAGAGCCTGCCGGAGGGACGGAGGCAGTATGCCAGCATCGTGTGTCTCAGCATACATCTCCAATAAATATGGAGCCAGGAGGTCCACATAGGCTTTGTAAAATTCCACGGTTAGACCGTCCGGACCCGGCGCTTTTGCGTTCGGCAGAGCATTTATCGCGGCCTTGATATCCGTTACGTCTATCGGTTGACTCAATTACTCCCAGTCAGCCAGCCACGCGCAAGCATTATTTTCCAGATACTCCTCCGCTGCGGAATCCGGTCCTGTCCCACGAGACGTATACATACCAGCATAGTACTCTCTGAACTGCTCTAATATGTCCAGTGGAGTATAATGCTCCCTACCCTGAGAGTCAACTATTTTATCAATATGGTAGTGGTCTTCACGCGTTTTAATTTTCCCAGCCAGGGTGCGGCCTGGTCTCCCACCTTCGCCATAGCGCCTGGCTACGTGTCGGCGGTTAATGTATCGTATTTCCGTGTCCGCTGCCGTATCGTATTCCTGAATCAGAGCTTGGATGCGTGATAACGTGTCTGGGGAGGGGTTATCTGTGTAGGCTCTCTCAAGGCTTTTTAGGGTGGCCTCTAGCTTGCTGAGCTGGGTTCTTAGATCCTTCAATATACCGGAAGTGGTGCTCATACAAACTCCCCGAATCGTTACTTTAAACGCTTCCCATAATGTGGCAGCGCTATCAACAGTGCCCTTGTTGTCTAGGAAGTAGTTTTCTATCGCCACGCGGACGGTATCATTATACAGAGGATCAAGGAGCGCCTCCGATCGGAAGCGCCATGTGAACGGGCGACGGTTGGGAGTGGGGATATGTAGGGTGAGCTGTATGGGATTGTGATCAGAGAGCGTTCGTGGGTGGTTGAAGACCTCCGACACCCACTCCGCTGCGCTCTCGCTGAGCAGCCAATAGTCCAATATGGACCAGCTGTTGTGCGCAGGCGTGGCGTGCGTGCCCTCCCTAGCTGTGTTATTGCGCAGTCTCCAGACATCCACCAGTCCAAATTCCAACCTAGCCTGGTTAACGCTCCGAGCTACTCTAGGGGTGCGGTTGCTCTGTGGATTGGACTTATCCAGTGCAGGGTCTAGATACGTATTAAGGTCCCCCCCCCCCACACTATAGCTGTCTCGGGCCACTGTCGGAGTGTGCTGTACATACGGTGGAATACTTCGGGTTCGTCTGCTATGGGACCGTACATGGTTATGAGAGTAATTAATGTGTCTCCCAGTTTACCCTGGACCATCGCGCATCTGCCTTCCTCGTCGGTATGGGTCAGGTGAGGCGTGAACGGGACACCTTTCTTGACCATTATGATGACCCCCCTGGCGTAAGATGAATATGAGGAGGCTAGCGTGAACCCCACCCATTTGCGCGCAAAGTTTGCAGCTGAGGCCCTGGTCGGGTGTGTTTCCTGTAAGAATGCGATGTGGGTGCCGTGGTGATTCAGATATGCAAACGCCTGCCGGGATTTCTTCGGGGAATTTAGCCCTCTAATGTTCCACGTTAGTAGTTTGTAGTTCTCACCCATAAGCCTTTGTAGTAGTGGAATACACAATTGCATGAAACATCTGAATGTCATAGTACATTAAATGAACAGTACAGAGTACGAGCATGGTGTCGATACAATCACGAAAAACTTCCTTTATCAAGGCTACACAGGTACATTGGCTAGTTTCAGGCGCACAGTGCCCCGCTGCCCACCCCCCTCCCACTACAACTTCCCAATTAGGTCGAGAAAACAAACCCCTCCCCAACCACATGATTACCCCGAACTATGTTTAGGACTACAATCAAATAGGGGATCACCCTCTGGGGGGGAGGAACGACAGCGAACACCCGCCGATCGGCAGGGTGGCCAGACTACATTAATAGTGTAACCATCCCGCTCAAGGAACTCTAAAAGAATGAGAAACAGTGGAGCATCCCTTCCATGCTGCTCAGAAACAAACCATAGGGGATGAATAACCCACAAAACCCCCTTCTATGACACAGATTAACAAGAAAACTGATGCAGTCATACACCTAAGCGCCCCTGATGAGCATCGATGTGGTTTGGCTATCAATCAGCATCACTGTGAGACGGTGACAAAGTTAAGTTTCTGGAGGCAGTCTTGTCAGATTTGCGAGGGCAGATGTGTTTTTGCAAATTTCAGGGCCGATTTAGAGTCTGTAAAGAAGTGTGCTTGACCTTCATGAGAGATTTTCAATTTAGCAGGGTATAGCATTGCGTATGGGACGGAGGCTGACTGCAAGATTCTTTTTACTGGCTGAAACTCCCTGCGAGCGGCCTGCACAGTCTGGGTGTAGTCCGGAAAGAAAGATAGGGTGTTGCCCTGATGGGTGACGGGGCTTTTGGCTCTTGCTTCTCGAAGGATAGCATCCCTGTCTGCGTAGTTGAGAAGACGTGCTATTATCGGGCGCGGTGGCGCTCCAGGGACCGGCCGGGGACCAAGTGACCGGTGCGCTCTTTCCACGATCATAACCGGAGATAGCGCTGGTCCGAACAGCTCACGGAGGAGGTTATCAATGTAGGTCTCCATTTTCGAGATGGCTGTCGATTCCGGAAGGCCGAGAATTCGAACGTTGTTCCGGCGTGAGCGCGCCTCCAAGTCTTCATTCTTCAACTTTATGACCTCCAGCACTCTCTCCATGTTCAGAATCTGTGTCCTCGTTTCAGCAGTGGTGTCTTGCGTGTCCGATAGTCTGTTTTCCAGTACATCCAGTCTAGTTTCATGCACGTCCACCTTTTTTTTGACTGCGTCGAGGCTGGTCGCAAGGGCATCAATCTTACTGTCAATTGTTTTCAGGCCAGACCGCACCTCGAGCAATATAGACCTCATGTCTTCCTCCGGGTCATCACTATTATCCGACGCGCCCAGAACGACGCCCGTCTCCATCTGCGGTTCCGCCGTGCGTGTGTGGCGCTTGCTTTCGAATGGGAGTTTAGGCTGTTTGGGGTCCGTTTTGCCCATATTCGCAGAGCAGTGGCGCTTCAGTGGACTGCGGTTTGCAGTATGTTTTATTGCATTGTGGCAGGCAATGGTTTCTGGTGGAGATTCGAGCTGACCAGAAATCGGCGAAAATGAAGGGGGCCGATTCAGAAATGCATGCGCCCTGGCAAGAAACGGGTGACCAGTCCTTTCCGCCAAGAGTGGCCTATCTCTAGCAGTTCCGGCCCTGCACTCGGGCAGTCAGGCAGGAGAAATCAGTTACGGCGCCACATCTGGTCCCAGCCGCAGCTAGTCATCGATACTCCCTGGTGAGAGGCAGATGTAAAGCAGCAATGTCGCCACCGAGGGCCCCTTGTGGTTCCAGCCACCTGCCAGGAGCGAACGCCGGAGGAGGGGGCCCCGCCTCGACCACCGTGCTAAGGAAGGGCAGACCCGGACAGCCCGCACACCGCGAAAACAACCCCCGCGTTCTCTGCAAGGGGGGAGTTAGGCGCTGCCCGCAGCCCCCCGTACGCCGTACCCACCCCGCGACAGCAGTGAAAGGGGAGCGCCTCAGGTGAAGGGGGCAGGCTAGGCCCAGAGCTCCCGCACAGGCTTAAGCAGACGCGGCACCAGCCGCAGGCCCCGCACCACAGCGGCGTCGGAACAGGCCAGAGGCGCACAGCGATGCCCAACCCGGCGCCAGCCGATCAAGGCCCCACCGCTCCTACCTTACATGTGCCACACTCCTGGGGGGGGGGAGATCCGCAGGTTCGGCGATCTTCCTTGACCTCGTCCCGCGGCCGTTCAGCTGTTACCAGCAGCCCGCTCCGTCTGCCTCCAGCAAGCGGCCAATGCCGCTCCTTGATCACAGTGCGTGCGTGCCAGCAGATGCACCCTCGCCGCTCTACGACACCGTCACAGCCCGACGGGGCACTGCACTCGTGGCCGGTTGGGTCGCAGCCGCCTCTCGTCCCCCAGTCAAGGTCCCCTCCCGCGGCTGCACCTCAGACGCCGGCGGCCATTTTCTCGCCAGCTCCGCCGATCACCGCCACCTCACAGTTCGGGAGCGTTCTGCAGGTCTCAGGTTAGCAGAATGCAGCCTCCTAATCGGGGTAAGTCCAGCAATCAGGACGAGTGTTTACCTCGAGCAAAGGATGACTTTTAAGGATGGTATTCGCCGGATGGTGTAGCCTGGCCTGCGGAGCTCCTTCAGCAGGCAGCCATCTCGCAACGCGCTGTAGCCACGCCCCCTACTTTGGAATATGGTTATTGATAAATTATTGTGGTAACTTTTTGACCAAGGCAATAGGACTGCTACATATAGGTTGATGTGCTGACTGCATGCTGCATGCTAAAGCAAATAGGCCAGTGGTTTATATTTTGGAGTTCTGACTCTGAAAAAGCCAATAGGTTTGCCTTACGTAAAATGACATCTCTTTATATTGTTACTTTGTTAGAAACTTCAGAAATTCTCTGAAGTTTAATGTTACGTTATAGTTAGGTCTGATAATAATATCTGACTTTACATTAAAAAAAAAAACCTCAGACATTCACTGAAAAAAACAAAGGTTAAAATGACGTTATAGTTGGTAAAAGTAACAAAAAACAACCACTGAAATTCACCAGTTATTGTAAACGGAAGTAACAAAAACTCAGACCCCTACCATGCACTCCTTATGACCTCACACAGTACACCACTCATGACAAGTTCTATGACATCATTGATAACATCACTGATGACATCTGAAATTACTTTATTGATGACATCACTGTGCATGGGGAGGCTGGGAGTTATAGGTACTTCAGTTAACTATGAAGGGTGAATTTCAGTGGTCTTTTGAGTTTAAAACATTATATTTAGTCTGTCTGGATTTCAGTTTCAACTGATTTTTTCCAGGTTTAAAACCACCGATCAGAAACCTGGATTTTCAGTTGTAACTGGATACTACTGAAATGTCTCCACTAAATGGCAGCAGCACACTGTTATTACTGTTGTTGCTTTGTCCTGCCAAATTAGGAGGGAAAATATTAGCGATCGAGGCAAAGACTAAAGAGATTATATATTACCCGAAGGGGCTTGAAAACATATGTCAGTTAAGTAAATGGACTGAGTTGATTAGGAGCCATTGCCCCGATTAGGTCATTATAATGCCTTCCCTGTCAGCACCTGCTCCTCGCCGAAAGGAAAGGCGAGAAACTGAAGGTGCTTGAACCAATCCAACAAAAATGGACAAAACAGCTTGACACCATTATATTTGCTGCATGACTGCTTGCTGTCAGGTTTCCTGGTGAGAAGCAGCGATTTCCCTCCCTGAAAACAAACAGTTTTTTTCTGGTCTTCTTGAGTCTTCCTGGAAAATATAGTGTTTAGATCGGTGCCCAGGATGTGTAGAGTCCGTACACTGCAGACAATTGCAACTTCTGTCCTGTGCAGAGAAGGTGGGTGACTTGCTGGGCAATGGTACGTATTCTAAAGGTGGCAAGCAGGTGACCAGTCACCTTCCTATTGAAGCCATGCACCAGTATTCTGTTCCCCGCTGGCAGACCATGAGTGGGGTGACGATTATATCGCTGCTGAATAACAGGCCCTGCCTTTGTGCATTTCTTTAGGGCAGAGGAGTTACATGCCGCAAACTGCTTGACATACATAGTGATACAAGAGATGATATCCTGCCACAAAAAGCCACAAAAATGATTTGCATTTTAAAAATAGAAATCAATGGAAGATGGGCATCATGGTACCATTTTGGTGGAAGTAATTTTGAAACCTGACTTGTAAGTGCACACTTATATCTTGAAAACAAAAGTTATTGGTATGCGAAGAGTAAGGCTAACTTATTGGGGCTCGGCAATCCAAGACTGTATTTATATAGCATTAAAATTATAGTTTTGACTGATTAGAACTATATTAATACTATAGTTTTCCTTAAAGAAGAGGGGCAAAAAGCACACTTCCAGGTTGCAACTGTGAATCAGGAGCTATTAAAATATGAAGCGCATGTTAGTGCTTGGGCCTTGTGTCAGGATGCACACTTAGGCTGACTGTTTGGGGAGCAGAGGGCCCCAGCCTGTTCTGGGAAAGTCTATGCTACTCTCAACTAATCCTCTACCCCTCACAGTTCCCTCCCTCCAGTTGTGCTACATGGATATTCGTTGTCCCTGAAATTGCATTTTTTCCAGCAGGGGTTTCTCACCCAATACACAGTAGCAGTTCAGAGGAACACGTAAACCTTAGAGAGGAGGACCCTGTAGGTATTTCCCAGAATAGATAAAACACTAGTGCAGGCAATGGTCCTGCAGACTCTTAGAAAAATTCTCCCTTCCCCTTCCTTATCATACTATGTTTACAGTGCTTGGGAGTGGTTTCAGATCATCTTTGGTGGACTTTGCCTTGTCCCTAGTCTCCTTTGTCACAATTACTTTGTTGGGGTATTGTCTGCAGGAAAGGCTTTGGGGCTGCAAATACGGATGTGCGAAACTCATCATAATTTGATGTAGCGTAATTCCACAAAATTACCTCGGAATTACACTGAATTAAGTGAAATGCCTCTTGCACTCATAAGATTACTCGAACGGTCCATTCAGGTAAAAATTCAACTCAAAAATGTAATTTTGAGTGGCTTTCCATTCGCTCGCAATCAAAACACTGCCACTTGTGTTCTAATTTGTAGTTTTGTACTCAAAAATTATCTTCATGGTCAGCTTGAGTAAAACATCTACCTGAAAGGTTTATTGACAGCCTACATTAAGGGATCAGCCACTCGCTTTCAAAAACACTGTCGCTCGTGTTCGGATTTGTAGTTTCACGCTCAAAAATTGCATTTCTGCTCAGGTAAAAAATCGACCTGAAATACAGCTCGCTTTAAAAAATTACCCGAATGGTACATCTTGCATCAAAATTTCTCCCCGAAATTACACAATGTGGCATAATCTAGCTAATTTTGTTGCGCAACACTTGTTTTGTTACAAAAATTATGCCGGCATATTTAAAATTCTGCCCAGGCCTACCTACACAGCTGCTTGCCTGGTGCTTGAGTGCATCTTTAGGTTTAAATCTTTTTATTGATTTGAAAACAAAACATGATGCATCAAGCAATAAAGCCTAAATTGTAGGCCATGAGCAACCATAATGCTACGCAGAGCATCGGAGAAAACAAGATAAACATCCCCGCCCCCCCTCCTCCCCCTTTCTGCTCCTCTCTCCTCCCTCCCCTCCCGCCTCAGACGCTGCAAAAGAAAAAAGGGGGAAAACCAAGCTTGCCACGAAGTAAATCGCTATGTCCGAGATTGGGAAAGATCTTGTCAGTGCGGGTAGGCGCAGTAGCCGCAGGTATCTAGGGCATGTAAGATCGCGAAACTCAGAGCCCAACAGAGAGAGAAAGAGGCGCCACAGATCTACAAAGGAGGCCCCCCTCCCCCTGGAGCGAAGAAGAAATGCGCTCCATACCGAGCACATACCACAGCCTATGTAGCCATCCCTGTATCGTAGGAGTTTTGTCCGTGCCCCAAAGTGATAGTATATTCTGTAGTGCTGCTCCTACGGCTATTCCCATCTGCCTGCCCTTGTGGGATTTGAGGGGGAATGTGAGTCTGTCAGAGAACCCCAGGATGACATACTCCGGAAAGCGTAAAATTTTGGTGTCAAAGTGTTAGTCAATCTCATCTAGGACCTGTGTCCAATAAGTCCTAAGAATGGGGCATTCCCAAAGCAGATGAAGTAGTGTGTCTTCATCCTCGCATCCTCTCCAGCACCTCAACGAGCGGCTAGGGTCGCCTTTATGCAGTCTTGGGAGTGGGGGGGGGGTGAGGTACCAGTACATCATGATCTTAGTGGCAGATTCTACACTAGAGATATTACGTGCTGAGTGTCAGGCCCTGTAATGAATGTCACCCCACTCCTTGGGGCTCAGTGTCCGTCCCAGTTCCGTTTCCCACAGTTTTTGGCCCGCAGACTTGACCCCTTGTTCCGGGGGGCGTAAGATATGGTACAATTCTGTGATAAGTCGCTTAGTGGACTGTTTGGAGAGCAGCCACTGCTCATATGGAGTAAGCCGTCTCTCTGCTCCCTGTCGTACCTGGGGTTGCATGACCCAATGTCGTATCTGCTGATAGTGGTATCTCTCAGTTTCAGGCATTGCAAAGTCGGATCGAAAGTCTTCAAAAGACAGGGGGCCGTCCACGTTAAAAAAGTGCCCTATGGATCTGCGGCCGTGTTTATCCCAGTGACGGAAGGCGGCCTGATCAAGGCCCGGAGTGAAGTCAGGATTGTTGGTGATAGGGGTAAGCTGTGATGGGAATGCAGTCAGTCCGTTGCGTGTAGCCGTGGCGTCCCATGCCTTTAAGGTGGCCCGCATTATTGGTGAGCTGTATAGGCCAGGGGGTCTGAGTGTTCTGCAAATAAAGGGAATCTTTCACAAGGGCTGGCCTGCCAATGCTCGCTCCATAAAGAGCCAGCATTTCTCAGACTCCGGTTGAGCCCATTCTAACAAGGATCGTATCTGCGTGACCTTGTATTAATGGTCGAGATTAGGAATTCCCAGGCCGCCCTCCCCAGGGGGTCTGAAGCGCATCTCCCTATTAATCCGTGGTTTCTTGTCCGCTCAAACAAAGGAGGAGAACTCGGCCTGAAGCTGTTTCAGCATACCTGGTGGCGGTTCCAGGGGTAGAGACTGAAATAGGTATAAGATTTTCGGGAGTATGTTCATCTTGAGGGCTGCCACTCGACCTAGCCACGAAGACCAAACTGTCGCCAGCGTCTCAGGTCCCGCCGTACCTGTGCCAATAACTAAGTATAATTCAAGGAGATTGTCTCGGAGGTAGAAACTGATAATGTTATGCCCAGATATGGGATGGGTTTCTGATCCCAATGGATGGGACACGCCCGAGTGAGAGCATCGATAGTTGGCTGCTGTAGGGAGAAACCCAGAGCCTGCGATTTGGCCACATTAACTTTAAAGCCCGAGGCGGCTGAAAACTCCTCTAGTTCGGCAAGGAAAGCCGGAACAGACGTCTCGGGGGTCTCCAGCGTGGCTATGACGTCGTCTGCGTACAGGCTGATGATATGCCTCTCTCCCCCGAAGAGAACACCCCTAATCTGCTGGTTCTCTCGAACCCTCTGAGCGGCTCCATATAGAGAGCGAACAACAGGGGGGAGAGCGGGCAGCCTTGACGCGTGCCCCTAGCAATCGGGAAGGGGTCTGACGTGAAGCCGTTCACCCGGACCGTGGCCGAAGGGTGGCTATATTCACTTAGCACCCACCTTCGGAATCGACTCCCCACCCCAAACTTCTCCAGGGTTGTCTCTAGGAAGGGCCAGTGAACCCTGTCAAACGCCTTTTCGGCATCGACAGACAGCATAACTCGCTCCTCTGACTGACGGTGTGCCTTGTCCAAGAGGTGAAGCAGTCTCCTGGTGTTATCGCTGCATTGTCTGTTCGCGACAAATCCGGCCTTGTCCGGTTCTATCAAACCCGGCATAGGCGTGCCCAGCCTGGCCGCTAATATCCCGGTAAAGATCTTGAAATCTATATTTAGCAGGGAGATAGGCCTATACGAGGCACAATATCTGCCGTCCTTTCCGGGCTTGGGCAGAACTGCCACCGACGCCAAGAGCATCGTGGGTGGAAGGTCGGAGATGTCTCCAATTGGATTAAAAAGGCGGGTCAGTATCGGAGCCAGGATCGAGCAAAAGGTCTTATAAAAGATGGCGGTAAACCCATCTGTGCCGGGGGATTTGAGGAGCTTGAGCTTAGCTATAGCCAATATAACCTCTTCGACCCGAATTGGGCTATCCAAGGAAGAGGCCTGGTCTGATGTTAGTCGGGAATGTGTTATGCGCTGGTAATACGCGATGGGGTTCTGCTCTGGTATTTGTTGAGCAGAGTAGAGGTCTGCATAGAAATCCCTAAATGTGCGGGCTATATCCACCTCCCGCGTGAGTTCAACACCCCCAGCATCAATGGGACCACCGCTGCCTGACGCTGAGCGCGCAATTTGTGAGCTAACAAACGGCTGCTTCTGTCCCCTCCCGTGTAAAACATATGCTTCAAACGGAGAGCGGCATGTTCAGGCTAGCTAGCTGAGCTTGCGCTGCTTTCAACTGCCTCCACACTCTGGGAGCCCCGGTCCGCTTGTGGATCCCCTCCAGTTCCAAGACCTGTTTGGAAAGCTCATCTCTTTTCTCCCTGCGCAGCTTTTTGTCAGCAGAGGACGTAGCTATAAAGTCACCCCTAGCTACTAGTTTTTCCCATAAAGATATTATGGAGGTTTCTTGAGTATCATTTACAGCTAAATAGTCCTCTAGCGTGTTGGTGAGGTGTGCAATAACTTCAGGGCGGTGAAGTAGAGTGGCCGATGAGAAGGAGGGGATAGTAAAGTTGTGGTCAAGGCTGCATGATCCGATAGTGCTTGTGGCTCTATAACAGAGTCCTGTGTGGAAGAGAGGAGGGACCGGGACCCCAAGAAATAGTCCAACCGGGCATAAGTCCCCCGTGCGTGAGAGTAGAAAGTGTAGTCAGTGGTATGAGGGTGAAGATGTCGCCATACGTCAACCAACCCTAAGTCGTGCAGCCACTGTCGGCCTTTGTCAGATAGAGCCCCTGTCTGTCCCTGCCTCTGAGCCGACCGGTCTAAGTGACCATCTAATACACGGGTACTCATAGTACGGCCTGCGGGCCGCCAGCGGCCCGGCAAGCCTTCCTTGGCGGCCCGCGGACCTTGCAGACCTAGTACCTGTGTTTTTAAAAAATTTTTACAGTGTGTCAGCAAACACAGACTCTGCTCTATGGGGGCCGGGCGATTCCGATAGTCCGAGTGGAGCTGCAGGGGCGCTAAGAGGTGAAATTCAACAAAGCCTCGTTATCATGCAAATGGTCTTTTAAAGACCTGTGAAGTACTCGGGTGCGGCTGTGTGTGCGCCCGGGAAGCTGTCTCAGCCCGGGCTGCCACACCCGCGGGGTGAGGTGACAGAGAATGCTAGAGGACAGCAGGGTGTGAGAGCCGGGTGAGGTGACGGAGGGCAGCAGGGAGTGAGAGCCGGGTGAGGTGACGGAGGGCAGCAGGGAGTGAGAGCCGGGTGAGATGGCAGAGGGTGACAGAGGGCAGCAGGGAGTGAGAGCCGGGTGAGATGGCAGAGGGTGACAGAGGGCAGCAGGGAGTGAGAGCCGGGTGAGGTGGCAGAGGGCAGCAGGGAGTGAGAGCCGGGTGAGGTGACGGAGGGCAGCAGGGAGTGAGAGCCGGGTGAGATGGCAGAGGGTGACGGAGGGCAGCAGGGAGTGAGAGCCGGGTAAGGTGACAGAGGGTGACAGAGGGCAGTAGGGAGTGAGAGCCGGGTGAGGTGACAGATGGCAGTAGGGAGTGAGAGCCGGGTGAGGTGACGGAGGGCAGCAGGGAGTGAGAGCCGGTTAAGGTGACAGAGGGCAGGGAGTGAGAGCCGGGTGAGATGGCAGAGGGTGACAGAGGGCAGCAGGGAGTGAGAGCCGGGTGAGGTGTGCGTTAAGAGCCTGTGATGTGATGCTTCCCGCCAGCCTGTAATCAGAGAGTTGAGCCAAGGCCAGGGAGCTCAGGCCTGGGAGGGAGACAGAGAGGGAGACAGAGGGAGAGGGAGACAGAGGGAGAGGGAGACAGAGGGAGAGGGGGAGAGACAGAGAGAGGGAGAGACAGAGAGAGGGAGAGACAGAGAGAGGGAGACAGAGTGGGAGGGAGACAGAGTGGGAGGGAGACAGAGTGGGAGGGAGACAGAGTGGGAGGGAGACAGAGTGGGAGGGAGACAGAGTGGGAGGGAGACAGAGTGGGAGGGAGACAGAGTGGGAGGGAGACAGAGTGGGAGGGAGACAGAGTGGGAGGGAGACAGAGTGGGAGGGAGACAGAGTGGGAGGGAGACAGAGTGGGAGGGAGACAGAGAGGGATGGAGAGACAGAGGGAGAGACAGAGGGACGGAGACAGAGAGAGACAGAGAGAGAGGGAGACAGAGGGAGGGAGACAGACAGAGGGAGGAGGGCGACAGATAGAGGGCGACAGATGGAGGGCGACAGAGGGAGGGCGACAGAGGGAGGGCGACAGAGGGAGGGCGACAGAGGGAGGGCGACAGAGGGAGGGCGACCGAGGGAGGGCGACAGAGGGAGGGCGACAGAGGGAGGGCGACAGAGGGAGGGCGACAGAGGGAGGGCGACAGAGGGAGGGCGACAGAGGGAGGGCGACAGAGGGAGGGCGACAGAGGGAGAGAGAGGGAGGGCGACAGAGAGAGAGGGAGGGCGACAGAGAGAGAGGGAGGGAGACAGAGAGAGAGGGAGGGAGACAGAGAGAGAGGGAGGGAGACAGAGAGAGAGGGAGGGAGACAGAGGGAGGGAGACAGAGAGAGAGAGAGGGAGACAGAGGGAGACAGAGAGAGAGAGACCGACAGAGGGAGACAGACAGAGGGAGACAGACAGAGGGAGACAGACAGAGGGAGACAGACAGAGGGAGACAGACAGAGGGAGACAGACAGAGAGGGAGACAGACAGAGAGGGAGACAGACAGAGAGGGAGACAGACAGAGAGGGAGACAGACAGAGAGGGAGACAGACAGAGAGGGAGACAGACAGAGAGGGAGACAGACAGAGAGGGAGACAGACAGAGAGAGAGGGAGACAGAGGGAGACAGAGGGAGACAGAGGGAGACAGAGGGAGACAGAGGGAGACAGAGGGAGACAGAGGGAGACAGAGGGAGACAGAGGGAGACAGAGACAGAGGGAGACAGAGACAGAGGGAGACAGAGAGAGAGGGAGACAGAGAGAGAGGGAGACAGAGAGGGAGACAGAGAGGGAGACAGAGGGAGACAGAGAGGGAGACAGAGAGAGCGGGATACAGAGGGAGAGACGGAGGGAGGGAGGGAGACAGAGAGAGAGGGAGACAGAGAGGGAGACAGAGAGGGAGACAGAGAGGGAGACAGAGAGAGACAGAGGGAGGGAGACCGAGGGAGGAGGGCGACAGGCAGAGGGAGGAGGGCGACAGGCAGAGGGAGGGAGACAGGGAGGGAGACAGAGGGAGACAGGGGGAGACAGAGGGAGGGAGACAGAGAGAGGGAGGGAGACAGAGGGAGACAGACATAGGGAGACAGAGGGAGGAGGGCGACAGACAGAGGGCGACAGACGGAGGGAGACAGACGGAGGGCGACAGACGGAGGGCGACAGACGGAGGGAGACCGACGGAGGGAGACCGACGGAGGGAGACAGACGGAGGGAGACAGACGGAGGGAGACAGACGGAGGGAGACAGACGGAGGGAGACAGACGGAGGGAGACAGACGGAGGGAGACAGACGGAGGGAGACAGACAGAGGGAGACAGACAGAGGGAGACAGACAGAGGGAGGGAGACAGAGGGAGGGAGACAGAGGGAGGGAGAGAGGGAGGGAGACAGAGAGAGGGAGACAGAGGGAGGGAGACAGAGAGGGAGGGGAGGGAGGGAGACAGAGAGAGAGAGAGAGATAGAGAGAGGGAGGGAGACAGAGAGGGAGACAGAGAGAGAGAGGGAGGGAGACAGAGAGAGGGAGGGAGGGAGACAGAGAGAGAGAGATGTGTATGCCGGGTCCGGTGGCTCAGTGGACGAAGGCGTCCGCTGCAGGGGCCTGTGTTCCACCTCATGGTCACAGTTTTGTTTTGCTCTAGCCCCGCCCCCTCCCCCAATGACCCCGCCCCCACAGGTGCGGCCCTCGGCCAAAAACCACACTGTAAATTTGGCCCCCAAGAGAAAGTTTGTGAGTACCCATGATCTAATACAATATTCAGGTCACCCCCAAAAGTATTTGTCGATCCTGAGAGGTTAAGTCTGCTACTGCGTTGCGTAGGAACGTCTCTTGGCCCTCATTAGAAGCGTAAATAGTGGCCAGCGTAAGCATGTGCATTCCGAAGGTCACTGAGAACCCCAAAAGCCTCCCTTTGATTTCTGACACCTTCGCCCCCACCCTCCCAGGAAAATTGCAAGAAATGAGAATCGTCACCCCGGCCCTCTTAGCAGTAAAGGAAGAAAATAATTGCTGTGGGAAGGCCTTGGATCGCATTCTATGCATAAAACCGTGCAACAGGTGGGTCTCTTGCAATAGACAAATATGGGAGTTGGAGTTCTCTAAGTAGGACAGGATAGCCCTGCGTTTGACAGGGTTGTTAGCTCTTTCACATTCATAATCAAGATTTTAACACTCATCTAAACAGGTAGTGCGGGCGCAAAACTCTGAGGGTGCGAAGAGGTGGGTCGCGCCTTCTCTGCATGGGCCTTGAGAGATCTCAGCCCGAAGGGCCTAGTTAGGCGAAGATCACGGACATGCGGGGCAGTCCAAGGAAGCGCAGCAAGGGAGGGAGGGAACCCGCCAACTAAAAAAAAAAAACATAGCAAGAACATAAGTATAACAAAGTATACAAACAGTCAATGTCCGGAGCGTGTAGCCTCCTGGAAAGGAAGTAAAGGGTACCTGTGGCCTGCGGTTCCCCGCTCCCCCCAGGCAAAGCCCATAGAGGTGCCTAAAGCGTCTCAGCGACTGGCATGGGTGCTAACTACAAACCATCCAATTCCAGCCTGGATATTTCCTTCTTCATTCCGAGGATGCGTCTGTCAGTGACGCCAGAAATGCCTGCCGCTCCCTGGCCATAGTGTCAGAGTCCGGGCGCGCCGCTGGACTAGGGGGCTTGATGGTGGTCCAGTCATGGCCGCTTTGGCATCTGCGAGAGCGATTGTGTTGGTGTGGCTGGTCCGTTGCGGGTTCCTCAATGCCCAAAAATTTGTAAGTGACTGAGAGAGAGCGAATTTGTCTTAGCTCCACTTTGAAGTGGAAGAGCAGTCTGAAAGGATGCCCCCAAGAGTACTTGATCCCAGCCTCTCGGAGATATGATGTAATCGGACGGAAGGATTTGTGCTTGAGTAAGGTGGAGGCCGCCAGAACCTGGTATAGCGTAGGTTTTTGACTTTTTTGTAGGTAAAGTCCGTGTGACTCCTGGCTTCGCGGAGGATCCGCTCCTTTAGCTGCTAGTCGTGGACACAGGTCAAGATGTTTGCCAGGGGAGCAGGGGCCGCCCTCCTTGGGCCCACCCTGTGAG
Organism: Calotriton arnoldi; assembly: GCA_963921515.1. Lineage (NCBI taxonomy): Eukaryota > Metazoa > Chordata > Amphibia > Caudata > Salamandridae > Calotriton > Calotriton arnoldi. The sequence goes on along the minus strand of CAWUFW010000531.1, from coordinate 2,837,081 downwards.
TGCGGTCCAGTCTGATGGAATATTCTGGAGTTTCGCCCAGGATGGTACGAAAAAGATCCACCACCAGTGCCTCAATGTCGCCGTCCCCCTTGAGTGCATCTTTGCTGCTGGTGTTAGCATTCCTTAAACATAAACTTTTCATAGATGTCCAGTGTATCGTGTAACCACTGATTGCTTTCGGCTAAAACTCCCAGGTAACAGTTAATTCTTGATTATTTTACCTCAGCTTCTTTCTTATTACTTGTTGTTAAGTTAATAGTATTGTTCATAATGAAGCTATTTGTATTTAGGCATGTTGTCATTTTTTATGTTTTGGCTTTATTTTCCAAATCAAGAAAATATCCCAAAGCAACATTTCATTATAAAAGGAGGCAGGATGGGAAGACCCAAACCCCTCAGCCACAGTCTAGAAGTGCAGGCAAAGATTAGGCTTCATTTACCTCCATGTGTATATATATATCCTTTAGTTTTCCTTACTTCCATCTATCTCCTCCTTTACCCCTTCCCTTTCCTTTCATTACTACTTCTCTTGGTTTCCCGTCATTCCATCAGGATTTAGTCTGCATACATACACGCCTCTTGTAATGCATTAGAACCTCCTTAGTCACCAGCGCTTACCTTGGCTTTTATCTGCAATCATAAAATACTTTTGAAAATATCTCAAAATAAAGTTTTCTTGATGGAGAGGCCACTCAAATTAGGTGTGAGTATCACAGTGCCACAAACAAAGTGTAAATAAGTGTCTCTATACATTTGCTCTGGCATCAAGATTTCTCACCCCATAATTATTTATTTTTGGATTTATTGTAGTGTCTCATAGTGATCCAACACCACCCCATGGTCACTTTGCAGCTACCTGTCAAAGTGTACTGCTATGTTTTCTAAGTTCTAGTTCTACGCCCCTACGCAGAGCACAGAGTCGATTGCAGAGTTTCACAGAGGAGCGTGACAGGAAACGAGAGTCGCGAGCTGTTGCGAGGAGCAAGGCGCCAGCACTCTGTAGCCCATAGTTCTTTCCTGTCGGCCCTCGCAATCAAAAACCATTGCAGAAGCTTTGCGGCGGTGAGCTGCGAGTGGCAGAGACGAGAGAAGAAGCAGAAAGCCGCAAGCTGAGTCTGTGTCGCCTCCCACATCCCGCCGCATGTCGCGGGCGCCATCGTCTGCCTCAACTACTCCTTGCTAGTTTCCCAGCCAGCTTCCAGCCCTGGGCCAAGGCCCAAAAAAACAAAACATGAGGTACCCTGGGTCGCAAGATCCTGTGAGGCTCCTTGGTAAGCGCTGGTGATAGCGCGCTGTGTATAGGGTGAGTAGGGTAAGTGGAGAGCTGCGGTTAGCCCCGTGGCAGCAGGCTACCTGTGCCCCTATGCACCACGGAAGCGGCCCAACTAGGTTCAGGTGCGGCTTGTAGTGTCGGGTGTGCTCCCGCCGCCTCTTCTATCTCTTCACTTTCTCTCCTGCTTCCCCTTCACCGGTTGTTGGTCTCCAGGTGTCAACTACATGCTAGTAGTACCAGCAATAATTGGCCACTCACCCTCCCCATCTTCCCGAACACGAGTCCAACCAATCTCTGCATTTCAACACACCGGTTGCTAATTTGGCTACACTAGGGTGCAGCTGAAGCAAGATACCCTAGGAAGGGAACATAAGAACATTCACCGTGCACTACGAGGCCCTGGGAGGCTAAATATTTTATCTGGTGAAGCAATCCGAGCAGTAAAAAATAAACACTGAAAGTGAGAGACAAGTGTCATCGAAGGGCAACATAGTATCGATAGCTGTGCTCTCGCCCTTTCATCTGCACAATGTATTCAGAGGTTGAATGTACAATGAGGTCAGGAATGACCAGTATCTGTGCACAAGTTGGCCCCAAGAAAAGAAAGTGGGCGGCAGCCCATCCTGAGACATCTCATTTAAAAAGAAACGCAAACAGCCAAATGGCAAAAAACACTGCAAGTTACTGCAAGCCTCTACCAACTGAAGAAAACTGTGATAGTGAGGGGAGCAATATGGATGAGGTCTCCCCATAGTGCTCAGGGTACCCAGGGAATGGGAAATTTCTCAAAGGTCTCAGACTTCTTCACACCCCTAAATGGCGACGATGTACGCTACCCGGACCATAACTGTAGTCTCAGGATTGAGAACCGCGCGTCAGTAATAACCCAGCCTTCAACCCAAGGCAGCAGGCTAGAGGATAGCATAAAAGCAATCAATTTTTGGGCCCACACCCGCCCCAATCATCTCTAGCAGTTTTGCTTACGAATGGAAATAAGTCTTCCCTACCCCGCTGCAACAAGAATCTGATGCCTTCTCCCTTTCTAGTCCAGGTCCAGCAGATCTCCAACTAATCTTCAACTCGTTTCCAGCATATATAGAGGCATTCAACTGCTGTATTACCCCCCCTGCACAGGCCAGTGAATTTGTAATATTGATAGCATGGAAACTGCAAGAACCTTCTCAGGCCAATGAGTGTGTACAACAGAGTCTGGGACTCGAACTCGCTGGGCGAGTTAGGAGTTGAGGAAACCAAGTACACAAAGCACATTGCGGCAGGCCCCAGCAAGCTCTGGGGGGGGGGGGGGCATCCTAAATTCAATGGAAGCCACAGTGGTGGCACATAACCATTGCACCAATAAAATGGATATTCAAGTAGATCTACACGTTGACGCTCTTTGTGTTAAGTATTGATGAAAAGCTCGAGAAACTGAATGCCATGATAATGTGAGTTCAATCAAAGAACGACTCCACCTTCACTATGTGCTTGTGCAAGGAAATAATTGACAAAGTGGTGCAACTTACCTGTAGTGCTAGAAGAAATTCTGAGGGAAATAAGAAATGCACCCTACACACACAATGGGCAGCTTTCCTGGATAATGCAAAACAATGCCCTGTTCAACCCAGCCTAACCTGGCAACAGAGAGGAGGCAATTTTAAAATGTGCAGACGAGTCGAGGGGGATATCCCCGCAAGGAGATGCCTGGTTCAGCAGGAGGTGTCGGGATCAGGAGCTCAGTACTGGCCCTAATGTCGAAACCATGAATTCAGCTAATCTGCCGGCATTTCCCCTGCCTGACGAAGCGGGAAAGAAAGCATGCCAGGAAGGGCAGAAACTGGGTTCACCCGACGAGATCCACCCACATGCAGGTTCATGACCCATGATGAGAGTACATGCATCCCGCCGACGGATACTGAGCTAGCTGAAGCAGACCGTCATGAGCACAGTACGGAGTTACAGCCACGCAAAGAGGAAAGTGGTCAGTTAAAGGCCTCTGATGAAGCTGCAGGGCCCTCGTAATTGACATCGACAAATGGGAGCAAAAGTCTTGCTGTAGCTCTGCTCATAGCGGTCACCCATTCAATCCTGGCTCCCTAAACACTCCTGGAATAAAAAAAAATAGCATTGTAGTCAAGAGATAACTGCAGCTCGCCAGTGGATCCTCTGGCGCACCCTGATCCAGAACCCTTTCAAGAGGGAAGGATGCCTGTGCCTAGCCCCCAAAGGACAGCACCCAGTGCTGCTAAACCGACTTCCTAGCAGCACAGAACCCATCCTGAGGAAAAGAATGATACGAACCACATCACTACCTGGCATCCAAGGAGAAGATAGTGCTGAAACACAAGAAATGGTTACAGGCAAGCACCCTGACCCCATGGAACATCATGACCACAAAACAAGCCTACTGTGGATCCCAGCATTCAAATCCAGGGGAATACAGTACCTTTAATCGAGCAAATGCCCTAAAAAATAATCAAGGATCTACCGGGTTTGGCGAAAGTTAAGTCCCAGGATATTTTTTCCATCACATTCTTACCCATTCGAGGTAAGCAGGTATCGGAACCCACCATGGTTACGTTTAATTCCTCAGCCATTCAAGCAAAAATTCTAGCAAACAAGGACCTTCTGAAGAGCTGGGGCATAAAGAAAGTAACCGCCCAGGAGGATCGCTATCCCCCCTTATTTTAGTACTAGAGATCAATCTGCAAAGGGGGAAGGAATAACAACCTCAACATTTTTATTATCGAAAGACCCATTGACCCGGTTAACATCATCAATACTAAAAGGTGCAGTGGGCTGGGCACCCCAACATGGTCTACAGGATTGACAATCCAAGCATCGGTGGACTAAATGGGCACAGCCCAAAGAAGATTTGTGACTAAGCAATGTGAAATGGATAGCTCGAGTTGGCTTTCATCAGCCCTATCAGTAGAACACCGCAAGGACTGAAATGAGATTTACTCGAAGATACGTACAACAGAGCAGGGTAATTTAAGTATATGCTCCTGGAATCTGGGAGGGCTTTCATCGAAAAATAAGGATGCCTCCCTGTTGGAATATCTGAATACTTCGACATAATTGCAGTTCAAGAGACGTGGGCACAATCAAGCATTCCATGGATTTGTTGAATATAGCAAGTTCGCATGTAAATGCAGTACCTTTGGGAAATCAAAAGGCGGCTTAACTGTTTATGTGAATTCCAATTTAACCACAAAGGACACAGTGATAGACCCACAAAAGCTATTGTATTATGTTTTCTTGCTTTTTGCACTATGCACTTTGTATATGATATCTATATGGCTACGTTCTAGGTCTCAAAATTTGCTGCTACCGTGGGGGGAGGTATCTATAGGAGATCTGTCAAAACATAAGTGCTGTGTATATGTCACCATATGATGTATGAATTTGGCGAGGCTTAAATGTTGCGTTCCTCATCTGCTGCTATGGGTAATTTGTTTTTATATCTGTGTAGGAAGCTGGCTCTGTATATACTATACGAAAGTAAGGTATAGTGTACACAATGTCCAGTGGAACCCCAAAGGTAGGCAGAGGTAAATGTAGATGATACCTTACTCTCTATTTGTGGTAGTGTGGGCGAGCAGTAAGGCCTTATCAAAGGGTAGTGTTAGGCATTTATTGTACACACTCCGGCAAGAAATGATGTCACACACTCAAAGACTGAACTCAGACCAATTTGTTGTATAAAACAATTATTTAGTTATGTTTCATTTTCTAGAACCAAGCCAGGCCTGGTACAGGTAAGTATGAGAATATTGTGCAATATTTATGCAGTAAATTACAGTTGGATGCAGGTTAAATGCAGTTGGTTGATTTACAGGTAAGTCAACAGTTAAAATTACTTTTCAGTTACTTTGTAGATTACTGTCTACTTTACTTCTTGGATTACTTTTTAAGTTACTTTTGCTACTCAGTGTGATATGCCTAGATATCACACTGGGACATTCCCTAGACAAAAGGTAAGTAATTCAGTTTTTACTCATTTGCAGTTTCTTAGGGTTTTCATACAAACCAACTCCACACTTAGAAGATTTTTCACAAGAAAGCAGTCAATGCAGATCTATGGGAGAAAACAGTGTTATCGGTTTACGGGTAAGTATTCGGTCTTGGGAGTTGGTTTCCTAGGGTTACAAGTAGGGTTTCCCCATGGTCAAGGATGCACTCTCAAAGCACCCTCAGTGGCACTAGGGCGGCCGGGTGCAGAGTGCTGAGTCCCAATGTTATCCAATGTGGGATAGCGGGCCTCCGGTTGGTGGCTGCTCACGAGCAGGCCACAAGGTTGTTGGAGCAAAGCTCCTGGTGTTAGGCTCAGGGCAAAGGGGGATCCGATTTAGCACACAAGGTGCACCCACAGCGGCACAGGGGCAGCCGGGTGCAGGGTGCTGATTTGGCGTCGGGTGCCCTGTTCATTTAAATAGGGATTCTCCAGTTGCAACAAACACTGCAGGCTTGTGGACAAATATCTTCTGAAGGCGACCATTGGTTGGAGAGGTAAGTTGGGATATCTTGGGATGCTGGGACACCGTCTGTTGGGCAACCCAAGGCCGTGGGACGTCGGATGCAGGGGTGTCTTTTGGCATCGGGTTTCTCTTACCGGCTCCGGTCTCGGTCGGGGGGGATCCTCCAGAAAGGGGCTGCAGCCGTCGGTTGAAGATTTGAGGCAGGCCAGATCCCAGGTCAGGATCGCCGGGGAGACCTCCTCGTGGTGTTGGGCCACTCGGTCTTGGGCCGTGGGCGTCTGGTGCAGAGTGGTGCAGACTCGTGGATTTGGCCGGAGCCAGAGTCTGTGGGTGAACAAATCTGGTGCTCACGGGAGACCAAGTCTGGTTTGGGAAGGCAGGGCAGGTCCTCCTGGTTCCTGGGGGCTGCTGGCTGCAGGACAGACTGGGATTTCTCTGTAGTTGGTCAGGACAGGCCGGTAGGGCTGGGGCCAAGTCAGTTGGTGTCCTCCTCCTCTTCTTCAGCACAGCTCTTCGGTCCGTCTTCTTCTTGTTTCTTCTTGTCTGAGGAGGCTAGGGTTGCTCAATTTAGGGGCGTTACAGGTAGGTACAGGTCGGGACCAATGAGTCCCTTCCTTTGGATGGGTACACCCCCTATTATGCCACCCTCCAGTGGGAGGGCTGCATGAGCCTCACTCTGGTTGGCTGGGTCCCCCCATCTGCAATATGGCGGGGACTGAGAGTTGTGCTTCACCTCGCCTCCCCCACCTCAGGGGTGAGGTTGGCAAAGGTGGGCACACCTCTCCTCCTAACTTGGTTTTCCCGCCGATTCTCCCACCAAAAAGTGGGGCTCAGAACCGGTGGGGGCCAGTTGCTGGAAGCAACCAATGGCTGGGGTAGCTCACAAAGGCGGCAAGCCTTTTAACCTTCCCCTTCGTGGACTATGCCCATCCTGGGGTAGGAGGCTTGGCACCTCATCCCAGGATGTGCTTTGTTTCAGGACCCAGAGAGTGGTAGGCTCTCGACCCAGGGGTCCAAAAACATGTCTGGTGGTGGCAGCTGGAGAGCAGCCACTCAGCCAGGATAATAGACTTAGGTCGTTTTTCAGGGGGCATCTCTAAGATGCCCTCCGAGTGCATTTTTCATTAAATCCCTGTGGACTTGGGGACAAAAGGCTCTCGAGACCAGGTCTATGCAAAGCTGGCTTTATTTGGCACAGGCGTCGTCTCCTAAGAGAAGCCAGAGTTAAGACACTTCAGAGTCCTTCTGAACTGGGTCCGGTTCACTGTGGCTTTCTTCTGGGGCGTCGCAGGGCCAGGTCGGGTCTTGATCCGACGTCCTCAGGCACATGCAAAGAGGAGGAGACGAGAATCAGTGTACTGAACGTACCCGCGAATGAGGGAGGGGGAGTGAGGGAATCACACGGGTGCTCGGTGCTGTACAGTGAAGTGCCCGTGCACAGGGAAACGGGAGTAGGGGAGAGAGGAGATAGAGTGCAGAGGAAACACCTCTCTATGTATCCGGCTTCTCCCGTGATCCAACCCACCCCGCAACCTTGCTCCGTACCTTTGTAAGCCACGCTTCTCCTGAAGCGTGGCGGGGCGCAGCGTGGGAACGGTGGCCTCCTGGCTGCTTCGGTTCTTTGGCTCCCTCCGTAGTTTCTGGTACCGGTCTGGCTACCATCAGCGTCGCTCCCTCGTTTCTTTCTCCCGCGTCGGTCTGCTGCTCTCGTTCATTCCACCCGGAAGCGTGCTTCAGCCCGGAAGAAATGTCCTCATCCCTTATTGGCCAGGAAATGCCGACGTCATTGTTAAAGGCGGTCTGTCCACGGCCCGGGGTTTGTTTAAAGGGCCCGCTCTCCGATATCGGTGTGTCCGCTCTAGGCGTGGTGAAGGAACATGTGTTCCATTTTTCCTGTGGACAAATAAGAGGTTCTGTAACAGAGGGCGCAGACCACCATTCCATTTCAACTCCTGAGTCTGAGGGCACCTTGTGACAATCCCACACTGGCATCAGTGTGGGTTTAATGGGCTGAGAAGTTTGATACGAAACTTCCCAGTTTTCAGTAAAGCCATTATGGTGCTGTGGAGTTCGTAATGACAAACTCTCAGACCATATACTCTTTATGGCATTACGGCACTTACAATGTCTAAGAATTGACTTGGACACTGTAGGGCTACATAGCTCATGCACCTGTACCCTCACCACTGGTATAGTGCACCCAGCTAGAGGGGTGGCTTACCTATGCCAGGGCAGTGGATTGTAGGCATGGCACACAGGGATGTCTGCCATGTCGACTCTTCACTTTGTTCTGCACCTAAACACGCAGCCTGCCCTGAAAGTGTGTGTGTAAAGGTACATGGCCTCTAAGGGTGGCACAATAAGTGCTGCAGCCCTTAGAGGCCTTCCCTGGTCACAGTGCCCTTGGTACCTATGGTACCTTTTACAAGGGACTTGCATGTGGACAGAGAGTTGCCAATTGTGTTTTACAACTGTACAGTTTAGGGAAAGAACATTGGCCCTGTGTACCTGGTTGGCAGGAACCCAGGGCACACTTAGTCAAAGTACATCAACATTAGGCAAAACGTGGGGGGCAACCATGCAAAAAGGGGCACTTTCCTACAATCTGTTATACGTCTGTGCTTGTATTCAGCTTTTTTACTTTTTATATGATCATGATATTCCGGTAGATAGGTTCCAGGAAACCCTCTGCAGCCTTTTGCAGGCAGGTGCAGTTACTCACTGTTTCAGCCTGTATGGGGATCTCATCCACCCTTTGAAACACAGGCCAAGCCACTGTTTGTGGTGAACGGTGGTCCGGTGTGAGTTCAGGCCTGCTTTCTGAACAGTACATTGACTGCATTTGTGTATACTGTCCCGGTCTCACTCTGTGCTCCTAGTTAAAGGTGCTCCATAGCACAGACTGAAGCATCATAATTTGAAAAGATAGTGTTCTCTATCACACTCAAAGCCTTAAGCACTTGCTTTCAGTTAACCAAGCTACAATAAGAATGATAACTGTGAATGTATTTTGTAAATGCTGGAAAACTCAGTGTCCAGCTAATTTTTGTGGTGCTGAAATTTATAAACACTGATAACCACTGGTTTTTAGAATTTGCGAAAACACTGAAAAATATCCACTGTAATTCCCAGAAAATCAACACTAAAAAGAGGATACCCCAGTTATTTTTTAACTGACATTATCACCCAACTATAATGTTAGATGTACAGCGTGGCCAGGCCCTGCGCCCAACTATCCACTAACCCCACATTGCGTACGACCTTTGGGATGGAGTCCCGGGTCCTCGAGGAGGGGAGCTGCACGCTCCCTTCCCTATAAAATGCATTGTGTTGCCACCCCGCGCCCCAGCCGACCCCGTTTTTAATTTTTTTTTTACCTCAGATCCACCATGAAGTCGCTGTAAAAAAAATTAAAAATAAAATTGGGCCCTGGTGGTGGGATTATTTCTTCTGGGACCCTCCACAACAGGGGGGCAGGGTATCCCTACCTTGCCCCCTTTATGTTGTTTAATACTTTTTTCAGAACAAGGAACCGAGTGCTGAGTCCTAAAATGGCTGCTGCCACAGCTTTGTTGGTGTAGTGGTAGCCAATCAGATTTCATCTTGAGATCTGCGGATCCGTGGCGTGAAATACCTATATTATATTAGCCTCAATGTCTCTGAAACTACTGAACACAATTACACCAAATCCCAAAAGCACGCTTTCTGGACTGAGATCTTGCTTTCTGCTAAATTTATTGTAATTCCGTTCAGCCATTTTGGGTGTAGCTGTGTCTAATTTTCCTATGGAAAAATGAATGGGGAAAATGTGTTATGAGGACCCCCCTTTTTCTGAGGCCCCACTTGACGGATCACCCCAAACCTTTTCTAGTTAGGAGGTGGGATGGAAGAACATTTGATTTTGAAAGTTTGTGAAGAGATCTGTCAAACGGCGCCAAAGTTATAAGCAAACCAAAAAATTATCTTCCTATTGAAACGTGATCCTAACTATAACTACCCAGTAGTGACTAGGATATATGGAGATATATATATATATATATATGTGTGTGTGTGTGTGTGTGTGTGTGTATATATATATATATATATATATACAAAATACCAATTTCTTCACTTTCAAGAAATAATCCAGCACTCCAAGGGGAACGGTTCTACTCCAATTTTATTTGAACGATGGCATCCACGCGTTCCGGCTGTCAAAGCAGCCTTGTTCACGATGCATAGTGCCATTTTTTTAAACTTTAAATACACCTCTAATGAAACATAGACATCAACAAAGGACATTTCCCAATGCACATCTAAGCCTTGTTTTCACAGTAAAAATAGGCGCCATATTGAAGTTGGTTTTTTACATTTGCATTTCAATTGATTTCCACACATATGCATCGAATAAAAACATTTTAACTACTTTTTTCAGTGTATAAGTATCACTGTTTGCATAAGATTTAAAACGTAAATAAATACATTTGAAATTATTGTATATTTCTTAAAATGCAATTTGATCAATTTTATACCTTCTCATTCTGTGCGCCAATTAAAAATGTTAATACATTTCATTCCATTGTGTAAAAGGCTCAGTTAAAGTGCTAAGTGCTACAGTACAAGTTTAAAGTGCTAGTGCATGATTTTTAAAAGTTTTTTTCTTTTTCTCTTTTTTGAAATACATAGTAAATATTTACAAAGTGCTAGTGCTTTCTTCTTAAAGTGCTATATCATAAAGTGCATGTGTCCCTTGTCCTTCTCCTCCATATCTAATTAATATAGTTTAAAAAAGATTCCGGAGAGTGCGCAGCCATACTTTTCAATATTTTATTTCTTACAGGCATGTGAATAAATCTTTATCGATGTTGAGCCCATTGGGCTCTCTACTATCATGTTCAAGTATGAAATAGGTCTCCAACTTCCGAAGCTCCCTCTCTCTGTTGCCTCCCCTTCGTTTTCTAGGTATCTCCGCTAAGCAACTATATTTCATCAAATTTGGATCACTTTGATGTATTTTTTCGAAGTGCCTGGCAACAGGGTAGCTTCTGTCTTTATTTATTATTGCACGTCTGTGTTGCAGGATTCTCTGATGTACAGGTAAAGTGGTACTCCCTATGTAGACCTTATCGCATGGACACTACAATCTATACACTACAAAACTAGATTTGCAGGTCAAATGGCCTCTCACTTTAAAAGTATTTTTGAAGGGAGTTTTAAAATCAATGATGTTTTCGCCATGCTGGCAGGCCTTACACTTAAAACATTTCTTAAAACCATCCTTAATTGATAACCAGGATTCCTTTCTTTTTATCTCTCGGTACTCACTATTCACTAAGTGGTCCCTGAGGGATTTTGATTTCTTATAGGTTATCTCTGGGTTTTTTCTACACTCAGGGCCTAGGACTGGGTCCACCTTTATCAAATACCAATGTTTTCTCAAAATAGCTCGTACTTCATTATGTCTGGTATTGTATGTTGTTATAAATCTATGGGATTTTGTACCGACTCCCTGTTTTCTTCTTTTATATGTACTGGATGGGTCGAAGAGTATTTTATCCCTGTCTAGTTTTCTGGCTTTTTCAGAGGCTTTATATATCACTTCTTGGGAATATCCTCTTTGGAGAAAGCGATCAGTCATTTCCTTTTCTACTCTCCCATACTCTACCAAGTTACTACAGGTTCTTCTTGCCCTGTAAAATTTTCCGTAAGGTCTACTTCGAATCAAGGGTGTAGGGTGGGCACTCCCCGCATGTAAAATGGTATTACCCGCCGTAGGTTTACGAAAGATAGTAGTTTCTAACCTATCTCCCTTGGCGGTAATCCGGACATCTAGGAAGTCAATACATATTTTACTATATTGGCCAACAAATTTTAAATTTAGGTCCTTCTTATTCAGATCATTGATGAACGTGCCGATGTCATCCTCCGTGCCCTGCCACAGCACAAACACGTCATCAATGAACCTGACCCACAACAATACATTTGGTGTCCACTGTTCCAGCTCGTGGCCATGGAGCACCTTCTCCTCCCACCAGCCTAGATGTAAATTGGCATAACTGGGGGCGAAGCAGGTGCCCATGGCAGTCCCTTGCGCTTGCTGGTATAAATCTGTTCCGAACAAAAAATATTCTTGGTTAAACACCATTCCATCATCTCAATAATCATTCTATTTTGATTCACAAATCTCATTGGTCTTTTTTCTAAAAAATACTCTGTGGCCCTTATTCCATCTGTGTGTCTTATACTAGTATACAAAGTTGTAATATCCAGTGTAAGTAACATCAAGTTATTGTCCCATTGTACATCATAGATGATTTTTAAAAAGTCTGTTGAGTCCTTAATATGTGATGCTAATGTTATGGTGATGGTGATGGGATTTAAAAAGTAATCAATATATCGAGAAACATTTTCAAAGAGACTACCACACGAAGAAATGATAGGTCTCCCTGGTGGATTTTTAATGTCCTTATGCACTTCGAGTAGCATATAGAAAACTGGAATGATGGGATTCTCCTGCTTAATAAACTTAAATTCATCCCAACTCAGTAGATCTTGCTCCTTCCAGTTTTCTAGCTTTTCATAGAATTGATCTTTCACCGTTTCATATTCCGTTTTGGTCACTCTTTTGTAGCATTGTCGATTATTCAGTTGTTTCAATGCCTCTTTACAGTAAAGGTCCCGGCCCCAAAGTACTACATTACCCCCTTTGTCTGAGGGCTTCACTAGAGGACCATCTTCATTCTTTAATTTCGATATTACTTTCTGTATTATCATTTCATTAGGATCCAATTTTTTCTTTTCTTTTCCTATCTTATAATACAGCTGTTTCAGATCTGTGGTTACACTGTCCGAAAAAATGTCCAAGTTATCTCTTATAGTTTGTGGTACATATCTTGACCGTGGATGGAACGGTGTGCGGTCACCTCTTTGTAGTTGGAAGGTGAGAGGATCGGGGTTCTCAGTCTCTATTTGGTTCTCAACAGTTGGAGTTACATAGTCATTTTCTTCATTTTGTAGAGCCCATAGTGCCTCCAATGTTGGTTAATCCTGGACCGTTAGGGTATTTTGCCCTTCCAGGGTCTCTGCTGGTTGAGGTAACATAGGAGTTTTCTTGAGGTTCTTATGGAGTTTGGATAATTTCATTTTACGTACAAATCTATATACGTCCATTCTGCATTCCGCGTAGTTAAAATCATTTCTGTTGCAATACGAGAGACCCAGTTCCAAAACTGATTTTTCTTCCTCTTTTAGAACTGTATTGCTTAGATTGATCACCGTATTGTTATTGATTACTTTTTGGATGCTTGTCTCATGTTGGAGCGATATTGATCTGCTTGTTGCTCCGCCTGCTGTTCCTTCGGTACCCTTCTCCTCCTCTTCTCTGTTTCTTCTTCCTCGTGCTCCCCATCCTCCTCTCTTCCCCCGACCTCTCGTTACTTGATGGTCTGTCTTCTGATCTAACTGTAAAAAACGGAGCTCCTCCGTTATATTCAGTCGCGTATTCGATGGACCTCTTCCACTGGGACCTTCCTGTTCTACCTCTGATCCTGTATCCGAGCTCAATTCGCTCTGATACGCATCCTGGCGAGAAACCTTGCCACTTGTTACTTGTTTTCGCCTTTCAGGATCAAATCTTTTTGCGAACGTGTAGATACGTCCATTATCATAATCCAAACGGTCTCGTATAAACATATATATATATATATATATATATATATATATATATATATATATATATATACACTTACATGCACACACACTCTTTTCATAGCGGTTTGTAAGTAAGCATATAAACCTCGCCAATACCTCATGCTAATAATGCCACTTAACACCTTTTCATATTCATCTAGAGCAGTTACTCTGGCAATACCATTAAAGAGCTGGCTCTGCCTATAGATATCAAAATCAATAGATGGGGGGCCCCACTTTCCCAAAGGGGCAGAGCACCGAATCAGACTATGAAGTCAAATAGAGATTTTCAGTTTGGATATATGCAAAAACCATCCGCACCTTACTCTTATTACATCTCCAATCACCATTAATATGTGGTCAAATGGACTTTTAAGTATCCCCACTGTGGTATTTAAAAAGTATTGGTCACTTTATTAGTGGAACAGTTAACGGGTCTAATCAAGAAGCATGAACGTTAATCACATTGCATATAAATATTACAATGTTAAAAACATTATTGCATCATTTAAAAAAAAAAAAATTAAAATAACCCTTATTAAAACATTTTTATAGTGCTCCATGAATTACTGCTCTCTAATGGCTTAATATACAATCAAAAATACTCCATTGAGTATATATATCAAACATTATATTCCAAAGTAAAACATACATAAAGATGGACACAGACTAGGAGAATACAATAGACAAACACATATGTCTTTTTTATCACTAATCTGTTTGGTTTAATATTTCAGTGTGACTGCGGGTCGACTATATTGGGACCGAATAAGAAAAGATTGGGACCAGAAACCAATCGGGAGTCGCATTGAAATTTTAAAGTATAAGTATTCCTTAAAAATTGTGGGAGAAATTTACTTGTCCTGAAGTAGGTGGTTGGTATCAATGGAATCCACCGAAATGCGTCAATGCTCTTGGAGGCACTAAATCTGATGAGCAGTGAAGGATACAGTGGATATTAATTTCTCAAGGATACCCTGTAGAGTGAGAAAGGAACCAAACAGATTAGTGATAAAAAAGACATATGTGTTTGTCTATTGTATTCTCCCAGTCTGTGTCGATCTTAATGTATTTTTTACTTTGGGACCGGATGTTTGATGTATGTACTGAATGGAGTATTTTTAATTGTATAATAAGCCATTAGAGAGAACTGATTCATTGAGCAAAATTCCTAAATGGCTAGCAGATTCTAGAGGCACTCCCCCCTGAACATTCATGGGCATACTTTCTTGCGTTTACTGTATTTTCATGTTATCATCCAAGCACGTCATTGAAAATGTTCAACATTTACAATAGAGAGATAATACTTTCAATTAGTGGTACATACACTCAGGATTTTATCTGCTCTCATAGTATTTAGTGAAATGCTCAACTGCACAGAAGGTACGCAGGCAGGTACTTGTATCTGGACAAATGATCGATCAATGTCAAGTAACCTTAACTAGTGACACATCGTCTGATGAACACAATCATTCTTTTGGAAAGCTTGCTTTTCTTCCGAACAGCACAAGTCGTCCACAATCTCCATACAAAGCATGGCATTTGAGAGAGCAGTGGTAGACACTGGGAAAGAATTGTTTTTTGTATCATAGGAAACAATACAGCGCATCAATTGGATCCGGAAGTTCTCTCCAGATTCCTATGTTTGTCTAGATTGGCGTTCAGGGTGCTGAATCAAATGACATCCTGCTTTTTTTCTGGTTTCTCAAGCTTGTTTGAGAATGAAAACTTTCACAGTTCATTCTTCGTTTGCAAATGGAATCCGTTTTTCAACAACCTTTCTGACAAAGTGGTAATACCCACTACCTTGGTTTCAGGCTACATTTGTGGGGCAACCATCCAATTCTTTTCAGTGCAAGCTTTTCAGACCCCTAACATCAACTCACAATAATGACAGCCACCTGATCTCCTGGACTAGGGAAAGCAATTAGGTGACCTATGTACAAACTACAAATAAACTTATGGGTTCTAAGGTTGGTCCATCTCGCCCTCCAGGCCTTTTTCCCCTTGGTAGCAGGAAAGCAGCTCCTGATTCATGGGTCAATGCATCCATCGTGTTTTATATCAACAAAGATGGTGGGGTGGGTTCAAACATGTTTTGCAAGGAGGCCATGTTTCTGTAGATTTGCACGATAGGCAAAGGAACTGGAATGTCACCAGCTCTTCTGGCGGAGAATGCATTAGCTGAGCTTATCAGCAGACATGCAGATCAAGGTAAATCTATCAAGTATTTTCCAAGAGATCTTATTGGCTTGGTTTGATGTTCTTTGGACTGTTCCCATTGGGCACAGGGTCAAGACTGATTTGCATATGGCTGGGTTCAAACTGGAATGGCATGGTGAGCAAAAAAACGATGGATTTAGGCCCAGATCTCTGTACTGGGGTGAATGTATGACATTGTTCTGCATGCTGTCCATCAATTGTTATTTTTGCATTTGTCACCCCGAGTGGGACGAGTATGCCCGGACGGGGGTCCCGTGCTCTCCATGCCACTGGAGTCAAGCTATCCTGGCTGATGAGGGGTGAAACCCTGAAACCGGTCCTAGAATGTTTGGTTCCAGTCCAGGGAGGACCTGGCCTGGCAGTTCGGGCTGGACTGTTCCCATTGGGCACTGGGTCAAGACTGATTTGCATATGGCTGGGTTCAAACTGGAATGGCATGGTGAGCGAAAAAACGATGGATTTAGGCCCAGATCTCTGTACTGGGGTGAATGTATGACATTGTTCTGCATTCTGTCCATCAATTGTTCTTTCTTGCATTCGATGTTCTTTGCAACACGAGCAAGGACAACCCACCATTTCTTCAGCTTGGTAGAGTTTCCTCAGAAGTGGTCATTGGCACAAGCTGTTAACATATATTACTGTTTTATTTCCCACTGTGTGTTTCCTCTCAGATTTCCGATTCCAATAGAATGTAAAAGGCATGCAGCTCAAGTAATTTTTATTATGCTGATTGGACTTGTCAGTCAAGGTTTCCAGATCTACGTATGTCTCCACCATGATTGCTACTGTTGAGGGAGGAGCATTTGTTTCAGCCCAACATGATGATACTCCACGCACTCCTGCAATCTCTAAACATGCAGATTCTTTTTAGAAAGGCAGTTTATAGAGTTGTTCTGACCACTAAGCAGCTTTCCCTAAAAGAAAGCAGATGGGAAGCTTTAGATAAATGGTGTTAAGATGGCTCATTAGATCTTCTGACGACTTATATATCCACCATTATGAGTTTTGGATCTACCTTCCCACAAGAGCAAGGTCCACGTGTGAAGGGATTCAAGAGCACATTTACATGCTCTGCTTTTGTAGTCCCAATTTAGGACCTAATTTAATTCTAGGAGTTCTTTAGGGAACCGTCTTACGAACACACCTTCACTGATGTTAGGGTACCAATGAGGAAAAAGTCTGCAATTCTAACTAAAGGAGGTGTCGGAGTTTCATATTTAGACCATTCGTATTTCGCTTGCTGACCTTCTGTCCGCCTCCACATTATTTGAAAATGGAGGAACTAGACCCCAGATTAGATCTGATAAGGATTCTAAGCTTTTATATATATAGAGATGTGTAAACTAAAGGGGTCTTTCAGTATATAAAGAAATAATATGAGCTGGCTGATAATAGATCCTCTCGAATAGAATCCAAACTCATACCATCTGAGGGGAAAAGGGCAAATTCGCCTCCTCTTAGAGACCAACCAGTAAAAGCAACCTGTCAAACTTCTACATTGTCCTCTTTTTATACTTACATGAAGTATTTCTGTCTTGAATATGAAGTTGAAACAGTGTCTCTAACAGGGTAATTCTCCAAAACTTCATTGTGTTATAATTAAAACTGTTATTCTCTGCCCCTTGCTCCTGGTGTGGTACTGCTTTGGTGACGTTTCATAAAACCAATTTAAGGGATTGAATATTCATTAGAATCGTATGCTATTTGCCTTAGTTACCGTTCGTTATGATGGATGTGTAATCATTGTCAAGATTTCTCATCACTGTCTTGCCTTCCACCTGCTAAGTGTTCAATTAGTCAATAGCATTACTTCTGGTAGTGTCTCATCTTAAGCTTTAAATCATTTTTGTTTAAACTCGGATCATGCCCAGATGTTCACAGCAGATTTCACCAGACCTATAGGTGTGTTCAGGAATTGCGATTCTCCTATTAACATGACTAGAGAATCTGGATTTCATTAAAGACATGGAGGCTGACATTATGCATTATTCTTTTAATGCAGTCCAAGCAGCCGCATACATCACAATATTAAAAGGTTCCAGAACAGAACATTAGCAACACATAAAAGGCATGAGCCATCAACAATCTGCCTCTTTTAAATGTGGAGAAAAGAATAAGTCCATGAAACTTGAAACTTCTAAACGATCCTCGGGTGAGCAATATGAAGGAGAAGGAAGAACGAGGGTAAATCCAAAGGCCAGACGTCTCGCAGTTAAGAAGGGTTACCTGAAAAGAGAGAGAAGTAAATACCTCCTGAACGTAACAAATAGTATAAAACTTAACAAGCTAATACAAGAGGTAAGAGATAATACTAGTACTGTTAATAGAAAGAACATTTATTCACTGTAAGACCACCATCCAAGGGGTGGGATGGGTGGGATAATGTCAGCCTCCGTGTCTTTAATGAAATCCAGATTCTCTAGTCATGGTAATAGGAGAATCGCAATTTCATTACAAGAACGGAGGCTACATTATGCATGTTGGTAGCTTTGTAAAACTACATCAGACATATGTTCGATAGGCTTGCAATAGTGTCGTGCAAAAGTGCTAGCATTCGACCAGTCAGCCGCTTTGAGAGGGAGTGAGCTTGAAATTTCTTTAAGTCAATACCTGCTAAACTCATAACAGTTTTAACCCATCTAGCAATAGAGGTCGAGGTTATACCTTTATGGGGTTTAACAAAGGATATAAGTAATTGGTTCACACCCTGGGGACGAAGAGCAAACATTCTGCGATCATACTCTCTCATGCAGTCCACAACGCAAAGTTTTGGGCATAAATCAAAACATGGATAAAAGATTGAATGAGACTTAGTCTTTGTTCTTCTATAAATCTCGAATTTGACACCGAACATGTTATAGGATCTATTCGTAACTTCCAGGGCTTTGACATCGGAGACCCTTCTGCATGAAATTAGGCATAGCAGAGTAGCAAGCTTATTGGAAAGGTTTTTCCTATTCAGGAGAGTATTATCCGGCCAGTTATTGAAAAGATCAAGGATTAGCTTGACGTCCCAGAGACTTTCATATTTAGGTTTAGGAGGCCTTAAACGAATGCTTTTCATCACTCTGCAAACAATGACATTTTTACCTACCGTTTTACCGTTGACAAGGACATGGCCATCAGAGATAGCCGATCTATAGCAATTGATAGTTCTATAGCTGAGACCCTTTTTCAAACTGTTCAACAAGGAAGTTTACAATGTTAACAATAGGTGCCTCCAAGGGATCCAGGTTCCTTTCCATGCACCAACGAACCCAGCTTCTCCAGATGTTATATCTGTAGTGAGTGCCTGGGGCCCAAGACTCTCCGAGGAGAGTTGCAGCTGTTGCCGAAAGCCCAGAGATTTCATTGGATCTCCTGACACTCTCCAAGCAAGAAGGTTCAAACTTCCTGTCTGTGTTAGGGGGTGACTTCCTCCATCTATGTCTGTTAGAAGATTCTCTAGGGTAGGAATTAAGAAGGGGGGGTTGCAAGCTAGTTCCAGAGCAGTGGGGAACCAGGCCTGAGATGGCCAGAAGGGAGTTATTAGGACAAGGGAGCACTGGTCCTGTCTGACTTTTTGTAAAACTCTTTGGATCATGGCAAAGGGAGGAAAGGTGTACGCTTTGATTCCTTTCCAGGACTGGAGAAAGGCGTTCACTGCCAGAGCACCCGGGTCGGGCATCCAGCTGAAATATTTTTCCAATTGAAACGTCTGCTCGCAAATAAGTCTATCTCTGGGGGGACCCCAAATCCTGTTCAGGGTACTGAACACGGAAATATTGAGTTTCCAATCGCTGTGATCTAACAGCAATCTGGAGTTCCAGTCCGCAGAGATGTTCGTTTTCCCCGGGAGGTATTCTGCTCTGAGAGCGATCTTGTGCTCCAGACAGAACATCCAGAGTTTCTTGGCTAAATTCGAGAGGTCCGCAGATTTGGTGCCTCCCAGACGATTTATATAGGCTACCGCGGACATGTTGTCCATCTTTAAGATGACTGACCTGCCCTGGAGAGAGTGTTTGAAGCTCATCAATGCGTAAAGACCAGCTGTTAGCGCCAAGTAGTTTGTGGTGAGCGGATTCCTCCTGCGACCAGATACCACCCGTGTTCTGATCGAGAAGGCAAGCTCCCCAGCCATGAAGGCTCGCATCTGACTCTAAAACAAACTCTGGTTTTGACCCAAAGATCGGTTTGCCATTCCACATGTCTAGGTTCTCGAGCTGTGGAAATGTAACTTTTTAGGGGTACACTGGTGCAGGGTCACCCTCTTGTCCATGGGTCAAAAGACCAACAAAAAAGAGATCGGCACTGGAGTTGGAATAAATAACAAGTTTATTAATCACTCATGAGTGGGACCACGTCCACACAACACTCTCAAGTGCTGCAGGAGGTAGTACACTGAATTCACAAACCATCTTCCCTTTTATACCAGTTTTCTGCACTGTAAGCATGTGAACAGAAATAAGAAGAACAAGTTTTAGAAATAGTTATCAGCCAACCAGGGCAGATGAATAACTACGTGGTCCGCAAAGTGGGAGGGGGAGCAGGAATGCTTATGGCAGCAGTAAATGGTCGACAGTTAACATCTGAGACCAGGTGCACTGGCAGCTACAAACCCTCAGCACGTACATTGCTTTAGCTGAGTCAGGAAGTCACTAAAATAGATAACACAAGCAGAGTGAAAAGACGAGCAGCAGAGGACGGAAGAATTACGAAGGAAACGAAATGGACACCACAGCCAAAATGGCTGTTGCTTATCCTAACGTAAAATATTACACGTTTCCACAGACGACCCTTTTAGCATAAGCTAAGACATTTTCTTATGCTTTAAAAGGGGTACGGTAAACATCATGTATATCAATTAACATCATATCGCTGACTTCTCTGTCTATTGCTAAATGGGCATTTTCATTTTGGACATTCGTTTTAGATGGTAGACAAGTAGTACAAGTGGAAATACAGAGGGAGCAAAGCATTGGCCCGCATTGGATACATAAACAACAAGAGAAGAGAATTGCAATAATTATGAATAAGGCCGACAATATTTTCATACCCCATACAGAAAATATGTTCCAGAACCATCCAGCCCAAGTCCATGTTCCTGAGTCTTGATGTATCTCAGTAGCCATTTTATGCATTTTGGAAATAGCATCATAAACAGAAGGGGAGTGGTCAGGGATAAATACACAGCAACTACTACACGGGTCAAGAGTCTGATCTTCCTATTATTTAAAGCCGCACCAACAAAGAAAAAGAGTCCCTAATTAAAGTCAACATATTGCTGTAATGCAGTGTCAGTTTGATCCACTTCATCATTATTTATAGTTCTTTTGAATTGGTTCAAAGAAATGTCATTAAACAGTCTTTGATCTTTATGATAAGATGCAGGTGCTAGGAACACAGGAGGAAGCAAGAAGGACACATAGCATATTCCGGATCATCCAATTGGTAGATGATAGTAGCCTTTACTTACGCAAATGAAATAAGTATTGTGTGAAGACAGAAAACTGCTATTGTTCATTCCAGTAATGTTTAATACTGTAGTACAGTCACTTTTTCCCACTGGGATACTGCCAAAACTGCTCACACAAAGATTTGCTCGGGCTCTAGTAACAGCGATAACAGGAGGCCCATTACCCTTGGCCGTTCGAGTGTTGGGGCAAACATAGTGTGTGTAGGAATCTCCTTTGCGATACTCCTCCATTTCCCATACAGTTCCTTTGGCTTGCGGGTCCCCTTCTTCGTTGGGGTAACAGACTTTGTTCAGTTTGGCGTTGAGGTCACCCACATCCCATGTTTCTGAGAGATTAAATACCTTAGAGGCATATAGAAGTTTGAACCAAGCTGGGCATGAGCCATTGTGAGAGAATGGCAACGGTGACAACGGGATTCCTTTTATGTTCTGATGAGGAGGAATCTTGCCACAAACCCAACAGTTAGTAGCATTGCTTAGCTGGTGTGTCTGATGCAACATTTGAAGAAATGAATTGTTTCTCAGATTTTGCCGGTATCCCTGTTCATGTTGTGGCAAATCAAAATGATGGTGCAAGTGATGTAACAGTAATGTTAGGTAAGGAGGCTCCAGGCATTACTTCCTCCACTACCCACATTACAGTAGCGATAATGGCAGCAGTCAAAGTCAGACCAAGGATGCAGATTGTACAGCCGTTGCACGTTGTCGCAGCGATCTCCTTCTTAGGCGAGCTCATTTTCATCGGCAAACAACAAAATAGATGATGCCCTAAGGTCCTGGGCAGGCGTTGGTTTCTTCACTAACATTGAGACGAGTAGTCACTGATAGGCTACCCCCCTTTGTAGCCAGTCTTTAACCACCCAGGTCAGTGGCTCAGTCTCTTTCTGCGATGAAATGTCTTTCTTCCTGGATCGAAGCAGATATCTAGATGCACTAGGAATCGTGTGGTCCGGGAAGACTTCCTCAGGCCCTTCAGGTGACGCAGCTTGTCCTCTCTTGGTGACCAAAATGTTGCAATGATCTGTCAGCACAGCAGGGCTCACGAAGGAAGAGCTTTCCGCACCTGCTGATAAATAGAAGACAAGCTATCAGTTAACTGGGACAAATAGTCACTCATACTGGTGCTGAACAAAGGGCTTGGCGTAACTATTGGAAGGCGCTCTGGCACTCAGTAGTCCATGGGAGGGGCATCGGAGTGTCTTTAGTCAAAAGGGCCAACAAAGGTTTAATAATGTGTGAAAAACTGGGGATCCACTGCCTACAAAAAGAAGTGAGGCCAATCAGTGCACGGACATCCTTCTGAGTGCGGGGTACAGGAGTGTCTAGAATAGTCTGAATGCGGTCTGATGTGAGTGCATGTCCCTCCGTAGACAGGAGGTGACCTAAATGGGTAACCTGCTGTCTACAAAATTGCAATTTCTTTCTAGAGACTTGGTGATTATGTGATGCAAGAAATGATAACAATAACAGTGTACCTTCTTCACATTGCTCAGGAGTATCTGGTCGTAGAAGTCTATTCAACTACACCAGAAATAGTAATAATCCCTAACTAGCTACCATAAATTAAATTCCTCTGAAGTCTGGAGTAAAGCAAAAACGAGACATAGTATGAACATAGAAGTAGGACTGCAATTTTATCAGAGCCCCAAGCATAGAAAGACTGACTTATCCCTTGATTACAAATGAGTCGGATGGGAGTGAGGTATTTTTACCAGTTGTGGTAAATACATCCTGTTAGCAGCTTTTAATTGGAAAATGGGGCATGACATGTAGAGCTTGATGCTCACAACACCGAGTTTCACGTGCATGCGTTTATTGCACATTTTCACAAAGCAAATTATGGCAGGTTTGACCATGACAACATTTACCGGGGGAAAATTGCATGGCGAGCAGTAAATAAAGTGGTGCTGAAAATTCCAATATGTGCAGGAACGACCACTACCATCCTATGTTCTTAACGTCGCTGGCTTGAGCTGTCCTGACCCTCGTGCTTCAAAAGTGCAAAGCCCGGCTGTATTGACTATTGACCAGCCCACCTCTCTTCAAAATCCGATCAAACATGGCCCGTTTGCCCGACCCTTCTTGTTAGTGACAGCGTGAGGCCGATTCATCAACTGCCCTTTCAGAAAGGGTGTCTGAATCTTTGGTCCATGGCTTCAAAGCACTAAATCAACCCAGACACCAAGCATGTCTTTCTACTAAGGATGCAAGGCCTCTTTCCTAAGTTTTTGTGTAACATGGTGCAGGAGCCCACCCTATTCAGTGTCTTTGACGGTGTTTAGTGTATCTATATGTGAAGGAACAAAGCCGCCAGCCATGTCTGTTCTCTGATCTCCGGGCTTTGCCCCGCCCCTTCCCGAGCGGTCATTTGCTAATGAGTTTTTTTTTTCGCCTCGCCGCCTGTGCCTCAATTAACATCGCCCCAGTAACATTATTTTACACTTTCACAGTAGTGAAATGACTATCCTTGAGACTTGTGACAACATCATTTTTCCAAGCGATTCGATGCTCTCGAGGCGTATAAACACAAACCGCAGTCATGCAACACCAAAAATAGCAAATGAAGCATTACCACTGCTAAACAACACACATGCGCTATTTCAGTACTGCTCTCCTGCATGTGATAGGTGAATTCATTTTCAAGTGCCTGAAAATGAAAATATATGTCCTACATGTATTAGCTACCAGGGGCCTTAGTCTGTAGAAATGCTACAAGTGTTAAATGATTACTCCTCAGAGATTACCACTAAACGTGGTAATTTTGGAGTCATTAGTATTTCTTACAACCGGTAGTATGCTATTACTGTTAGTGGTAGAAATATCACAGCGAAAATTCAAATGTTCTGCAATAAAAGTGTGTGTGTATGTATGTATGTATGTATGTATATATATATATTTATTTATTTTTTTGCCTTTGTCGTAACTTTTTACCGCAGCAGAAAATGCCACAGGCTAACATTAAATAGTAGCAATTAAAAGGGCAGTGACAGGAATTGTGGCAAAATTTGTCATCACTAGAGTGTGTTGTTACCATACCTAGACCACTCTTCAAGTAAAGTCGTCGCGTTACGGTTTTACCCAGTTTAAGATTTGCTCAGAGCTGAACTTATTTTCGATTCTCCATACTGTCGTTTTAGACCGTCTTATTTTAATGCTGTGGTCAGACTGACAGTAATGCATTTACTGCTGGTTTTAATCAAGCGGAGTGTTTTTTTTTTTTTTCCGATGCAAGGGAAGTTCACTTATGAGATGGGTGGTATTTTAAAACAAGCAGTATTTTGCATTTTCCACCAGTGTTCAAATAAAGCTTCCTGTTGAGCGCCTAAGACACCTACTATGTAAATGACTATAATTACTGGCAATGCCGAGGACGTAAAGTGCAGAGTATTAATACATCTCGCGCTGCTTGAATGTATCACTATGGAGCATGTACCACACATAATACTAAGCAAGCCTTGCTTCTATCACTGGGCATAGTGTAGGTAAAAAAAAGAACAGTTACGTAAATTTACTGAAGTTTATCTGCCTGGAGAACGCAACTTTCATCCTTCCAAATTAAAAAAAACTGAGTACCATTAACCCGTTTACCGCGGCGGCAATTCCGCCGCGGTGCGGGGCGTTCCATTGAGTGGGCGGGCCGTGTCGGCCAACGGACGTGCGCAGCACTACGGAGGTAGTGCTCGCGACGGCCGTTGGCCGACAGAAGCAGCGAAGGGGTTAAATCAGGTAATAGTAACACCCGTCGCAGGGCTTAGCAAAGACAAAAGTACACTCAACAAGTTATTATTATTCAAATGCTACCAAGTATCCAGAGGAGAACATGACAGGCATACTTAGGCACAGCCTGTCCTAATAGGCAGCAGTCAGCCCAAGCAGCAACAAAGCCAATGGGTTTCAATTTTGTATAGTACTCGGAGAGAGAGGCCAATAACAAGAAGGATCAAATGCACCGATGTAAACAAAGCAAGACAAATACAGGCTTTTATACTCACAGAGAACATACACATACAAGCACCTAAGCATACAGACAACATGCACAAGCACCCAGATGTATGTCAGTCGTCCACAAATAGAATCCAACAAAAATATCTTAGCTAGCATATCGACTACCACAGTAATGTGAATGGAAGTGTTTATAATCTAACTATGGATTCAAAATTCTTAACGCTACATCTAATGGTCACTGTAAGTCGAGTTCCTTCTTTGTGTATTTGTTCCACAATGAACCGTACATTATGGGAGAAATACCATATTTACTATACATCTCCCTGTAAGGGGTCCCTTCTGGAGGGGCCGGCTGACTTTATTCAAAACTAATCTTGGTACCACAAGAGCAGCAAGCAACACCACTTACGGAGTGTGCTGAGAACAGGCATGTTTTACAAATATATGTAAAATATTACTACTCCAAACAAATATTCCAAAAGGAGAAAAATCTCCACATTACCTGCCTTCAATTTTTGCAAAAAGTGAATAACAAATCCAAACCAAAAGACCTAGGCCAAACAAATCAAGAGTGGGGCTTCAGCGACCTTACCAAACAGAAGTTTCCAACTCCCACCTGCCAATCTCTGGTCGACCTAATGGTCACTGCAAAATTACGCCAAAGAAAACCCCAGTCGAGACCGGCTACCACCTGGAGGGTCAAATCGGGAAAACCGGAAAAGTCACTTCGGTCTGCAAAGACAAGAGTCTCCTCATGCAGGGCGCCTCCTCAGTAATATTTCAATCCTCCGTCAAGACCACTCCTTTGGACGGCCGCGTCTCCGATGGGGCCCCACGTGCCGGGCGCCAACTGTGGAAATGTACCTTTTTAGGGGTACACTGGTGCAGGGTCACCCTCTTGTCCACGGGTCAAAAGACCAACAAAATAGAGATCGGCACTGGAGTTGGAATAAATAACAAGTTTATTAATCACTCATGAGTGGGACCACGTCCACACAACACTCTCAAGTGCTGCAGGAGGTAGTACACTGAATTCACAAACCATCTTCCCTTTTATACCAGTTTTCTGCACTGTAAGCATGTGAACAGAAATAGGAAGAACAAGTTTTAGAAATAGTTATCAGCAAACAAGGGCAGATGAATAACTACGTGGTCAGCAAAGTGGGAGGGGGAGCAGGAATGCTTATGGCAGCAGTAAATGGTCGACAGTTAACATCTGAGACCAGGTGCACTGGCAGCTACAAACCCTCAGCACGTACATTGCTTTAGCTGAGTCAGGAAGTCACTAAAATAGATAACACAAGCAGAGTGAAAAGACGAGCAGCAGAGGACTGAAGAATTACGAAGGAAATGAAATGGACACCACAGCCAAAATGGCTGTTACTTATGCTAACATAAAATATTACACATTTCCACAGAGCCACCAGGTTAGTTCCAATTGGGCCTCCTGATCCAAAGTAATCCGATCTCTGTACCAGAGGCCCGATCTTAGGGTTCTCGCGTTTACCCTTTGGAGGGCCCGATAGTTCAGGGGCCGGGAAAGATGGCTTGGATGGAGGAAGAGAGGAGACCCAGTAATCTGGCTAATTCCCTCAGACATAAGTCTTTTTGTTTCAGGACATGTCTTATTTCCTTCCTGATTTTGGTAATTTTCTTGGAAGGGAGTAAGAGGAGACATCTCGAAGTATCTACGGTAAAACCTAGGAACTCGAAAGTTCTGGAAGGAGTCAAGATAGATTTTTCTTTGTTTATGATGAATCCTAAGCTTTCTAGGAGATACATTACAGTCTTCAGATCTTGGATTATTTGTGAGAGGTCTTGCGACATAATGAGAATGTTGTCTAGGTATATGATCAGACGAATACCCCTTTCTCTCAGGGATGAGACAATAGTTCTCATGACCTTGGTGAAGCACCAAGGGGCAGAAGAGAGTCCGAAGGGGAGTGCCTGAAATTGGTATCGGTGGTTTTTCCACACGAATTGGAGAAAGGGTTGGTGGATTTCGGCCATAGGAATGGTGAAGTAAGCATCTTTTAAGTCCAATTTGACTAGCCAGTCTCCCTCTAGTAGTAGGTCCCTCAGTAGGTGGATGCCCTCCATTTTGAAGTGTCTGTAAACCAAATATTTGTTTAGTTCTCTTAAGTTTATCACAGGTCTCCAACCTTTGTCCTTTTTTTTTTTTTTTTTTTTTTACAAGAAAGAGTGTGCTTATGAATCTTAACGCTTCTAAGGGGACCTCAATTATTGCTCCTTTCTGAAGCATGGAGGAGATCTCCTCTATTATTTTTTGGTGATCTAGAGAGAGAAGCATGTCTCTCGGGAAAGAGGTTTGTGTAGGTGTTTGTGTAAAGTCTATCGTAAAACCCCTGACGGTATTTAAAACCCAAGGGTCTTGAGTGATCAATCTCCAATTCTGATAAAAGTATTTGAGTCTGCCTCCCACTTTTTGGGGGAAAGAAGGGGAAGGAGGGGGGGGGAAAGAGTACTCACTTGTAGGGTTGATGGAGTTGGAGGTTCCGCGGGATCTAAACCCTCTGTTGCGGGGTCCTCAGCCTCTCTGGGGGTAGAGTTGAGGAGCGTTGTACTGGTAGTACCCTCTTCCGTAACCACGGGATCTCGAATAGGGCCTTTGATTAAAGCGGCCGGAAGAGAGGCCCCTTTTTCCGGCTCGGCCAAAAAGGTTAGGATTAAAGACTCTTCGCATATTTTGTTGGGCCTTATCCAAGGCGGTGAATGTAGACACGTACTTCCCCAAGGATTTAATAAGATCTTCGCCAAAGAGTAATCCTTTTGGGTTTTGTGATGGCTCTCTGTCCGCCTCTTCGTCTTTCTGCGTTGAGGCTTGCGTTTGCATTGCCCAGGAGTATCAGTGCCCTCTGGCTCCAGCCCCTGATCAGCTCGGTGTTAAGAGGTGTGCCATTGATGTGGCTTTCCTCTGCGGAATGTATGATCCTGGTTAACGGTCCCAAGACGTCGAGAAGACGGTCCTGGCACCCTTTCAGGGATCTTTCCAGCCCGTTCCTTGGATCTCGTCCGAGCTTGAAGAGGAACTTAATCAGCTCGGGGTCCAAGTTGGGGGTATGGCAGGTCTTGTCCTCAATAGATGGTCTAGAGCATTCGGCTCTAAGAATGTTCCGAGTGTCCCTCTCTAAGAGGTTTCTTAGCCATTTTTTGATGAATTTTGCAACGTGGTCTTGTGGCCACCACTCGGAACTTCTGGGGTGTTTGAAGTTTAATGGGGAGAACATTTCTTCCCCCAATGGATTGAGGATGTTGTCCTTTGAGGATGATGGGAGTTCCTCCTCCGGACTGTAAAATTCTTGATCGTCCTCATCAAGGTCCAGGATAGACTCATCAGGTATGTCTGAGGACTCGTCATCATTAAACTCGTCTCCCATATTGTAGTGAGCACTGTGATATTTTGTGCCGCTAGGGACACCGAGATGTTTTGTGCCGCTAAGGACACCCGAATAAGTCGTGCCGCTAGGGACACCGAGGGAGTTCGAGGTGCGGTGACCTCCATTAGTAGTTGAGGTGCTAAGACCTCCCAGATTTGATGAGGTGCTAGGACCTCCCATAGTGCTCTTAGGGATCACTTGATCAACATTTTTACTTTTCTTTAATCTTTTGCCCCTTAATTCGGTGGTATCGTCAGAGCAGTGGGGGTTGAACATTTCTGTGATCTCGTCCTCCTCGATGGGGAGTGACCTTTTTGAGGACATTACCTGAGTGAGGGTCTCAATCATGCAAGACCTCATTTCCTTATGTAGGATTTTTTTAAGGGCTTCATTATCAATATTAGGAGTAGGGGCAGAAGCGTCATCTGAGTCAGGGTCAGACATGGCGCAGATAGGGAGAATAAGTTGTAATTTAGCAAGAGCGCCCCTTTAAATTAAAGTTATGCCAAAGTGAGCCAAATATCCCTTAAAGGTAGTGATAATGCTTTATATAGGGTAATATTAGCTAGCAGTCTTTATTTGGTAATGAGCCTTGGAATAGTATTAATAGAAGCTCTTTAGGTTTGATAAGGTAAATCCCTCTTTTTTATTTATTTATAGAGAATCGATAAAATTGTTACTTGCGCTTCTCTGGGGTAGAGGGCAGCAGCTGATCGCAATTAGGGAACGAGCAACTGACACCCAAGTGCTCGAGCGATCAGCTGCTGCCCGTTGTCATGGCAATGAGCGCAATGGTGTGAGCAGCCGGCTGTAAGGCAGGAGGGAATGCAAAGAGGAAAGGTTCCTGGCAACGGGAGGACGAGGCGCTCCCGTTGCCAAGGAATCTTCCTCTAATACTCGACGCGATGCAGGGTCGCACTAAAGTTCGCGGCCTGCATCGGGGAGAGTGGCAAGTTGAAATCCTCTTATTACATGATAAAAAGGGGGGGCTTAAAACGTTACCGAAGGTCAGCGATCGTGCTGTGGCTACGTCGCTACGAGTTCTAAGGTAACCAAAACGAGAAAATATTGCCGCAAACCGCGCAGAACGTACAATACAGTCCTTAAGCAATATACAATACAATACTTAATAGACCTGGGGATAATTACAGTAGGGATTAGGAAGGGCACAACGCCGGGTGTTAGTAAGAGGGTTGAGGCTATGGAAAAGAGGTGGAGAGGGGATCTCCATAAATTGAATATTGATATAGAGGCAGGGGTGGGGTTAAGCCACGAGAAAGAAATCTAAAGGCAAAAGGAAGTGGTAATCCTAGGTAAAAGGTAATAGTAAAGTCAACTTATCTGCTTGGAGCCGCATTTAAAAGAGGGAGATTGTTGATGGCTCATGCCTTTTATGTGTTGCTAATGTTCTGTTCTGGAACCTTTTAATATTGTGATGTATGCGGCTGCTTGGACTGCATTAAAAGAATAATGCATAATGTAGCCTCCGTTCTTGTAATGAAATTATACATCCATCATTCACTTAATGAATCAAATAGATCTGACCTACATTAAAACGGTGAGCTGATCACCAGTCATTTTCAAGGTTCTAAGTTGCTCTATCCATGAAACCAGTATTTACGGGCCCCAATGCGTAAACATCAGGGGAATAGGTAGGAAAAGAATAGAAAGGATGGAGTACATTTAAAACTTCCAGTAGAAATAAACCACTAAAGAAACCATCTCCATCTTCCACATTCTGTCGTGCTGGACAGTATAGTGAGTTTTTGACACTGTATGACAGTAATTCTTGCCTCACTGCCTGTACTTCCTTTTTTCATGCTTGTCAAACTTAACTGAGGTCTGGGACTTAGAGGGCTATGCAGATTTATACAAGCACCTTTTCACTCCAGGGAGCTATCCTTTCTGGTGAAGAGTCTCTATACCTTAAATTGAGCCCCACAGTCATTCGGGAGCACAAGGTCCTCCAAAAAGAATTCATCCATTGTCTCCATTACTGACGAATCGGGCAGTATCACCAAAAACTCTATTACTATGATGCGACTTCTGTACCTCAAATTCTCCAGAATTTCAGTCTTCCTGTCAGTCAATAGCATCTCTGTCACAATAATCCTTCTGTGCTTTCAGCATCTCTTTCATCCTATTTATTGGTCTTCGCCATTCCACCCATCACCTTGTGCTCTATCCCCTTGAGGTGGACTTCTACAGCTTCTCTGGTCTTCTCCACTGTCCCACGTTTATTGAGCATTGCCAAATTTATTGAGTGTGGAGTCCAAGATGCTATCCTTTCCCTCTGGCCCTCAGCCACTTTTCCTCCTTTTTTCCCCACTCTGGCCTTTACCAGACATGCTACAATGAAGTAGCGCCTCCTTGCTTGGCTTCACTCCCACCCGTAATATCCATTTGTCCATGAGGATTCATGGAGTTATGAGTGTGCCTTCGTGCAAGGCAAGTTGACGCCTCTGCTCCATACCGATCTGTGGTGGAACAAGCACTTCCAAGTCTAGTTCTGCCCACCCTCCACCAGCATGATCGGACCCCAGATGCATCAAAACTCCACCGGTGACACCTTGTAACTGCCACTGCTAACCCTGAGTTTTTATTGCAGCTCCAAATTCTTCTGAAACCCCAACCCCCTCTCCCCCAATTAGTAAAGGCAAACTCAGACATCTTACCATCAGTTCTTCTGCATTTAAAACTTAAATGGTGCTGAAAGTTGGTAGGAGAATAAAGCATGGGCCTGAGAGATTGGAGCAGCCTGTCGAACCTGAAGAAGAGCCCGCCTTTCTTTTTGTTCCACTTAAGTGAAGGGTGATAAAATAGTGGAATTTACATCACTGCCATCTGTGGTGCCTTTGTGGACCTCTGTTGTCATTTCTGGTGGGGTCCTCGTGAGTCTATGGCTGGAGCTACATGTACCATCTGGTGCTGCTGAATCAGCATTGCTATAAAATTTTCGGATCCGTTCTGAAGTCTTGAAATAAGAGGAATCTTCCTGAAGGTGAAGTATACACGATTTTTTTTTAAACTAAATTTAAGTAACGGGTTCCTCTGCCATCTCTTTTTACATGTTCAAATACTCAATTTTTGCCAGTGCAGATCACAGTCAATTTGAATATCTACCCGTATTTGGAATTGACCAACGTGAGAAGATGCTCAATAAGGTGTTTGGATTTGCAAAATGTAACTGACAAACTGTCTGTTAATGAGTTATACTAATAAAAATATTTTTTTGTGTCGAAATTAAAAATAATGTAGAGGTTCTCTGGGTGTACAATAAGGAAACAAAGCTAAGCATGTTTGAACAATGTGGCACTGGAATTTTGCACAATTATTTTGCACAAGTTTGCTCAAGCACCGTCAGGTCAAAAAAGTGCATGTAGGAGAAGTATCTTATGCAAGATTCCTTCAACAGGGGAGGTATTTTTATTTTGACATAAAGTTACCAAGGTTTCAGTTCTTATTAAGAATACCTAGGCATTGCTTGATTCATTAAGGAGAGGAGATTCATGTCGCAGTAAGACAATTTGTACAGAGTTAGTGCCACCGTTTACCTCGGATCTTCAGTATGTTGGGTAGTATATGGAAGAAACTGGGGACTGTGATGCCAACTTTCTCCATCTCCCCACTACGAGTAATTAAATTGAGTGTTACTATACTTGCCTGCCCTTGCTGCTGTGAAAAATGCTTGTAAAATAATAAGTCCAGTGCTGCAGGCCATTGTAGAGAAACAGCAGTAAAGATTCACACATTGGCTTCCAAGTTCTTTACCTGACGTTGTTACCGGTTCATTCCCTGCTTTCCGCCATTCTTATTAGATTAGATATTCAGTGCTATGGTCTGAGTTAGCACCACAGATTTTGTCACTCAGACTATCTTCCACGCTAGTCCAACATTGCTGTAGAAGGGCATTATATTTTAGTGTCCCAACTTGAAAAATAATTGGACGCTTTTTGGAGATGGTGATATAGAGCGTTGGTGTAAAGACCGGGGGAAACAGCGATTGATTATTGTATATTAGTGGTGCTGGGGTGTTGCCGTGGATTAATGACTCCGAAACCAACGTACTTATGTTTGATTTTTCCAACACTTTGCAATTTCTTCTGCATTTTATCCCCATTATATTTGAGTTGTCATTTGAGATCCACTAGAGGTTTTTCTGTGAAAATCGAAAATGAAGTACCCCACATTAACACAGTGGAAATCTGACAACACTTTATCAGAAAAAGCAAGAGTGCATCTCCAAACTTCCATGAAAGTTACTTATTTGACAGTTTGAATTTTGGAAACCTGATTACAAGATTCCTCCTGTCTTTTCAGCATGCTGTAGACATACGCGAAGAAATGCCTGATCAGACAGCCAAACGAATGCTGGCTCTTCTAGGAATTCTGAAATACAAACCCCCAGGAAACACAGGAGACATGTATGTATTATTTTAGCCTTTTTCTGTTTGGTGGAAGTTTATGCAATTTGCTGTCATACATTTTTTTATGTGTAGGAGGCTGGATTTCATTTTTCCTTTTACATTATTTCTTGCAACATTCCTAAACGTTTGCGGTGTGAATCTGTGTCCTGGAGGCAAGAAATCTCCTTGAACCGTGTACAAAAATATTCGCCTCTTCGATAAAAATGTTCTATATCTACCAGTAGTATCCATTTCACAGGAGCATGTAGCTGACTTCATTGCTTTTTGTTATTATGCATGAGTTTCATGGTAGGTCAGTAATTCTGCTACAGGTTTCTTTCTATAGTTCTTGGTTCCAGCACAAGCACCTGGTGATCTTTTTCTTTCTCTATGTTGGCATGGATACCTATGTTTTTTGACATATGTGGATAAGCCATAGTATATCCTGTGTTTTTGTAGGTATGTCTTCTCTCTACCACCTTTTATATGGAAGGTGTCCTTATAAATTCTGAAAGATGTGTGCCATTGATTACGCAGAGAAGGTGCTGCAGGTTTGGATTTACCAGCAGATGCTGGTAAATCCAAACCTGCAGCACCTTCTCTGCGTAATCAATGGCACACAATGATGGCAAGCAATGATTAAAGTTTTACCTTTTATGAAGTGGACTCTGGCATTTGCGATTGCCTGCTGCAGCATTCTTTGCCACATTGCCACTGCACATGACATGTTTTGGATGTCCATGGACGATAGGTCAGTTTACGGATTCATAACATTCTTGTCCTTCTCTTGTACCTTAACAGGTAATATTAGGTTTTAGATAATGGTGACAGATTTAAATGATGATCATTTACAGGTATTCATATTTTGTTGTTTTACAAAAAATGGCATCTTATAGCTTTCGCTTTCCCACCTGTAACCCCAGCAAGAATGTCCCATAATTCACTTTACTTGTCTTCATTTGACTGCAAAGTGAGAGCAGTTTGTAAACACCAAACCCCATTTTGAAAGAAATAAGCAGCAATTTTGTAGAAGACATAACTTGACATTTGAACCTCTGTCTCTGAAGCGCAGCATATGATAAATGATAAATACAGAATTTAAAGCCATCTTTATTTATTACTTGAACTTTCACAACCCACCAACAATCTGCTTGTGACCCACTGTTTGGGAAACACTGAATTAGAGTTAAGTCTCAACTACTTATCCGTATCACCAGTGATGCAAATAGCAAGGGCTGTAGAGAACTGGACACATATTTGGGATATGACTGATTCCTTGAAATTAATTAACCGTGACATTACAGAATATTCGTATTTCTAACATGACTTTGGCCTTCTTGTAAGATTAGACAGGATATATATGCACCCCTCCGTAATTTAGATGGAGTACCTCTGTAGAGCAATAGCAGACCATAACTCGTTATGAAGGTATTTCGATGGGGATACCAGAGAACCACCATACCTTCCTGTAAAGTGCAAGTCACTGCTTTAGAAGACACTTCATTTCGAAGGGCAATAGTTTATGCGACACAGCATTATTTTATGGAAAATGAGGAGTCGGCATCAAACACATTGATCGAGTGGGAGGTGTTCAGAAAACAGCACATGTATCACAACTATATGTAGAGATGGACATAGATACCCCAGAAAAGTGCATAAGAGGTTTAGAGTTGGAGACCGCCCAAAGACTTGAAGTGAGAGACAAACTAAACTTATGGAGACAGATGCCTAACCATTAGAGAAACTGGAATGCCTCTTGATTACAGATCCTATGTGGCTAAGAAACATGATGAGTGGAAGAAGTTAGGGATACTATTAGCCTGGCTGATTATGTCGTACTCAAGGTGGATGCCAAATGTTATGTCTGGGACAATGCAAGGGGATTTAAAAATGAATCATGCATTCATACATTATTAATCTGCCCTATACACATCAAGTAGTTTAGGTGCTTCAAGGAAGCTGGGGAATTATTTGGTTGAGTCGAGCATGGCTTCAATCCCCCCAAACTATCAGAACAACTTTTTATATAGGTAAGATCCAAAGTAATGTTTCCCTACTACAACTGGGAATTGAGTAATAACATAACAAAACCTATATGAATGAAGAAAGCCCGATTACCGGTCTTCTACTGATGGTGTAAATTGTATAACCACAGCTACAGCAATTTAATGCTGTATTTCATGATGAATAATAATAAAGATTGTTTAAACAAATATTCTCTCCATTCTTTTTCTGGGTCAGCAGTCCTAAATGAAGCAGGAGGGAGACTATTTTCAGGAGTAGCTTCACCATACAAATTGTAATGTGCAGTGGTGTTGAAGGTAGTGTATGTTTACCTGTCTGTCTCATAAGGTAAACACAAAGAGTTGAACTTGAGAGTAAATCATATACCCTCTTGCAGAAAGGAGACCCCTTTCAGTAGCCTCACTGTTCGGTTCAGCCAAGAGGGCAGTTACACGTACACGATGCCTGAAACTTAGTGAAGGAAAATCTAAAAGGGAAAAGCCGCAAAGGCACAAAAATGTATTTTGTGCTTCTACATTATGTAGAGCTAATCCTTTTTTTCACTGACCCAAATTATGGAAGTTAGATCTGGATCTTCAGGCCTACCAGTTCTGTGCTGTGGAAGCTGAGCCAAAATTTACTCTTTAGGTCTGCAAATACTAAATTGAAATATCAAGGTCAGAACAAGGCATGAGCTATAAAGACATAGTAGGACTCAATGGGAAATTGGGTGTTCCTACTTATCAACATCTTGTAAGTTTAGCAAAGCAGCTCCAATGGCTGTGTCTAAAGCATCAATAAACAAAACACATAGCTGATAAAAAGAAGAGGAGTCCGAGTTAGAGGAGATGGCCTCCATTAATTGTTCAATGAAGGGAAGGTTATTACACGGGGGTGGTAAATCGTGTGAAGTTTGCATACTATATTATCATAACTCCATATTTTGATACCTAGGTATTCACAATAGGGCATTGACACAATTTTTGATTGTTTAGCGGTAAGCATGGAGCGGTATATGCAAGCTAAGCCGCCACCAGCTTTTCCCATATTGTTTGATGTCAAAGTTGGGTGGCACAAGAGTGTCTAGGATGGGTGATGAGGGATCATTAAGCCAAGTTTCCGTTAAGATTAGGAGGTCAAGGTCTTGTGCAAGAATGAGATCGGCAATGTTAGTAGCATTCTCTCTGCTAATGCATCCCAATAACATTTTGCTTACTTCTTTGATAATTGCATAATGTCAGAGAAAGAAATAGAATTATTTGTAATGCGTGGTCTATAAAAAAAAAAAAGTATGTATATGGTATTTCTTTAGCGCAAACCTTACCAAAGCACTGCGGAGCGCTGTGCAGGGACAAAGAAAAGCATGAATTTAGCAAATGATATGAGAGGTAGCAGGGTTGTGGATGATTAATTCATTGTGATGTAGTGTGTTTTAAAGAGGTGAGCCTTTAACTCTTTACTAAATTGGAGCAGTGTTGGGGTGCCCTGATGGATACGGGGATGTTGTGCAAGATCCTGGGTGCATGGATGGAAAAGGCATGTTGGCTTGTTTTTTTTACACTTCTTAGTTTATAGTCTGATGGTGTTCTGGCTGCGGGAGTGCTGAGAACCACCAGAGGTGGTGAGCTTGTATGCAAGGCAAGTGGGATTGCTGGTCATTTGGTTTTGGAAATTATGCAACTGATTTGGAAGATGGTGCAGGCCAGTGAGGGGTGCCAATGGAGTTCCATCAGGATGGGGGTAATGTAATCATATTTTTTCAGGCCTTCGATGAGATTTGATGCGGCGTGTAGGATGCACTTATGGGGTTTCAGTGTGGAGTATGAGAGGCCATGGAGCAGGGTGTTACCACCATCCAGATGCAAGAGTGTGAGGGCTTGAAAAGCAGTTCTGGAGTTGCTTTCTGAAAGAAACAGTTTCACTTTCTGTAGAAGGGAGAGCTTGTACCATTCCATCTTTGCCTTTTTTGGCAATGTATTCCTTTAGTGTGATGTTGGTGTCCAGGGTGAATACAAGTGACATGGCATTCGGTGAAAGTTGGAGTTCAAAACTGTCATGGTTCATGTAATTGAGTCAGGGTTTTACTAGTTCTTGTTTGGTGTTCTTGGCAAATAACATGAATTCTGTCTTGGTTGAGTTGAGCTTCAGGTAGACACTAGACATCCAGATCTGAATGACATGCAGGCAGTGTTTGAGGCATTGGATGTCTGAAATTTGAAATATGCAAATTTGAAAATAGACTGAGTCTCCTTAACTCTTGTTAATCTTGCTCTGAATCAGTTGTTTAGCATCATATGGGATTACACTTCAATTCTCACCAAGAAGGGGCAAAGCCAGTTGGTCTGGCTTTTTGGTTAGGGATGTGTTTGGTAATCCCATAATGAAGCAGTTTTTTAGGCCACCACAATGTGGAACCGGGGAGCTGACCCCCTTTACCGAACAGACTGCTTTAGCAGAGTTGAGCTGCACACTCAAAGAAGACTGTTATGTAAACGAGTCACAATATGCAGTTTGTATGTTAACGGGTGAATTCAAAAGGCCTACACAACAACATTTTGCATAGTAGATAATTTTGACAAAATTTCTGAATTTTCTTTGCATCTATGTGTGCTTATGTCTACTTTGTGAACTGAAATAAAGCTGTAAATCCAATAACGTGTTACGGTGCCAACAAAACAAATGAACATGCACGAGCAATTAGTGACTAAGACTGTGCTTTTATGAAAACTGAAGGCATTCAAACAAACAGCACACACTTCTGGACAAAAAAATCACAAATCGGCAAATAGAATGTCAATGTGTCAATAAATACATCAAAATAGACATGGTACAAGGCACATGTTGTTTCGCTTAGGCAGTCTAACAAAAGGACTGCATGATGCTCCATTAGTAACACTTATTGGTTACACAAAAGGGACAATGTAACAATCCATGAAATGTGATATCCATAATGGACATACCATCCAAACAATGGCAAACCATTAAAAACACAAGAATGCTAATGGCTCAAAGACACTGATCTAGAGCACACTATCTTTGTACTTCTTACTGCGCGTTTTTGAAGAATTGGTTACGGGAGATACTTGGACAGCTAAAGCTGTTTGTAGCAGAGGTAAACATTGGTTCAAATGTTAAACCTTTGCTTTTGAGTCGTGTTGAATGTTGAAACATTATTATGCAACATCCCACCCCGAAAAGCAAGGTGGTGCAGGCGTCCACAAGCAGAATTAATCCAAATGCGTTTCCGACCACCCTGCTGATGGGGAGTCTAAACGCATGGAAAATTCACTAAACATATGTTTTTGTCTGCCAGCCTTACCCTTAGTTAAGTCAATACCAGCTGGGGCATTGAGTTGTGGTTCCTGTGCTAGGAGGCTCTACCTCTCTGGAAGTGGCTGAACGCT
Source organism: Calotriton arnoldi (assembly GCA_963921515.1). NCBI lineage: Eukaryota > Metazoa > Chordata > Amphibia > Caudata > Salamandridae > Calotriton > Calotriton arnoldi. The sequence goes on along the minus strand of CAWUFW010000531.1, from coordinate 2,798,827 downwards.
CAGGGCAATTTCACAGAACCCAAAATGGGCTTTGCTAGTGCTAAGCAAAATGCACAGATTCAGGCAGCAGAAGAATAAATGTTTTAGATTGTGTAAAATCACAAAATCGTTGAAGGCTCTTCTCAGCTATGGAAACTGTTCTAGTCTAAGTCTGAGGTTTGGTGAATGGTGAACGTTAGAACGTTTGATACAATACCTTCTCGTGTTACTGGCTGCCTCCCAATTAAATTTGGCAAGAGTACATTCATCTTATGTTTAGGAGAGATTTTTTTTCTTAGCAGTAAGGTGCCTATTTTGCTAGTGTTTTCTAAAACACATGACATTTTAGAACCTGTACTTTTCATCAGCTCCTCTCATTAAAGGGATGATTTTAATTTCTAAAGGAACCTTATCCTCTCTGTCCCCACTTTTGTGCCTAGGTCTCCTCCCACCCGCTTTGCTAATGTCAGTAGTACACTTCCATTATATGAGAATATACCCCCACCTCCATCATGTGCACAAGACCAGTCTAGTGACTTCCAAAACAGATCCTACCGGCCTCCATTACTCTGGCTCACTCATACACACAGATCTGATAGAGACATCTAGCCACAGATTCCTTATCTTTTTGTACAGCAGTACCTCTGCACGTCGGTAGAGGGCGTCGAGCGACTCTGTAGCGACGTCGTCCTCTGGATTTGACGTCGACGGAGTCCATATAAGCCCTCCCCTGACGCGCTGATGTCAGTTTCTTCTTTTCTGCACTTACAACGTGGATCCGATCAGCTGTTCCTTATGGACGTTTTTCGGCCTACCTCGACGATTTTGTTGAACGGAACAGTGTGCCTTTCATATGTCCTCTGGGTTCAAGCCTTGTGGGTCTTGTGGACGACAAATGTCAGCCACGGACCCTCACTCTATTTGTATGTTGTGCTTATGTGAGCACCGTGACTCTGAGGACTGTGACTCATGCCAACGGCTTCGACCGAAGGTGCTGAAGAAACGTTGGATGAAGCTTCTAGCGGCACGGTTGTCTCAGTCTTCCAAGACGTCCCATCAGCCTCAGTCCCCTTTGCACTCCAAGGACCGACCGCGTGTCATATTCAGGAGCCGTTCTCATGGGTATCACTCTCCATTGACGCCCAAAGTTAAAATAAGCAGGCGTTCGAAGTCCCTGCATCTACCGACTTCGCTGCAGAAGGCCTGCTCCCGATCTTTGCCTGAAGACTCGTGCATGAGTCTACCCCGCGCCCGCTTGCCTACCCAGGAGCCAGGGTAACTCTGGCCCAAATGAGAGAATATTATAACTCTTTCCATAGTTTCTTCGAGTCTTCACCTCCCCCTGGAGCGCCCTTGGGCTCCAAGGAGGTGCACTAGACTGTGACTGTGTCCACGCTGGCGGGTTCACCCTCGGTGTCAGTCTGGTTGCTGGATTCTAAATCCTTTTGGGGTTACTACCTTCAGCGTTGGGGTTTGGTCCACCAACTCTAGCAATGGCATTGAGGTCCGGCCTGCTAACTTCAGTGACGGCGCCGCTCGATGCTCCATCGTCTGTCTTGTGGATTGTTACCTGCCTTGTTATGTTGGCCTAGGCCTGGCTGCCATGCTGTTTTCCTTTGCGCACGTTACACTGAGCCGGGCCTCCCTCGCCCTTTGCTCGTGCCAAGTTCTTTTGCACTGTCTGCATTTTCTGTTGTTCACCTTTTTGGGCTCAGTCTGCACAAGGTCGCATAACAATGTATTTTGGTTCTTCCTGATATGGCCAGTCTCGCGCACCCAGACATAACATTAGGTGCAATTGCCATGAAGAATTTGGTATGCTTTTAATACTGTGGTTTACTAGCGTTTAACACACTTGGAGAAATCCCTTTCAGTGAGAAGAGCTATGATGTCCTGCTGATGTAATTCTGCATCTAGAGACTGAGGTATGGGGGTTCGCTAGTCAAAGCCCAGAGGTCTTCTATTATTATAATAAACTATCTTACTGCAAGGGGAGGGTGGTAATGTTATTTATACGTTTATCCACTGAGCTCTGAGATGCTTTCCCCGTTTGTATTCTATGGTATTGTAACCATGCTGCTTATATTAGTCATATGCATTATGCTATTAGTACTGACACGTGTACTGTACATTAGAGCACGTAAGTTGGAATAAACATTTTAAACTATCCAGTGTCTCTTCCTACGCACCTTGTGGACAAGTACGAGTGAGTGACGAAAGAGTGTTCTTGCTTCTGCGAGTCCTGAGATAAAGATACCGTGTTCTGGGTTGTCCAAACATTAGTACTTGGGTGCTAATGGGATGCTAAGCTATTTGGGTTGGGGTTTTTGGGTGCTACGGTATATGGTGGCAAACCACTGTATTCCGGGGTCCCATTTTCCTGTGCATAGCTCTGTGTATGTGCAGAAACCTTATGACATGGCGCCCAACGTGGGGCAGCTTATCTGCGAGACGCTTGAGTAGTACTTGTGCTTGTCCACAAACCCCTCGCGTACGCTTCCGGAGGCGTATGTGACGGTGATACCTCCTATATTGAATGTTTTATAGGTTCTTTCAAGCTTGATGTTATTAAAAAGGTTAGTTAACAGACCCATTTTTGTGCTCCCTGTTAGGTTGTCGGATATTATTGTTTAGTCATGGCTGGTGTGGCGATAGCTGCACATAGTCGAGGAGCACTCCGAGACCACTTAGCTGTGTATGGAGTGCCCGATACAGGGGTCGAGTTGGTCTTTGTGGTTCAAGCCGATCCGGCTTATCACTTTGAAGTGTTTTACACTTGGATCACTTTTGAAGCGGTGGATGCAGGTGATAAGCTGTTTCATGAATATAAACCCACCGTTATTCCTGCTGCATATCGACCCTATACCACTCTTGAAGTACCTCTCACGGCTTGGCAGCACCGTGTTTGGTTTAATGGCGCCCTACCACAACCAACTACCGCAGTTCGTTTAGGCCCCTTGTCAATTCAGGGGGCCACTTGGCCTGTATTGGCCGGGTATACCCCGCATCCAAATTATCTGGCATTACCGCTATGAACTGCGCACTATGCATACCGAATTGGTACGAGTGCATCGAGCCCTAGTGACATACGTTACAGGTAGTCTACATGGAGCTGCTCCTGTAGTCGCAGGCCAACCAGCTATAGCCGCTGGAGTGACTATAAGTCCTGTCATGGTAAATTCTGTGATGGGCAAACGTCCACAAAATAAGGACGACTATCCTTACTGGCTTGCAGAAAAGTTCGATCAGATAGAAGCAGTGTTTCCCCATACATCCCCAGTAGATAAACACCGCATCCTCACGATAAGTTTGCCAAAAGACATAATCCCCGATTTGACATCATGTGAAAACTGGGGTAAGGTATTCGCAGCAGTTTATTCAAAATGTTTTGGAACTCCTTCCATGACGGTTCTACCCTCTGTAATTAAAAAGTACAGGATGAACATGGCCCTGAAGCGGCTGTGGAATTAGGGATGAGACTAGTGGGAGTGTTTGATGTAGTAGCTGAGCTGATCCTTGGAAATGTCAAGGGCGATGCTATGAACTTTCAAGTAGCGAATGCTTTGGCTTTGGTCCCAGAGTTGGACAGGCCCCGCGAATTACCGAAAATTATTGCCCGGGCTTATAAAACAATTGGAAGAAATAGCCTAGGCAACAAGCCTTTTGTAAAAATGCAGACTCAATCGCAAACCCAAGTTGCACAAACAAAAAGTGCATCCGAGAAAGATGATAAACCAGTCTTCACTAAAAAGAGTTGGAGACAGAATAAACAGGGTAAGCAACAAAAGAAGCCGGGGTCGAGAGGCGCTTCCCCAGTTTCGGTTTCTTCTGAACGTACTTATGATTTACGTGATAGGTCAAGGATTAAATCACCAGAAAGGTTTCAGAGCTCTGATACGCGTTCTCCTCGTTCTTCACAGGCCCAGACGTCGTCACAGGCTGGTGGAGGAGGACGGCAAGATAGAGGAAGGGGCCGAGAGGCTCCCCAGGAGCGAGACCAACCTCGACAACAAGTCAGAGGGAAAGCAGAAGACTTTCATCTTCCTCGACCGCAATTTCAGAAGAAAAAGGTTGCCGCTGTCACAGCGAAATATGCCTCAGACCGTGAGAACGAGACTCCAGAATTGGACGTGGGCAGTGACCCTCCTAGACAGCGCCGCGGAAGTTACCATAGTGCGGGAGGCGCTACGTCCTCATATGGAGGCGACAGCAACTGAAACATTCGTTACTGTAGAGACAGCTGACACGAGAGTGGCACCCCCTGACAGACTATATAATATAGTCATACAAATTGAAGGTGACATACCGCGTGAAATAAAAGGGATTTTTTGGGAAAATCTAACCTCTTCATATGACATTTTGTTAGCAGAGGTGGATTGGCCACCCCCATTCGTTTTAGCTGCACATAAAGGAGAGGAGGTAATCCTTCCAAGCTTCTCACGGCATGTCCCAAAAGACAAAGCTGAAGCACTTGCAGCTGAGTGGGCTGTGTACCTGGCACCAGCGTTATACCGCAACCATGTGGGATGGGATGAAGAATCACCTCCTCATGCAATACCTTTGCGGTCACTACCGCAGCCACAACCCCAATATCCCATCAAACGGCAGGCAAAAGGCCCCGTCTCCGAAATTCTGACACAGTTGGAATATCAGGGAGTAATTGAACCATGCGTATCACCTATGAACAATCCCCTTTTCGTGGTTTCTAAACCCGATGGATCGTACCGCTTAGTTTTGGATTACCGGCATTTAAATACACATTGTCGGAACTTTGCGGTGCAAAATACACACAGTTCTGCGCTTGTAGACAGTCTTGTTCGTAAAAATACAAAACGACACTAGACCTTTCAAACGGTTTCTACACGCACAACCTAGCCCCGGAGAGTGGTCAATGGACCGCATTCACTTCCGGTGGTAAATTATTCCAGTTCCGGCGTTTACCCATGGGCTACAAAAATAGTCCGGGTATATTCGCCGCCCGTGTTGTTTCTTTGTTAAATGACATTGATCAAGACGCATGTTCGTACGTAGATGACATCTATCTGACGGACGACGAATTATTTCAGCATTTGTCCCGTGTGGACCGCATTATTCTTGAATTTGCGGAGCAGGGTTACAAATTTAACTTTGCTAAGTCACACATTGCTGAATTTACAGTTCTGTTCTTGGGCTATGAGCTCAACAACGAAGGTAAGGGCTTAGCCCCCCATTTCTTGGAAAAATGTGCACATTTGTGCCCCCCAAATACTCTGAAGAAACTTCAGTCTTTGCTGGGTTGCCTAAATTTTGGGCGTACTTACATTCCCGAATATGCCCAGCGTATCAAGCCTTTGTATGCTTTGATACAACCTACTTATTCAAGGTCTTGCTGGCTGCCTGAGCATACCTCAATTCTGCAGTCTTTGCAGACAGACCTTTGGAGTCTAAATATCTTTTGACTCGTGATAACCACACAAACCTGGTGATTAGAATAATTCCGGGGCGGTGGGATTCACCTATTTGACCTTTAATGAAGGTGATACAGTACCCATCGCATACAAGTCACATCTGTACACTTCCGCTGAATTGCGCTTTACATCTGTCGAAAAGTTCTAACTGCAGTGCAAATGGCGATTCTGAAAGAACGCGCACTGGCACAGGGAAAGCGGATTCTGGTGGTAACACCCTGTCCTGCCCTGGAGGCAGTAACAAAGGCAAGTGTACCGAACTCAAAAGCAATGCATCCCCGTTGGATACAATGGGCTACATCCTTGACGTCTTCGGACGTCACTTTTGTTTTTGATTCTTCTCTGCAGACTCAGGAGTTTTTGCAGTATGAATTCGTTCATCCTCCTCCTTTGTTTTTATTACCGCTTGAGGATTACAAATGTGTGATCTACACCGATGGTTCGGCGCAACCGGCCACTGGGTCCAAGCACGCTTATTCAGCTGCATGTGCTATTGTTGCGGGTTCCTTTGTAGATGGAAAGTTCAAATCCTCTGCAGTGCATACTCGCACACTTGGAGATAGTACCGCACAATTGGCCGAGCTGCATGCATTGCTACTTGCACTTGAGTTCGCTTCTCAGGATGAGACAACTCTTATTGTATGTGATTCTTTTTACTGTGTACAATCTTACAATGACAATCTGTTTTTCTGGTCGAAAAACGACTACAAGGACGCAAAAGGGAGCACAATTAAGCATAAAATGCTTTGGGTTCGAGTGGCAGAATTGCAACAACGTCTGCCCCTCACACAGGTGGTTCACACCTTAGGCCATCAGCGGGTGGGCGCACACGCTATAGGTAACGATCTGGCAGATGAAGCTGCCCGTTCAGCAGTAGTCACGTGTTCAGTAGCAGCGGTTACCAGGTCCAAGTCTAAAATAGACCCTGTTATATTAGCAGCTATTGCTGCAACCAAGGAAGGTAATAATTACCCTACAGGTTTCCCTTCCAAGTATTCTTACACATTAAGTCCCGATCAGGTTCCTTATGTAACTATACCTGACGTTGGAGATCGGCTGATCCCCAACGCGGACCGCAGGAGTGCTCTTGATATCAGCTGCACACGAAGGCATGGCTTCGGCTCATGCAGGTGTGTCAGCTACGGTTTCCATCTTGCAGCAGCGTTATTGGTGGCGTGGGTTATATAAAGACACCCGTGCTTTTGTGCTTTCTTGCGATGTTTGTCAACAGATTAAGCCTTCCACGGTAACACGTCCACCACAAACCCCGCTCTGCATTGCTAACAGACCCTTTGGGTGTGTTTACTTGGATCACTGCGGTCCATTCTCATCAGACACTGCCTATAAATACATCTTAGTGGCAGTGGACTCGTGCACACGGTTTCTCTGGGTCTGGCCACAACGGAGTGCTGACGCCCGAAATGTAATCAGGGATTTGCGTGTCTTTGTGGGAATTTTCGCATGCGGCACCTTCCATTCGGACCAAGGTCCAGCGTTTGCCTCTAGGGCTTACAAGGATGCAATGGCTTCGCTTGGGGTGCGGGTGAAATTTTCGTCTCCGTATAGGCCTGAGGGCAACTCTATCGTTGAACGAATGAACCGTGACTTAAAGCAATCCTTAACAGCTAGGGTTATAGGTACTGGCAGGAACTGGCTGGCCCATTTGTATACCGTTCAGCGTGCACTTAATAATCTCCCTAGAAGACCTCTGGGTGGGCGGACCCCATACGAAATGCTCTTTGGCATAAGAATGTTTGTGCCTGACCTTGAGGGTCCAGACATCGCGGCGCAATCCGCCAAGTTTGATGTAGATAACCATTCTGCTATGTTACAGGACTTACAAGAAGCCCGAGACAAACTTGCAACTACACATTTGCCTTCAGCCACAGATCCTGCGTTGCAGATTCCGGTAGCCGGCTGGCTTCCAAAGGTTGGAGAACTGGTTCGAGAAAAGGTTGAAAACAAAAAGAATTCGGCCCTCTTTTCGTGCACCGGTTCCAGTTCTGGGCTTGAAAGGAACACGTACAGTCATTTTACCACCGCTTCCTGGTCGCAAGGAGAACAGATACATCTCAGTGGAAAATGTCAAGCTACAGCGCCTGGCCGATCCTGAATAGTGTCACACCTGCGGTCTCTTGTCCTGCCATTTATCGGACATATGTTCATAGTCCATCTGCACGAACGATCGCTGATGCTGTAATTGAGATGGTTGATTTGCCTGAATCCTCTACTTTGCTTGAAACTACGATTGATCCCCAATTCTCCACCAATATCGACGAGGACGAGTATATTTATCCTGCATCAGAATCGGTGGCACATCAACCAACAACGCCACTTGGCCCGACTCGTTATTCTTTTGATTCGGATTCCACATCTTCAAAAGTTCCATCCAAGTTCAGTATTTTTATATCCTGGTTTAGAGACAATTTTTTGATTCCACCCTGGATATACATCTGGTTGGTACTTTTCTTGATATTTTTGTTCATGTCCATTGGCTTTGTCACAGTGTTTTTTCTACTAATTAATGGTCACTATTTACCTGAACGCTCTGCTGTAGACTATGTTTCTGGAACTTTGGCTCCTCATTCCTCGTCTCACATCATGAAGCGTGACCACACATTTGTGAACATTTCAGCTTTTCCAGTTGCTGATGGCATCGTATGGGATGCAGTGAACTATCAAATCCATGGTCCGACGGAAATTATTAATGTACCTAATGTCCTTCGTGTTTCAATGGGTGATGTAGTACACAATAATATTCATTCTGATGATTGGGATGTGCATGCCGTTGAAGCATTGTTTGCCGATTTAAAATATTATGCATCTTTTAATGCTGAAGATCTATATATGAATTCTGCTAATTATGCCGATTTGTATTGTTACCAACATTGGGGTAATCATTTTCTCCATAAGCCCAGTGCCCTGCGAAGTTCGGTTAACTATACCCAATGGGAACATTGTCCAAACCCCTTGCCAGGTAGCTCTCAAACTCTTCGAAATAAGTTTAATTATTTCACTGATTTTAATCGGTCGAACCCTGCATCCTATTATTTTAGACTAAATAACACATCAACTCAGAAAATTATGTTAACACACACCAAATTGCTTTATTCAGGTTCCTTTCTAAGTGCCCTAGCCGTGGGTGGTTATGAGTACTGGGATAATACAGTGGATTTAAAATCTATTTGGGGCTCCAAGCCATGGCAGGTACAGGGAACCGAGGCATTACACCGTGCTTGCCTCATCCCCACACAAATTATGTTCCTCAATGTCTCCATCTATCAGACTACATGTTGGGGCTTAGCAACCACTAAACAATTGAATACTCCATCAATACCATCCCTGTCGAGTTTTCCCAATGAAAGCTCACGATTCAATCTGTCCCTCGTGTCCCTGCAGGCAATGTTACAGAATAATTCGTTTAATGTTTCTGAGCTGGTTCAGTCACCCTGGTTAGTATGGCCTATATCATCTAATGCATGTCAAATGCGTTTTCACGATTCTGGTGCTGGCTACACACAGGGAAGGCCTGATCCGAGATTTACTGATTCCCGTACTGTCACTACATATTCTGTTGGTAAATTATGCAAACAATGGCTGCAACATTCGTCCCTTGATTCTGTTAAACAACATTTGTCCCTCCTTTCAGGCAATATTGATCTGTCCGACTTTGTTTTGGGACCTCGTGGTCCCCGACCTAAGAGGTTCATTTATGAAACATATAATGAACTCTGGAAGCTATCACAAATGGAAGCTGCTTCCCGTCTTCGGGAAATAGATCAAGCAAATTTGGAAAAGGTGCTTGCTGTTGTTGACAATAGTATTAATACCCTGTCTTCTCGCATTTACACTTTAGAGAATATTGTGTCCTCTGTTGTTGATATTGTACAAGATGATGTTTCTGTGTTATATCATGGTCAGAATCAATTGCGTTCAGTTATGCAGTTTGCATGGACTTTACAAACGCTTAAGTTAGGTAAAGTGCCTTGGCATTTTTTGAACACCTCTGCCTTGTTTCTACCTTTTAACTTAACTGACAAACAGCAATTTATGTCCATGAAAGATGCAACTTACACTCTATTACATATCGAAAAGATGGATCCTTTGCCGTTCTCTGTTGCAGAACTCGATTCTGCTGTGTGGCTAGTTCATGGGGTTATCGCTTTACCTTTTTCCTTATTTGAATTTGACTCGTGCATGAAACATTATCCTGTGGGCCGTTACCGGCCCTTGGGCAGTGCTTTCCTGCATGAACTCTGGTCCTTGCCTTTCATGTATAAATGCCTTCGGGACGGCAAGGAAGTCTTTCTCACGGGGAGTACTGCGACTCGACTATGGGTCATTCGCTTATTTGTAAACACATTAAATTGCATGGCTCATGTAGCGTTTCCGCTCCGAATCTTGCTTGTGTGCTGAAAGGTATTCCTGCTCCTGTTATTTCACCTACTTTCACTCTCCTTTCCAATGGTAGTTATTTACTTTTAAATAACGAAAACTGTTGTGGCCTGCAAGCTGGCATTCCTTACATTGTAACAGTTTCGCACAGGGTTGTCTGCTGCAAAATGTGCTTTTTCCTCCCCCTCATGGCAAGGTTGATATCTCTATTTGGCCTTCCATCCCTACCATGGAAGCTGATTTCAATAGACTGAGCAGAATAAAGGCACTATTATTAAACGAGGAAGTTATGCTCACGTCCGCCCGGGAGACATTCATTCTCCAGGTGGCGAGTACCCACAGTGAAATACAGGCCCTTTTAAACACTAATCTCCCCCAACATTTTGGGGAGTTAATACATCGTATTTTTAACGCATCTAACACTGAAGGCCTAGTACACTTTTTTAAGGTCGTGGGGTCGGGCTTGGTGTCCTCCTTCCAAACTATTTTTGGTGCAATCCCGGCTTTCATACATTCTATTTTTTCCAGTGTCTTTGGCGGTTTCCCATTGATTCTCGCTTTAGCGGCTGGTGTCTTGCTCTTAATTTGCTTTCTGCGCAATGGCTGCTCCCCGATGGGACCTGCTCGATCCAGAACGCCTCCAGCTGCTCCGTGAGCGCCTTTTGGCTGGTTTTGGTGTCTTGCCATTGGCGACACTGAGTGTGTCATATACTCTTTCATTTCGCTTTGCGTATTTCACTTGCGTGCAACCTGTGATGACTTGTGTCCGCTGTCCTTTCACCTGGACTCTGGATTATTGCCTCTCCAATTCGTCATTGTCTGTTCCGGATTTTGTTCAGTTGATGGGTCCCTTAGAGGCCCATGAGCAGGACTGTTCCGTTGCTGGCTGTATGGCGCGTGCGGCTGCACTGGGGATTTTGGCGCAATGGGATATCTGGGCGGCTGCCCAGGATCTCCTACAACGAAGCTGTTTCAATTATCACGCAAGCTGTCCCGCATTGCTTCTGAATGCTCCCTTTGTTGAGGAGCATTCCTGCTCTTTGATCTCATGGATTGGATGGCATCTATGTTTTTTGACGATTCCAATGATGAACTCTTGGAGGGTATGGCTTTTCTCTGCACTTACACTTTCATGGATTGACCTGCCCTTCGCCGTTTGGGCGCTCCCTGTGCTCCAACGGCTGTGTTTTTCCTCTGATGGGCCTCTGTCCTGGCCGCTGGACTGACCAGGGAGGGTGTCTTGTGGATTGTTACCTGCCTTGTTATGTTGGCCTAGGCCTGGCTGCCATGCTGTTTTCCTTTGCGCACGTTACACTGAGCCGGGCCTCCTCGCCCTTTGCTCGTGCCAAGTTCTTTTGCACTGTCTGCATTTTCTGTTGTTCACCTTTTGGGCTCAGTCTGCACAAACATGTACAAGGTCGCATAACAATGTATTTTGGTTCTTCCTGATATGGCCAGTCTCGCGCACCCAGACATAACATTAGGTGCAATTGCCATGAAGAATTTGGTATGCTTTTAATACTGTGGTTTACTAGCGTTTAACACACTTGGAGAAATCCCTTTCAGTGAGAAGAGCTATGATGTCCTGCTGATGTAATTCTGCATCTAGAGACTGAGGTATGGGGTTCGCTAGTCAAAGCCCAGAGGTCTTCTATTATTATAATAAACTATCTTACTGCAAGGGGAGGGTGGTAATGTTATTTATACGTTTATCCACTGAGCTCTGAGATGCTTTCCCCGTTTGTATTCTATGGAATTGTAACCATGCTGCTTATATTAGTCATATGCATTATGCTATTAGTACTGACACGTGTACTGTACATTAGAGCACGTAAGTTGGAATAAACATTTTAAACTATCCAGTGTCTCTTCCTACGCACCTTGTGGACAAGTACGAGTGAGTGACGAAAGAGTGTTCTTGCTTCTGCGAGTCCTGAGATAAAGATACCGTGTTCTGGGTTGTCCAAACATTAGTACTTGGGTGCTAATGGGATGCTAAGCTAGTTGGGTTGGGGTTTTTGGGTGCTACGGTATATGGTGGCAAACCACTGTATTCCGGGGTCCCATTTTCCTGTGCATAGCTCTGTGTATGTGCAGAAACCTTATGACAGTCTTTCCACTTCGATGCCGAGATGTCGCCTAGTCAACGCCGGATTTGGCGTAGGTGGAGTCTCCCATTTCTGAAGTCCTTCCTCCTATTTTTCCTGCTGAGGAACATGATGGGGGTAATGGAGAGGGGTCGGAGTTTTTCCAGCCCATTTCTGGCGCTATTCATCCTCCTATGGAGTTTAGTTGGTTGATTGACTTCGGGAAAACTAGTGGTTTGGAGTCTTCCCCAGCCTCGGGCCTCCTGTCACCTCTTGGTTTGGCTACACAGGTGGGCTCTTCTCTGGCGGATATGCTTAGACGATTCTCTGCCGTTCTGGAGGTAATGCTTCTCTCTTTGGAATTGGCGACAGACCCGTTACTTGGAGTCCTGTATCAGGGCCAATCAGGGGTGGAGCCGGTGCTTCTTTATAGTGAGGCTCTTTTTGATATTCTGTTGGGGGCTTGGGCTAAGCCTGAAACGAGGACCCCTGTGGATCGCTCTATTTCTTGCAGACACCAGCTGGCTGCTGGAGATCTACCATGTCTCCGTAGGCATCCGACTCATCATAGTTTTGTGGTTCAGTCTGCCTTGGCCGCCCAAAATATTGATACATTCCCTGCTGTCCCCCCAGAAAGAGAGGCCGAGAAATGAGATACCTTTGGCAGGCATATCTTCGCCTCCACTAGTTCTGCACTGTGGTCTATCAATACTTCTTGTGTCCTTGGATGCTTCTCCCATGCATTATGGGATTCGTTGGGGTGCCTGCTACCCTCTCTTCCGGAAGAGAAACGGAAAATTCTTGTCCCGTTAGTACGGGACGGGCAACAGGCAGCTAAATTGATTATTCGCTGTGGTATGGACACCACTGATTCTGTAGGTCGGACTATGGCCTCTTCAGTAGCACCCCGTCGTCGTGCCTGGTTGCGCACCTCTGGGTTTTCAGAGGCAGTTCAGGCCACTTTGATTTTGCCTTTTGATGGGGCCTGTCTATTCATCGCACATGCTGACTCTGCTTTGCGGAGATTTAGAGATACTCGGGTGGAGCAAATTCTTAACTCTGCCGACTGCTTTCTTAGTTCTCTTGTAATAGTTTGTTTGGGAACCTCCCGTTAGCATATGAGCCATTCACAGGGCGATGCCCATTGGATTGTCCTTTTCAACTTCCCTTTCCAGGGTGATACCTGGTGAGGTATTCCTGCTTGCTGCAGGTACTTTTGTTATTTTTATTCTGTCAATGACAGGTTAAGTTTGCAGTGATCTGAAACATATGTTATTTTGTTACTTTATGTACACTCGTACTAACGGGTTTCTTGCTGGAACTAGAGTTTTTACCCGAGCACTTATTCTATTGTGGGTATTTTATTCGCGTTGTGCGGATGCACTGTGAACTTGTTCCATGTTCTACAGGGACCATCATCGGTATGCTTGGTGGGCATTTTAAGTTTTTTCTCTGTATCCTTAATATCCCTTATAGGGGTTACAGTCCTGTGTTTGAACACAAAGTGTTTGTGGCTTCCGCAGCACATCAGTGAGATGGTAACTTCTCCTCCCCCTGCGGCCATCGTGTAGCTTCTTTCCCTAGGGGAAGTATTGGAAAGGGGGGCAGGATCTGTGGACTGGGCAGGATTTTAGCCTGGACCTAAGACTGTTTATGGTGTATAGCACTTCTTCCTGTTCATATTTTACTCTGCATTGGCAGCAAGATTTCCTGCCATGGCTCTCTCGAGTTCCTTGTTAGGCTATGACTCGGCGAAGGTCTGTCTAATATACCAGTTTTCGAAGCTGTCCTGCAGGGATGGGGGCTCCCAACATTTGTCGACTTTGTGCTGGACTAATCTTGGGGAGCATGTCCCGCTTGCCCTCGTGTAAATATAAGGATTACCCTAAAATGCTGATCACTGAGGTGAGAAAGGGAGAGGAGGAGAACTTTCTCTTCCTGCCGACTCTGATGGATTTGTGCATTTTAAAAGAGACAGGAATCTGTTGGCTGCATAAAATGAGCAAACATGTGACTATGATTTTTTCAACATGCACTTTCATTTATTAATAACATTTCGAAACTGTGTAAGAAAATGCTATTAAGCATTATCATTAGATATAGTACACAGGTCTCGTTTCGCATTTGGATTTCTGGTGCCTGTTGGGAATAGTAGGATTTTATACTTGTCATGTGCCCAAGTGGATTTAAGGCACTGAGCCAGTAACAATTCAATTATGCTCACCTGTGAACAAGGCTGTTTAGCCGAAACGGGTAAGGAAGAATTTGCTGCCAGTGTACTTAAATAAATGCCAAGAAGTCCTGGAGTTGTAGCTTCGTCATTCTTTTCTTTGGTATGATATATATATATATATATATGTGTGTGTATATATATATATATATATATATATGTGGGTATATATATGTGTATTATATATATTTATTTTAAATGAAGCAGAGCATCAGCTATTGTCACTGGGATTATCATACTGCCCGGAGTCGAATTTCAATTATACGCAGACTAGGGCAGATGTATATAAATTTATCAGAAAATTGAAGCTGAAAAAATTTCAGCAACTGCAAACTAATCCCAGAGAAACTGAAATGACCATGCAATCTTGTATTACCCCAGAAGTAACAAATTTAACAGCGGCGGATTATGGGCTATTAAGGGACCTTCGAGAATTGGAACAAGATAATGAAGTTGAGATCAGTATGGGGGAGGACCAATGGAATCAAAGAGGTCAGTATATGGAGCAGCCACCCACAACAGAAACGTGTGCAAAACAAGTTACTCCCTTTAAAATCAAATCGAAATTCACACCTATTATGCCACGTGACTCACTTGACGTCTTCAATGAGCAGGTAGTGGCACAGGTCAAGAAACTAAACATCAGTATAAACCGATCCAAGATGAAAATTACAAACCATGAAAGAAAATATTATCAGCTTATCGAGAAACTTAAGAAGTAGAACACAATAGTGGTGAGGAACTCAGACAAGGGCGGCAACATTGTTCTTTGGCCCTTAGAAGAATATATGAAGGAAGCACTCAGTCAACTAGGAAACACAGAATGCTATAGAAAGAGTTCTCCACAAAAGTTCAAAATCACTCAGGATCTTTTGTTTTCAAAACTGTTGGCATGGAAAAGTTTGGGCCTGCTCAACTTGGAAGAGTATAAGTATCTCAAAAGGAACACCCCACCATCCCGGTGATTTACTTTGTTCCAAAGGTACATAAGAATATACATAAGCCACTGGGTAGACCAATCATTGCTGCGTGTGATGGCCCATTGGAGAACATGTCAAAATATATAGATTTCTTTTTACAGGAACATGTTAGGAATCTTAAGTCCTATGTACAAGACACATGTGATTTCCTTCAAAAGATACGAGATATACAATGGAAACCAGAGTACCTTTTAATAGCCCTGGACGTATCATCATTATATACATGTATTAGGAAACAGGATGGTATTAGGGCTGTAGTATATTTTCTAACTAATAGACCCCTTAAGTACGCTCAACATAACAAAATGTTACTCAATATGCTGCTTTTTTGTTTAGAAAATAATTTGTTCTCATTTAAGAATCAAATGTATCAGCAAATTCAAGGGGTAGCGATGGGGGCCAGCTTCTCCCCCAGCTATGCCTGTTTATTCATGGGCTGGTGGGAGGAGCTGGTCCTCAAAAAACAATTTGAGCATATCTATAATTCCAGGGTGGTCTGCTGGCTCAGATTCATTGACGATTTGTTTATAGTGTGGTGTGGCAATGTGCAAAGTGTGGCAGATTTTATTGCTCAAATCAATAATAATGATGTGAACTTGAATTTTACGTCAGACATCAGTAAAAACCAAGTAACGTTCCTAGATGTGAAAGTTCAAATAACTAATAACAGTTTGTCAACATCATTATATCGTAAAATGACAGCAGGCAATACAGTGCTGCATGCGTCTAGTGCACACCCTCCCCATCTTATCAACAGCATCCCATACGGGGAAATGTTACGCATTAGACGCATATGCAGTGACAAGGCACTGTAGTTAAACAATCAGAAGGTCAAGATCGCTTTCTGGCCAGAGGATATAGAGCTGACACAGTGGATGCAGCTATAACTAGGTCCAGATTGAGGCCAAGGGAGGATTTGTTGCAATACAGAGTTAACTAAAAGGCAAGGAAAGAGGACCACCAGAAGAGGCCCAGGAACCTACTAGATTAATTCTTACATTTTCTAGGCAGGAAAAGCAACTGAGGGCCATAGTAAGACGAAATTGGCCCATTCTTCTGGACGACCCCATAATAGGCACACTCTTACCTACCAAACCATCTATCACATACAGAAAAACAGCGAATATGGGTAATGCGCTGGTAAAAAGTAGCCCAGAGGACCTAGATTGGGGGATGTGGCTCACGGCCAGAAAGGGCTTTTATAAATGTTTGACCTGCAAGGCCTGTAAACATGGCGTTAACAAAACTTTGTATCAGACCGCATTCAATACCAGAAAACAGGTAATTAAACAACATCTAACCTGTAAATCTGAGTATGCGGTATACATCCTTGAATGCAGCTGTAACCTCAAATACATTGGGAGTACGAAGTTAGCCGTACACAAGAGGATACTCCAGCATACACGGGCAATCATCAATAACGATGCTAGCTATCCCGTGGCTCGACATTTTAATGAATGTCACAATAGGGACCTCAAGCATCTCAAATATTATGTTATAGATGCTATACCCATACAGAAAAGAGGGGAAATCGGGAAGCTAAGCTGAGGCGCCTTGAAACTAGTTATATTTTACAATTTGATTCCAAACAACCAGGGGTCTCAATACAAGCGAGGATTTGCACACCTATCTATGATATATAATACCAATATATTACTCATATTGATTGGCTATCATACCATTACACGCAAAAGTCATTAGTGGTAGACACGATTTTCAAGCTTAGCAGGAATAATCTAATCGTATATAGATAGGCACTGCTTTTGTACACATCTTTATCTTATTAGCTTCTGGAATCTCTATTTTATACTGAATATGTAAAAAAAAAAAAAAGCTTTTACCATCTTTTGTAGGATTTTTTATTCATGCACATATTTATTCATTTTAGACAGTTGTTTTAGTATAACATAATTATAAAAAATATATTGATATATTCAGGTATTTATGTATACACTGGGGAATCAACTGAGAAATGTAATATTTAAGACATGTCTATGAATGGATCCTCTCATGACCCACTTTATCTTGCACTGTAATCATCCCAACGGGGGCAGCTCCAAAACATTACGTTAATATAGCTGCCGCTATAGGTGTGTTGAGGAAATTTTCGGTATTGGCTGTTTTTGCACAATATAGTCTTATCACTGACAGAGCATTGGGTGATTTTCAACATATAATGCTGTCAGAGTAAGGATAGGTGAGCACATTATAATTTAGGATCATTTGCACATTTTTTGTATATTTTTTTAGCACTTCGTCACTAAATTGGTATTTTTGCCAAATTGGTATATGGAAATGTATAGTTTCCATATTGTAGATGGTTCGGACAATATGATGTATGTTAACAGTATTTATACTTCAACACCATTGACTGACAGAACCGTAAAATATGGCAATTAGCTCCATTTAATTATATAGATGTTGAGCACCAAGGTTAATAGTGAATACATTATTACACACATTTTTTAGGGGGTTTAAGCATTTTAACATCGAGTCAACCATAGACATAGGAGATCAAAAGAAATGCAATGGTACATGGAGGCATTGAAGCCGTAATGTTCTTATGTATTTTATCCGGCATTTTACAAAACAATGGGTATGCCATGGTAAATACTTATTATAATTCCATTTTATGTATTTTCATGATTGTGATATATTTGCAATGCATTTATGCAATGATGTGGAACCATGGATAGTATTTTGTCTGTCTATTAATATGGTTGCAAGCACTGGCACTTTAAATTGGGTTGACACAGTCTTAGCGATGTCATGTGATCAAGGCCGGTCATCGGCTGAAATGCGTCATGGCGGACTACATGTGAGATGAAATAAACGTATTTTGCACAAGATTGGGTCTACGCTCGTATTTATCCCCTCGGAGGGGATTGGAAAGCTTACGAGGACTCTCTCTTGAGATATATATATATATATATGAGAACACAGTCCCAACTTCACACTAGATGAAGAAACACAGGTACAGACCACAACGTGCTGCTGGTAGATATTTTAGTGCAATTTTATTCCATGCAAATCGGCATGACGCGTTTCGGCCGTGTTACCACGACCTTGATCACATGACACGCTAGAAGTAGTTTTTTCTTTAAATAGTCACACAAAGTACCCTCCTCCCTACTTAGCCAATAACCTCACACAATAGGACTAAACAACATATTATTAAAAATCAGGAAAAAAACATATATATTTACAAATGGAATTAAGTAAATATTATGCACATGTTATAAATAATTACCGCAATGGTTCATAATACATCCTAAAATTTCCTGATCCTACAAAATATCGTGTGCGGTTATGGCTGACAGCACTGGAGGCTAAATCCAAATAAACACCATAAAGTTAAAGTGCAAGTGCTTAAAAATTAAAAAATAAAATAATAATAATAATAAACAAAGAAACCGGGTTTAACCCACTTATATCTCGGCCGCTATTCAAATCATAGATAGGCCCATAGGTACAATTACAAATATGTGAAAAAAATAAAAAGAAAGAGAAACTCTATAGCGAATTAAACTATATAGACAATACTATTATGCAAATCATATTACAAAGCAGACACCCTCTAGTGGGGAAGATCAAGAACCACCCATTGAAATTAATGGTGTAAGATAATATTAATACAATCAAGAAATAGAAATAGAAATAGAATCCAATAGCACCAGTACACATTGATGTTATGTTACTTAATCCACTGCAACTAACTCAAAGATCAGAAAATTTCTAAATGCCTATACCACTTCTATTCGTTGCTTAATACGTTTTTTCCAGAGATATATCTGTCATCACTCTATTTATACATGATAATGTTGCTGATGGATATTAAAGTGCAAGTGCAAAATATCACAACATACATGACACAAATAGATATATATCGCTAAAACCAATGTTTAAACCAAATAATGTACCCTGAAGAGTGGTAAAACAGTCCAAGTTCAGCATTACATTTGAATAGTAATTATATAAAGTGCAAGTGCACTAACACCGATAAGTCTTAGCAGTGTATGGACTCGTAATATGTACTCATGGATACTATATGTACTACAATTTTAGCTTTATGCGAAAGGGCAGTTTATGAGCAGCACAAAGAGAACAATCCAAACAAAACCAAACTAACAATAATGTATGTGCAAAATGGCAAAACTGTGCAAAATAGCAAGAAACTAGCAGCATGAGGGAAACACATCTTACATATAAGACATAGATTAAAGTCGCAGATGATAGAATAGAATAAAATATTAGTGCCGCATCATAAAAACCGTCTAAAAAACCAGTAAAAAGCCCCAAAAAAACCTAACAAAACCAAAAGGTTAAAATCAGGTTAAAACTAGAGCATGAACCGGCCCAAAGATCGGCTAAAATAACGCACACACTAAAATTCATCTGTAAAAGTATAGCTGAATAGTCATGACACGACACAACAGAGGGTGCTCATAAGAAATTGTGCAGGTCCTCTCCTGTATTGAGCCCATGGGGCATCTTGGTATCTAGCAGCAATATATAATGTGATTCCAGTTGCCTTAATCTTTTTTCTCTGTTACCCCCTCTTGATCGTTTAGGTACCGCATCAATAACAAAGTATCTTAATTAATTTAGGTTATTGTGGTGGACTAGTTTAAAATGTCGCACCACAGGGTAACTTGGGTCGGAATTCACAATGGCCCGCAGGTGTTGTAAAATGCGCGTGAATACCTGTAACTTAGTGCTACCAACATATTTCAACTTGCAGGAGCACTCAAGTATGTACACTGCATGGTCCGTTTTACAAGTAAAAAAACCTTTTATTTTCGTGGGATTGGTTTCAAAGGCATTTGTAAACTCAAATGTTGTGGTGCCAAATTTACAGGCCCTACACGTGCTGCATTTAAAAAACCCTGTGCGTTTAGACAGCCAAGTATCGATCTTAGTTATCTCAGGACTAGTTCTAACCAAGGCATCCCTCATAGAGGGCGCCCGCCTGAAGGTAACCTGAGGTAGATTAGCTACCAATTGAGACATAGTGAGATCAGTTTGGACAATAGGCCAGTTTTTATAAATAATTTTTCTTATTTCCTTGTCCTGACTGCAAAAAGTAGTAATGAACCGAACAGAAACTGGATCTTGGGAGGTAGTACTGGTATTCAATATTGCTTTATGTGTGGTTTTGTTGGACACTGTTCCCAAATAATCAATACGATTCAGACTGTTAGCTTTTAACATAGCATGCTTCAAATCATTGCTTTTATACCCACGGGCTAAAAATCTTTGAAAAGAGTCATTTTGACAGCTTACAAGGTCACTATTGGAACTACAAATACGCCTTATACGTAAGAATTCCCCATATGGTATACTTTTCACAAGATGATGGGGGTGAGAGCTCTGGGCATGAAGTATTGAATTTCCTGCCGTAATTTTTCTGTGAAGCTTAGTTTGTAATGTGTTCATCTCAGTATATAGTTCTACATCCAGGAATTGAACCTTTTCCGCACTAATCTGAGCAGTAAACTCCAGGTTTAGTGTGTTATTATTAATACACTGCACAAATTCAGTGGCTGATTCATTTGTCCCTTTCCAGATAATACAAATATCATCAATGAATCGCCACCATCGGATGACATGGGCTTCATACAGCTCTCTGTGGGTCTGCCTGAGGACATGCTCCTCCCACCAGCCAACGTGAAGACACGCATAACTAGGGGAGAAGCAAGCCCCCATAGCCACACCTCGCAGCTGCTGGAAGACCTCATTGTTGAACATAAAATAGTTGTTATTTAAACATAGTTCAATCATGTGTAGTAACATACTATTATGCTGGTAACATTTTTTGTTTCTTTTCTCCAAATAAAACTTAACTGCATTCAGACCGTCAGTATGACGTATGCTGGTGTACAACGAACAGATGTCCATCACAATAAACAAATATTCTTCATGCCAGTTAACCGATTGTACAGTAGATAAAAAATGCCCAGTGTCTTTAATAAACGAAGGTAGGTCCTTGACAAATTCATGTAGGAAGTAATCCACGTATTTAGACATAGCTTCAAATAAACTCTTCTGGGCCGATATAATAGGTCTGCCCGGAATGGGAATCATTTGTTTATGTACCTTAGGGATGAAATACAGAACCGCTGTGATGGGAAAATCAACTTTTAGAAAACTGTATTCATTTTTGTTCAATAAACCATCCCTTTTCCATTGACCAAGTTCTTTATGAACTACGTCCTTCAGTTGTTTCATATCATTAGCCGTGGCCTTTCTATAACACGAGACATCATTGAGATGACGATATGCCTCTTGTAGATACTGCGTTTTTGGCCATAGCACAATATTGCCCCCTTTGTCTGCCTTGGTTACAATTGTGTCAACATCTTCTCTTAGTTTCTTCATTAATGTTAAATATTGATTATCCCTATAGGAACGATGTTTTGTCCTAGCCAATACTTTACGATTGAGAGCTTTTAGGTCGCTTATGACACAATCGCTGAACGTGTCAATAGCATCTTTGGGCATAAGAGGGATAAAAGTAGATGGTGGACGAAAAGGACTAGGGGCAGGTAGATTACCACAGGTGCCAAGATTTACCAGTTGATCTTGTGTAGACACGGCAATATCATCAAAGTTATCCACAAGAGCATGTATAGTTTTAAGGTCAGTAATGTCACTCACTTGTAGTTGAATACTGGGTTTATCAGTTGCCAAGATATTAGAAGCCCTGGTGGAGGCTTTATTTAGTTTAAAATGTTTAAGAAGTTTGAGCTTCCGTATAAATTTAAACGTATCGATTCGAGTTTGAACATATTTGAATCGATTGGGCGGGCAAAACGACAAACCCAGTGTCAATAGTTGGATTTCTGCTGCAGTAAGATTGATATTAGTTAGATTAATGACAGTGTTATCCATAAGCGTCTTATGGTCGGTGTTCAATTTTTCTTCTTTGCATTTCGCCATCTTCCCCTGTTGTTTCCTGATCCTGCTTTGGCGCCTTTGTTTTCTGCATTTGTTCCTCCGTCTGCACCTCTCTTCTCCTGGGTGCTCTGCCGCAGTGTTTGGCGGCGATCCTCCACTAAAAAACCAAGTTCCTCCGATGGTGAAAAGCTGTTTGGAGTTAGGGACGGTATGTTATTGAGTCCACTGTCCTCAGATCCAGTACTACTAGCAGCAGAACTGAGATCTGCCTCACATGTTACAGTGTTGCGCAAACCCATAGTAGGGGCTAATGGATTTTTGGACCCCATTGCTTGCCTTTTAGCTATATCAAATTTGCGTGCAAAGGTAAATATTCTGCCAGATTCGTAATCTTTTTATCCCTTGCAAATTTGAATATCTTACGGGCTTTGATAGTTTCCTCATGTTTTTGTAAGCGCAAATCAATCTCAGCTTTATTCTTTTTAATGAACTCTTGTTGTTCATGGGCCGCCAGTATTAGATTAAGAGAGTCAATCTGTTTTAATGTCTCCTCCCTGTCAATTGCCGCATATTTGATTAATATAGTGACCATATTCATGGAGGATTCAAGGTTGTTAGTTGCCCATTCTTTTAGCATTAACGGGTTTGGATTTTCAAATGAAGGAGCAATTAAAATCCTCAGCCCTCGTGGTACTCGCCCCACCTCTTTATACTTTTCTAGCGAACGCTTCTCCCACCATTTGGTCAACTCAGTGCGGAGAAGTTTTTCTAACGTCTTGAGATGCGTTTTTACCTCACTTATGGATTTGGGATTGTTCTCATTTTTGCCCACAGGTGTCTCGTCAATTTCAGGTAGATTGTCGAATATAGAATCCGCTACAGCCTCTCGATTCCGTAGCGCGTCTGCCAAATTAGACATAGTTGCCGGGATAAAGATTACTTTTGCACTTGGGTTATCGACTCCAATACTGGAGCGCGTTCCTTACTTTTGCAGCACTATCCCTGCCGCCCGCATATGCCACAAATCTGTAACGGTCCAGGCTTACCACCAAGGAAGATGGATGGTCCGTTGGCGTCCTACGACTCCCCTCGAATCTTCCGTCCTCGTTGGAACCGCCGGGACTCGAAATACAGCAAACTCTCGGCTGCGGGGGCTGGCTTGCAAAAAACTCCTTCCGGGTCACACAAGTATCGCATCCGCGATGTTGGCCGTGAGCAAGCCTGCCTCAGAGCACAGGGAGGGTCCGTAAAGGCAAGGACAGCCGTACCTTGCCAGGAATAGACGAGAACACAGTCCCAACTTCACACTAGATGAAGAAACACAGGTACAGACCACAACGTGCTGCTGGTAGATATTTTAGTGCAATTTTATTCCGTGCAAATCGGCATGACGCGTTTCGGCCGTGTTACCACGACCTTGATCACATGACACGCTAGAAGTAGTTTTTTCTTTAAATAGTCACACAAAGTACCCTCCTCCCTACTTGGCCAATAACCTCACACAATAGGACTAAACAACATATTATTAAAAATCAGGAAAAAAACATATATATTTACAAATGGAATTAAGTAAATATTATGCACATGTTATAAATAATTACCGCAATGGTTCATAATACATCCTAAAATTTTCTGATCCTACAAAATATCGTGTGCGGTTATGGCTGACAGCACTGGAGGCTAAATCCAAATAAACACCATAAAGTTAAAGTGCAAGTGCTTAAAAATTAAAAAATAAAATAATAATAATAAACAAAGAAACAGGGTTTAACCCACTTATATCTCGGCCGCTATTCAAATCCTAGATAGGCCCATAGGTACAATTACAAATATGTGAAAAAAATAAAAAAGAAAGAGAAACTCTATAGCGAATTAAACTATATAGACAATACTATTATGCAAATCATATTACAAAGCAGACACCCTCTATATATATGTATGTGTGTATATATATATAATATATATTCACTGAAAAAACCATAGGGTTCAGGGACGTTATAGTTAGTTGGACATTTCACTCGTACAAAACCATAGAAATTCCGCCGTTCTAGTTAGTTCAGCTAACTATAACTCACGCCCCCGCAATGCACTGCTGATGACGTCACATATTACATCATTCATGACATGGTCAGTGACATCACTGATGACATCACTAACTATAACAGCGAAATTTCTATGGCTTTGTACGAGTGAAATGTCCATCTAACTATAACGTCCCTGAAACCTATGGTTTTTCAGTGACTTTCTAATGTTTTTTAAATGCTAATTTCTAACTATAACGTGCCTGAAACCTATGGTTTTTTCAAGTAATTTCAATGGTTTTTTAAATGCTAATTTCTAACTATAACGTCCCTGAAACCTATGGTTTTTTCAGTGAATTTCAAAGGTTTTTTAAATGCTAATTTCTAACTATAACATAGCAGTCGCGTTTGCAGAGTGGTGGAGAAAGGTGAGCGTGGCCTTCAAACACCTTTTAGCAATCCCACTGTGTGGGATTTTGCGAAGTAACAGGAGGGATAGTTAGCCCCCAACGTCAACCTTGGGGCCAACTACCCCTTTATTACCTCCAGTAAGTCCCACACAGCAGGATTGCTAACTGGTTATATCAGGCCCCACCCCCTCCCTGCAGCACTCTGCAAACGCGCCCCTGGCGTGTTCTAAGTTGGGGGATTAAGTCCCCTTGAATCCTGAGGGTCCCTGGGGGCCAACTAGCCCACCAGGTACCTCCATTAAGCGCAACTGAGCTGCGTGGCAGAGGTGTAAAAAGGGGCGTGGCCTCAGACCACTTCTCTGCAACTCAGCTCTGTGGCGCTTACTGGAGGTACATGGTGGGCTAGTTGGCCCCCAGGGACCCTCAGGATTGAAGAGGACTTAATCCCCCAATTTACAACACGCCAGGGGGAGCGTTGGCACACTTGTTATGTCAGGCCCCGCCCCCTCCCTGCATCACTCTGCAAATGCGCCCCCTGGCGTGTTCTAAGTTGGGGGATTAAGTCCCCTTGAATCCTGAGGGTCCCTGGGGGCCTCAGACCACCTCTCTGCAACGCAGCTCTGTGGCGCTTACTGGAGGTACCTGGTGGGCTAGTTGGCCCCCAGGGACCCTCAGTATTCAAGGGGAATTAATTCCCCAACTTACAACGCGCCAGGGGGTGCGTTTGCTGAGTGCTGCAGGGAGGGGGCGGGGCCTCTGGCGCGATGCCGGCTTTTGTTTTTTTTTTTAACAAGGGGGGCTTTGTGGCCCCCCTTCTTTTACATTATTTGGGGCCCTGGGGACCCCATCCCCCAGGGCCTGCTCTTTTTTTTTTTTTTCATTTAAAAAAAAAAAAAAAAAAAAACTGGAAGGGGGCTGCGCGGCCCCCCTCCCAAGGCCAATTTTGGCCCCGGGGACCCCATCCCCCGGGGCATGGCCACATTTTTTTTTTTTTTTAAGGAGGGGGGGGGGGCTGCGTGGCTTCCCTCTTTAAGCCTCTATTGGCCCCGGGGACCCCATCCCCGGGGCTGTGCCAATTTATTATTTTTTATTTTTAGTATTGAAGGGGGCCACGTGGCTCCTCCTGAGCCACTTCTGGCCCCGGGACACCATCCCCCGGGGCCGGCCCTTTGTGTTGGGGACCGTGGGGGGAGCCCCAATGCCCCCACGGTCCCGCCGGCTGCCCGCCTCCTGCGGTAGCCGGCATTGCTTTTGAGCAAGGGGAGCTGCTGACATGCAATCCTGCTTTGCTTCATTGTAGCGAGAGCAGGTTTTCCTCTCTCTCTGTCAGTCAGTTAGTATCTCTCTCTGTCAGTCAGTATCTCTCTGTCAGTCAGTCTCTCTCTGTCAGTCAGTCTCTCTCTGTCAGTCAGTCTCTCTCTGTCAGTCAGTATCTCTCTGTCAGTCAGTCTCTCTCTGTCAGTCAGTATCTCTCTCTGTCAGTCACTCTCTCTGTCAGTCACTCTCTCTGTCACTCTCTGTCAGTCATTCTCTGTCAGTCACTCTGTCAGTCACTCTCTGTCAGTCACTCTGTCTCTCTCTCTCAGTCTCTCTCTCTCAGTCTCTCTCAGTCAGTCTCTCTCTGTCAGTCTCTCTCTCTGTCAGTCACTCTCTCTGTCAGTCACTCTCTCTGTCAGTCACTCTCTCTGTCAGTCACTCTCTCTGTCAGTCACTCTCTCTGTCAGTCACTCTCTCTGTCAGTCACTCTGTCAGTCACTCTGTCAGTCACTCTCTCTGTCACTCATTCTCTGTCAGTCATTCTCTGTCAGTCATTCTCTGTCAGTCATTCTCTGTCAGTCATTCTCTGTCAGTCATTCTCTGTCAGTCATTCTCTGTCAGTCATTCTCTGTCAGTCATTCTCTGTCAGTCATTCTCTGTCAGTCACTCTCTGTCAGTCACTCTCTGTCAGTCACTCTGTCAGTCACTCTGTCAGTCACTCTGTCAGTCACTCTGTCAGTCACTCTCTCAGTCACTCTCTCAGTCTCTCTCTGTCTCTCTCTGTCAGTCTCTCAGTCTCTCTCTCTCTGTCAGTCTCTCAGTCAGTCTCTCTCTCTGTCAGTCAGTCTCTCTCTCTGTCAGTCTCTCTCTCTGTCAGTCTCTCTCTCTGTCAGTCACTCTCTCTGTCAGTCACTCTCTCTGTCAGTCACTCTCTCTGTCAGTCACTCTCTCTGTCAGTCACTCTCTCTGTCAGTCACTCTCTCTGTCACTCTCTCTTCTCTCTCTGTCACTCTCTCTGTCACTCTCTCTGTCAGTCACTCTGTCAGTCACTCTGTCAGTCACTCTGTCAGTCACTCTGTCAGTCACTCTGTCAGTCTCTGTCTCTCTCTCTGTCTCTCTCTGTCTCTCTCTCTCAGTCTCTCTCTGTCTCTCTCTCTCAGTCTCTGTCAGTCTCTGTCAGTCTCTGTCAGTCTCTGTCAGTCTCTGTCAGTCTCTCTGTCAGTCTCTCTGTCAGTCTCTCTGTCAGTCTCTCTGTCAGTCACTCTCTCTCTGTCAGTCACTCTCTCTCTGTCAGTCACTCTCTGTCTGTCACTCTGTCTGTCACTCTCTCTGTCTGTCACTCTGTCTGTCACTCTGTCTGTCACTCTGTCTGTCACTCTGTCTGTCACTCTGTCTGTCACTCTGTCTGTCACTCTGTCTGTCACTCTGTCTGTCACTCTGTCTGTCACTCTGTCTGTCACTCTGTCAGTCACTCTGTCAGTCACTCTCTCTCTGTCTCTCTCTGTCAGTCTCTCAGTCTCTCTCTCTCTGTCAGTCAGTCTCTCTCTCTGTCAGTCACACTCTGTCAGTCACTCTCTCTGTCAGTCACTCTGTCAGTCACTCTGTCAGTCACTCTGTCAGTCACTCTGTCAGTCACTCTGTCAGTCACTCTGTCAGTCACTCTGTCAGTCACTCTGTCAGTCACTCTCTGTCTCTCTCTGTCTCTCACAGTCTCTCTGTCAGTCAGTCTCTCTGTCAGTCAGTCTCTGTCTCTGTCAGTCTCTCTGTCTCTGTCAGTCTCTCTCTCTCTCTGTCAGTCTCTCTCTGTCAGTCAGTCAGTCTCTCTCTCTGTCAGTCTCTCTCTCTGTCAGTCTCTCTCTCTGTCACTCTCTCTGTCAGTCACTCTGTCAGTCACTCTGTCAGTCACTCTGTCAGTCACTCTGTCAGTCACTCTGTCAGTCACTCTGTCAGTCTCTCTGTCAGTCTCTCTGTCAGTCACTCTGTCAGTCACTCTCTCTGTCAGTCACTCTCTCTGTCAGTCACTCTCTCTGTCAGTCACTCTCTCTGTCAGTCACTCTCTCTGTCAGTCACTCTCTCTGTCTCTCTCTGTCTCTGTCAGTCTCTCTCTGTCAGTCATTCTGTCAGTCATTCTGTCAGTCTCTCTCTGTCAGTCTCTCTCTGTCAGTCATTCTGTCAGTCTCTCTCTGTCAGTCTCTCTCTGTCAGTCTCTCTGTCAGTCTCTCTGTCAGTCTCTCTGTCAGTCTCTCTGTCAGTCACTCTCTCTGTCAGTCACTCTCTCTGTCAGTCTCTCTGTCTCTCTCTCTCTCAGTCTCTCTCTCTCTGTCTCTCTCTCAGTCTCTGTCAGTCTCTGTCAGTCTCTCTCTGTCAATCTCTCTCTGTCAGTCTCTCTGTCAGTCTCTCTGTCAGTCTCTCTCTGTCAGTCTCTCTGTCAGTCTCTCTGTCAGTCTCTCTGTCAGTCTCTCTCTGTCAGTCTCTCTGTCAGTCTCTCTGTCAGTCTCTCTCAGTCAGTCAGTCACTCTCTCTCTCTCTGTCAGTCACTCTCTCTGTCAGTCACTCTCTCTGTCAGTCACTCTCTCTGTCAGTCACTCTCTCTGTCAGTCACTCTCTCTGTCAGTCACTCTCTCTGTCAGTCACTCTCTCTGTCAGTCACTCTCTCTGTCAGTCACTCTCTCTGTCAGTCACTCTGTCAGTCACTCTCTCTCAGTCACTCTGTCAGTCACTCTCTGTCAGTCACTCTCTGTCAGTCACTCTCTGTCAGTCACTCTCTGTCAGTCACTCTCTGTCAGTCACTCTGTCAGTCACTCTGTCAGTCACTCTGTCTGTCACTCTGTCTGTCACTCTGTCTGTCACTCTGTCTGTCACTCTGTCTGTCACTCTGTCTGTCACTCTGTCTGTCACTCTGTCAGTCACTCTGTCTGTCACTCTGTCTGTCACTCTGTCAGTCACTCTGTCAGTCACTCTCTCAGTCACTCTCTGTCACTCTCTCAGTCACTCTCTGTCACTCTCTCTCTGTCTCTCTCTGTCAGTCTCTGTCTCTCTCTCTGTCAGTCTCTCAGTCAGTCTCTCTCTCTGTCAGTCTCTCTCTCTGTCAGTCTCTCTGTCAGTCTCTCTGTCAGTCTCTCTCTCTCAGTCTCTCTCTCTGTCAGTCTCTCTCTGTCAGTCTCTCTCTGTCAGTCTCTGTCAGTCAGTCTCTCTCTGTCAGTCTCTGTCAGTCAGTCTCTCTGTCAGTCTCTCTGTCAGTCTCTGTCAGTCTCTCTGTCAGTCTCTCTGTCAGTCTCTCTGTCAGTCTCTCTGTCAGTCTCTCTCTCTGTCAGTCTCTCTGTCAGTCTCTCTGTCAGTCTCTCTGTCAGTCTCTCTCTCTGTCAGTCTCTCTGTCAGTCTCTCTCTCTGTCAGTCTCTCTCTGTCAGTCTCTCTCTGTCAGTCAGTCTCTCTCTCTGTCAGTCTCTCTCTGTCAGTCAGTCTCTCTCTCTGTCAGTCTGTCAGTCTCTGTGTCAGTCAGTCTCTCTGTCAGTCAGTCTCTCTGTCAGTCTCTCAGTCACTCTCTGTCAGTCTCACTCTGTCAGTCTCACTCTCTGTCAGTCTCACTCTCTGTCAGTCTCTCTCTGTCAGTCTCTCTCTCTGTCAGTCTCTCTCTGTCAGTCTCTCTCTGTCAGTCTCTCTCTGTCAGTCTCTCTCTGTCAGTCTCTCTGTCAGTCAGTCTCTGTCAGTCAGTCTCTGTCAGTCTCTCTCACTCAGTCAGTCTCTGTCAGTCTCTCTCACTCAGTCAGTCTCTCTGTCAGTCTCTCTCTCAGTCAGTCTCTCTGTCAGTCAGTCTCTCTGTCAGTCAGTCTCTCTGTCAGTCAGTCTCTATCAGTCAGTCTCTGTCAGTCAGTCTCTGTCAGTCAGTCTCTGTCAGTCAGTCTCTCTGTCAGTCAGTCTCTCTGTCAGTCAGTCTCTCTGTCAGTCAGTCTCTCTGTCAGTCAGTCTCTGTCACTCTCTCTGTCAGTCTGTCACTCTCTCTGTCACTCTCTCTGTCACTCTCTCTGTCAGTCACTCTCTGTCAGTCACTCTGTGTCACTCTCTCTCTCTCTGTCACTCTCTCTCTCTCTCTGTCACTCTCTCTCTCTCTGTCAGTCACTCTGTCAGTCACTCTGTCAGTCACTCTGTCAGTCACTCTGTCAGTCACTCTCGTCAGTCACTCTGTCAGTCACTCTGTCAGTCACTCTGTCAGTCACTCTGTCAGTCTCTCTGTCAGTCACTCTGTCAGTCACTTCTGTCAGTCAGTCTCTGTCAGTCACTCTGTCAGTCACTCTGTCAGTCACTCTGTCAGTCACTCTGTCAGTCACTCTCTCAGTCACTCTCTCAGTCACTCTCTCAGTCACTCTCTCAGTCACTCTCTCAGTCACTCTCTCTGTCTCTCTCTCTCAGTCTCTCTCTCTCAGTCAGTCTCTCTCTCGTCAGTCTCTCTCTCTCAGTCTCTCTCTCTCAGTCAGTCTCTCTCTCAGTCAGTCTCTCTCTCAGTCAGTCTCTCTCTCTCAGTCTCTCTGTCTCTCTCTCTCGTCAGTCTCTCTCTCTCAGTCTCTCTCTCAGTCTCTGTCAGTCTCTGTCAGTCTCTGTCAGTCTCTGTCAGTCTCTGTCAGTCTCTCTCTGTCAGTCTCTCTCTGTCAGTCTCTCTGTCAGTCTCTCTGTCAGTCTCTCTGTCAGTCTCTCTCTGTCAGTCTCTCTGTCAGTCTCTCTCTCTCTCTCTGTCACTCTCTCTGTCACTCTCTCTGTCAGTCACTCTGTCAGTCACTCTGTCTCTCTCTCTCTCAGTCTCTCTCTCTCAGTCTCTCTCTGTCTCTCTCTCTCTCAGTCTCTCTCTCTCAGTCTCTCTCTCTCAGTCTCTCTCTCTCAGTCTCTCTCTCAGTCTCTGTCAGTCTCTGTCAGTCTCTCTCTCTCAGTCTCTGTCAGTCTCTGTCAGTCTCTCTCTGTCAGTCTCTCTCTGTCAGTCTCTCTCTGTCA
This sequence comes from Calotriton arnoldi, assembly GCA_963921515.1. NCBI lineage: Eukaryota > Metazoa > Chordata > Amphibia > Caudata > Salamandridae > Calotriton > Calotriton arnoldi. Next base: position 2,768,143 of record CAWUFW010000531.1, on the reverse strand, counting down.
GTCTCTCTGTCAGTCTCTCTCTCTGTCAGTCAGTCTCTGAGTCAGTCAGTCTCTGAGTCAGTCAGTCTCTCTGTCAGTCAGTCTCTCTGTCAGTCAGTCTCTCTGTCAGTCAGTCTCTCTGTCAGTCAGTCTCTCTGTCAGTCTCTCTGTCAGTCTCTCTGTCAGTCTCTCTGTCAGTCTCTCTGTCAGTCTCTCTGTCAGTCTCTCTGTCAGTCAGTCTCTCTCTCTGTCAGTCTCTCTCTCTGTCAGTCTCTCTCTCTGTCAGTCTCTCTCTGTCAGTCTCTCTGTCAGTCTCTCTGTCAGTCTCTCTGTCAGTCTCTCTGTCAGTCTCTCTGTCAGTCTCTCTGTCAGTCACTCTGTCAGTCACTCTGTCAGTCACTCTGTCAGTCACTCTGTCAGTCACTCTGTCAGTCACTCTGTCAGTCACTCTGTCAGTCACTCTGTCAGTCACTCTGTCAGTCACTCTGTCAGTCTCTGTCACTCTCTCTGTCAGTCTCTCTGTCAGTCACTCTGTCACTCTCTGTCAGTCACTCTGTCACTCTCTGTCAGTCACTCTGTCACTCTCTGTCAGTCACTCTGTCACTCTCTGTCAGTCACTCTGTCACTCTCTGTCACTCTCTGTCTCCCTCTGTCTCTCTCTGTCAGTCTCTCAGTCTCTCTCTGTCTCTCTCTCAGTCAGTCTCTCAGTCTCTCTGTCTCTGTCAGTCTCTCTCTCTGTCAGTCTCTCTCTGTCAGTCAGTCAGTCTCTCTCTGTCAGTCTCTCTCTCTGTCAGTCTCTCTCTCTGTCAGTCACTCTCTCTGTCAGTCACTCTCTCTGTCAGTCACTCTCTCTGTCAGTCACTCTCTCTGTCAGTCACTCTCTCTGTCAGTCACTCTCTCTGTCAGTCACTCTCTCAGTCACTCTCTCTGTCACTCTCTCTGTCACTCTCTCTGTCAGTCACTCTGTCAGTCACTCTGTCAGTCACTCTGTCAGTCACTCTGTCAGTCACTCTGTCACTCTCTCTGTCAGTCACTCTCTCTGTCAGTCACTCTCTCTGTCAGTCACTCTCTCTGTCAGTCACTCTCTCTGTCAGTCACTCTCTCTGTCAGTCACTCTCTCTGTCAGTCACTCTCTCTGTCAGTCACTCTCTCTGTCAGTCACTCTCTCACTCTCTCTGTCAGTCACTCTCTCTGTCAGTCTCTCTCTCTGTCAGTCAGTTTCTCTCTGTCAGTCTCTCTCTTAGTCAGTCAGTCTCTCTCTGTCAGTCTCTCTGTCAGTCTCTCTGTCAGTCTCTCTGTCAGTCAGTCTCGGTCAGTCTCTCTGTCAGTCAGTCTCTGTCAGTCACTCTGTCAGTCACTCTGTCAGTCACTCTGTCAGTCACTCTGTCAGTCACTCTGTCAGTCACTCTGTCAGTCACTCTGTCAGTCACTCTGTCAGTCTCTCTGTCAGTCTCTCTGTCAGTCTCTCTCTCTGTCAGTCAGTCTCTCTCTCTGTCAGTCTCTCTCTGTCAGTCAGTCTCTCTCTCTGTCAGTCTCTCTCTGTCAGTCAGTCTCTCTCTCTGTCAGTCAGTCTCTCTCTCTGTCAGTCTCTGTCAGTCTCTGTGTCAGTCTCTCTCTGTCAGTCAGTCTCTCTCTCTGTCAGTCTCTGTCAGTCTCTGTGTCAGTCAGTCTCTGTGTCAGTCAGTCTCTCTGTCAGTCAGTCTCTCTGTCAGTCAGTCTCTCTGTCAGTCAGTCTCTCTGTCAGTCAGTCTCTCTCTGTCAGTCTCTCTCTCTGTCAGACTCTCTCTCTGTCAGACTCTCTCTCTGTCAGACTCTCTCTCTGTCAGTCTCTCTCTCTGTCAGTCTCTCTCTCTGTCAGTCTCTCTCTGTCAGTCTCTCTCTCTGTCAGTCTCTCTCTCTGTCAGTCTCTCTCTCTGTCAGTCTCTCTCTCTGTCAGTCTCTCTCTGTCAGTCTCTCTCTGTCAGTCTCTCTCTGTCAGTCTCTCTCTGTCAGTCTCTCTCTGTCAGTCACTCTCACTCAGTCAGTCACTCTCACTCAGTCAGTCTCTCTCACTCTCTCTCACTCAGTCTCTCTCACTCAGTCTCTCTCACTCAGTCTCTCTCACTCAGTCTCTGTCAGTCTCTCTGTCAGTCTCTCTGTCAGTCTCTGTCAGTCTCTCTGTCAGTCTCTGTCAGTCTCTCTGTCAGTCTCTGTCAGTCTCTCTGTCAGTCTCTGTCAGTCTCTCTGTCAGTCAGTCTCTCTGTCAGTCTCTCTCACTCAGTCAGACTCTCTGTCAGTCTCTCTCACTCAGTCAGTCTCTCTGTCAGTCTCTCTCACTCAGTCAGTCTCTCTGTCAGTCAGTCTCTCTGTCAGTCAGTCTCTCTGTCAGTCAGTCTCTGTCACTCTCTCTGTCAGTCTCTGTCACTCTCTCTGTCAGTCACTCTCTCTGTCAGTCTCTCTCTCTGTCAGTCTCTCTCTCTGTCAGTCTCTCTCTCAGTCTCTCTGTCAGTCTCTCTGTCAGTCAGTCTCTCTGTCAGTCAGTCTCTCTGTCAGTCTCTCTGTCTGTCAGTCTCTCTGTCAGTCTCTCTGTCAGTCTCTCTGTCAGTCTCTCTGTCAGTCTCTCTGTCAGTCTCTCTGTCAGTCTCTCTGTCAGTCTCTCTGTCAGTCTCTCTCTCTGTCAGTCTCTCTGTCAGTCTCTCTCTCTGTCAGTCTCTCTCTGTCAGTCTCTCTCTCTGTCAGTCTCTCTCTCTGTCAGTCTCTCTCTGTCAGTCAGTCTCTCTCTCTGTCAGTCTCTCTCTGTCAGTCTCTCTCTGTCAGTCAGTCTCTCTCTCTGTCAGTCAGTCTCTCTCTGTCAGTCTCTCTCTCTGTCTGTCAGTCTCTCTCTCTGTCAGTCTGCCTCTCTCTGTCAGTCTGCCTCTCTCTGTCAGTCAGTCTCTCTGTCAGTCAGTCTCTCTGTCAGTCACTCTCTGTCAGTCAGTCTCTCAGTCAGTCAGTCTCTCTCTGTCAGTCAGTCTCTCTGTCAGTCAGTATCTCTCTCTGTCAGTCAGTCTCTCTGTCAGTCAGTCTCTCTCTCTGTCTCTCTCTCTGTCAGTCTCTCTCTGTCAGTCTCTCTCTCTGTCAGTCTCTCTCTCTGTCAGTCTCTCTCTCTGTCAGTCAGTCTCTCTCTGTCAGTCTCTCTGTCAGTCTCTCTCTGTCAGTCTCTCTGTCAGTCTCTCTGTCAGTCTCTCTGTCAGTCTCTCTCTCTGTCAGTCACTCTCTCTGTCAGTCTCTCTGTCAGTCAGTCTCTCTGTCAGTCAGTCTCTCTGTCAGTCAGTCTCTCTGTCAGTCAGTCTCTCTGTCAGTCTCTCTGTCAGTCAGTCTCTCTCTCAGTCTCTCTGTCAGTCAGTCTCTCTGTCAGTCAGTCTCTCTGTCAGTCAGTCTCTCTGTCAGTCTCTCTCACTCTGTCAGTCTCTGTCAGTCTCTGTCAGTCTGTCAGTCTCTCTGTCAGTCTCTCTGTCAGTCTCTCTGTCAGTCTCTCTCTGTCAGTCTCTCTGTCAGTCTCTCTCTGTCAGTCTCTCTGTCAGTCTCTCTCTGTCAGTCTCTCTGTCGTCTCTCTCAGTCAGTCTCTCTCTGTCAGTCTCTCTCGTCAGTCTCTCTGTCAGTCTCTCTCTGTCAGTCTCTCAGTCTCTCTGTCAGTCGTCAGTCTCTCTGTCTGTCAGTCTCTCTGTCAGTCAGTCTCTCTGTCAGTCTCTCTGTCAGTCTCTCTGTCAGTCTCTCTGTCAGTCTCTCTGTCAGTCAGTCTCTCTGTCAGTCTCTCTGTCAGTCTCTCTCTCTGTCAGTCTCTCTGTCAGTCTCTCTCTCTGTCAGTCTCTCTCTGTCAGTCTCTCTCTGTCAGTCTCTCTCTGTCAGTCTCTCTCTGTCAGTCTCTCTCTGTCAGTCTCTCTCTGTCAGTCTCTCTCTGTCAGTCTCTCTCTGTCTCTCTGTCTCTCTCTGTCTCTCTCTGTCTCCCTCTGTCTCCCTCTGTCTCCCTCTGTCTCTCTCTGTCTCTCTGTCAGTCAGTCTCTCTGTCAGTCAGTCTCTCTGTCAGTCAGTCTCTCTGTCAGTCAGTCTCTCTGTCAGTCAGTCTCTCTGTCAGTCAGTCTCTCTCTGTCTCTCTCTCAGTCTCTCTCTGTCAGTCTCTGTCAGTCTCTGTCAGTCTCTGTCAGTCTCTCTGTCAGTCTCTCTCTGTCAGTCTCTCTCTGTCAGTCTCTCTCTCTCAGTCTCTCTGTCAGTCTCTCTCTGTCAGTCTCTCTGTCAGTCTCTCTGTCAGTCTCTCTGTCAGTCAGTCAGTCTCTCTCTGTCAGTCAGTCTCTCTCTGTCTCTCTCAGTCTCTGTCAGTCTCTGTCAGTCTCTGTCAGTCTCTGTCAGTCTCTGTCAGTCTCTGTCAGTCTCTGTCAGTCTCTCTCTGTCAGTCTCTCTGTCAGTCTCTCTCTGTCAGTCTCTCTCTGTCAGTCTCTCTGTCAGTCTCTCTCTGTCAGTCTCTCTCTGTCAGTCTCTCTGTCAGTCTCTCTCTCACTCAGTCTCTCTCTGTCAGTCTCTCTCTCACTCAGTCTCTCTCTGTCAGTCTCTCTCTCACTCAGTCTCTCTCTGTCAGTCTCTCTCTGTCAGTCAGTGTCAGTCTCTGTCAGTCAGTCTCTGTCAGTCAGTCTCTGTCAGTCAGTCTCTGTCAGTCAGTCTCTGTCAGTCTCTCTCTCACTCAGTCAGTCTCTCTGTCAGTCTCTCGGTCAGTCTCTCGGTCAGTCTCTCGGTCAGTCTCTCGGTCAGTCTCTCGGTCAGTCTCTCGGTCAGTCTCTCTGTCAGTCTCTCTGTCAGTCTCTCTGTCAGTCTCTCTGTCAGTCTCTCTGTCAGTCTCTCTGTCTGTCAGTCTCTCTCTCTGTCAGTCTCTCTCTCTGTCTCTCTCTGTCAGTCTCTCTCTGTCTCTCTCAGTCTCTCTCTCTGTCTCTGTCAGTCTCTCTCTGTCAGTCTCTCTGTCAGTCTCTCTGTCAGTCTCTCTGTCAGTCTCTCTGTCAGTCTCTCTCTCTCTCTGTCTCTCTGTCTCTCTCTCTCAGTCTCCCTCTGTCTCTCTCTGTCTCTCTCTGTCTCTCTCTCTCAGTCTCCCTCTGTCTCTCTCTGTCTCTCTCTGTCTCTCTCTCTGTCTCCCTCTGTCTCTCTCTGTCTCCCTCTCTGTCTCCCTCTGTCTCCCTCTGTCTCTCTCTGTCAGTCTCTCTGTCAGTCTCTCTGTCAGTCTCTCTGTCAGTCTCTCTGTCAGTCTCTCTCTCTGTCAGTCTCTCTCTCTGTCAGTCTCTCTCTCTGTCTCTCTCTGTCAGTCTCTCTCTGTCTCTCTCAGTCTCTCTCTCTGTCTCTCTCTGTCAGTCTCTCTCTGTCAGTCTCTCTCTGTCAGTCTCTCTCAGTCTCTGTCAGTCTCTCTCTGTCAGTCTCTCTCTGTCAGTCTCTCTCTGTCAGTCTCTCTCTGTCAGTCTCTCTCTCTGTCAGTCTCTCTCTCTGTCAGTCTCTCTCTCTGTCTCTCTCTGTCAGTCTCTCTCTCTCTCTCTCTGTCTCTCTGTCTCTCTCTCTCTGTCTCTGTCAGTCTCTGTCAGTCTCTGTCAGTCTCTCTGTCAGTCTCTCTGTCAGTCTCTCTGTCAGTCTCTCTGTCAGTCTCTCTGTCAGTCTCTCTGTCAGTCTCTGTCAGTCTCTCTGTCAGTCTCTCAGTCTCTCTCTCTCTCTCTCTCTCTGTCAGTCTCTCTCTGTCAGTCTCTCTCTGTCAGTCTCTCTGTCAGTCTCTCTGTCAGTCTCTCTGTCAGTCTCTCTGTCAGTCTCTCTCTGTCAGTCTCTCTCTCTGTCAGTCTCTCTGTCAGTCTCTCTGTCAGTCTCTCTGTCAGTCTCTCTCTGTCAGTCTCTCTCTGTCAGTCTCTCTCTGTCAGTCTCTCTCTGTCAGTCTCTCTGTCAGTCTCTCTGTCAGTCTCTCTGTCAGTCTCTCTGTCAGTCTCTCTGTCAGTCTCTCTCTGTCAGCCTCTCTCTGTCAGCCTCTCTCTGTCAGTCTCTCTGTCAGTCTCTCTGTCAGTCTCTGTCAGTCTCTCTCTGTCAGTCTCTCTCTGTCAGTCTCTCTGTCAGTCTCTCTGTCAGTCAGTCTCTGTCAGTCAGTCTCTCTGTCAGTCAGTCTCTCTGTCAGTCAGTCTCTCTGTCAGTCTCTCTGTCAGTCTCTCTGTCTGTCTCGTCTGTCTCTCTGTCTGTCTGTCAGTCTCTCTCTGTCAGTCAGTCTCTCTCTGCTCAGTCAGTCTCTGCTCTCTCTGTCAGTCTCTCTGTCAGTCAGTCTCTCTCAGTCAGTCTCTCTCTGTCAGTCTCTGTCAGTCTCTCTGTCAGTCTCTGTCAGTCTCTCTGTCAGTCTCTCTCTCTGTCAGTCAGTCTCTCTGTCAGTCTCTCTGTCAGTCTCTCTGTCCAGTCTCTCTCTCTGTCAGTCGTCTCTCTCTGTCAGTCTCTCTGTCAGTCTCTCTGTCAGTCTCTCTGTCAGTCAGTCTCTGTCAGTCAGTCTCTCTCGTCAGTCAGTCTCTCTCTCTCAGTCAGTCTCTGTCAGTCATCTCTCTCTGTCAGTCTCTCTGTCGTCAGTCTCTCTGTCAGTCTCTCTGTCAGTCTCTCTGTCAGTCAGTCTCTCTGTCAGTCAGTCTCTCTCGTCAGTCTCTCTGTCAGTCTCTCTCTGTCAGTCAGTCTCTGTCTGTCAGTCTCTCTCGTCAGTCTCTCTCAGTCAGTCTCTCTGTCAGTCAGTCTCTCTGTCAGTCTCTCTGTCAGTCTCTCTCTGTCAGTCTCTCTGTCAGTCAGTCTCTGTCAGTCTCTCTGTCAGTCTCTCTGTCAGTCAGTCTCTGTCAGTCAGTCAGTCTCTCTGTCTCAGTCAATCTCTGTCAGTCTCTCTGTCAGTCTCTCTGTCAGTCTCTCTGTCAGTCTCTCTGTCAGTCTCTCTGTCAGTCTCTCTGTCAGTCTCTCTGTCAGTCTCTCTGTCAGTCAGTCTCTCTCTCAGTCAGTCTCTCTCTCAGTCAGTCTCTCTCTCAGTCAGTCTCTCTCTCAGTCAGTCTCTCTCTCAGTCTCTCTCTTGTCAGTCAGTCTCTCTATCAGTCTCTCTCTTGTCAGTCAGTCTCTCTCTTGTCAGTCAGTCTCTCTCTGTCAGTCTCTCTGTCAGTCTCTCTCTTGTCAGTCAGTCTCTCTCTGTCAGTCTCTCTGTCAGTCTCTCTCTGTCAGTCAGTCTCTCTGTCAGTCTCTCTCTGTCAGTCTCTGTCAGTCTCTCTCTGTCAGTCAGTCTCTCTCTGTCAGTCTCTCTGTCAGTCTCTCTCTTGTCAGTCAGTCTCTCTCTGTCAGTCAGTCTCTCTCTGTCAGTCTCTCTGTCAGTCTCTCTGTCAGTCTCTCTGTCAGTCAGTCTCTCTCTCTGTCAGTCTCTCTCTCTCGTCTGTCTGTCAGTCTCTCTCTGTCTCTCAGTCAGTCTCTCTGTTCTGTCAGTCTCTCTCTGTCAGTCTCTCTGTCAGTCTCTCTGTCAGTCTCTCTGTCAGTCTCTCTGTCAGTCTCTCTCTCTGTCAGTCAGTCTCTCTCTGTCAGTCTCTGTCTCTCTCTGTCAGTCTCTCTCTCTCTGTCAGTCTCTCTCTGTCAGTCTCTCTGTCTCTCTCTGTCAGTCTCTCTCTGTCTCAGTCAGTCTCTCTCTGTCTCTGTCAGTCTCTCTGTCAGTCTCTCTGTCAGTCTCTCTGTCAGTCTTCTGTCAGTCTCTCTGTCAGTCTCTCTCTGTCAGTCTCTGTCAGTCTCTCTCTCTGTCAGTCTCTCTCTCTGTCAGTCTCTCTCTCTGTCTCTCTCTGTCAGTCTCTCTCTCTGTCAGTCTCTCTCTCTGTCTGTCTCTCTCTGTCAGTCTCTCTCTGTCAGTCTCTCTCTGTCAGTCTCTCTCAGTCTCTGTCAGTCTCTCTCTGTCAGTCTCTCTCTGTCAGTCTCTCTCTGTCAGTCTCTCTCTGTCAGTCTCTCTCTCTGTCAGTCTCTCTCTCTGTCTCTCTCTGTCAGTCTCTCTCTCTCTCTCTCTGTCTCTCTGTCTCTCTGTCTCTCTCTCTCTGTCTCTGTCAGTCTCTGTCAGTCTCTCTGTCAGTCTCTCTGTCAGTCTCTCTGTCAGTCTCTCTCTGTCAGTCTCTCTGTCAGTCTCTCTCTGTCAGTCTGTCTCTCTGTCAGTCTCTCTGTCAGTCTCTCTCTGTCTGTCAGTCTCTCTGTCAGTCTCTCTGTCAGTCAGTCTCTCTCTGTCAGTCTCTCTGTCAGTCTCTCTGTCAGTCTCTCTCTGTCTCTCTGTCAGTCTCTGTCAGTCTCTCTCTGTCAGTCTCTCTGTCAGTCTCTCTCGTCAGTCAGTCTCTGTCAGTCTCTCTGTCAGTCTCTCTGTCAGTCTCTCTGTCGTCTCTCTGTCAGTCTCTCTCTGTCAGTCTCTCTCTGTCAGTCTCTCTCTGTCAGTCTCTCTCTGTCAGTCTCTCTCTGTCAGTCTCTCTGTCAGTCTCTCTGTCAGTCTCTCTGTCAAGTCTCTCTGTCAGTCTCTCTGTCAGTCTCTCTGTCAGTCTCTCTGTCAGTCTCTGTCAGTCTCTGTCAGTCTCTCTGTCAGTCTCTCTGTCAGTCTCTCTGTCAGTCTCTCAGTCAGTCTCTCAGTCAGTCTCTCAGTCAGTCTCTCTGTCAGCCAGTCTCTCTGTCAGTCTCTCTCTCTGTCAGTCAGTCTCTCTGTCAGTCTCTCTGTCAGTCTCTCTGTCAGTCTCTCTGTCAGTCTCTCTGTCAGTCTCTCTGTCAGTCTCTCTGTCAGTCAGTCTCTCTCTCAGTCAGTCTCTCTCTCAGTCAGTCTCTCTCTCAGTCAGTCTCTCTCTCAGTCTCTCTCTTGTCAGTCAGTCTCTCTATCAGTCTCTCTCTTGTCAGTCAGTCTCTCTCTTGTCAGTCAGTCTCTCTCTGTCAGTCTCTCTGTCAGTCTCTCTCTTGTCAGTCAGTCTCTCTCTGTCAGTCTCTCTGTCAGTCTCTCTCTTGTCAGTCAGTCTCTCTGTCAGTCTCTCTCTGTCAGTCAGTCTCTCTCTGTCAGTCTCTCTGTCAGTCTCTCTCTGTCAGTCAGTCTCTCTCTGTCAGTCAGTCTCTCTCTGTCAGTCAGTCTCTCAGTCAGTCTGTCAGTCTCTCTGTCAGTCAGTCTCTCTGTCAGTCTCTGTCAGTCAGTCTCTGTCAGTCAGTCTCTGTCAGTCAGTCTCTGTCAGTCTCTCTGTCAGTCAGTCTCTGTCAGTCAGTCTCTGTCAGTCAGTCTCTGTCAGTCTCTCTCTCACTCAGTCAGTCTCTCTGTCAGTCTCTCTCTGTCAGTCAGTCTCTCTCTGTCAGTCTCTCTCTCTGTCAGTCTCTCTCTCTGTCAGTCTCTCTCTCGTCAGTCTCTCTCTCGTCTCTCTCTGTCAGTCTCTCTCTCTCTCTGTCTCTCTGTCTCTGTCAGTCTCTGTCAGTCTCTGTCAGTCTCTCTGTCAGTCTCTCTGTCAGTCTCTCTGTCAGTCTCTCTGTCAGTCTCTCTGTCAGTCTCTCTGTCAGTCTCTCTGTCAGTCTCTCTCTGTCAGTCTCTCTCTCTGTCAGTCTCTCTGTCAGTCAGTCTCTCTGTCAGTCAGTCAGTCTCTCTCTGTCAGTCTCTCTCTGTCAGTCTCTCTCTGTCAGTCTCTCTCTGTCAGTCTCTCTGTCAGTCTCTCTGTCAGTCTCTCTCTGTCAGTCTCTCTCTGTCAGTCTCTCTCTGTCAGTCTCTCTCTGTCAGTCTCTCTGTCAGTCTCTCTGTCAGTCTCTCTCTCTGTCAGTCTCTCTCTGTCAGTCTCTCTGTCTCTCTGTCAGTCTCTCTGTCAGTCTGTCTGTCAGTCTCTCTGTCAGTCTCTCTCTGTCAGTCTCTCTGTCAGTCTCTCTAGTCAGTCTCTCTGTCAGTCTCTCTCTGTCTCTCAGTCTCTCTCTCGTCAGTCTCTCTCTCTGTCAGTCAGTCTCTCTCTGTCAGTCAGTCTCTCTCTGTCAGTCAGTCTCTGTCAGTCAGTCTCTCTCTGTCAGTCTCTCTGTCAGTCTCTCTGTCAGTCTCTCTGTCAGTCTCTCTGTCAGTCTCTCTCAGTCAGTCTCTCTGTCAGTCTCTCTGTCAGTCTCTCTCTCAGTCAGTCTCTCTCTCAGTCAGTCTCTCTCTCAGTCAGTCTCTCTCTCAGTCAGTCTCTCTCTCAGTCAGTCTCTCTCTCAGTCTCTCTGTCAGTCTCTCTGTCAGTCTCTCTGTCAGTCTCTCTCTGTCAGTCAGTCTCTCTCTTGTCAGTCAGTCTCTCTCTGTCAGTCTCTCTGTCAGTCTCTCTCTCTGTCAGTCAGTCTCTCTCTGTCAGTCTCTCTGTCAGTCTCTCTCTCTGTCAGTCAGTCTCTCTGTCAGTCTCTCTCTGTCAGTCTGTCTCTCTCTGTCAGTCTCTCTGTCAGTCTCTCTGTCAGTCTCTCTCTGTCAGTCTCTCTCTGTCAGTCAGTCTCTCTCTGTCAGTCAGTCTCTCTCTGTCAGTCAGTCTCTCAGTCAGTCTGTCAGTCTCTCTGTCAGTCAGTCTCTCTGTCAGTCTCTGTCAGTCAGTCTCTGTCAGTCAGTCTCTGTCAGTCAGTCTCTGTCAGTCTCTCTCTCACTCAGTCAGTCTCTCTGTCAGTCTCTCTGTCAGTCTCTCGGTCAGTCTCTCGGTCAGTCTCTCGGTCAGTCTCTCGGTCAGTCTCTCTGTCAGTCTCTCTGTCAGTCTCTCTGTCAGTCTCTCTGTCAGTCTCTCTGTCTGTCAGTCTCTCTCTCTGTCAGTCTCTCTCTCTGTCTCTCTCTGTCAGTCTCTCTCTGTCTCTCTCAGTCTCTCTCTCTGTCTCTGTCAGTCTCTCTCTGTCAGTCTCTCTGTCAGTCTCTCTGTCAGTCTCTCTGTCAGTCTCTCTGTCAGTCTCTCTCTCTCTCTGTCTCTCTGTCTCTCTCTCTCAGTCTCCCTCTGTCTCTCTCTGTCTCTCTCTGTCTCTCTCTCTCAGTCTCCCTCTGTCTCTCTCTGTCTCTCTCTGTCTCTCTCTCTCTCTCTCTCTGTCTCCCTCTGTCTCTCTCTGTCTCTCTCTCTGTCTCCCTCTGTCTCTCTCTGTCAGTCTCTCTGTCAGTCTCTCTGTCAGTCTCTCTGTCAGTCTCTCTGTCAGTCTCTCTCTCTGTCAGTCTCTCTCTCTGTCAGTCTCTCTCTCTGTCTCTCTCTGTCAGTCTCTCTCAGTCTCTCTCAGTCTCTCTCTCTGTCTCTCTCTGTCAGTCTCTCTCTGTCAGTCTCTCTCTGTCAGTCTCTCTCAGTCTCTGTCAGTCTCTCTCTGTCAGTCTCTCTCTGTCAGTCTCTCTCTGTCAGTCTCTCTCTGTCAGTCTCTCTCTCTGTCAGTCTCTCTCTCTGTCAGTCTCTCTCTCAGTCAGTCTCTCTCTGTCTCTGTCTCTCTCTCTCTGTCAGTCTCTGTCTCTCTCTGTCAGTCTCTGTCAGTCTCTCTGTCAGTCTCTGTCAGTCTCTCTGTCAGTCTCTCTGTCAGTCTCTCTGTCAGTCTCTCTGTCAGTCTCTGTCAGTCTCTCTGTCAGTCTCTGTCAGTCTCTCTGTCAGTCTCTCTCTCTCTCTGTCTCTCTTTCAGTCTCTGTCAGTCTCTCTCTGTCAGTCTCTCTGTCAGTCTCTCTGTCAGTCTCTCTGTCAGTCTCTCTGTCAGTCTCTCTCTGTCAGTCTCTCTCTGTCAGTCTCTCTCTGTCAGTCTCTCTCTGTCAGTCTCTCTCTGTCAGTCTCTCTCTGTCAGTCTCTCTGTCAGTCTCTCTGTCAGTCTCTCTGTCAGTCTCTCTGTCAGTCTCTCTGTCAGTCTCTCTGTCAGTCTCTCTGTCAGTCTCTCTGTCAGTCTCTCTGTCAGTCTCTGTCAGTCTCTGTCAGTCTCTCTGTCAGTCTCTCAGTCAGTCTCTCAGTCAGTCTCTCTGTCAGCCAGTCTCTCTGTCAGTCTCTCTCTCTGTCAGTCAGTCTCTCTGTCAGTCAGTCTCTCTGTCAGTCAGTCTCTCTGTCAGTCAGTCTCTCTGTCAGTCAGTCTCTCAGTCAGTCTCTCAGTCAGTCTCTCAGTCAGTCTCTCTGTCTGTCTCTCAGTCAGTCTCTCAGTCAGTCTCTCTGTCTGTCTCTCTCTGTCAGTCTCTCTGTCAGTCTCTCTGTCAGTCTCTCTGTCAGTCTCTCTGTCAGTCTCTCTCTCTGTCAGTCTCTCTCTGTCAGTCTCTCTCTCTGTCAGTCTCTCTCTCTGTCAGTCTCTCTGTCAGTCTCTCTCTCTGTCAGTCTCTCTCTGTCAGTCAGTCTCTCTCTCTCTCTGTCAGTCTCTCTCTGTCAGTCAGTCTCTCTGTCAGTCAGTCTCTGTGTCAGTCTCTGTGTCAGTCTCTCTGTCTCTCTCTCTGTCAGTCTCTCTCTCTGTCAGTCTCTCTCTCTGTCAGTCTCTCTCTCTCTGTCAGTCTCTCTCTCTCTGTCAGTCTCTCTCTCTCTGTCAGTCTCTCTCTCTCTGTCAGTCTCTCTCTGTCAGTCAGTCTCTCTCTGTCAGTCAGTCTCTCTGTCAGTCTCTCTCTGTCAGTCTCTCTCTCTGTCAGTCTCTCTCTCTGTCAGTCTCTCTCTCTGTCAGTCTCTCTGTCAGTCTCTCTGTCAGTCTCTCTGTCAGTCTCTCTGTCAGTCTCTCTGTCAGTCAGTCTCTGTCAGTCTCTCTGTCAGTCAGTCTCTCTGTCAGTCAGTCTCTCTCTGTCAGTCAGTCTCTCTCTCTGTCAGTCTCTCTCTCTGTCTCTCTCTCTGTCAGTCTCTCTCTCTGTCAGTCTCTCTCTCTGTCAGTCTCTCTGTCAGTCAGTCTCTCTGTCAGTCAGTCTCTCTGTCAGTCTCTCTCGTCAGTCAGTCTCTCTGTCAGTCAGTCTCTCTGTCAGTCAGTCTCTCTCTGTCAGTCTCTCTCTCTGTCAGTCTCTCTCTCTGTCAGTCTCTCTCTCTGTCAGTCTCTCTCTCAGTCAGTCTCTCTCTGTCAGTCAGTCTCTCTGTCAGTCAGTCTCTCTGTCAGTCAGTCTCTCTGTCAGTCTCTCTCTCTGTCAGTCTCTCTCTCTGTCAGTCTCTCTGTCAGTCTCTCTCTCTGTCAGTCTCTCTCTCTGTCAGTCTCACTCAGTCTCTCTCTCTCACTCAGTCTCTCTCTCTCACTCAGTCTCTCTCTCTCACT